>CM068381.1:44842467-46042467 GCA_034770075.1 Aralia elata | reverse complement strand
TAAAACCACAAGAATATAATGTATATGTTGATGTTCTAAGGATATGATGCGCTCTCTAAGTAATTCTGTCGGAAACAAACATTAAGCACTTCTTTACTATTAATTATATTTATTCATGGTTTCAATCATGTTAGATTCGGCAACACTTTTTAGGAGTGATTAATTTGTTGTTTCTGTGGTTGGTTTGACACTGGACAAAGTCAGCGACCGAAGCCCACAAGTCAGTCTAGCGTAGCCCACTAACAAAAATGTGGGCTTTGACTAAGGCATGCCCAATTTTTGTTATTTTTATAAGTTTGTGCTAATGATACTAGTCTTCTTAGATATTTATGGTTTAGACAAGTTCACTCCCACTTCTTTCTGAACAGCTTTTACTCGATGTATTCTCTCAAATGTTTTGTTTCTTTTCTTCTCTTTCAACTGATCTGCATTTTCACTCTCTCTCTTCCACACCCACACTCACATTTGTGATCACCTACAAAATGGTTCGAGTGAAGTGAGAGGTATCTTGTCCATCAAATATCTAACCTAATGCTCAAGCAAATATAGGACCCAATTGATACTCGAAAAAGTTAAGTTATTTTTTAAAAAAAGAAATGAGCAAAATAAAATTATTATAAAATGTATTTTGACGCGGTTTGGGAATGCCATGTGACATGTCTTTCTTATTATCTATATAATTAAAAATACAAATTTGATTTTAATTTTACTAATTTTTGGTTCAGCTTTCTTAATACATATTAATATAAGTACTATTTAAATTTGTATCAATTAAATACTATCTAAATTTAAAAATATTTCTATCTCTAAGATGAATAGGAAAAAAAAATTAAAGAAGATCTTTAATTTTATCTTAACCAGCTTGGAACAAAGCAAAACATTTTTCTTTTTAAGATTACAAGATTTTATAGAAAATTCCGAATGGCCAGCTAATTACTCTAGAAGTAATTAATTCAAAAGTCAAGATGGTACAGACTACAGGCAGGAAGATTTTGTCGGCCCCAATACCTGCGACATTAACAGGAATATCAAAATCAAAAATCAATAGTAATACTCCCTCTTGTCCATTAAGTTGTTTAAGACATAATCATATATTAAAAAATATCATAAATTTTAATATTAGGTAATTAATATTGGTTTAAAATTTTATTATTATTCATACAATAATTAATTACTCTTCCTCCTCTCTCTTTCAATTACTCTATTTTTTAGGGGTAACATAAAAAAATGATTAATTTTTTTTCATAGATAAATGTAAAATGTCTTATATTATGAAAACAAAATTTCTTCTAAAAAGACTTCTATAATGAAAAGGAAGGAGCATAACAAGAATAATTAATGTAAAGAATAATATCCACTTTTGAGTAATGCTGGATTTCTCAAAATTTTGGTTAAAAATAGGTCTCAAATGACATTGCGTTGAATATTTTAATAAAAATTTATAGTATAACCAATCACATGAGATCCACTCAACTAACATTATAGTGACACATTATTTGAGACACTTTTTGAGACCAAAAATTTGAGATCCCTAGCATCACCCTCCACTTTTTACCACCTTTGTCCTCAAAACTCAAAAGGATGACAAAAAGACAATTTTCACACAAATTAAAGTAGCCAAAAAAGTAAGAGCGAGTATAAATTTTCTTCACAATCTATCCTTGGGTTTTGGATTGAGAGAGAATATTAACGTGAATCACTCATTTATAACGTGAGTGATGTATAATCAAGGGTAAATTAGTCAATCCAAAAATTTAGTTGATTTGTTGACTTTGCTCGAACAAAATTTTTTTTTATCGACTTAGTCATTTTTTTTGGGATGTAGGGAGTAATTTATATGTAGTATTAATTAGTAATTGCATTTCAAATGTTTAATTAAAAGGAAAATATGTGGCATTAATATTGTTGAGTTACAAATAATTAACTAAGAGTTCAACTGTAATGTTACGTTTGGAATGAAGAGTAGAATGATTCATTCCATTCCAGTTGGAATGAGTCATTCTAAATTCATAAATTTGGAAGAAATGAGAATGGTTCATTCCATTCTAATGGAGCAACCAAATACAATTTTTTTCATTCTATAAAAATGATTAATTTTATTCTCACTCTCATTCCTCTAATCCAAACGCAACATAAATATATTATTATTGGATATCAAGAAATTAAGGTGGACAACAAAATTCAACTTAATTATATGCCTCATGGAGTACGTCATTAATTGTAATAAAAAAAACTTTTCTTTTCTTTTTTCCTATTTGTTGATGATTAAATTGGGCAGGTTATGGGGGGAGAATCCCATAGCAATAACCTACCACCAAATCTCAACGTGAATTTTTGAGGTTATTACGTATTTACGTTTAGGGTTAGGTTGAGACCCCACGTACTTTTGAACAAAGTCGGTAATTTGACCGTAATTACTCACCCCATACCCCATGCCAGCTCAACCGTATACGTACAATTTCGATTTGTATTACACGAGTGAATACAATGAGGACTCAAGACAAAGCAATTAATATTTTTAAAGACAAACCTGCCCCTATGCGTATAAATCCTCGATGACTAGTCCTGTTGTGAATGGAGCTTATGGAAGCGTTCAACCAAAGCCTTCCTGTTGTGAATGGAGCTTATGGAAGCGTTCAACCAAAGCCTTTCCCACAGATTAAGGGTCAGGGTCCATAGTCATTACAAACTCAGCTTTAAAAAAATCATCAATAATTAATATAATAATAAATATTTTAAAATATATAAATGTACTACTAATTAAAATCTTGTTATTTCATAATCATCAATAATAAATATAATGACAATTTTACCCATTTTGATATAAAAATTAAGACCTAAATATAGATTAATACCCTGAACTTTAAGTTTATTTCATAATCATTAATAATCAATATAATTAATTTTTTATACCAAAAGGGTAAAATTATCATTAAATTTACTTTAAAAAAACTAATAATGGTCTTATATTTACTCTTTTTGACACAAAAAATTAATTGAATAAATGTTAAAATGAGACTCAATATTACATATAAGCATTTTTTAGTCAAGTGTCGTTATCATGTCATTAATTTTCTGATATGACACTATCAATTAGACGTAATAAAAAAAATTAAAAGTTTAATCTCCTAATTGAAAAAATCGAGAAGACAATTCCAAAGTGCAAAAAAATTAAAAGTTTAATCCCTAATTGAAAAAATTGAGAAGACAATCCCCAAAGTAGAAAAAATTAAAAATTTAATCCCCTAATTTAAAAAATTGAGAAGACAATTCCCAAAGTGAAAAAAAAATTAAAAGTTCAAAATATTAATCCATATTTAGGCCTATTTTAAATGAGTTATTTAAGATTATACTTTTTTATTTTTGAGTCTAAGAATCAATGTTAATCATATTACTTTTATATGGGCTTGATTGAATATCATAAATTTTGTTAGACCGAGTTTGGACATTTATTAAAGGCCCAAATTTGTTAAATTGAAAAATGCCTGACAATTAGTTATTACTCTCGATCCCAAATTAAGCCTTAGTTAGGAGGACTGATCCATCTTATAATTAATGTCTCTGTGGGTACTGGTCCATCTTACAATTTCGATGACTAGTCCAATAACTTTAGAGAAACAGGCCATAATCATGATGGAATCGAAAAATGATATATATTACAAATGTTTATGTCGACTTTTTAATTGCCAGTTACGTAGATAAGTATTAGTAATATTTTTTTTTGTAAAGATGTGTAATAAATGGCCTCTATAATTCTGACCAATCTCATGTATTGATAAATTTCATAATTGTAATTCGGCATAAATTTGTTGTAATACATAGCAGGACTCAAGAAAATTCCTTCTAGAAACTAGTTTTGTAAATAAAACTCTCACATCATAATACTTAAATAGTTGTTAAAGGGGACTAATTTTTAGAGACAAGGATTAATTTTAGAATATGCACACACACAAGACACTACTACGTATGTTTAGAACTTAACTTAATCCCAAAATTTAAGTTATTAGATCGTGTATCCATTCATATATATTAATCATTTATTCTTTTATTATTTATTGGAGGTTGAAATTTCAACTCACTTTAGATATTCTAATATTGTAGTTGAGGTAAAAGTGAAGTAATATAAATCAATCACACGGAGAAATTGACAAATATATCTTAGTCAGATATTTAAATTATCCTGACATCTTTAAGTCTA
Source organism: Aralia elata (assembly GCA_034770075.1). NCBI lineage: Eukaryota > Viridiplantae > Streptophyta > Magnoliopsida > Apiales > Araliaceae > Aralia > Aralia elata. The sequence goes on along the minus strand of CM068381.1, from coordinate 46,038,269 downwards.
ATAAGTTATATGTTCAATATTCACGAAGAACTTGTAAAGAACTGTATTTTTATATTTAAATATAATTTGAGTAAAAGAACAGCACATGATTTACATACGAAAAGTAATAATTTGACAGACAGACAGACATGTTGTAGGTAGATAAAGACGAGTCATTTCTAGATTTCTCAGTGCCAAATTAAACGATAAAGAGATCAATGAGGTAGGCATATAGTGGAAGGAATATTTGCTGGAATTGCTCTGCATCTGACGAGTGTATGTCGATCATCTATGGACCATGAATTGAATGCTATATTGACAAAAAAAAATTATAAAAAGAAAAAGTTGGATGTAAAATGAAGTGGGTACGGTACGTAAGAGGACTTTTCAAGAATCGGATCTTTTCAATTTTTTAATTTGGCTAGCTTCACATGAATCATAAACATTATACGGAGTAATTTTTATTTTTTTAATTTTCGGAAATATAAAGATTACAATTGATTTTGAAAAGTTAATTTTAAATATTTTAAATTTTAAATTGATGTAATTCATCTAACTTTTAAAAATAATAAATCATCAAATAACTAATATTTATAGATAGTTTAGGATTTTTATAATTGTAAATGTATACATTTAAATAAATTCGCATCAAAATTTTACAATATATTAAATTAATTTAAAAAAGTTAAACTTGATATTAAAATTATATATACCGGTGGAGGGATTGACGCTCAAGTAATGGGCGGTGGAACTTTTCCTAACCCTGGATCCACTATGGTTGGCTACTTGAGTACTCCAAACACGAACCCTATGGGCGCTTTGACCTAATCCTATTCCGCCAAACATTATTGCGACTAGTCCTGTTGTGAACGGAGCTTATGGAAGCGTTCAACCAAAGCCTTTCCCACATATTAAGGGTCAGATAATTTTAGTCATATCCAAAAACTATCAAAACAAGAGTAAACCTCATTTCTATAGAACTAAAAATTTAAACCGTCTACTATCCAAATACTATCAAAACAAATTTAACAATTATACGGAGAAGACTATATAAATTAGGTTAAAATATTGAAGGCAAAAGAAGAACGTGAAGGATTAAAAATATATTAAAAAAAAATTATAAAGAAATATACATGATCACGATAGAATTTCATGTAAGGCCTATTATAGGTACAAATGAAAATAACTTAATATTCTCTCTTCTGTTCTAAGCTTTTTGTTTGCATAAAAATAAATGAAAAAATAAAAATTTATAATTTTACAATTATATTACAAGGGTCTTATATATAGTGGCTTAAGGGAATTAAACTTAGGGAAGGGGACACGAATGATATTAAAAGTGAACTTAAAAAAAAAATTCTTCAATTTGTAATACATATATATTGATTATTCTTTTTGTTAAGTAGTAAACTTGAACATACGACTTAAGTTATCTTTTAATTTAATTTATTTTGTTTTTTTGGTATAAATTTTAATTTATTTTTGTGATGTATCCAAGCTTCCGGCCGATGTGGCCATATATGTGATCTTTAATTTGTTATATTCGTTGGATGGATGGATGGATGGATTGATGGTACAAATGATTTTATTTCATGTAAAGACAAATTCTGAAAAATCAATATAGGTGGCCACGTGATCTTTTTCTTCTCTCTCTCTCTCTATTATTTTCTTGCAAGTGGTATAAATGGTACGAATGATTTTATTTCATGTAAAGACAAATTCTGAAAAATCAATATATGTGGCCACGTGATTTTCTTCTTCTTCTCTCTCTCCCTGGTATTTTCTTGCAAGCGGTATACATCTTACGTTTAGCTCCAACCTGCAATTAAGTGGAATACATCTTACTTTTAGCTCCAACCAGCGGCGCCATTTAGTCTATACCGTTTTTCCAAGTTCAACCACGTCATCCCTCACGAAAAAGATTATGTACTTGCAACTTTTATGTTTCCCTAATTAGTAATTACTATTGTGATCAAAGTACATAATCCATCTTAGTGCTATTATACTATTATTATTAAAGTATAAAATATAATGTTGATAGATGTTCACTGTTGTCAAAAGACTAGTCTATCTCCCTCTCAAACTCAATAGAAGGTTACAAAATTAGAACGCCATCCAGAGGGAGGCTAGGCTCAGATGGAACAACCACCTGTTTTTTAAAATAATAAATAAATAAATAACGCGATTTTCATTGGAGTCTCAAAATTAAAGCAAAAGTCAAAGTAGACATAGCTAGTCTCTTTTTCATTTCCTAATTTGATACTATAAGAGCAAATCCAATGCAAATGGTAAAATGACTATAACTATTGTTATATTTTAGCACCAAAAAGTGTTTTTTGGTGTTAAAATAGAACTCAGTCTCTAGTGGTTGGTTCTATTTTAGAACCAAATCGTTTTAAATTTAACTAACTTTCCCTCCACCTCACATGAAGTTAATTTTTCAACTCCAATTCAACTATCAACGTTATTTTCAACCCCGTTGTGATCTAATTTTTTAACTCACCGTTCCCAACATTTTCAACCCCCAGATATTTTTATTATCTAACTTTTTCATCTAACTTTCCTCAACAACCATTCTACCCAACTTCCTCAACGAATTCCTCGCTCGTAACAGGAAGATGTGATCTATTGAGACATATTACGCACTTCGCAATGATCTTATTGAACACCTTTGGGCCCGTAGAGAAGAGGAAGCATGAGAATTTCAGTTAAAACTTTTAATATAGTAATACGTTTCCCGTGTTGTGGAAATTAGTTTAAGTAATTTTAGTTCCAATGTTGTAATACGTGAGAGGGTACTTTTTAAATAAAAAATATTACATAATAAATACTACATTTTAACAAAAATACAATGATCAATATTTGGGGAAAGGGGAAAAGGAAATGAGGAATTAATCATCTTGACTCTGTGGGCCCAAGTGCATATTAGGGTTCACATGACTTAATTAGATTAAATGTAAAATTTAGGGTTTACAAAAACCTAATTAAATGTACAAATTAGGGTTCATGTGACCTAATTAAATGTACTAGACCCGGGAAAGTCTCCACGTGTTCCAAGGCAGAAGACTCGTGGATGCGACCCATTTTGGGAATTGATTGAGGGATTGGATTGGTGGCTAGAAGAACAGGGCGATTTGGGCATTACTTTGATGATTAAAGGACATTTCTAGAATTTCTCCTTTAAAACATAATTAAAGGGTATTTCGGAAATTTCCCTTAAAACATGTGCCTGGCATGTGACTATTTCCAGAAAAAACTCTATAAATAGCCCCTCTATTCTAAGAAAATGGGATCGCTTTCAAGACATTACACTTAGACTCTTGGAAGCTTATTACACTTGAAACTCTCTCACAACTCGAAGACTCTAGAAGGCTCTTGGAATCCCTACTACCCTAACCCGGTTTCCGGATTCTAGGAGTTCTGCCACGTGTCATTTGAGTAATCGCTCATCTGTTCTTCTCCTCTCTTCAATCAATCAATGAATTCCGTGCTCTTCGTGGATTTCTCTCCTCTCCAGCCAATACAAAACCCTAACCCTAGCAAGGTGTAATTTCCTTACCTACAGACTCAAAGTTAATAATTAATTAATAGATTAATCCAACAATGTGTAATTATTGGAAATGAGGAACTAATACTTTGAGAAGTAGCAGTAACTATAGAATGAGAAGTAGCAGTAATTATTTAATTTGATATTTGATAACTAATTAATATAGTTATAATAATACTACTAATTTCAGTTGGGGTTTGAGATGTCAAAGGATGACTTGGTTCTATATTTAGAACCAAGTATAGCATTTTGTCATTTTAGAACTAAATATAGCACCTCATTGGATTTGGGTTTTTGTCAATTGTTGCTATAATTTGACTATAGAACCAAGTTTGACATCCCATTGGATTTGCTCTAAGAAATCCAACATTTAGTAAATAAATCTGTCAAAGTCAACAACTGACCACGAGTCGGAATCACTGTGGGACACTCTGTACAAATTAAAAAAAGCTCAAAAAATGAAGATAAAAACAAGAGGGGGAGAGCATCTTTTGTCTCAGCTGCCTCTCCATTCATTCAATTCAATTCTCTCGAGTACATACCAAATCCACCCCAATATGGCATCTAATTTTGTATCCTCTTGGCTTTTTCCCTGCCAAACCCCAACATTCAAATTAATTCGATCGAGAAGATTATTATTACGTGCACTAACACTTGTGGATTAAACACTTGTGGGTTAATTGTGCACGAGTATATACATGATAGATAAAATAAAATACATATCAAATAAAGAACCCATATATTCTTTAATTTATATCTGTTTTTAGTGCATGATTAATTTTACATAGAATTATTCAAAATTCACTGACCTATTGTTTAGGTTACTAGCTAGATTTTTACACGAGACTCCAACTTGAGAAGAATATAAAATTACTTAATCTATAAAATACTAATGATACAACTGTAAGGTTAATTTTTTTTTTTTTAGTAATTAAATGGTTTCGATTGCAAGTCGTTTTGAGGTAGGTTGTTATATATAGACTAGTCGTACGTACTAATTGGTCAGTCTCCATTATATTATTATTAAAATGGCAGTACCGACCATTAAAGCATGCAACATAAATGTATATTAATTATAATTTAAAAAAATCTTTTAATTATAAAATGAAATTAACACTACTCATCAACAAAATATAATTATTTACATAAAAAAATATATTTAGAAAAACAATTATATGGACGTGTCTCTTATGTTCTTTTAATGTACAAATTCAGTTACATATTATACATTAACTTCTTGTTTTTTTTGACAATTTTATTTGTTTTCTACTTAAAAAATCTTTTCATTACTAATTTTCTAGATACACATTCATGTGTGTGTAATTAATATATATATATATATATATATATATATTTTCTTTTTCTCAGAGTAGCCTAGGTAGCTAGGTTCAAGAACTGGGAGAAAAAAAAGGCTTTTTGAAAGATTGAAGATGGCCGCAAAAGAAGGAAACCCTTAAACCCCAGTATGGTGCTGACTTGGTTTTACAATCCAACCCATATATATCAACTACATATATCCAGCAAATGATGCCGAATCACACTTCATGTTACCTATCTCTGTTTTCCCACTTTGATAAGACAGAGAGAGAGAGAGAGATTCATTTGCTTTAGAAAAGGATATAATAGCCTACCATGCATCCATGATCCATGCGCCTAGCAAAGTGGGACACTGATGATGAGCTTTGTCTTTGTCTTCAATTTACAAGGAATCAAATTACATTAAAAAAAAAAAACATTCATAATGACACCCGTCAGCTACACGGCCACAGGCCCAAAGCGCGATTATTTTCCGTTGTTTTTTGATTTTTAATTAAAAATAGAAAAAGTCAACCCCACCGAAAAAAAAAACAAGAAAAATGAAATTCATGTTACCCAAACATCACTTTTAATGTCATCCATTGAACAGTAGATCAGATCTGACATACAAGATTATCTTTTTACACAAACATAAATGCTATCAATTGTACTTCATATAAGCCATCTAAAACTCACAAAACAGTAAATTAAGACGGCTGTATTTCTTTAAGAGTCCTTCTTCCATACGTCAATAGTGATTGTGATGAATGTACATCACTTTTAATGTCATCCATTGGATATTTAGATTGGATTGGATTGTTTTAACATAATGTTGACTATTCATTATATATTATAATATTAATAAAATTTGAACTTTTTAATAACCCCTAGCTTGTTAAATCGTTCACCGTTATATGTTTTGACTAGAACTTTGTCAAAACATGTAATAAAACCTAATTTATCTCAAAATAAGTAGTAACCAGATTATTTTAATAAATATGGACCTAATAATGCCACATACTATTTATCTCTTTCTCATCCTTTGTAATTAAGACAATTAAAAGATGTGGATCATGCTCTTTATCCTTCTTCTTTTTTATAAAAATAAATTAATTAAATCATAAAATTTTATATTTTAATATAAATAAATTTTTTACTTAGTAATTCATGTATTTAGAAGAGATACAAAAAAACGTGTATTAAAGACTCTGAATACTAAATAAAAAAACGTATTTGATATCTCCCAGGTACTTTTTGATTAATTGATGTAGCCATGTAGCTGGGCTTAAATCTTTGAATTAGAATTGTTATTTTATCCCTTCATTCTAAAAGGCATAAGTTCAACTTACTGAAAAACCATAACTAAGAACTAACTAGTGTTTTTAAGAAATGAAAATCTCACTTGTATATTTATACTTTTAAATTATTTTGAAAAAAGCTAAAAATTATTTGATCTTATATTTTAAACAAGAAAGATAACTTACTATTATATTTTATATTATTATTATTACTACTACTTGATAAATGTATGAAATTCATTCCCTCTAAAAACCTTCACCAAATGATCACCAAATTAATCCTAATCCTCGTATCAATTTTACTTGCATGATTGCAGGAATAGTTTACAAAAAAGATTCAAAAATATGTTGATAACTTAAATAAAATGATATATATTACGAATATTTATATCGACTATTTAATTGTCAGTTACATGGATAGATAAATATTAGTGATAATTTTTTTGGATAAATGTGTATTAAGTAAGGTCCTCCTATAATTTTTATTGATAAATTTCATAATTATAAAAAATTTACAGCATAGAATGAATTCAGAAATGGGTTACTGTCCTACGATAAGTTGACGTGGAAAAATAATAATTCACATGCATCACAAGTTGCACCGAGCCACCGACTCCTTCCATTAAATTTTTGAACCATGAAGTTATCGATCTGCCAATAAGTGTGTTCACATAAATTTTTACTAGATCTTGTAAAAATAGGGGAAGATGATCTAAGATACTAATTAATTTGAGATAAAATAAAAATAATAAATAATAAATATAAATATAAATGGTTGCCTGAACTAAATTTGAGGTAACGAGATTAATTTATATTTTAACTTTTACATGACTAGCTTTATTCTAATTTATTAAAAAAAAAGAAAAAAAAGACATATTTAGACGTCTGATATGCTTAATAACATAACAGTCGGTTAATTTTAGAGTTTTTTTTTTTAGTGCATGATGACATGGACGTTGAATAAATTGTTTAACCTATAAAAAAATTAAATTATATTTGAAATTATTCTGGCCCTATAAATAAACACCTCACCTCATTAAACAAGAAGTGAGACACAGAGAGCAAGGGTAGTAATAAAATGGGAAGATCGGGTAGTAAGGAAAAGGGCAAGGGTTCCACCTCCTCTAGCGAAAACTCTAATTCTGAAAACACTAGAAACCCTAGTGGCGGAGGAATCAATGCTCAAGTGAAGGGTGCTTCTAATTTTCCTGACCAACCGGGAATAGGTAGCTTGAGAATTACTCCAATTATGAGCCCTATGGGTACTCCACATGCAGGAACCACCCTAGACCGAGGAGGTGCAAGTACCCGAAGATCAGCTAATATTCCAGTACCAAACATTGTTGGGATTCCTGCTATGTATCAATCTTATTCACGTGCTCAACCGCCGCCTTTTCCATCCGTTATGGATAATTCGCATCCTGGTGTGCAGGGTCCTAATTAAGAGATCAACGATCTACCGGTGGTATGGGTTTCTGAACAAGTTCTTGCTCGCTGTTTAAAGGATAATGTTTATTTAATCGATCTCTTTATGTTCCTAAAAATGTTATGTTCAATATTTATATACACCAGTTATGTCATTTTTATGTTTGGAATTAATGGAGAATATATATAAATATATTGTCTGTTCGATCATTAATTTTCACTAGTTTATTATACTTTTCCTACAGTTTCGATATATCCATTTAAATTCCACCATATTAATTAATAATTAGCATAATTTTGAGATTAAGCAAAAATTTTGGTTTTGTGACCAAAGTCTGGAAATTAATTGCTTTACGTACATCTTGTTGCTGTTGTTTGAGCTAGCTAGCCTTGTTGAGCAGCCGGGTGGTGGTGATGGTGTTTATGAATTCAGCAGCTTAGATATATAGTCCATGTTTGAGTGAATTAATTAACTTTCTAATTTTATTCTGATAAAGTATATATATATATATCATTAATTAGAACGATATGCACCAGAAGTCGTCAACATTAATTCTACTTATATAAAATATTATCCAACTGCTCTTATAATATACTTGCTTCCAACTTCCACATTACTACATTCCTTTTTCCCTCTTTCTTTTGCCACAATCGTTCCTCTTTCTCTCTCTGTATTTTCTTCAGATCAGCCATGTACGAACCTCACAGATCTAAAACCAAACAACCGTCCTCTTTATCGTCGCTGCTATTGTCATCGTTTACTTCTTTGTCTTCAAACCCAAACAACCAGAAATCGCCGTCGACGCCGTCCAGTTCCCGACCTTCACCATCTCCAACGGCACCGTCAACTTCACCTTCTTCCAATTCGTCACCGTCACGAACCCCAACCGCGACACCTTCACGCACTACGACAGCTCCCTCCAGCTCACCTACTCCGGCAGCCCCCCGTCGGATTCGTCTTCATTCCGTCAGGCAGAATCGACGCCGGCCGCACGCAGCACATGTCAGCAAAATTCTCCGTTCATTAGTTCCCGTTGCCGGCGGCGGGGGGCAGTGTGTCAACGGCGACAGCCGTCGACAGCGGGATTGCAGTGGGACCTACGACGGAGATAGAGACGAATATGAAGCTGGTGAGGAGGGTTAGGATTTTGAAAATGTTTTTGTCTTTTGCACGAGGATCAGCAATATATGTCATTGATTTGAAAACAGAGGCTAACCAAAAGAAGAAACTCACGTGACCACACTTGTTTTGGGATTCTATAAATCTTTTTCTATATTGCCGAATTTGTTAAGTTTTATTAAAGATTTAAGTTATAAATATTAAAAACAAAAAAAACAATTAAATAAAACAAATAATAAATAACTAACATAAGAAATTAAGTAATTATTTCATTAATATTAAAGATTAATTCTTAATAGTTTTCAATGAAAAAAGTCCATTTCTAGCACACACGCAAAAAAACACTAAATGCAACTTTTAAATAAGTATATAATGTTGCATTTCTTTTTTAATTTTTTAATCCAATAAAATTATTTAAAATAATTCAATCATTAATTAGTCTTTTTTAACACACAGACATTATATTGGCACGCGATTAATGTTGATGTTTTGTTGAAACCCCTAATAAAATTATCTATAAATCTTTTTCTATATTGCCGAATTTGTTAAGTTTTATTTTTATAACTTAAAAGATTTATATAATAGTAGTAGTAGAGAGTAGTGCTGATTCCAATCAATTCCGTTTACTTTTAAAGGAAGATCCACTTCATCACGTGTGCCGACATCAAAAAACATACCCTTTGACTTTTGGAACATGATGCATTTGATACCCTTTACGGCAAAAAGTATGGGATTAATTTTTATTTTTATTTTTATTTTTTTTTGGGGGCAGGGGGGGGGGGGGGGGGTTGGGAATGAGAACGTATTGATTGGCAGTGCGAGTATAGGGAATGATTATCGGGATCATATCTGCCCCCATTATCAAACCTATTCAGTACTAATAATCATAATAAAAGTATCTAATGATACGTACATCAATAATTTCAAAAAAAAAAATTTAATTTACGTAAATATTCGTAATATATATCATTTCGTCATATAAATTTATACTCATCGATTTTACAAAAATATTCATTTAAAAAATTTATAAATATTAAGGAGTTATTTGTATTTCCTGTTTATATATCATAATAATTAATAAAAAGATTCGCACATTATTTGAAAAATCAATGAGCTAGATTGTGACTTTTCCAAAGTTCAAATTTAAATAATTTTTTTATTTGTATTCTTAACAATGTTAGAGAAATTATTTCAACAATAAAAATAATTAACATTAGCAACCAAAAAAAAACTTTAAAGGGCTCGTGAATTTATATAAGGGCACTCATGAAACACACATTAACTATTGTTTGCGAATTCTGATACTATTTAAAAATAAAAAAAAACCTTCTAATTTAGGAACTTTGATCTTGTACTATTTTACATGTGTACTCAGGCAAATTAAAAGAAATGAAAGGACAATTTCTTAAAGTGAGTGGCGAGATTTTGAAATAACCGTCTTTATATTATTTTTGTCGAGTTCAATTTTTTTTTTACAGAGTATCATCTTTATGCATATTCACGTGTGTGACATATGTCAAGAGTAATTATTTAATATTATGATCTATAACATTACTCTTTGTCCTCTGCTTTGCTGGGATAATAACAATTTGTACTTATTTCTAGTAAAAGAAGTGGGAGGTTGGGGAAAAAGGGCGTAGACACTACTCCACTAGACCGTATTTCAACTCTGACATTCGTATATAAATTAATTTAATTGATCATTTTAAAAATAATTTAGTCATTCGTTTATAATTTTTAAATATAAATTACATAAGAATATATAATACATGTTTAAATATAATCAACGTAATCAATTAACATATATACATGCATTACATCCATTATCATTCACCAAAAAACATCATACTACCTGCTGAGCTCTCCCCATCAAAATAATTATCATACATATATGCACTCATTATTATTTATCAAAAAAATATTCTCATTAATTAATTGACTTTTTCTATAATCACTTTAGATATACTGTAAAAGGAATGTATGTTATATTGAATAAACACTAGATGCCTAAATTGTTACATTTTCATCAACTAAAAACCCTTATTCAAATGACAATTAACTAGAAACCTTGGCATATAATTCAGTTACTAACATTTATAAAAATCAAGAATCTAATAATTATTTTAGAGTCCTAACTAAAATAAATGTACACTACATTCAATTATTTATCTTAGTATTCACCAGAATAAACTTGCAATACTATATAATTCAATTATTCATCTAGCTAGATAAAAATTTAATAAATCAATATTATTTTCTCAAAAGTCTAATATATCATATTTATACTGAAAATAAAGAAACTTTTGCATATTCGGTCGAAATTCGCACAATTTAAATAAATTTTTAATGTATATATAACAACAATAATAATAATAAAGGAACCAACAATTGAATTAATTTGATTGATCATTAAATTAGTAAATAATTGTAAAAAATAACAAACTTAAATTGAAATGAATTCCAATAATCAAAAAAAAAGAAAAAGAGAAAAAAGAAAGATTACCCGTACCTCGCACGACTTCTAAACTTGTATTGATAACAGTTAAGTATGAAAATTATATCATATATTTCAATTTATGGATATTTAATATGTCCATTTACGTATTTAAATCCTTATTTTTTGTGAAAAAGGAAAAGGTGAAATAGTAACTCTATTTTTTTATATAAAAAATAGATTAATTTATACTCCAATTAGAGAGCATCTGAAGTGAGAGACAACGTTGCGTGAGTTGTCTCCCAAAATAATACTCCATCTATTCCAGAATAAAAGTTTTTATTACTATTTTAGGTAGTCTCAAATTAAATGTTTACTTACCTTAAATAATCTATTTTTTATAATAATTTGTCTATAATACCCTTACTATTAATTGTCATATTTCTATTATCTATACATATTATTGGAGTATCACTAGTCATATGTAGAAAACTATGCAACCAAATGAGAATTTAAATATAGACAATTTTATCATTTTATTCTCTTTTTTAATATGCGTAAAAAGTCAACCAATACTTTTATCTTAAGACGGAGGGAGTGCTATTTAAATTTAAAAAAAATAAAATTAAAAACACCATTTCATACACACCTAAGGAAGAAGTGCATTTTAATATATACAATTACACAAAATGATGTTTTTTTGTAGGATGACTCACCTAATTATCTGTCTGCGCTGTCCTTCACCTCTCTTTTGACCTTAACCTTAAATTAAAATATAAAATCAAAACTTATTTTAACAAATATGCTAGGCTAGGCTCAAAAGATGACAGTTAAAGTAGGAAGGAGAGCTTGGTAGATAAAGTTTACGGTTGAGGTCAAAAAAGGAGGTTGATAGATTAATGCGTGGAGTCAGAATTTGGGTTAGATGAGTATAGATATGTACGGCACCAATATTCTAAACCAAGGTTTTAAAAGTCGAACCGAACTGGCTGTCGGACCGGTAAAAATTGAAATCGGTCCGCCTTTTGGTCCGATTTGACCCAGAGAACCGGTTTTGGTCAAAATTCGGGTTGGCCCGTTGACCACCGGTACCGGTGGTCTAACCGATAAACCCGATTAATTAATCCGGTTGACCCGATTTTTAAATTTTATTTTTTTTTATCAAAAAATTTTAATATTAAAATTAACCACTTTTATTAATATTGTAACTCATCTTTATTATGTTTTAGTTCATAAAAAATGAGATTTTTTAAAATTTTGTTAATTACTAATAATATATATTTTTATATATTAATAACGTCACTGGTTTAATAACGGTCCAACCACTGATTGGATCAATGACCTACTCACCTAGTACCTTTTCTAATTCGATGATCGATTCGGATTTGAGAACATTGTTCTGGCCAATTGAAAATATTGTTTTGATTAAAAGATTCGAACTTTGATGATGCATGGGTGATACATTTAACTTAGTACTGTGCCTAAATAATTAATGGCCCAGCTAGACTCCAAGGCCATGTTTGTTTGCAAGGATTATAATCCCGGGATTATAATCCCATGGATTATAATCCCAAGACTATTAATCCTAGGATTAAATAGTCCTAATCACATGTTTGTTTTTCATGGGATTATTCATGGGATAACTTAAAATAATCTCATGTTATGTTTTAATCCTTCATGATGGGATTATAATACCTAGCTAGACATGGTATTAAATAATCCCTCATCTTAAGCTATTTTATAATCCTTGGACTAATAGTCCCAAGCTCAAATTTAAAAACAAACAAGACACTTGGGATTAATAGTCCTATCCCAAGTGTAATCCTTGCAAACAAACATAGCCCAAAGGTTTATTTAAAAAGCATGCACGTGATTGAGTAATTGCAACACAACAATTGGATAGTGATTCCGAGGCGAATTACGTGCATGAGAGGGCCCCCTTGCCCCACTCCCCCACCCTCCCCCTCGCCGCCGATAAAAATAAATAAATAATTAATAATAATAATAATTAAAAGGAAAAAAGAATACTCCTCATCTTATGTTCTCTTAATGTACAAATTCTACCGTGATCATGTATAATTTTTTATAGGTTTTTTTAACAAATATGCTATTAATCCTTCACGTTCTTCTTGTACCAATATTATAGCCTAATTTATATAATTTTCTCCCTATAATTGTTAAATTGAAAATTAGAAATCCATCGTTAACAAAATATAATAGTATACAATTTTTAACGACATATATGGTGCTATTTTTTTTCCTGTTCTCTTTATAGATTTCTCTCCATTCTAAAAATAGAAATTTTATTTTTATTTTAATAATTTGGAAGAGAGCATTGTAATATATCACTATATTAATACTATGTTTTTTTGAATTTGAAAGATTTATATGTTATTTAGCATATACTTAGTAATGTATTTATAAATTTCTAGCAAAAGATGTTTAAAATTTTCATAATGTGTATAACACTGTCAACTTATAAATTACCAAACAATCTTGTTTAAAATTTTTTGAAGGGTTAAAATTGAAAATTACTATCATTAAGAGGAAAAGCACAAATTATTACTAAATAATTTTTTTCATTCAATACTCAGTTTCAAACAGAGTAGAGTTCATTCAGCTCATTTAGACACAATTAAATATTTAGAATTTTTCATTTAGTTTAATCAAACAAACTTTTAGCCTTATTACTAACATTGAGGTATTCTGAGCATTAAGTTTGAAATTTTGATTTTCATCATTTGTTTGAATTTGTACTTTCTTTTGTTTTTGTGAAGCTCCCCCCCTATCCCCATCCCCATCCCCATCCCCATCCTTCTAAAGTTTTCTTTTCTTCTTATTTTGAGACTCAATATCCTCACACGTAACGTAGAGAGTGAAATTTATTAATATTGAACGAGTGATTCTTGATATTTATTTGATAGGTGTTAAAAAAATTTAGTTGATGCTTAGGACATTTTAAAATTATTCTTTAATTTGTAGTAAAAACTTTTAGTAATAAAGATTGAATATTAGGAATATATATACATATATGTATATACATAAGGTAATCTAAGGTAAACCAACTTTGTAAATATTTTAAATGAGTTATTTAAGATTATACTTTTTATTTTTGAGTCTAAGAATCAATGTTAATCATATTACTTTTATATGGGATTGATTGAATATCATAAACTTAGTTAGACCGACTTTGGACATATTTATTTAAGGCCCGAATTTGTTAAATTGAAAAATGTTGGACAATTAGTTATTACTGTCGACCCCAAATTTAGGCTCAGTTAGGAAGACTGATCCATCTTACAATTAATGTCTCTATGGGTACTGGTCCATTTTACAATTTCGACAACTAGTCCAATAAGTTTAGAGAAACAGGCCAGTAGTTATTTTGAATTCTTTACAGTAATATACAACAATTAAGAAAAAAATTACAAGATTAGTGCATCCACAAAATAATTACAAAAGAGTGCAATACAATAACCACGTCAAATTATTCAGTTTCACATAAATAAGGAAACTGACACCTCTAAAACTTGATCTACCATCTTTCTCTCTCCTCTTCTTTCTTTTTCACAGACCTCATCAATGGCAATCCAATAGTCTCTCTCTTACTATCAAAATCAAATAGAGTCTTAATTCCAAAAAATGAAATCTGAGCTCGAAGATTTAAATTCCAAATCAAAACCCTCACCATCTGAACCCACAATTATGTCCTCCTCCTCCAAAGATGACCGACTGTTCTTCAAACCCGATCTGCCACTCAATCCCCGCCCCACCTCCACCTCGGCCGCCGCAACCCAACTAAGAGAAATTTTAGTGCAGTTGGTAGCCAAACCTTCATACAAAGGTAATCATTTTAGTTTTTGTGGGTAACCATTTAGATATGGAGCCTCTTAGAGCGAGATTAGAGAGAGAGTTTGTAAATGCGGCCATTGTTGCAGGTGGCACCTTGGAGGTAGGAGGTGAAGCCCAGACAAGGGGTGACAAAGGTTGATTTAGTCCAAAAATTAAAAAGAAAAGAAGAGAAATTTCAGTGCAGTTGGTAGCCAAACCTACGTACAAAGGTAACCATTTTAGTTTTTGTAGGTAACAATTTTGATATAGAACCTCTTAGAGCGAGATTAGAGAGAGAGCGAGTTTGTAGATGCGGCCATTGTTGCCTGTGACACCTTGGAGGTAGGAGGTGAAGCCCAGACAAGGGGTGACGAAGGTTGATTTAGTCCATAAATCAAAAAGAGAAGAAAAGAAATTTCAGTGCAGTTAGTAGCCAAACCTTAATACAAAGGTAACCACTTTAGTTTTTGTGGGTAACCATTTTGATATGGAGCCTCTTAGAGCGAAATTAGAGAGAGAGTTTGTAGATGCGGCCATTGTTTCAGGTAGCGCCTTGGAGGTAGAAAGTGAAGCCCAGACAAGGGATGACGAAGGTTGATTTAGTCTAAAAATCAAAAAGAGAAGAAGAGAAATTTAAGTGCAGTCGGTAGCCAAAGCTCCATACAAAGGTAACCATTTTAGTTTTTGTAGGTAACCATTTTGATATGGAGCCTATTACATTAATTCAATATAATGTATAAACACATCGTGATTTCATTTTACCGGTCTCCTACTGAATCTTTCCCAAGCCTTGACGCCCAATCACCTCTCCCTAAATCTCGTCAGAAAGCAGAATCCAACCTGTAATGTTTGTTGCCCAGACATGTTATGTTTGTTGCCGTTGTTTGTTGGATCTGTTGTGAAATATACCAGGCTTGTGTTGTTGATTTTGGCCGAAAAATATGGAGTTTTCGGTCGATGATGGTTGGCTGGGAAATATGAAAAATATGGTGATGGTTGGCCGGAAAATATGGAGTCACGTGGGTGCAAAGGCTGATTAGCCTTTTGAAATTTGAATTTTGAAATGTAGTTTATTATAAGGGATAAAGTGGGTAATGCACTAATTTTGTAAATAAAATATTAAAAATGTATTAATTCTGTAAATATTTTCTAGATGCACTTTTGTTGTAATTTTTTCTAACAATGTACTATGAAGTGTAAATGTTTCTATTTTGAAAGGCCTGCTCAAAGTAGTCAATACAAGAAGATTGGATATTGGGTAATGATTCTAACCAAGAGCAGTTATGGTCCAAATATTGAAGAGTATGGGCCATCAAAAACTTTTTACCACTATTCATATATAATGTGATGTACTTTAAATATCAAAACCGAATATAGTTTTCTTCACTCCACCAATTTCTCTGCATCGTTATCGTCTCTCTCTCTCTCTCTTTCTCGTTTTCAAAAATAAAGGGAGTTAGTTATGAGCTCACCAAACAAGGTCTAGTGGGGTAGTGTCTATGCCTTTTATTCCGACTAGGTTCCAAAGAAAAATGCAAGATTGGTTATTGAGTGTTGGTATTGCATCCCCTGTTACTGTTGGTGCCTGCCTGCCTCTAATTCTAATTGTATCATCAACAGTTGTCCTAAATTTTATCATCTTGCATTGTGCATATAGAGTAGAACTGGGAATGGGATTATACTACAATATATATATATATATATATATATGGGGAATGATCCACAAAAAACGTTAGCTATGGGCACTGTTTCATCTAACTGTGATCCAACCGTCCAAAATAAGATCCAAGGGTTGGGCGTGGGCACGACCGCTACTCCCTCTAGCGGCCAGCCAAATTTTTCATGTTGGCCGCTACTCCCTCTAGCGGCCAGTCAAAACGACCACGTTTTGACTGGCCGCTAGAGGGAGTAGCGGCCAACATGAAAGTTCGTATAAATATTTGGCCTTCTGTTTAGGACAAAAGTCTAAAATACCCTCACCTTAGTTAGATTTAAATAGTTTTAATATATAAAATATTTAGAGCTTAAATTTTAAACAATCAAATTATCACAATAATTCGCAATGTTAAATTATATTACATAAAAAATTATGTTACAAATATTTTATATAAATAAATACATTGATATATTTGACAATTTATACAAATAAATACATTAACTAGTTTCAATGTATTTATTTGTATAAAATATTTGTAATATAATTTTTTATGTAATATAATTTAACATTGTGAATTATTGTGATAATTTAATTGTTTAAAATTTAAACTCTAAATATTTTATATATTAAAACTATTTAAATCTAACTAAGGTGAAGGTATTTTAGACTTTTGTCCTGAACAGAAGGCCAAATATTTCTACGAACTTTCATGTTGGCCGCTACTCCCTCTAGGGGCCAGTCAAAACTTGGTCGTTTTGACTGGCCGCTAGAAGGAGTAGCGGCCAACATGAAAATTTTGGCTGGCCGCTAGAGGGAGTAGCGGTCGTGCCCACGCCCAACCCTTAGATCTTATTTTGGACGGCTGGATCACAGTTAGATGAAACAGTGCCCATAGCTAACGTTTTCTGTGGATCATTCCCATATATATATATATATATATATATATATATATATATATATATATATATATATGGATTGGAGGCAAGGCCACTATATCATCACGGTGCGAGTTTATGCATTGTGTTTTTAATGTCAATTATAATTTATAAGCCTTGCATTGCATTGCATTGCATTGCATTGGTTAAATAATATTTTCGCAGGTGTTGGGCCCCTGGCTTTATGAGTGAATAATCTCTCTCTACCTCCGCATCCCTCTCCCAAACCCCTCATATTCTGTGTACATATGAGGGTTTAAATCTTATAATTGATGCATGGTGGTAATTAATTATGACTCGTACCAGAACACAAAAAAATTATGTATGGCTTTGTCACTTTTAAACACGTAGACGACGCCATTTTGGCCCATTCAATTGCATCGTTAAAATGGGGACAGTACGTGATAGGCTCAGCTCCTAAATGATGGTTGATATATTTATCTTTTTGAGAGAGATTATATAGTTTCTCTGTGTATACTAGACTAGAGAGAAATTACTTCAACGCTAAGCAATTTAGATGATAAGATAGGATGTTGTTAGTCAAAAAGGGCAGGGCCCCCACTCTTGGAGAAATAATAGTAATAGTAATCATGTGGAGTATTAATATTACATAGCATAGTTCCATGTTTTTAATTGCTTTTCTTTTCAAAAGAGGCTTTATATATAGTTAAAACTTTGAATCAGTGATAGAAACCAGATCAGGAGGTCATACGAGTCTCTGGTGGATGGATGGATTTCCTGATCCTCTTCTGGTTGAAATCCTTCAAAGATTGCCTCTTAAATCCATCTTCCGATTCAAATCCGTCTCCAAGCACTGGCTTTCTATAATTTCTGACCCTTTCTTCATCCACTCCTACACTCACCAAATCAACCTCAAAAACAACAATCCACCACCATGGGCCATGTTATCTTCCTTGGAACAAATGGGTCTTCAAGAAAGAGCCTTAATTCGCCACCCTGACTCCTCATCCACTGCCTTTTCCCTTCAATTTCTCGCCCCCGCTATTGATTCAGTCCAACAACCAGAAGCTTCAATCAAACTCTTAGCTTCAAGTAATGGTCTGTTATTGCTCTGTACTTTGTATAATTCCCAAATACTTCATTATTATGTGTGCAATCCATCAACCATGAGATGGGTCTGTCTCCCTAAACCCCCAAGTCAACCCAAATGGGTTAAAGATGGGTTTATGGTAGAACAAGATTCTGGTCACTATTTGGTGGCCAGAGTTCCAAATTTACTATTTCGTTCGAGGGTTTTCAACATTGAGTTGGTCTCTTCTGAATCTGGGGGATGGAGGTGCTTAAAGGTGTACTGTCCTCGCAGGATTAGATTCTTTGTGAAGAGAAGACACACAGTGTCTTACCAAGGGATAATTCATTGGCTGGTGGATTATGACACTATTTTAGCATTTGATCCCAAAAGCAATACTAGTGAATGCCGCTTGATTGATTTGCCTAGCGATAGGGAGAGTGACTATGTTGGAGCTATTGGGGTTTCTTGTGGATTGATGCTTTATGTGGATGTGACTGATATTTATATTGAGGAATTTAGACATCAGATTTTGGGTGTATGGCGTGTTAAAGACTATGATGCTGGAGAGTGGTGTTTGGAGTACAGGATTGATCTGAATGAATGTGGGTCTAGTGGTGCTTATCAGGATGAACTTATTTCATCACTGGGACATTTCACGAGGCCACTGGCGTTTCACCCACTAAACCCTGATGTAGTTTATCTGGATCGCTCAAAGCAGTTAATTAGCTGCAACCTTTCAACTATGCTTTTGGAAGTTGTGGATTGTGAAAGTTACCTCAAAGAATCTCTCTATACGTTTGAGATCTTTCCATTTGAGCTTCCGACATGGCCAACGCCAGTTCCTAAACCATCTTGGGAGGCTATTTGAAGAACACATCATATGTGAGTTCTGTATTTTTGCCTACTAGTCCTTTTATTATGGTCACAATGTGAATATTATCACAAATGGTTTTTTCAGTGAAACTGATTGTTTACGTCCCTTCAACTGATAAAGAGAGATAAAAATTAGCTTGATGGGATGCTGGAAAGTAGAAACAATTGTTGAGTATCAGAACTGAGGCAATTTTCTGGAATCTGGGTAGGGTAAAAAATTAGACAATTTTGGTTCTTAAAATTTGTTCAGAAATAAGTAAGAAATTTAGCGCCCATTAATTTAATACATGTGAAAATGGATATTCAGGTCAGCATTGTCTGTTTTTGTGAAATATAAGCTTTTAAGTTCTGATAAGCATGCGAAAAAGGTAGGCGAAATGTGCTGACCTCTGTAGCGCGTTACTCTGTTCTACTCTTTTCCACAGATCACTTGGCCTAAATGTTAAGTGTAGATTAAGAAATAGATTGTGGGGATGTTTTTTCGATTAGAAGAAGTGTAACAGATTATGGTTTGGTTGACGTATAAGGGAAAGGATGCATATCTTACTGATATGAGTTTTTTTAGAATCACCACCTGTGTCATGGAAATTTTTAAAAGCTGTGCAACATGATAGAACTCGATTACGTAGAGGTTCATTGACATGGCAGTTAGATCAACCAGGTTTTACTCCTGACTCGACAAGAATGAGTTTGTTGCTTACTTGTTTAGAGATGCAGGACATGGGGATGATTGAATCTCTTGTGAATTCTTTTACATCATAAGCAGTCTCAGCAATGTATCAGTGTTAGATTTAAGATCGGATAATAAACACAATCTCACAGAAATAGATGAAGAATAAAAAAGTAAGAACACACGATATACAAAGGTTCACCAAATTGTGGCTAGTCCTGCTTGTCTGATGTATTCATTAGATGCCTTATACACTCTGTGTTGGGAATTACAACGTCTCACGATATAGAAAAATAAGAAATCGAGAATTTAGAACACAATCACACAACACAAGAATTATAGTGGAAACTCCAAAACCGGAGAAAAAACCACTTTCGTTGTCAAAGACAACCAGAGAAAATTTACTATGTGAATAATATTACAATCACTCGCACTCTCAGAAATTTCCTCACATCCACTCAAGAAAGATAATTCTTCCCAAGAGAATTTTCTCTCACTAAAACTCTCTAACTTTTATCTTTCTTCCTTTGGATTGATGGTGTGTTTCAAAATGAAGGAGTTGTCTCCTTTTATAGGCTACCCAATGAGATGGTAGGTGGGTGTAAACAATGAGATGATAGGTGGGTGTGAACAATTGAATAAAATGGTAGGCTTGCCTAACTTGCCTAATTCTAACATGCCTAACTCCCATTTGTATTCCTAACTTGCCTAATCTTTTGACATATGAGACAAACTTCAACACTCTACAATGATACCCCCGACTACCTTGTCGTAGCGGCCATTGATTAGGCCCACTGAAGTATTTGCCAATCCCAACAATCAGCAATGGGTACATCTACTAGTTATTTTCATGGTTGATTATTTTTAGGATCGAGTGCCAGTGGGTGTTGGTCACCACTCACCGGTGGCAGATTGGCCTAGCCAGTGCATGGGGACAGTAGAATACACCGGTGGGGTGGTTGTGACCGTATATGATCTACCAAAAACAATGCTGGAAACATCTTCTGTTTCTACATTTGCTAGAAATTTTCAGTTTAGCCAGCGTTTACAGTTTCAATTGCTAATTGATGGCCATTTCATCATGAAGTAATGTGTATTCATACATATTCATCTGTATACTGACTCCCAAATTTTTGATCTCGCAGTTAGCAAATGACTAAGCGTTATGTCCACAAGCGGCCAATGCCTTGTATGATGTGTCACTCTCCGCACGGCTTTATTTGTCCCTTTATTTTAGTGTGACACAAATATGATGGCATGAAAACATTTTCAAATATATATATATATATATATATTATATATATATATATATATTTGCATATTTGATATAGTTAAAAATATATATTGCAGATTTAAAGCCATATAAAATATATTAGCACACCGCAAAGTAGGTGCTAAATTAACATACTCGAAAGAAAGGGGCAAGTAAAGTGGTTTAGTGTAACGCGGGGCTTGTAAATGGGGGTTTATGCTACACGGAAGAAGGAAGCTGGCAGCACGATGGACTTAACAAGAATCAGGAGCCATCAAGAGTGCATGGATCTCGTGGAAGTCACCTGTACGGTGTGTTTAGTATCGTCTTATTGTATGATGTTGTGTTGGGTTAATATGTATTTAGTAGCTGAAGTATGTGATTGTGGTTCTTAAAAAAAAAACAGAAAAAAAAAAGGAAAAAAAAAGAAGAGAGCATGTGATTGTGCATATTTGTATGTCTTTTATGTATTATATATAAAGTACCTTCTGGGGGTGTTAGGCTCGGAAGGTAGATGTTATATATAATTTTTGGATTTTTAATTAAGATACACAAGGTGTTTTTTATATTTATATAGTTAAATTTGGACGGTATGATCCTCCTCCTAAACACAATTGGGGATGTATGATAGACACATAATTCATACATTTTATTATCCCTAATTTTGTCTTTTTAATTATATTAGTTTATTAAATTAATATGTTTTATTTTATTTTGTAGGATTTAATATTTTGTTGCAATAAAGTCAAAATCTTGGTGATCAAGCAATATTTAATGCTCTTATTCATGTAAGGAAATATCCAAGAAGAATTCTACAAGGAAAAGGAGGGATGTGGGACAATCTTGGTGTGCAAGTCAAATCCAATGAAGAGAAAAGAAAGTCAATCTAGAAGATATCTTTGAAAAGTTGATTGCCACTAGGAAGTTGAAACTTACATGGAAAGGGACTCTTGAGAGATTACCATATAGAGATTGAAATCAAAAAGGGAATAAAAGAGGCCAAGTTCAATGAATGTAAATTAGGGCACAAATTTATTTTCCCTATAAATAGGTCTCTTGTTTTAGAGAGAAGGGTGTGCTAGTTTAGGTTAGGAGTAGAAGTAAATTAAATTATTTCTTCATTGTACGTTCGTTGGAGAATCGTTAATTAAAGGGAGTTTTCTTATTTTATTTTTAATTTTTTACTTCTTCTTTATTTTAGTTAGTTTATTTATTTTCATGTCTAGTTAGTTTCTTTAATCTAGGATGAAGATGAAATTAAATAATTATTCATGATAATATTTTATCTCTTCTACTATTTATGCTTTTATGTTTAATTGATTTCGCCTTCATGTTTCGTTATTGAAATACCTTCGTTTTATAGTTCTTATGTGATTTTAAATTAATTAAGAGGTTTTGATAGATTATTGTTAAGATATGAGTTTTTCATAATCCATGCTTGCTCAAAGAAGTTTTGATGGGTTATAGTTAATCCTTAAATTTTCATAGTCTATGCTTGCCCACGTTAATTATAAAATTACTAAATTAAAGGGAAGGGAGATCAAAATCATAATTAAGTTATAAAAATAGAAGAGATTGAATTACTTGTTATGTTTATTATTTAATGGATTCGAATTCCTAGATTGTTTCCTTATTATTAGTTAGTTTAATTATAGTTAATTGATTCTCAATCTTTATTTCTAATTCGCCTAAAATAGATATTAAGGATACATTAAAATTAATCTAGTCTCTGTGGGTTCGACCTGTACTTGCCAGTTCTTCAATTTGACACTGTGCACTTGCAGTTACATAATTTTATCACATCAAGTTTTTGGCGCCGTTGCCGGGGATTAGAATTAATTTTTTTTTCCTTAATATTTATTTATTCGAATTAGTTTTTTAACTCTAATTTTTTTATTTATTTTTTTTTTTCTTTCCAGGATTATCGAAGCAGATCGAAGGAGCGAAAAGATAAAGATTTTATTGTTGCGCTATTCCTGGTATTTTGTATCTTAACTCAAAAAAAAAATAAAAATAGTAGCTTAGTTTTATTTTTTTTAGTTTTTATTGTTAGTTAGAAAACTAATTGTCGCATTCGTGCATTCACTCAAGTAGGGCACATCTTGTTTAGGTTTTTATTTTATTTATTTTTGTCAATTATAAACTGTGGTGATTGCTGAAGGATTGAGGTACGTCAAATTTCTCCTTCTTTCGTAATTCACATAGTTTTAGGACACTTTATTTGTTTACAGTTTTTTTTTATTTGTGCATTCTCATTTGTAATTTAACTTAAGGGCACAACCCATAACAAGATAAGGTGGGGATTTCATCACCCTTCCTTGGCCCACAAACAACCCAACTTGCATTTTGCATAACCTTGACCTAATAAAATCAAGTAGACGTTAGCCCCTAGGACTCTCGAGCTCAATTAGGACAAGAAACTCCAAGAGGAGGCTGAATTTTTAATTAATCAAACTACTAGTGTCTAGGCAAGTGGTTCAAAAGGCAAACGCCTAAAGAACGTGTGGTTATTTAATTAGTCACCGTACCCACGGAGAGACTCCCACCGTTCTTACACTTACCTGGCTAGTGGCTTGATTAATTTTGAATTTTGTGGACCTTAAGGTGTAACTTGGAACAGTTAGGAGCTGTCTAGATTTTATTTAGGTTAACCGTAGAATTAGGATATTTAATTTTAATTTTTTTTCCTTTTGTGTGACTTTCGTGGCTAGTTGTTTATTTGTCTTGTGATTTGTGGAAAGATGGACTCCTATTATAGTTGGAATACTAATTTTACTTGGAATCAAGAACCTTATGAAAATTTTAATGCACACCAAGTAAATCAATTTTTTCCAACTTGTGAAAATCCTTATCTAAGTTCATATCCATATCCATATTCGGATCCAGAACCTCAATATCCACAAGAATTTTCAAATGAAGAAGAGGAAAGATTCAGTACCTTAGAGAAAACTATGGAAGTTTTAATGGAAACTCACTTTAATTTCATGCAAAACACGAATCAAGTTATATCTCGTCTAGAAATTCAAATGAGTCGGTTAGCCACCATAATAAATGAACAAGAGGTGAGTGAGTTTTCTAGTGACTCTGAGGTTAATTTTGAAAATCATGATGACTGTGGAAATGATGAGGAAAATGACAATTTTGGATTTAATTCTACACACTTTGAGTCAAGCCAATTTGAGGAGTGTAAAAATTATGAGTCTATGCCTAAAATTGATCATGTCACATTTAATGAATCGGTTGAAAAAGTCTATAAGCCTAAAGTTCCATATCCTGAAAGACTTATTCCTAGACAACAACCGAGTGATTTTGTAGATCAACCCATAAAAGTAAACATGATTCAAGAGTTGTCCATGACCCAAGAAATAATTGAAAATAGACTCATGATTGAAGATAATCCAATTGATTTTTTCTTAAATCACCTTGACCAAAAGTGGAATGAATCTGAATATTTAGATAAGGTCAACGAGTTGCTGAGATCCACTTCACATAAGTCACCCAAATTGGAACCTACATTTGAACCAATTCGTCCACACTTTGAGCATATTCGTAAATATTTTCCCGAGGTAGACTTTAAGTACAATCCTGATGAAAATTCTGACTATTTTCATTTTCCTAGACCTCCTGAAAATCATGAAAAGTTCACATTCGCTTGCCCATTTGTATCATTTATTTATAATCACATACTTTTTAGGATATATGAAATTCGTAGGTATGTACATTTGTTTTCTTTTTCACCGCATTTATTGTAGCACGACGGCCCCACATACAAGGTACAATTCTTTCACATCTTTGTTCTCTATTTTTCATTTGCATACATTGAGGACAATGCATGATTTAGGTATGGGGGAGTTTGTATTATAGTATTAGATTTTTTTATTTATTTATTTTTTTTAGGAATTTAGTAAAAAATAGGAATTTTTTTTAGATATATATTTTTTTTCTTTTTAAAAAAAAAAATCTTAAAATTTAAAAATTTTGTTTGACTTTTTGTGAGTTGGATTAATTCTAATAAGTATCTGTGGAGCAGAACTCATGAGTAAGATTAAAAGATTTAGAACTCTTGAATCTTTGATTAGATACAAAATCTTAGTTCGATGCACCATCTTGAGTAAAATAAAGTTCCTATGCATTTTTGGCACTTCACGTTCGCACTAACTCTTAGTTGTGGGGTATAAACTATGATTTCTGCAATTTTAAGAAAAAAAAGAAAAAAATTGAAGAAAAAGACAAGAAATAGAAAAGTTGGAAAAAAGAAATAATAACTGCTTCAATGTCCATTGAACGAAATAACTGGGTATCCAAGCCTCAGGAAGCATCGATATTCACGCTGAAAAGTATGATGGATAAAAGCAGCTTGACTAGTCTAGTTTTGTGGCCTTTGTTACTCGAGTTAGTAAGCCCTTAGGGGTGTTTCTACACCTAGTGCCCTAAAGCCAACTGGTTTGGGAGTCATTGGTCCAACGCTCGCTACATGGGTAACTCTGAAAAGCCTAAGAAAATGAGACATTGCACAAGTCAAGAAAAAAAAGAGGAGAAAAATGAGAAATGAAAAAAAAAGGAAAAAAGAAAAAGAAAAATGAATTTGCTTGATTTTCATGGTAAAAATCCTTACTAAGAGTTACATCACCTACACATGCATGCATCACATGGAATTAATTTTATGAAGGATGGTGTCTAGAATGAAGATTGAGTATTTTTGATAAGGTGAAAGTGTGATTTTGAATTTGATCTTGCTTATGTATAATGCCCATGTATACTTAGAAGTTTTCTTTCGATTTCATAATTTGTTGAACCCAAAAATATTTTATTTTGAATTTTGAAATTTGAATTTTGTGGGTATATTCACTGCAAACCCTCACGAGACACAACTCGTCCACTTGGGGTAACCTTGGGGTTTAAAGGCTTGTTGCACATGCTAAGTGCAATCGTGTTTCCTACGAAAATGGGGTAGTATAGTTTTTGTTTTTATTTTATTTTCTTTTTATTTTACTCGAGGACGAGCAAAAGCTAGGTATGGGGGTATTTGATAGACACATAATTCATACATTTTATTATCCCTAATTTTGTCTTTTTAATTATATTAGTTTATTAAATTAATATGTTTTATTTTATTTTGTAGGATTTAATATTTTGTTGCAATAAAGTCAAAATCTTGGTGATCAAGCAATATTTAATGCTCTTATTCATGTAAGGAAATATCCAAGAAGAATTCTACAAGGAAAAGGAGGGATGTGGGACAATCTTGGTGTGCAAGTCAAATCCAATGAAGAGAAAAGAAAGTCAATCTATAAGATATCTTTGAAAAGTTGATTGCCACTAGGAAGTTGAAACTTACATGGAAAGGGACTCTTGAGAGATTACCATATAGAGATTGAAATCAAAAAGGGAATAAAAGAGGCCAAGTTCAATGAATGTAAATTAGGGCACAAATTTATTTTCCCTATAAATAGGTCTCTTGTTTTAGAGAGAAGGGTGTGCTAGTTTAGGTTAGGAGTAGAAGTAAATTAAATTATTTCTTCATTGTACGTTCGTTGGAGAATCGTTAATTAAAGGGAGTTTTCTTATTTTATTTTTAATTTTTTACTTCTTCTTTATTTTAGTTAGTTTATTTATTTTCATGTCTAGTTAGTTTCTTTAATCTAGGATGAAGATGAAATTAAATAATTATTCATGATAATATTTTATCTCTTCTACTATTTATGCTTTTATGTTTAATTGATTTCGCCTTCATGTTTCGTTATTGAAATACCTTCGTTTTATAGTTCTTATGTGATTTTAAATTAATTAAGAGGTTTTGATAGATTATTGTTAAGATATGAGTTTTTCATAATCCATGCTTGCTCAAAGAAGTTTTGATGGGTTATAGTTAATCCTTAAATTTTCATAGTCTATGCTTGCCCACGTTAATTATAAAATTACTAAATTAAAGGGAAGGGAGATCAAAATCATAATTAAGTTATAAAAATAGAAGAGATTGAATTACTTGTTATGTTTATTATTTAATGGATTCGAATTCCTAGATTGTTTCCTTATTATTAGTTAGTTTAATTATAGTTAATTGATTCTCAATCTTTATTTCTAATTCGCCTAAAATAGATATTAAGGATACATTAAAATTAATCTAGTCTCTGTGGGTTCGACCTGTACTTGCCAGTTCTTCAATTTGACACTGTGCACTTGCAGTTACATAATTTTATCACATCAATGTACTACCTGAAATATTGTCCCTATCTAATTATAATGCACTGGCCTGAAGAGTGGGACAGAGGAGTGAGGATTTTATTTGTTAAGACATGATTTACAAATATGCCTTCACCTCATGGCTCATAGTATGATTACAAAGAATTTCTATATGTTTTAGTCCGAGGATAATTACACTATGGCAAATCATAGACTGACCAAGTTATTTTATTAATGATAATTTTATCATTTTAATCAATTTCATTATATTGTTTTGACTTTTGAGTGGTTTGTCATAGCTAACTACATCTCACAATTACATTCATTTTTATTCATCTAATATATACAGCCGGAAGCAACCGGCTTCCGGCTTTGGGTAAACAATTTACTGAAGTCTTTTTGACTTTCAAAAACACATTTCAATTTTTAAAATAATTTTTATTTTATCTTTTTTATACTATTTTTTAATTTTTTATTTATTAATTTAAATTTTATAATTTTTTTATTTTATCTCACATAATTTACGTACAACAATGTGTATAGCGCTATTGGTAACATTTAAACAAAATGAGGATAGAAAGATGACAAAAGTGAGACGAAAAACATAAATCTATTCCATTTATGGGCTTTGGGCTTGGGTTGGGTTTGGCAAAAGAATGACTTGAGCCCAGTGAACTCTCAACCCAGCCCAAATATTAGCCCTTGAGGTAAGTAATCAGGACAAAAGTAATTAACACCATTTTTCTTCCAAACAGAAGTTACATTTCACTGGCCGAACACTCAACTACTAACAAAAACTTCAATTTCCGATCTATTTTCCTGCTCAATAACATCAAGAAGCACAGGATCCACGGTCACGTGACTCTTCACGTGCACCATAAACTTATGCTCCCACCACAACACCCTAGCCACACCCTCAATATCCACCGTCGCGTCCAGCACCATCTCCCGCCGTGCCACGTCAGCCAGGAACGTGGCGGCGTGGTGGGCGAACTCCAGGCTGTTGAGCCGAGCCGGGAGGCGGAGGAGCTGACACGACCGAGCCGCCTGAGACCCGGCTTTGACATCGGCGGAGCCGAGGAGTGAGCCGGCGTAGAAGATGGACATCACGGTGGAGGAGTAGTGGATGGGGACAGCATTTGGGTTGGTGACGTGCTGTCAGGATTACTTCAGCGTCGATCAATGGGAGGTTGAGCTTGAGGGAAGTGAGGTTGATGGAGATGAGATGGAAAGTGGGGTCCTTGGGTAATGAGGAGACAATCGCCGCCGTGGCTGTGGCGGTTGCCGCCCCTATTACGGCGGAGGTCCAGCTCCAGTTCCCCATGATTTTTAATGGAAATTAGTTGTTTAGATTTAGTAGAGATGATGGATACGAGATGTGAGGTTGGGTGTGTTGATTTGATAAGCTTTTGATGAGGCAGTTTGGGCACATGTCATTCAGAAAGAGAAAATTTTGGCATGCTGTCTAAATTTTGCAAAATATCTTCTTTCTTATTCACAGTACTCACACAAGGGCACATTAAGGCACAAAATAAGTAATTACAAATTTATAATAAATTTTAAAAACAAATTTTTATTCAATGTTTGTAACTAAGTATAATTAGTATTTAATACAAAAAAAATAATGATATGATAATAAAAAAATAATAATTATAAACTTAAGAATATATATATATATATATATAGCGTCATTTTATACAATAATAAAATTGTAGCACTTATTACATGTTGTAAGAAAGGGGTATCATTTAAACTATTTGCATGTAATTTGGTATGAAAGGAGTAATTATATCCGTATTTTTTTTAGTAGTAATAATTATGTCAGTATACGACAGGATGTGGTTGATTATAATTATTAAACACATTTATAAATAATAAACTATTAATTAATCATATAAGAATATATTATTTTATATTTACTTTTAATAATCATCATAACATTACACATTCGATGGGTATAAAACTCTTATCCACTTTCCTATATCATCAAGGAATGAAAAGAAAAAGAAGCAAAAATTAATAAAGAGCTTTACATATAAAAAAAAACATTTCTAATCCTAATTGTGTATCCTTTTGCATCATATATATACATATATATAGTACACCAAAGCTTCTATATAATGCACACTAAAATAAGAACCGCCAAGACGGCATATGCCAAGTGACCAAACCCCTTGCAGTTAAGAGTGCCACCACTAGTACCGCCATGGTGGCGGCGGTTGTTAGCTGCAGCAGCACCACCAGCTACATATAAGGGAACCACATTATTGAAAGGTGACCTGGTTCCGCTATGTTCATTCAAGCTACCATGAGAATGTCCTGCAGCCGATCCACCATGGCCGCCACCACCATGGCCACCACCACCACCACCACGCCGACTAACAACCGTCAGTTGCTCTCCTTTTATTTCGTTTAACCGCTTCACCATTTTTCCGGTGTCTTCAAGTTTCTCATTATTGTGCCCTACAAAATTTATAAATTCAATTAATTTTAGACAATGAAATTATTAAAACTATCTAAAAAATATCAGTAATTATAAGATTAATTATTTTCCAACAAGTTAAATTTTAAAATATCTCAAATTGTCAAACTGTTCTAGAGAGTGTTTATAAACTAAAGTAATTATTATATTTGTTGATTTCAAAATTTAAAAAACATATATCAATTTTAAATCATAAAAATTAATAAATTATTTTTTAAAATTCAAAATTTATCTTTAATTCTAAAATAGAGGGAGTATGTGTGTGTGTGTATATATATATATCTTTTATATTGTTCCAAAATTCTCTTTGCTCTAACCGACTTTACCATTAGAGAATTTCCATGGGGAAACCTCTCCCATGAACTGACATTTCTATATCAGGTACAATAAGCTTTACCGAACTACCCACCCTGTCAAAGCAATTTTTGATGGGTCCTTCTAATGTGTGTCATATTCCCTTGATTTCTGCGTTTACACACAGATCAAGAGAATATGCACAGGAATCAAAAGAATATTCTCTCGATTCCTGTATATAATGTGTGCCCTTATGGCACACATTAAGAAAATCCATTTTTGATACATCAGCATTCACTTGTTTCTTAAAAATTGCAAATATGTTAAAAAGAAAAAAAAAACAAAAAGAGCAAAACAAGAATACTCATTATAGAATTAACGCAGTGTAGAGCGGTTGGGCCTAGCATCATCAATAGGCGTGACAATTTAACCCTATCCCGATGGAATCCGATCAATCCAGACCTTAATAGGACTCAAATTTTTAAAATTCTATAAGATTAGGATTAGGATTGGGTATGGAATTTAAACTCACGTCCCCCGCCCCCGTGCCCGTTTACACACACACACACACATATATATGGGTCTAGCATCATCAATAGGCCTAACAATTTAAAACAATCTTAATGGGATTCGATCAACCCTGACCTTAATAGAACATGAATTTTTAAAATCTTATTAGGTTACTGTCTAGATAACATCGACAGTAGTCTCTCCAGTTGATTATTCTCTGATCCTCTTCTTTTTCACCATGGATTAAAACTTTTTCTCTCTCTCTCATGAATTCAAACTCCTTTTCTCTTATCTCCAACTTTTTATGGATTTACTATAACCCATCTCACAAAACTAGATCGAAGCGATGAAGATTAAAGATATCGTCGAAGTTCCAAGCTTTCATATATTTCTCTTCTCGCAACCACACAATATATGTAAAACTTGTATTTTTTTTTAAAAAAAAATTTCCTATAGGTTATACATAATCAGGGCGGGCAGGGGATGGGGTGTATGAAGAGAATCTTTGTTAGTGTATGTATATTACCTTTCATTCGTTTTAAGGTTAACAAGTTTCATGTTGGGCTTATTCAAAATATTAAACCTTTGGGCCTTATCTTGGTTTGGACTTTTGGCCTATTTATTCAAATTATTTAACTTTCTTTCTCTCTTTATTTCTCTCGGTAATTAACATCATCATCAATTTATACGATAACATCAATAGTCGTCTCTCCGGTTGATTATTTTTTTATCCTTTTCTTTTCCATCATAGATTAAAACTCTTTTTTTTTATATATCTTTTTTTTCTTTCATGAATTTAAACTCCTTTTCATCTCTTATCTCCAACTTTTCATGGATTTACTTCAACCCACCTCACAAAACTAGATTGAAGCGATGAAGATTAAAGATATCGTCGAAGTTCCAAGCTTTCATATATTTCTCTTCCTACAACCACATAGACACATGTCAACCTAGTAATTTTTTTTAATTTCCTATAAGTTATACATAATTGGGGTGGGGTAGTTCAGGGCAGGGATGGGATGTATGAATTCGAAACGAGGTAGGTATGGGGGAGGAGATTCCTTATGCGGGGATGGAGAATGGTCCCCCAAACCATACTCGTTCCGTTCTCAGGTCTAATCATCAACATCAAGCATAAGCATTCTTTCTTTTAGTGTATCTCTGGGTCATATATAAATCACAAGCTTTGAAAGGATTTAATGCGTTTGGTGCATTTGAAAATACCAGCACACTTAAAAATTTTGTTTGTCTATAAATAATTTATTTTAAATATAGTTTATTTAACTCAGAAATGCAGTATTTGGAATTCAAACGCAATACACCAAAAATACAGCGGTCCGTTCAGAACTCCAAACACATCTATAGTTGTTACTTTCTCCGTTCCAAAATAAGGATCAAGTTTAACTTTTTGAAATCAATTTTAGAGATTTTTAAACTCAAAATTAATGTCAATTCATTTAATTTTAAGTTATACAATTATGAAAATCGCAAACTATCTACAAAATACTACTATTACAATATTTATTATTTTCAGAAGTTAAATACATCACATCAATTTTAAATTTAAAATATATCAAATTGACTTAAAAAAATTAATATGATCTTATTAATAAACGGAGGGAGTATAGTATATCAATATGATGATTATAATGTAAAGTGTATAATAAACAACTCTTTAGCTTTGAACTTCATCGTAATTTTAAAACACTCATTAGAAATTTACACAATGATATTTACAACCTTCATTGAAAATAATAAAATTTAGTACTATTAAGTTTTACTTGCAATTAAAATTTAACATAGACTAATGTTGCACGCACAAATAAAAAAAATTGGTGCCAGATCTAACAGATTAACATGTCACATTTTTAAAATACTTAATTGGACTTGGTAAATATAAAAACCAAAAGCAAAACAAGAAGTAAATTGAGTACCTGAAACAAGTAGATTTGGTGAAGAATAACCAGAGGCATGAAGATGAAAGAACAACAGAAGCACCAGCAATCTCATTACAAATAATTAAATTGCTTATCAACATTCGATTCTTCTCTCCTCACCTCTCCTATCTTTCTATCTTAATTTCTATCTATATATATAGAGGTATCCATCTCTATACATATATATATATATATATATGTATGTTCGTATGTATGTATGTATTTCAGTATTTGTATAGCATACAAATTTGAAATTACAGTTAAAAAGAGAAAAAAGTAGGAGATGCACCGCCTTAAAACTTTAGTAAGCTATAAATATCTTAAAAGAAAAGCAAAGCATATATTTGATTCTTTATTTTATTTGGATTTGGACAGCACGTCATGCAGTATATAATAAAAAAGGGGAAGGAACCATCCTCGTATTTATGTATGCTAACTATTTCCAAAAAAAGGTTCACCAATTTGATTATCTTTTCCTAAAGCAAATGTTTCCTTCATAACGAAGTAGTAACTTTGGACACTTGGGAAAGAGAGCAACAGCCTTTTTTTTTGATCAAATACAAAATTCTGTTAGCTTAATTAGCTTTTATGTTTAAAAATTTAATGACGAAGAAAGATATTATATTAATTTGAGTTTAATTAACGGAATATACAATTTTTTGAATGTAGTTGTTAAAAAGATTTGTACATGATTTTAGTAATTAGTATATCAATTAGAAAAATTTTAGACATGATCTTAATTATTCAAACTTATGTATTTAATTTTAGTTTTGACTTTCTTTTTCAGTTGTAATTCATCCTTTATTATAAAACAGTATCCAATATTGCATATGCATCATAAGAAAACTATTGATTTATAAAAAGAAAAAAGTAATCTGAGACATGCCTTAATCAAGTTTGACTAATGTTATTTAGTAAAATTTTAGTAAAACGACGTAGTTTTACCCTTTAAGGTTAAGTTTTTTATTTTTGGATTTTATATAAAAAATTCTTTAATTATAACTTTTATACAAAACTACGTCATAATCCCTCCGTCCCAAATTAATTGCATTTCTAGGATTTTTTAAAGTCAAATTGACTATTTTTAAAACTAATCTTTTTACTATTTTTGCTAACATATAGGTGAAGATATTATAACCAAAAGAAAGTATATACAATTTATTACTAATTTCAATTTTTATAATTTTAGAAATATATTTATATATACTTAATTATTAATTTTAAAAATAGTCAATTTGACTTAAAAAAGTCCTAGAAAAGCATTAATTTGGGACGGAGGGATTATTATTAAATAGTCTTAATCAAGTTTAACTAAGATATGCTTTAGATTACATTTTCTCTTTGTAAAAGATATTTTTCGATTTTATTTCCCTCTTGCTGAAGGATTCAAGACCCTCCTGGTGGATTCTAGGTTTATTTATTTAAAGAATTGTAAATTTTGTCCGCACTAAAAGAATATGTAGTCCCAATCACTTAATGCGCCACTTAAATATTTATATGTATTTAACAAGTTTCAAACACACAGTTTAATTGAACACCACAATGTTTATAGTTTGGTGCTTACCGCTTACAGGAGAAACCTCTTTGATATGATCTTTGAAAAGAACATATTCATGGTCGCGCCTATACTAAGCTAACAAAATACAAAAAAGAATCATACAAGAATTTCCATGAAACTGACAAAAGAGAATGCTTTTTTCCCGGTGTTTTCATAAGCATCTTAGCTAGGCCATAATATCTCGATTCGATTTCGTAAGTAATAAGGGAGCAGCATCCTATTTGATAGATTAAGTTGCTTGGAATAGCATTATCCAAAGTATTGGTCATCTTTTGTAAGTGCCTTTATTAAAGGGTATTTACTAGTTGAGTAAAATGCATTTATCCCCCCAGTTTATTTTCATTTTATACTTTGCATTCCATATTTTATAAATAAGGACTTTGAATTCTACACTTTCAGCACATTAACATGTAATTAATACTCTCCGAAATTAGATTGTTTTGATCACGTGTTGTCTTTCGAGAGACAAATAGTCTCACTAATGAAATCCTTGTCCTTGAAAAAGACAGTACATTAGTCAAAATAACTAAAATTAGTTAGCCCAATTAACGATTTTTTGGCCAACGAATGTTATGTATCAATACGCTAAAACTTTGAGATATAAAATATCCATATGAAATACAAAATGCAAAATAAAAGTAAATTTGGGAATAAAAACTGTACTTAACTTTTATGGGGCGTTTGATTTGAAGGAATGGAGGGCAGAAATGAATTGTCATTCCGATCGAGAATTTTTTTCCACCATTTGGTATGTTAAGTTTGGTCGGAATAGCCATTCCGACGAAATCTCTTTTCCTTTATAAATTGAAATCTCTATTCCTTAGGGGATGTAAGGAATTGAGATTCCAATGAATAAAGGAATCGAGAAAAAAATGTTATGTCAAAAATGTCCTCATTCATATAAATAAATATATATATAATATTAATAGATATGATATTTATTTTGTATTATATTATATTAATGGAATATATATGATATATATTATATTATATATTATATACATATGTTATAATATTTAATATATATAATAACATATAATAATATATATTTACTATATAATATAAAATATATAACATTATATTTTTTTAATATGTATTATATTTGGTTTATATTACATTATATTATAATATATAATATATAATATAATAATATATGCAAAGTGTCACGTTTGAAGTATAGGATGCAATGTACAAAATGGGTTAAACTTGAGAGATGTAAAGTACATTTAACTCTAATTAATATATATAGGTAGTTAGTCAGTTATGAATATTTTAGTTATTACATTCTATTTCATTCCATTTCGATATAACTTTTTAAGTAACATACCAAATGTATGAATGAAGTTTCGATTCCGATTTTATTATGATCTGATTCCGATTTTCATTATCATTTCATTCCGTCATAAAACGATTCCGTTCAACCAAATAGCCCGTTATAATCTGCTTGGTTACAATATTCGAATAGAAATGAGAATGGGAATGAGAATGAGAATAGAAATGAAAATAAGAATGTGAGCGAGAATGAGAAAGAGAATGGAATGAAATGAGCATTCATATTCATATGTTTTGTCAGAACGAGAACAACACGATTTTAATCGATTGAGATTTTTTTTTTAAATTTGTCGATTGGAATATAATGGTTAATGTTTATCCATTTTAATAGAATAAATATTCTTTTAAACATATAATTAGATATTTTATTAGAATACTCAATCCCTTCACTTTTAAATAACTAAATGTAAAAATAAATATTTTTTTTAGAATATTCATTCCATTCCCTCCTGACGAAACAAACATGTTATTACCATTTTTGGACCGGATAATAGACTTTATATGACAGAGAGACCATTGTGACGACCGGAATAATGGACTTTATATGGAGAGAAACCATTGTGACAAGTCTATTAGTCAAAACATGATCAGAAAATTGATAAGATATGAGAGAATCTTGTCAGCGAATCAGTAATTTCTGAAGTATGTCGGTTGCAATACTTTATTATGAGCCACTATTGTAGACTTATGGATATTTTTTCTTATAAGGAATAGACATGCACAATAGTCCGTCCACTTAGTCTGATTTAATATGAATTTGTTAAGTTTTGAATTTTGATTAGGCCAGGCGTTAACTTAGACCTGTTAAGCCAGTCCAGGTCAGACTTTTGTCGCTAGGCTGTGGTCTGGTTAAGCTTGTAGGCCTGGGCCGGTCTGGTCATTCATTTTTCTTTTTTTAATGTTAAAATTTAAATTATAAAATATAAATTAATAAAATTTTATAAAAATGATGCAAGATTTTGAGATTTATTTTATTTTAACATTCTACTGCACACCAATATAAGTTAGATGATTAGAACAAAAATAAATATATTTCTCCTAAATTAAAGAAAAATATAATTTGGATGTAACTGGAATATAAAACAAATTAATTTCCTAAATGTATGTTTACTATGCACAATTTGTCTTCATAGAAAATATAATTTGAATACAATCTACCGTGATACATATGATTATAAATGCAAAATAAAACTAACTTACTGTAGATTATACTTTTATATTTTGAATATAAAGTTAGTTTTTATTTTATTATTTTTAGTACTAAGATCAGTTGGACATATATTTTATAAAGTTTAAATACACGTATATCTTTTCCTTTATGGTCATTAAACACTTACATAGTTATATCTCAAATATTATTTCCAATTACTTTTCCAATTGCTTCATGAAATTATTCTTTAAATTGCTACAACAAAATACCTGAAAAATAACCAAAATCATAAATCCCCTTAAGAATTTAGCATATCCAAATTAATGAAGAACTTGAGTATTTATAAGAAACTAACTTTTTATTAATATTTAATATTAAAAATTAGTTTAATGATGTATTAATTGATGTTAATATTTAGCATTAAAAGTAACAAGGAATATTAATAAAATTTTAATATTAAATATTAGTAATTTAGTATTTACAATAAACTAACTTATTATTAATATTTAATCACCTAAGTAACTAACTTATTAATAATATTAAATATACCAACTAGTTCTATTCATTGAAAATGTATATTAATTAAATGTATTTACAAGAAATTAAGAATGAATAATTAAAATTTTAAACTTTATTGATGTATTAATTAAAACTAATGTATAAATTACAATAATGAATAAGTAAAAATTTATATTTCATTAATGAATAATTATAACTTTAAAGTTCAAAAATTACAAAAAATTGGATAAATAATCAAGTCAGGCTTCAGGCCGGATCATGCCTAAGGCTAGGCCAGGCCAGGCTTTTTTGCAGGCCAAGTCAGACCAAATTTCTGCCTTAAAAGAGTGGCAGGCCGAGCTCAGGCCGAACCAAGACCAGACCGCAGGCCGCATAACTTTTGTGCATCCCTAACAAGGAGTAGGACCATCTTTAAAATATTATAGTTTCATCAATTATTGTCTTAAAATTGCTAATGTTAGACACTTTTTTATCCTTCTAAAAATTAATTATTAAATATGGGGTAGTTTAAACTTTAAATAAAATTATTTTTGCCCTATAGATTTCAATCCTAAAGCCATTTTTAGTGAAGGACAATATGGTCGTACTAATAAATAGTAAGACGAGTTTAGATTTTTAAGATTAGGAGTTCGTTTGGCGGGGTGGTGTCGTGGTAACGTTTTAGTCTGTTTTTTTCTTTATTCTCTTTGGGCTCAGTCTATGCGCAGCCCCTTATAAATTTTAATTTACTTGTTAGGATGCTCCCTGTTTTATTCTTTGGATAAGTCTATAATGCATATACAGTGTCCTAATAATATTTGGCCTATGGTCTTATTTTTTATATTTCAATAATAATCACACCCATGGCAAGAGCGTCATGTGTGATCCATGCTGACATGTATAAATAAAATGAACTTCTACAAAGTTCTTCCGGTGGAACATATATCCCAATCAGTTGGGCAATTTGGATATCATTTTCACGACTTTATTTGAATGAAAATGGACACCAACTTGCATACCAACCACGTGTGCCAATTACCATAGAACTCAATTATCAATTCTCTTCCCTATAAATTGGATAGGAATTAATGCTATTTCTTCATTTGTATACCCTACAAAGGGAATCAGCATAAGAAAAAGAAAAAAAGAAAATGTCAAAAGCAACTGCAGGTCTCAAACTAGCCTTGGGGCTCATCTTCTTCAACTTAACATGTCACTGCTTTGGGGCGCTGCGGTTCGGATTTTACGACGGCAAATGTGGATCTTCCGATGTTGAGGACATTGTACAAGGTGTCATTTCTTCACGGTGCAAGATCGATCCAACTACGACGGCAGCCCTGTTACATATGCAGTTTCATGATTGCTTTGTGAATGTAAGAAGCTTTTTCACTGACCAACCGATTAAATTTACATATTCCAAATTTTTAGACACTAATTAATATGGAGAGAACAAAAATGATGTCTGAGTAAGTATATATTCAGTGACACAAGTGACACATGTATAGTTGTTCTCATCATTTAACATTTTCGGTGACAATTATTGCTTTGATAACATTATTGTTACATCTCTCTTTTGTGTTTAAAGTAGATTGATAGCATATAATTCAATTTCTCAGCAGTTGTTGATAAAAAATGAACACAATTCATGCCTTGCATCATGTATTATGTGCATACATATAACTATTTTGAACAACAATGTATGCACGATTTACAAGATTGCCCATCATTTTTTTTTCTTTTTACTAGTGATCGATGAACTCTCGTTTTCTCTTGATGATTATTGTATATGTTCATGCTAAAATTAGTTATCATCTATGATTTTCTACTATGAAAGGGTTGTGATGCATCACTTCTACTAGATGGGAGCGACAGCGAGAAAACTGCATTTGCAAGTTTTACTGTGAGGGGCTACGATGTTATCGACGATGCCAAAGCTGCCGTGGAAGCAGTCTGCCCTGGAGTAGTGTCTTGTGCTGATATCCTTGTCTTGGCCACCAGGGATGCTGTTTTCGCAGTGAGTAATATTTTTTCTTATCCTCACATTTTTTATAAAAAAAATTAATCCCTATTTTATTGTATCGTCAGTAATTTCATTAAAATTATTAGAAGCATACATCAAGGCACGCCAGCAAACAAAAATACAACCTAACATCGAATCTAGAGCCACAATAGTACGCTCTCAGACAAGAACATAAAGTTGAAGCTAAAACGGTTGGATTTTTGCTATAAAAATTTTATTTATCTATTAATTTAATATTTATTTATTTATGTTGGATATTGATTTATTAATAAAAGTACATCATTCATCATTTATTAAATGATCATTTAGTTTGTTTATATATATCTCCATATTATATATGTTATGGTTTATGTGTATAAATAAATGTTATACACAGAAGATATAAATCATATGTAATATATAAATAAAGAAATAATGGTTTATAACCTGAGATAATTTGGAGATATTATCCTGTAGATTATAGTGTTTTAATAGAGATGATTTATCTTGATCATAGAAGTTGGACTTCTAGTTAAAGAACTAGTGCATTAACAATATGCATTAAACGGATCATGTGACAATATTTTATTTATAAAATATTTTTTCACATAAATATTAATTTGTAAAATTTCTTAATTTTGAAATAATAATGGACTTAATATTGTTATATATATTAATTTGATGTTCCAATGAGTGAGATTACATCGTGTTAATTAATACATCGGGATGTCGATTAATATATTTAATTAATATTAGGAACATTATTATTGTCAAAACATGTATAAGATTTTTTATAAGATAATTTATCATTGATCATAGAATCTTGGCCGAGTCTTTTAATAGTTATTATTAAAAGGATTGATTTAATTGTTAAATCAATTTATGATCAAATAAAAATAAATTGGACTTATGAAATTAGTTTAAATATATTGGAATTATATTAATTGATTCTGACATATTTATGTACATTTATAGATAAAATATTTATAATTTATTAGTAAAAAGTTTATTTAATTAATTCTTGGAGTGAAGTGCAATTACAATTATTTAGTGAAATTAATCGTAATTAATATTTATTTTGAATATTATTATTGGATAATAATATCTAGATAAGTATTAGAGTCAGAAAAGAAATCCCTTAGAATCCCCTTCTTAGCCTAATATGGACCAGATTCATAAGAGATGATAAAGATCAATGTGATTATATATATCATTGATCAGAAACGTATGAGCGTAACTTTTTTATTAGAAGAAAACACAAAATTCGTATTCTCTCTTTTCAGCCTAAGAAAAATAAAGTTAGGATTTTTCAAAAGGGTGTTTTGGAAAGCACAATCCAGGCTCAGCGTACTTTTGATACATGGTATATATATATTTATTGTTTCGTATAAAACTATAAAGACAATACTTGTTTTATTTTAATAAATTTTAAAACTTATTTTCAGAATATTTTTCCAACAAAAACGTCACGATCACAGCCCAAACAAATAAAAAATTAGAAGATATCAGCTGAACAATCACAATGTCCTTGTCTTTGCCACTTACAAAATTTGTAATCTTGTACCTAGGTAATTGGGAATCAACTACTTTCACATATAAGTTTTGTAATTAGAGTACTTGATTCAAAATTCTATGTCCACACAACATACTTTAAAGTTTACTAGTTAAGATAGAAATTAAAATTAAAAATTCAAGTTTTGTGGATTGATATTTTCAGCACACTGAAAATATCCTGAAAATATTAATTCAACTCAATTGTGCAACATATTATGCACATAATACAATTGTACAATGTATATATTGCGTTAAATTAATATTTTCAGCACGAAAAATATTAATCCCAAAAAGTTACGTTTAAATGCCCATAACTACATGTACAAGTGTCTCTGTGCGATTGATAGTGAAACTTTTCTTTTTGTATTTTCCTTGTACACGTTCTATGCATGCACCTATCCCTTTGAATAAACAAAATACCTTGAATTGGTAGAGTAGTTTTTGTTTAAAAAATGATATATATATATATATATATATATTGCGACTTTACATGTTTATTTTTTATTACGAGTAATGTAGATAAATCTAATCGGTAATACTTTTATGATGTATTTGATAGAGTTGACTAGTTTTATAATCATATCCAACTTCATGTTTTGATATACGTTACAATCGTTATTTAGCTGAAATTTTTCGTAATATATAGCATGATTTTTTTGTTTTGACCCTATACATGTTTTTCCTTTTTCTTCTTTTTAGATGATAAATAAATGAGCTTAAACACATAATTAGAAAGACCATAATACACAATTATAAAAGGCATTTTGTTTGTCAAACTTGAGATTGAACCCCACTAGTGTTGTCTGTCTGATTGACACCGACCACCCCTAGAAAGAAAATGCCTCAAGACATTTTACTAACTTTAATCTTACGTCATTTTAAACTTGATCTTTAAGCATATCAGGTATCTCCTTTTTTTCATATATTATATTATGATTTTAACCCTTTCAAAATAATTCCTTTAGTATATGTTGTCATAACTAAACAAATTACCAGGATTCCGCCCTACTTAAGCACTACAAAAAAAAAACAAAAAAAATAATAATTAAAATTAAAAATGATGAAAAGTTATTGATGATGATATTATATATGTTATGAAAATGCAGAGTGGAGGAGAAAAATACAAAGTAAAAACAGGACGAAGGGATGGAGTGGTTTCTCTAGCTAAAAATGTAGATCTCCCGCCCCCTTTCATTTCAATATCGGATGCAATTGCTAGATTTGCGGCGAAAGGACTCAGTGTTACGGACATGGTTTATCTTCTTGGTACTCAACTCTTCCACCTCCATTAGTCCTCAGTTTTCTGTTTTTTATTTATTAAATTTCTCATGAGTTATATAAATATTAGATTAAGAATACATCTATTATACCTTTCACCCAATCTTTTTCATTTTATATTTATCATCACAAGTATTACATTTAGTGACACAATAAAATTTGTCGCAAATAATTATGTCGTTGATATTATAATTAAAGTAAATATCCGTGTCGTTAAATGTGTATTGATAGAAATTGGGATTAAAATCCCCTCCACTGCACATATCGTCTAATTTCTCCTAATACACATTTAGCGACATAAATATTACTATTAGTGACACTTTTAATAATATAATTATTTGCGATGAATTTTATTTTGTAGTTAAATATGATATTTGGATTGCTAAATGTGTATTTTAAAAAATTGGAGGACATGTATAATATTGGAAGGGATCCTGGTCTGGTAAAAAGTGTAATGGAGGGAATCCTTATCCGTAAATATTAAAGATGTTTACCATTGATAATATCATAACAGTACTTATGTTATCAGAGTAATAAGGTTGTTAAAAAGTTTAAAATGCA
The DNA here is from genome assembly GCA_034770075.1 of Aralia elata. NCBI lineage: Eukaryota > Viridiplantae > Streptophyta > Magnoliopsida > Apiales > Araliaceae > Aralia > Aralia elata. The sequence goes on along the minus strand of CM068381.1, from coordinate 45,995,583 downwards.
GCTGAAAGAAGTGTATAATTAAGTGTCGTTAAGAACATATTTGTTCTTGTATTATTAGCAGTTTATTTTTGTTCCATAATTACTCCCAAATATAATAATTGCTACTTTAATAATGGTGGTAGAATAATAAAATTATGATTGTAAACACGAGGATATTATGTCATTTTATATTATTATGAATAAAGCAAAAGGTAGATGAATTTTTTCTTTTTCAAATTAAACTAAAACCGAGCAATATCAATATCAATATCAAAAGGGCTAATGATTTTGAGTTCCTTTTGTCAAATTAATAGGTGCCCACACTGTTGGGGTGGCCCATTGTTCATCCTTCAAAGATCGACTCTACAATTTAAGTGGAACTGGAAATCCTGACCCCACAATGGACCATTTGCTGCTAAATTCATTGAAGCTTAATTGTCCACAGAATGCTACATTTGATAATACTGCTAATCTTGATCAGGGTCCATTAAGCTCTACGGTTGTGGACAACTCTTATTATCAGCAAATACTAATAAATAAAGGTATTGTCCAAGTTGATCAACGACTAGCATTGGATTCACGAACCAAACCCACCGTTAGAGCCATGGCCACTGGGCTGGACTTCACCAGCAGACTTGGTCAAGCCATGGTTAAGATGGGCGAAATCCAAGTTCTTACCGGTAGGCATGGGGAGATTAGGAAATCATGTCGGGTTAGAAATCAGAACCCCTAGCTGGTTAGATCTTATTTTTAAGTTAGTTATTTATTTTTTTTATTGGCCAAATTGCAAAAGTTGCTTCTGAGTTGGCATTCAATTTCAGTTTGACCCTTTAAGTTACAAAAACTTCAATTGGATCCTTCAAGTGGTCAATTTGATTTAATTGACTCGAGACATTTTCTTCAATTAAATTGATATTTTTTCCGTGAATGACTCAATTGGATCAAATTGGCTACTTGAAGGACTTAATTAAAATTTTTACAACTTAAAGGGCCAAAAATGAAATGGTTGACAACTTAAAGGGATAGTTTTTTGCAACTCGCCTTTTTTTGTCATTGTTATTTCTTTTTGTTGTGTAATTTTGATTCTGTAATCCATATTGACCAGAATTTGTATGTATGAAAAGCCTGAAAGTTTGTGAAAGATAATAAATGTGTGACCAGTTTCATATAGTAAATCTTGTTGAATGAGCATGCAGTTGCTTCAATCTTCTTCGAATCTTGCTACTTTTCCTTTGAACAAAATATTAAGGTGAAATTAGTGCTGCTAATTTCATTCCTTTACCACATCTTACCTTGTTTATTTGAAATAAATTTCATTCCTTTACCACATCTTACCTTGTTTATTTGAAATAAATTGAATATGTTATGACAAGATTTTTTTTATCGCGGATTGTTGAATTGGTGTGTCTGTGAGTTTTATTTCGTGGCATGAGAAGGGAAGGACCAGAAAGGAAGTGATCGGAAGAGTCCAAATCACGCACATCTCATCTCTTGACCATGTTATATATGTTGTTGACACGTCCATCTCATCTCTTGACCATCTTAGATGTGTTGTTGACAAGTCTATCTCATCTCTTGATCATGTTATATGTGTTGTTGATATGTGATATAATTAATTATTTACAGTTAATGTTTTAAATAAAAAAATATTATCTAATTTAGGCCTGACAAAATATGGTTATGAGTTGGTTTTGGTTTATAAAATTTGGTTATACTTCTATTTAAGAACTAAACCTACATTAACTATTTTTAATATGGGTTGTATAGGTTGGAACCATATAGTTATGAGACTAATATAAGTCAACCCATATTTCAAATTTTAAGCTTATCATTATTATGATCCAATTAAATAAATTATTTATAATATTTAATTTCTATATTCTTTCACCTTCTATCTCCGGTGTTTTATACATTCTTCTTCTCTCTAAAAATTTTTACACTCTAAAATTTTTAAATTTTCTCTCTAAAATTTTTGTACACTTATTTTCTCTAAAAATTCTTTTACGCTCAATTTTTTTTATATACTTTTTTTTTTCTTTCTCTAAAAATTTTATACTATTTCTCAAATTTTTAAATAATTTCTCTCCCTCTTAATCGTTTATACGCTCCCTCTCAATTTTTTTTTATGCTCTCTCTAAACTATTTAAATTTATAAAGTTTCTCTCTTTAAAATTTTTATACACTAAGTTTCTTTATATTTTGAATAATCATAGTACAGCTCATATCTTTGTTTGACGCTTGATCTACTTATTTTATTTATTTAATACGTTGATGTGGTATTCATTTGGAGCCGGAGAATTCTGATTTTTTATTTTTATTTTTTAATACAGCTTATAGTAATGTATTCATTTTGCATTTTTTAATGTAATCCATAAGTCGTCCAACACGTCAAGTCTATTGCCGTTTAGTTGCTGACGTGGACCATAGATATTTAAGTGATTAAATTTCTAATATTATATGGGCAGCAATTCCATCACGGTCTCTATCTACTTTCTTACGCATTGCATTATCACCAACTTCCTATAAAAGTCGGACTGTAGGACGTATATATCAAGTGGCACTTAAATGGGTTGGAAAATGATTTAGCTAGTCTGAGTCTTTTGTATTTTGTATTTTGTTTTCTGCTTTTTTTTATTTTTTGAAATATGATTTTAAATTTTATCCAATTTAAATAATAAAAAATAATTAACCAATTCAAATGATTCTAATTAATTTAAATTGACTCAACACGTTAGGACCTATATTGTTAGGTTTAATCTAATTACACCTGTAAGTACTATTGTATGGGCATTGGTTGAGACAGGAAAAAGCATCTCTGGATTCCGATGGTGAGGGAAAGAATTGGCATCCATATGGACCAATCACTTTAGACATTCTAAGTTGACCTCTCTTCTAGCTGATGGTGAATGGAATCGACCTGCCATTAACACTATTGATCTCAACTCCGTTAGACCAAATTAATTTCCTAGCTCTTCCTCGCCGCCGTTTTAATTGGGATTTAACACAATCTTCAAGAATTTTTTTCACCAAACTGTCTAGGGCCAGTTTGTGCTTGACATCGAAAAATGGTAGCTACCTAAGTATAGTTTCAGTCTTTTGTTGATGGCCAAAAAACAGTAAATACACATATAGTCACCACAGATTTAAGGATAAATGTAAAATTTTTCTGTCACTTATGAGACTTTTCATTAAGATTAGCCTCGTAGTGTTTTTGTCATGTCATTCTTACTAAATTAAGACTAAACATAAAAAAATTATGTTTAACTGTAGTGTATATATTAACATCAGGTAATACTTATTCATTAGAAAATTAGATATAATTATATTACTAAATAGCGAAAAAGTTGTTAGATAAGTCATTTTTATTGTCACTTTATAAAAACGTATATGAAATATCTGATAATAATATATAACATGTGACAGAATACGAGAGAGAAGATTTATACTCCTTTTTATTGCATATAATTTGACTCAGGCTAAGCTATAGATGTATGATCATTAGTCATTCTCCCTTAATTAGTATATACCCATTTAATAATAAAGTCTTCACGTTCTGTTGGTATTTTTGGTAAGGTGCATGAAACCTAGAGAGAAAATTATTAGTCGTGCAAACCATTTCAGTTCAGTAGGTTCCGAGGCTTTCGACCTACTCCTTTATCACCTCCCTATAAATTCAAGCAAAATATGTTTCGTGGTTCATCTCTTCATTTATCATTCATACAAGTACTATTCGAAAATGTTGAAGGCAACTAGATTGGTAGCAATAGCCATTGGGCTAATCTTTTTGAACCTCTCAGGGCAGTGTTATGGGACACTGCAGGTTGGATTTTACAAAGGGAAATGTAGGTCTGTAGATGTGGAGGCTATAGTTGGTGGCGTCGTGGCGTTGCGGTTCATTCGGGACCGGACCATAACCGCAGCTCTCCTGCGCATGCAATTCCATGATTGCTTTGTCAATGTAAGATCCTTTTGTTTTAAATTACTCCGTCTCATTTTTTATTTTTATTTTTACAAAAATAATCCTCTTAATATTATTGGATGGATATAATTGTTCTAGGAGTTTCTAATTAACTTAAACGTTTGCATGAAAAGGGGTGTGATGCTTCCATTCTACTAGATGGGAGCAACAGTGAGAAAACTGCACCTCCGAATCTAAGCGTGAGAGGTTATGATATTATTGATGCTGCAAAATCTGCTGTGGAGGCTATCTGCCCTGGTGTAGTCTCTTGCGCCGATATCATTGCTATGGCTACAAGAGATGCTGTTTTCTTGGTGAGTTTATACATCATATTTATATATGGGTTTAATTTGTATAGATATTTTTTTTTAATTTTTTTTTTGAGGTTTAACCCTTGGAACTAATTAAACAAGCCTAGACCAAGATTTTGTTATTTACATAAAGGTTTGTCATAATATAATTGATTGATTGAATTTATGTAACAATTAACAAATTAGAAATGGATTCGATAATTAATATGAAGCTACATCAACAACATTATTCTTTAAACTTGTCAACACAGGCCTCAAAAATAGTACTCCCGCATAGTTGGAAAAGAAATTTTTTTTCTCTCTTGGCACATACTAAGTATATCTCTGACAAACCTTTAATTATAAATAGTATAAAAGAAGTCAAAAGTCAAATAAAACGTAATATTGATAAAGATTGGTTTATCATTAATTACTTGAAATGTTTGTTCAGAGTGGAGGAGGAAGATACAACGTAGAAACAGGACGAAGGGATGGCTTAGTATCTCTTGCTCAAAATGTGAATCTTCCAGCTCCTTCAATCTCAGTGTCAGATTCTATTAAAGCATTTGCTAAGAAAGGATTCAGCCCTGTGGATATGGTTTATCTTCTAGGTATTTGCCTCCTAAACTATATTGATCCTTTTAATTTCTTTAGAAAAGTGAAATTACCAAAAAAAGAATTTAATAGGGGTATAATGCCTTTTGTATACATGCACAATCATTATTATAGTAATTGAGAGTGAGTTGGTAGAAGATAAAGGGCTAAAATTGTATTTGAAAGTGTGAATTCAGATCTAATGTCTTATTTCTAATCTCTGTTATATTTCATGTATTAATTGACGTCAGATAATATTTATTCACTTAAAAAGATAAACTACAAATAAATAACTAAATTACAACATGAGATATGAGGTGAGACGAGAAAGTTAAAATCGTGTTTTGCTTATGTTGTGTTGATCTTATACGTACATTCGTTATATAATTTTTCTTTTCTTATATATCTATTTATTCTTCAATAAATAGGTGGTCACACCGTTGGGGTTGCTCATTGCTCACTCTTCAAAGACCGGCTCTACAATTTCCAGAACACCGGAAACCCAGACCCCACCATGGATCCATCCTTGTTAAAAACATTAAAAATTAGGTGTCCAGAAAATGCAACATTTGATGATACTACTAATCTTGATCAGAACCCATTGAGTTCTTCAAAAGTTGACAATTCTTATTACCAACAAATCCTAATGCGTAAAGGAATTCTCCAAATCGACCAAGAAATAGCGTTGGATCAATCAACCAAGGCCACTGTGGCAACCATAGCTAATCGGCTCGATTTCTCCATCAAATTTGGTGAAGCCTTGGTTAAATTGGGAGCTGTTCAAGTCCTCGATGGTACACAAGGAGAGATCAGGAGCTCATGCCGAGCGATCAATAAGTCATGAAAATAATATTTCATTCATCTAAGGAGAAACTTTATAGTTCAAATATGTTTTCAAGGGTCAATTTATTTTTTGTTGTTAAAATCCGGAGAGTTTGTGGTCTTTTCTTTTTACTTTATTTTGTTTGTTCTCGATGTTTTTCGATTTTGTCATTTTAAGTTTTGATCACAATTTAAAATTACTCCCCTTGTCTAATTTTATTCGACTTAGTTTGAAAATACACGCATATTAAAAATAATAAATTATTTTCAAATTACCCATCTTAATTACTCTATTATCATCTTGTTTGCTTGAATTAATCTCTTAAAATAGAGAAGAGAGGGAAAAAAGAAGTATAATTGTGTGCTTTCAATGCCAAAGTTATAATAGTGTTACTTGTTATGTATGTCATGGTATTTTTAATGATTTTTTTATAAAGTTAAATGATCGAGGATAGTATTAAAAAAATAAGGCTAAAAATAGTCACTACAAGAAAAATGGCTTATAATGAAGGATAAATCATTCACAATATATGGTATATCACTCACAAATGATTAGTTGTGAAAGAATTTTTTCTTCGCACAATCGCTCGCATTAGAGCTCCTCACAATAGATATCATTCACTAAGTTAGTGATTACATATCTTTTGTGAAGGATATATTGTGAAAGATATTTTAATCGCAAGTTATATTTTGTAAGGGATTTATTTTATTTAGTGAAAGATGACTTCCATCACAATAAATATTTTGCAATGAATAAATTCATTTTAATGAGGGGAGAGTTTCCTTCAATAATTACATGTTGTGAATATTTCTTCAATTTATTGAGAGCGAAATTCCTACGCGAATTATAATTTTATCACAAATTATAATTTATTTTCAATTTATTTAGTTTTATATTCACTAATTTATTGTATTAATCTATAAGCACAATTAAATCCAAAATCTCATTTAAATATAAATAGTAAAAAACATTCATATTTCAGTCAACCCATTGCAAAAAATTAAAAATATCATTTCCAAAAGAATATTATACACTAAAATTAGTGTGGAAAATACAAAGAAACCTCAAAAGATATATAATCCATATCTGCAAGTATTTGTAGAACAACATATGGAACTGATGGGTGCAAAACTAAGTATCATCCTCATATTACACCGAACCTGCATTTCATATATAGCCACAAATGGAGTGCTCCATTATCCATAATCCAACCAATAAAACGATATTTATGATTCATGTAACGTCTATTAAAAAAGTGAGGCCAAAAAAAGGTAATAAGATACAATCAAACACTACATAATTATTCACGTGTCAGATCAGAGTCTTTTGTGAATTTAGCAACCTACCTCCCATTTGCCGCCCCTCTCCTTTCAATCTACATAAATGAAGAATATATATATATATATATATATATATAAACATCAAATGACTATCCCATTTTTTATTTTTATTTTTTAGGCAAGGAGGGAGTAATATTATTATACAATCCAGGATTTAAAACGTGTATTAAATTTGCAACTTAATCATAAATGTGATTTTCGTGAGGCAGATGAAAATCAAGTTTATTACAAACTGGCAAAAGCATTTTGTTCGGAACTCGGTTGCTAACGAGAACAATCGACTTGTTCTAACTTTGTAAGGGTAAACATTTGGATAGCTAGTTCTAATGAACTTGTAATTATCTAAAGTTTTAGTAACATAGACATGATGTTTGCTAAGTCAATGCATTGTGCCACACCTTTTGTTTTAAAGTTGAGGAAAGGTAATATACATATATGTGTGTGTCTAAGAATACACATTGCAAACATATTTTTACTATCTAGGGTAACATATCACTTGGCATTCTTTTTTTTATTTAGGGGCTATGTTCTAGTTTATCTTTTGTTTCATAAGAGAAGGTGTTGTAATTGTCATAATAAGAAATCTTATGATCCCATTTGTGCACCAATTGTTAGTTGAAGTTGAAATTCATTGAAATGAGCCTTTTTTCTATTTTAAGTTGGATCAGGGTTTATCCTAATTAATTCAACTAATTAAAAATGGATACATAAATGTCTTTAAATAAATGAATTCTTTTATTAATAAATGAACAAAATTACAAAATAAATGCTTATCACATCCAATGTGATTGGCTTGAAGGTATACTACTTTCAATCTCCCATTTGCACTAAAGTCAATCACCCTAGTATCTCATACTCATCTTCTCTAATTGGCGATCAAATAATTCTTTAGTAATGGATCTGCAATAATGTTCTGAGAGTCCACTCTCTCTAAGGTGACATCTCATCTTTCAATGATTTCTCTAATCAAATGAAAGTGTCGTAACACATGTTTAGATTTCTAATGAAACCTAGGTTCCTTGGCTTGTGCAACAGCCCCAGTGTTGCCATAATATAAAGGCATTGATCTTTCTATGCTCAGAACCACTCCAAGTTCTGTAACGAACTTCTTCATCCAAACAACTTCTTTTTCAGCTTCACTTACAGCTATGTACTCTGCCTCTGTCATTGAATCAGCAACCGTTTGTTGCTTGGAACTCTTCCAACTCACTGCACTACTGTTTAAGGTAAACACATACCCCGAAATAAATTTGCTGTCGTCTTGATGTGTTTGAAAAATCAAGTCTGTATAACCCTCTAGTTTTAAATCAGACCCACCATAAACAAGAAACACATCTTTAGCTCTTCTAAAGTATTTTAGGATATTTTTCACTGTCTTTTAGTGATCTTCTTCAAGATTTGACTGATATATACTTGTCACACTTAGTGCATAAGCAACATCAAGTCTCGTACATATCATCCCATACATGATAGATCCTATCGCAGTATAAGGTATCTTATTCATGCGATATCTCTCTTCCGGTGTCTTTGGGGATAATTTCTTAGAGAGATGTACTCCCTGGCTCATCGGTATCATACCTCTCTTAGAGTTTTCCATGCTAAACCTCTTTAGTATCCAATTAATGTACGTTCCTTGGGTCAAACTAAGCATCCTTTTAGATCTATCTCTATAGACACTACAAAAAAATAGGTCATTAGCGACGGGCTTTTTGCCGACGGCATAAACGCCGTCGATAATAAGGTCATTGGCAACGGCTATGCCGACATGTTGATCGATGGTAGTCCGTCGGGAAAGAGTTTTATACCGTCGGTAATGACTTATATTTTGGCGCCATTTATTTGCGAGAGAGGGAAAGTCATTGGCGACGGGCTAAAACTCTATTGTCGACGGAGGTATCGTCGGCAATGACTTTTTAGTTAATCTCGACGTGTTCTTTCTTGACGGCGTTGCCGTCGAGAATGACTTTTAAAATTAAAAGCCCTAGGCTTAACGACAAAGGCGAAATTTTATATCCAATTTTTATTTTCAGCGCAAATTTTTCCCTCCCCTCTTCCCTCTCGACCTGTTCATCGGTGACTCCCTTTTCCCTCTTCACCGGCGGCGTTTGCGGTAAGTCTAGTTCCCTCTTCACCAGCAGCGACAAGTATCCCCCTTTCTTTATGGTCAGTTTGGTTAGAGTATATTATATAAATTTAGTAGGTTTGTGCTCTAAATTTAGTGATTGTAAGGATGTATTTCATTCTAATTTTTTTTTCTCATGTGGGTTTGTGTTGGTTTTGATTGCTTATGTGTTTGACTTTACTTAACTGATAATTTGGTGCTATTGGCTTCAAATTTTATGATTGTAAGGAACTATTTCATTATGTTTTTTTCTTCTGATTTAGTGGGTTTGTGTTGGTTTTGATTATTTATGGGTTTAACCCCTACTGATATTTTGGTATAGCTTCTAATTTTGTGATTGTAAGAAAAACTTCAGCTGAGTGATATTATCCACTTGTGTTAAAAAATGGCAAATTTCTCCATCCTAGAGACATGGAGAATAATTTTAAAACATCATAGAGTATTGGGGCATGCAATGCATTAGCCCATTTACCATAAAAGGATAAAAACATATGTAATTTCGAGTAATTAAGCTGTAATTTAATTTTTGCCATTAGCAAATTTAAGAACTTTCTAAAGTAATCAAAAGAAAATGGCTAGTTTTTACATTAAAGAAACAGAGACAGTAAACTACATAACAATGGCGTTAATGTATGTATTTGTGTGTGTGTGTGTGTATATATGTACACTTAAATATATATACTTATCTAAGTGTCGTTTCCACATTCTATTATCGTGTTAATGAAAACAGGAGGTGTATATATGTATATATATAAATATCTTCTAAATTTATTTCTTTCCTGCAGTGTTAATTTAAAATTCTAGGTCCCACGGCTAATATGATAGGATATGGTCATCATGGAGATGACAACCTCCATTTTAATATATCAACACCACAATATGATGATACTATAATTTCCTTATTCTTGCTTCAAAGAGTTAGTCGGGTCCATTATGATGTTTGTTACCCAACTAATACGAAGCATTGCAGATTTTAGCACAAATTGCCCAACTAATGTGACAAACGAGAATTTTTGTAACTTATTTTAAATATTTATTGAATTAAATAAATATTTTTCGATGATTTAATTCTTGTATTAGTTGATTAATCGATGAATTTGTAGTAGATTAATTTAATTATATGTGTTACATTAATTAGATTAATGTGGAGAATTTTTATGTTTAAAGTATGTGTTTAATTGAATTTATTTGATTAAATACATTATTTAAATGAGTACAATATTATTTTCTAATTAATTTAATTATTAATTAGAGATTTAATAATATATCTCATTACTAATAAAGGAGAATTTTTATTTATGTGACTATGTGATTTAATGTTAGAATTATTCTACTTTATTTAATTGATTTTAGTAAGATTATTTAATTAATTAAATATGTGATATTAAACTATATAATATAGTAAGTTATTTAAAATAAATTAGAAAGGAAGAATGAATGATTAGCCAAACGAGGCCTTGATGGGAGTTGGTGCCAGTTATTAACTAACACCATGATCTATCAGTTTATTAATGCGTATAATGATTCTATCAGTTTATTCCTATCATCAGTTCCTAGCAAGTCAGAGAGAAAAAGAGAGAGTTTGAGAGAATTGAAGAAGAAAATCTACTCACCTTATTGCATAATCTAACTTCTTGTCAAGGTAATTCCTTAATTAAAGTCTCTAATTATGTTCTTCTTTAAATTCTCCATGAACGTATGGTTCTAAGTTCTCTGTAAAGTCAATTTGTATGGCTAAATTTTCAATAAATTGATGTTAGATGATTGTAAATATGCTTTGATGTGTTTTGTATGGTTTATATATGATTTAGAGTAATTAAATCCATGAACTCATGCTTTAATTACAAGTTCTGAAATTACAGAGTAGTTACTTATGAACATGGTTTAAATGTACGAAATTGGTACTTGATTTACATGTTAATTGGTTAAATTGACAACTAATTATGTTTATGCATGTAAAAAAAACGAAAAGAATGATAATTAAACGGAAAGATTTGGTTAACAAACGAATGTACAGTGATTTATTTTGTTAACTGTATCAAAACTTGGCCAATAAAGTATGAACAGCTAAATTTTAGCCTTTATTTGGGTTGTTTAGGTTATCTGTGATGCTAAAATCATTATTTATGGAATGGGTTTTGATTTCATACCATACATGATAATTGGGTTATGTTTAATTTGACATAAGAATAACAAGATTGAGAAATTTTGGCCTGTTTCTCTGCGTTCTTTCCGCGAACTGCAAAAACTGGAATTCGTAATTCTCGCCCCGGCGGGGAGCTCGCCCCGGCGAGAATTCTGTGAAGCAATTTCTCGCCCCGACGAGAATTTTGTGAAGCAATTCCTCGCCCCGGCGAGATTTTTGTAAAGGATTTTCTCGCTCCGGCGGGAACAAAAAAAAAAGAGTAAAAAGACGAGAGTAAAAATTTTCTTCTTTCTTTAAGATCATGTTATGATATCGTAGATATACCTAAAGCTTAGGCTAAGGTATAAAATGAATGCTAAAATACTGTAATGGGTGGTAAGCATAAACCCATGGATTGTTCGATGTCAACTGAGCTATTAAAATAGAAGTTTTGGATGAGAATGAGTTCTGAAGTGTTTATAATACTGTAACTAATTATTGTTACTGTTTTATAAACGGGATGTATAGGTTGATTAGAGAAACGTGAGTCTTAAATTTATAGTCTACGCACGAGGCAAGTATCTTATCCTTACTTTTACGTTTACGCAAGTTTTTAAATTTCATTATCATAGAATACAAGCTTCATAATGCTATTACTTCTTGAGCAAGTTATTGTTTCTATTCCATTCAATTTCATGGATTCAATGAGACATTTTTAATTTCCTCTTTGTAATGCTTCAGTTATATAGAACGTATTCAATCGTACCTTTTGTGAGATTTAGTTTTGATTCTCGAATTACACCTTTTGAACCTTGATTGACTAGCGAACCCTTTTTGATTCGACTAGTCCATAGTTGATGAGCGTTCTAAATTCTAGAAACGTTATTGAAGTAAATTCAAACCAAACTTCCTTTGGTGCGGACTCCGATGTCAAACTGAGATGAACAACCCTTATATAGGGGATTTATTTACGCGTTAGCGTTAAGATGTTGTGCACATACATGGTACAAAGGGCTGATCCCCCTGAGTACGAGAAGCAAGGTCCATATAGTCTTACGACTGTTAAAGGTTTAAAGTAGAAATACTTGATAACCTGGGACATAGTTCGTGGTCTTAAGACCCTCAGACGTTCTTTTGAATCTTGTTTTATATTCTTCAATTATTCGATATCCGTTGATTATTTCGCATGTTATTATTGTTGTTGTTGTTATACTTGCTGGGCAATCATTGCTCACTCTTGCATAATATAGTCAAGAATGTAAAACAAGATTCAAAAGATACGTCTGAGGGTCTTAAGATCACGAACTATGTCCCAGGTTTATCAAGTATTTCTACTTTAAACCTTTAAACAGTCGTAAGACTATATGGACCTTGCTTCTCGTACTCAGGGGGATCAGCCCTTTTGTTACCATGTATGTGCACAACATCTTAACACTAACGCGTAAATAAAATCCCCTGTATAAGGGTTATTCATCTCAGTTTGACATCGGAGTCCGCACCAAAGGAAGTTTGGTTTGGATTTACTTCAATAACGTTTCTAGAATTTAGAACGCTCATCAACTATGGACTAGTCGAATCAATAAGGGTTCGCTAGTCAATCAAGGTTCAAAAAGTATAATTCGAGAATTAAAACTAAATCTCACAAAAGGTACGATTGAATACGTTCTATATAACTGAAGCATTACAAAGAGGAAATTAAAAATGTCTCATTGAATCCATGAAATTGAATGGAATAGAAACAATAACTTGCTCAAGAAGTAATAGCATTATGAAGCTTGTATTCTATGATAATGAAATTTAAAAACTTGCGTAAACGTAAAAGTAAGGATAAGATACTTGCCTCGTGCGTAGACTATAAATTTAAGACTCACGTTTCTCTAATCAACCTATACATCCCGTTTATAAAACAGTAACAATAATTAGTTACAGTATTATAAACACTTCAGAACTCATTCTCATCCAAAATTTCTATTTTAATAGCTCAGTTGACATCGAACAATCCATGGGTTTATACTTACCACCCATTACAGTATTTTAACATTCATTTTATACCTTAGCCTAAGCTTTAGGTATATCTACGATATCATAACATGATCTCAAAGAAAGAAAAAAAATTTTACTCTCGTCTTTTTACTCTTTTTTTTTAAGTTCCCGTCGGGGCGAGAAAATCCTTCACAAAAATCTCGCCGGGGCGAGGAATTGCTTCACAGAATTCTCGCCGGGGCGAGCTCCCCGCCGGGGCGAGGGATCCCTTTGCAAAATTCTCGCCGAGGCGAGAATTACGAATTCCAGTTTCTGCAGTTCGCGAAGAACGCAGAAACAGGCCAAAATTTCCCAATCTTGTTATTCATATTCGTCAAATTAAACATGCTCAATTATCATATATGGTATGAAATCAAAACCCATTCTATAAACAGTGATTTTAACATCACAGATAATCTATACAACCCAATTTAAAGACCAAAAATCTAACTGTTCATACTTATTATGAAGTTTTGATACAGTTAACAAAATTAATCGCAGTAAATTCGTTTCTTAACCAAATTAATCCGTTTAAGTTTCATTCTTTTCGTTTTTACATGCATAGACATAATCAGTAATCAATTTAACCAGTTAACATGTAAATCAAGTACCAATTTCGTACATTTAAACAATGTTCATAAGTAACTACTCTGTAATTTCAGAACTTGTAATTAAAGCATGATTTCATGGATTTAAATACTCTAAATCATATATAAACCATACAAAACACATCAAAGCATACTTACAATCATCTAACATCAATTTATTGAAGATTTAGCCATACAAATTTATTTTACAGAGAACTTAGAACCATACGTTCATGGAGAATTTAAAGAAGAACATAATCAGAGACTTTAATTAAGGAGTTACCTTGACAAGAAGTTAGATTATGCAATAAGGTGAGTAGATTTTCTTCTTCAATTCTCTCAAACTCTCTCTTTTTCTCTCTGACTTGCTAGGAACTGATGATAGGAATAAACTGATAGATCATTATACGCATTAATAAACTGATAGATCATGGTGTCAGTTAATAACTGGCACCAACTCCCATCAAGGCCTTGTTTGGCTAATCATTTATTCTTCCTTTCTAATTTATTTTAATAAATAGCTTATTACATAGTTTCATGTCACACTTTAATCAACTAAATAATCTTAATAAAATCAAATATATAAAATAGAATAATTCTACATTAAATCACATAGTCATATAAATAAAATTCTCATTTATTAATAATGACCATTTACTAAATCTCTAATTAATAATTAAGTTAAATTAGAAATTACATTATACTTATTTAAATAATGTATTTAATCAAATAAATTCAATTAAACACATACTTTAAATATAAAAATTCTTCACGTCAATTTAACTAATGTAACACATGTAATTAAATTAATCTACCACAAATTCATTAATTAATCAATTAATTCAACAATCAAATCGTCGAAAAATATTTATTTAATTCAATAAATATTTAAAATAAGTTACAAAAATTCTCGTTTGTCACAAAAGATGTCTTGTAATCATGTAGCATGTGATCATAATTTTTACAACTTGAATTTGATTATTTAGTGGGTTTTGGAGCAGTAACTTGATATATAATGTGTAAGAAGAGTCTTTTTAGAATGTTGTCACACGATTGAACTTATTTGTACAGAAATTGGCCAAGATATGTTACATTTACAAATATTGTTATTGAATTATGTATCAGGAAACATTCTTTAGGTGGAGCACCATGAGTTGCATTTTGATTTTGTGGAGCTGGGTTATTTTGGCCATTTATTTGCTGATGTTAATTATTACCAATGGCTTGACTTGGACCATATCAGAGGCGGAGAAGAAGTTTATTACTTGATATAGAAGAACATCATCAATAGTGTAGGCACCTATGAGCTTTGGCTTATATTGCTTTTTAGAAAGTACGTAGTTAAACTTGGGGGGGAAAATGGGTGTTAAATTAAGTAGGAACTGGCAACTGGGCAGTTTAATGCTCTTGGGTAATTGATTATTTTTGGTATTTATTTACTTGGCCTTTTGTCTTGGTAAACATTTACATTGTATTCATTATTGTTATACTTATTGGTTACTTAATATTGATCACCTGTTTAATGAAGGATGTTGACTATATACACACACTTTAATTGATGTGTTTGAGAGATTTGGTGGTACTGTAGAAGAAGATGTCTATCGAAGAGATTTAACCATTAATAGGTATTTTGTTTTGCTATTAATGCTTATTATAGTTTATATATGTGATAGTTTCAAAATTAGCAAGTGAGAGCAATTGCCCAGTTATCATTCTATCATATACTTTGGGCATAACGTAATAGTTATTGATTTTTATTTTTCTCTTTTTTTTGACAGCTTGTTTTACAATATTAATAGTAGTTCTGTTGAAGATTTTACTGGAAGAGGTTCGCGTGAGCCTTCATTTGCTTTTACATAAATCTCTTATACATTTCAAATCAGCTTGCAAGTTTAAATTAGTCTCAACTTCCAGCGCTGATATAGTTGTTTATGTTCAATCTGATCCAAGCATTGCAGATCTGTCTAGAAAGATAGTGACCCCTTTACCTCTAAGGGAGATTTTTTTGGATGATCCCTAACGAGTTATTCGAGCTATACGTTTTGGTATTTGCAGTTCCCTTTTTACAGTTGCTTGATTCATTATTATGTCATGCTTTAAACGTGCTTCTTAAAACACATAATAAATATATGAGCCAATAAATTTTCTTCAGATTAAGTATTTCACTATTTTTGACTAGACTTGATAAAGATAATTTCAAGTCCCAGAAGCTTTTTACTATCTTCTATAATGGTGTTTGTTTCTTTTAATCATTCTGCCTTAATTTTTGCTCTCGTAAAGTTGGCCAGTGCACTATATTTGACAGTTGAATTGTACTCTAATTGCCTTGCTAGTATAGTTTAAATAAAAATCTCTCGTGGGACATAGGCTTAATGGTCACAGTGAGTAGCTTTTGACTATAAGGTATTCCTACTCTATCATTCTTTGATCTAGCCATCTAGCTTTACCAAAGTTACTTCTTCTCCTTTTTGTGTGTGTACGTGTGTAGATGGTGTCTTTACATACTATCTTAATCAGGACCTTGTAGTCCTAGTCTTAATGTTGTTTTTGCCATGATTTTGTGAGCAAAAGTTTTAATGTCAACATAAAACCTCTAAGATCGTTGTTGTTGCAATTTTTAAAAAAGAAATTATTTTTTTTGAAAATATCATTAGCGATGGGGCATTGGCGACGACCTGTTCGTCGCTAATGAGTAATAGCGACGGCCTTAGCGACGAATTATTAATCCTTTTAATAATAAAATTAAACACTCATTACCAAGAGACCATCAGTAATTGGCGACGGACAGCCCGTCGTTAATGACCATTTTTATAATAATTTTAAATAGTCATTGGCGACGGATAATCCATCGCCCCTGTTGTCGCCAATGACTCATTAGTGACGGACTGTTGTCGCCAATGACCCCGTCGCCAATAACCCCATTAACGACGGCGGTCGACGGGAGCCAAGGGCGACAACCACAGAGGCGATGGGAGTGGCGACGGGCATTGCCGTCACCAATGACCTCATTGTCGATGACAGAGGGGTCATTGGCGATGGCAATGCCCGTCGACAATGACTCTTTTTTTGTAGTGAGATCTTTATCCCAAAATATAGGATGTTTCTTCCATATTTTTCATGGAAAAGTGTTTAGACAATTATATCTTTACTGATTGAAGCATCGGTATGTCATTCCCTATTAGTTATTATTTTTTATAGGCCAAATTGCAAAAGTTTCTTCTGAGTTGACATTCAATTTCAATTTGACCCTTTAAGTTACAAAAACTTCAATTGAATCCTTCAAGTAGCCAATTTGATTTAATTGACTTGTGACATTGTCTTCAAATAAATTGATATTTTTTTCATGTAGGACTCAATTGGATCAAATTGGCCACTTGAAGGACTTAATTAAAATTTTTACAACTTAAAGGGCCAAAAATGAAATGGCTAGCAACTTAGAGGGACCATTTTGCAACTCGTCCTTTTTTGTTTATGTTAATTCTTTTTGTTGTGTAATTTTGATTCTGTAATCCATATTGACCAGAATCCGTATGTATGAAAAGTCTGAAAGTTTGTGAAAGATAGTAAATGTGTGACCAGTTTCATACACATAATTGTTAATAACTTGATATAGTTAATCTTGTTGAATGAGCATGGAGTTGCTTCAATTTTCTTCGAATCTAGCTACTTTTCCTTTGAACAAAATATTAAAGTGACAATTAGTGCTGCTAATTTCATTCCTTTACCACATCTTATCTTGTTTTATTTGAAAATTATGTATTAGATTGAATATGTTATGACGAGATTTTTTTTGTCGCGAATTGTTCAACTGGTGTGTGAGTGAGTTTTATTTTGTGGCATGGAAAGGGAAGGGAAAGGAAGTGATCGGAAGAGTCCAAATCATGTCCATCTCATCTCTTGACCATTTTATGTGTTGTGGACATATGTGATATAATTAATTATTTACGGTCAACTTTTTAAGTAAAAAAAATATTATCTAATTATACACCAAATAAGTACTATTGTATGGATATAGGTTGAGACAGAAAAAAACAATGTTTAATTATTGTGTATATATTAACGTCAAGTAATACTTATTCATTAAAAAATTAGCTATAATTATACCATTAAATAGCAAAAAAGTTGACACATGAGTTGTTTTTATTGTCACTTTCAGAAACGTACATGAGATACCTAACAATAATACATGTGACAGAAGACGAGACAAAAGATTTGTACTCTTTTTTTGTACATGACACTTAACAATAATATATTACATATGACGGAAGACGAGACAGAAGATTTGTACTCTTTTTTATTGCATATAATTTGACTCGGGCTAAGCTATAGATGTATGATCATTAGTCATTCTCCCTTAATTAGTATATACCCATTTAATAATAAAGTCTTCACGTTCTGTTGGTATTTTTGGTAAGGTGCATGAAACCTTGAGAGAAAATTATTAGTCGTGCAAGCCATTTCAGTTCAGTAGGTTTCGAGGCTTTCGATCTACTCCTTAATCACCTCCCTATAAATTCAAGCAAAATATGTTTTGTGTTTCATCTCTTCATTTATCATTCATACAAGTACTATTCGAAAATGTTGAAGGCAACTAGATTGGTAGCAATAGCCATTGGGCTAATCTTTTTGAACCTCTCAGGGCAGTGTTATGGGACACTGCAGGTTGGATTTTACAAAGGGAAATGTAGGTCTGTAGATGTGGAGGCTATAGTTGGTGGCGTCGTGGCGTTGCGGTTCTTTCGGGACCGGACCATAACCGCAGCTCTCCTGCGCATGCAATTCCATGATTGCTTTGTCAATGTAAGATCCTTTTGTTTTAAATTACTCCGTCTCATTTTTTATTTTTTATTTTTACAAAAATAATCCTCTTAATATTATTGGATGGATATAATTGTTCTAGGAGTTTCTAATTAACTTAAACGTTTGCATGAAAAGGGCTGTGATGCTTCCATTCTACTAGATGGGAGCAACAGTGAGAAAACTGCACCTCCGAATCTAAGCGTGAGAGGTTATGATATTATTGATGCTGCAAAATCTGCTGTGGAGGCTATCTGCCCTGGTGTAGTCTCTTGCGCCGATATCATTGCTATGGCTACAAGAGATGCTGTTTTCTTGGTGAGTTTATACATCATATTTATATATGGGTTTAATTTGTATAGATTTTATTTTTTATTATTATTTTTTTGAGGCTTAACCCTTGGAACTAATTAAACAAGCCTAGACCAAGATTTTGTTATTTACACAAGGGTTTGTCATAATATAATTGATTGATTGAATTTATGTAACAATTAACAAATTAGAAATGGATTCGATAATTAATATGAAGCTACATCAACAACATTATTCCTTAAGCTTGTCAACAAGGGCCGCAAAAATAGTTCTCCCACATATTTGGAAAAAAAAAATTTCTCTCTCTTGGCACATATTAAGTATATCTTTGTCAAACCTTTAATTATAAATAGTATAAAAGAAGTCAAAAGTCAAATAAAACGCAATATTAATAAAGATTGGTTTATCATTAATTACTTGAAATGTTTGATCAGAGTGGAGGAGGAAGATACAACGTAGAAACAGGACGAAGGGATGGCTTAGTATCTCTTGCTCAAAATGTGGATCTTCCAGCTCCTTCAATCTCAGTGTCAGATTCTATTAAGGCATTTGCTAAGAAAGGATTCAGCCCTGTGGATATGGTTTATCTTCTAGGTATTTGCCTCCTAAACTATATTGATCCTTTTTCTTTAGAAAAGTGAAATTACCAAAAAAAAGAAAATTTAATAGGGGTATAATGCCTTTTTTATACACGCACAATCATTATTATAGTAATTGAGAGTGAGTTGGTAGAAGATAAAGGGCTAAAATTGTTTTTGAAAGTGTGAATTCAGATCTAATGTCTTATTTTTAATCTCTCTTATATTTTATGTATTAATTGAGGTCAGATAACATTTATTTAATTAAAAAGATAAACTACAAATAAATAACTAAATTACAACATGAGATATGAGATGAGACGAGAAATTTAAAATCGTGTTTTGCTTATGTTGTGTTGATCTTGTACGTACATTCGTTATATAATTTTTTTTTCTTATATATCTATTTATTCTTCAATAAATAGGTGGTCACACCGTTGGGGTTGCTCATTGCTCACTCTTCAAAGACCGAATCTACAATTTCCAGAACACCGGAAACCCAGACCCCACCATGGATCCATCCTTGTTAAAAACATTAAAAATTAGGTGTCCAGAAAATGCAACATTTGATGATACTACTAATCTTGATCAGAACCCATTGAGTTCTTCAAAAGTTGACAATTCTTATTACCAACAAATCCTAATGCGTAAAGGAATTCTCCAAATCGACCAAGAAATAGCGTTGGATCAATCAACCAAGGCCACTGTGGCAACCATAGCTAATCGGCTTGATTTCTCCATCAAATTTGGTGAAGCCTTGATTAAATTGGGAGCTGTTCAAGTCCTCGATGGTACACAAGGAGAGATCAGGAGCTCATGCCGAGCGATCAATAAGTCATGAAAATAATATTTCATTCATCTAAGGAGAAACTTTATAGTTCAAATATGTTTTCAAGGGTCAATTTATTTTTTGTTGTTAAAATCCGGAGAGTTTGTGGTCTTTTCTTTTTTCTTTATTTTGTTTGTTCTCGATGTTTTTCGATTTTGTCATTTAAAGTTTTGATCACTATTTAAAATTACTCTCTTTGTCCAATTTTATTCGACTTAATTTAAAAATACACGCGTATTAAGAAAAAAAATTATTTTCAAATTATCCATCTTAATTAATTACTCTATTATTATCTTGTTTGTTTGAATTAATCTATTAAAATAGAGGAGAGAGAGGGGAAAAAGAAATATAATTGTGCTTCCAATATCAAAGTTAATAATGTTACTTTTTGTGTATGACATAGTATTTTTAAAGATTTTTTTTATAAAGTTAAATGATCGAGGGTAATATTGACAAAATAAGTTTAAAAAGAGTATTAAAATAAATAAAAAAAGAACAAATAAATTTGGACAAACTAAAAAAAATTAAGACAAGTAACCTTAGACGGAGAGAATATAAAGTAATAATACTTTTAATTAAACTCAAATAATTATAATATAGCAAAAGATTATTTTTATTATACACATTGATGTACGTAGGCTTGGAAACCTAGGTCATATACACCATGGTCAAAACTTTTATTGATACTACTTCGACCTGAAAAAATCCATATTATTCACAACAATATTATTCACTTCCACCGGAGTTTTCACAATCTCTTGGTTATCTGTAGCTAATGCGCGGCAGACTTATATATCTAAGGTTGTAAATCAAATCAAACGGTTCGAGTTCGATTTAAGTTCGACTCGAAAAAATATAAGCGAGACTCAGATTCGTTAATAATATGATTTAAATCTGAGCACAAAAAATAGCTCAAAAAAATAAAAGTATAATCTGAGTAAGGCTATACTCGACTCGTCTGTAGATGTGGAGGCTATAGTTGGTGGCCTCGTGGCGTTGCGGTTCTTTCGGGACCGGACCATAACCGCAGCTCTCCTGCGCATGCAATTCCATGATTGCTTTGTCAATGTAAGATCCTTTTGTTTTAAATTACTCCGTCTCATTTTTTATTTTTATTTTTACAAAAATAATCCTCTTAATATTATTGGATGGATATAATTGTTCTAGGAGTTTCTAATTAACTTAAACGTTTGCATGAAAAGGGGTGTGATGCTTCCATTCTACTAGATGGGAGCAACAGTGAGAAAACTGCACCTCCGAATCTAAGCGTGAGAGGTTATGATATTATTGATGCTGCAAAATCTGCTGTGGAGGCTATCTGCCCTGGTGTAGTCTCTTGCGCCGATATCATTGCTATGGCTACAAGAGATGCTGTTTTCTTGGTGAGTTTATACATCATATTTATATATGGGTTTAATTTGTATAGATATTTTTTTTTAATTTTTTTTTTGAGGTTTAACCCTTGGAACTAATTAAACAAGCCTAGACCAAGATTTTGTTATTTACATAAAGGTTTGTCATAATATAATTGATTGATTGAATTTATGTAACAATTAACAAATTAGAAATGGATTCGATAATTAATATGAAGCTACATCAACAACATTATTCTTTAAACTTGTCAACACAGGCCTCAAAAATAGTACTCCCGCATAGTTGGAAAAGAAATTTTTTTTCTCTCTTGGCACATATAAGTATATCTCTGACAAACCTTTAATTATAAATAGTACAAAAGAAGTCAAAAGTCAAATAAAACGTAATATTGATAAAGATTGGTTTATCATTAATTACTTGAAATGTTTGTTCAGAGTGGAGGAGGAAGATACAACGTAGAAACAGGACGAAGGGATGGCTTAGTATCTCTTGCTCAAAATGTGAATCTTCCAGCTCCTTCAATCTCAGTGTCAGATTCTATTAAAGCATTTGCTAAGAAAGGATTCAGCCCTGTGGATATGGTTTATCTTCTAGGTATTTGCCTCCTAAACTATATTGATCCTTTTAATTTCTTTAGAAAAGTGAAATTACCAAAAAAAGAATTTAATAGGGGTATAATGCCTTTTGTATACATGCACAATCATTATTATAGTAATTGAGAGTGAGTTGGTAGAAGATAAAGGGCTAAAATTGTATTTGAAAGTGTGAATTCAGATCTAATGTCTTATTTCTAATCTCTGTTATATTTCATGTATTAATTGACGTCAGATAATATTTATTCACTTAAAAAGATAAACTACAAATAAATAACTAAATTACAACATAAGATATGAGGTGAGACGAGAAAGTTAAAATCGTGTTTTGCTTATGTTGTGTTGATCTTATACGTACATTCGTTATATAATTTTTCTTTTCTTATATATCTATTTATTCTTCAATAAATAGGTGGTCACACCGTTGGGGTTGCTCATTGCTCACTCTTCAAAGACCGGCTCTACAATTTCCAGAACACCGGAAACCCAGACCCCACCATGGATCCATCCTTGTTAAAAACATTAAAAATTAGGTGTCCAGAAAATGCAACATTTGATGATACTACTAATCTTGATCAGAACCCATTGAGTTCTTCAAAAGTTGACAATTCTTATTACCAACAAATCCTAATGCGTAAAGGAATTCTCCAAATCGACCAAGAAATAGCGTTGGATCAATCAACCAAGGCCACTGTGGCAACCATAGCTAATCGGCTCGATTTCTCCATCAAATTTGGTGAAGCCTTGGTTAAATTGGGAGCTGTTCAAGTCCTCGATGGTACACAAGGAGAGATCAGGAGCTCATGCCGAGCGATCAATAAGTCATGAAAATAATATTTCATTCATCTAAGGAGAAACTTTATAGTTCAAATATGTTTTCAAGGGTCAATTTATTTTTTGTTGTTAAAATCCGGAGAGTTTGTGGTCTTTTCTTTTTACTTTATTTTGTTTGTTCTCGATGTTTTTCGATTTTGTCATTTTAAGTTTTGATCACAATTTAAAATTACTCCCCTTGTCTAATTTTATTCGACTTAGTTTGAAAATACACGCATATTAAAAATAATAAATTATTTTCAAATTACCCATCTTAATTACTCTATTATCATCTTGTTTGCTTGAATTAATCTCTTAAAATAGAGAAGAGAGGGAAAAAAGAAGTATAATTGTGTGCTTTCAATGCCAAAGTTATAATAGTGTTACTTGTTATGTATGTCATGGTATTTTTAATGATTTTTTTATAAAGTTAAATGATCGAGGATAGTATTAAAAAAATAAGGCTAAAAATAGTCACTACAAGAAAAATGGCTTATAATGAAGGACAAATCATTCACACTATATGGTATATCACTCACAAATGATTAGTTGTGAAAGAATTTTTTCTTCGCACAATCGTTCGCATTAGAGCTCCTCACAATATATATCATTCACTAAGTTCGTGATTACATATCTTTTGTGAAAGATATTTTTCTCGCAAATTATATTTTGTAAGGGATTTATTTTATTTAGTGAAGGATGATTTCCATCACAATAAATATTTTGCAATGAATAAATTCATTTTAATGAGGGGAGAGTTTTCTTCAATAATTACATGTTGTGAATATTTCTTCAATTTATTGACAGAGAAATTCCTACGCGAATTATAATTTTATCATAAATTATAATTTATTTTCAATTTATTTAGTTTTATATTCACTAATTTATTGTATTAATCTATAAGCACAATTAAATCCAAAATCTCATTTAAATATAAATAGCAAAAAACATTTATATTTCAGTCAACCCATTGCAAAAAATTAATAATATCATTTCCAAAAGAATATTATACACTAAAATTAGTGTGAAAAATACAAAGAAACCTCAAAAGATATATAATCCAAATCTGCAAGTATTTGGAGAACAACATATGGAACTGATGGGTGCAAAACTAAGTATCATCCTCATATTACACCGAACCTGCATTTCATATATAGCCACAAATGGAGTGCTCCATTATCCATAATCCAACCACTAAAACGATATTTATGATTCATGTAACGTATATTAAAAAAAGTGAGGCCAAAAAAAGGTAAAAAGATACAATCAAACACTACATAATTATCCACGTGTCAGATCAGAGTCTTTAGTGAATTTAGCAACCTACCTCCCCGTTTGCCGCCCATCTCCTTTCAATCTACATAAATGAAGAATATATATATATATATATATATATATATGTATATATATAAACATCAAATGACTATCCCATTTTTTATTTTTATTTTTTAGGCAAGGAGGGAGTAATATTATTATACAATCCGGGATTTAAAACGTGTATTAAATTTGCAACTTAATCATAAATGTGATTTTCGTGAGGCAGAAGAAAATCAAGTTTATTACAAACTGGCAAAAGCATTTTGTTCGGAACTCGGAAGTTTGCTAACGAGAACAATCGACATTGTTGTAACTTTGTAAGGGTAAACATTTGGATAGCTAGTTCTAATGAACTTGTAATTATCTAAAGTTTTAGTAGCATAGACATGATGTTTGCTAAGTTAATGCATTGTGCCACACCTTTTGTTTTAAAGTTGAGGGACATGTAATATACATATATGTGTGTCTAAGAATACACATTGCAAACATATTTTTACTATCTAAGGTAATATATCACTTGGCATTCTTTTTTTTATTTAGGGGTTATGTTCTAGTTTATCTTTTGTTTCATAAGAGAAGGTGTTGTAATTGTCACAATAAGAAATCTTATGATCCCATTTGTGCACCAATTGTTAGTTGAAGTTGAAATTCATTGAAATGAGCCTTTTTTCTATTTTAAGTTGGATCAGGGTTTATCCTAATTAATTCAACTAATTAAAAATGGATACATAAATGTCTTTAAATAAATGAATTCTTTTATTAATAAATGAACAAGATTACAAAGTAAATACTTATCACATCCAATGTGATTGACTTGAAGGTATACTACTTTCAATCTCCCATTTGCACTAAAGTCAATCGCCCTAGTATCTTATACTCATCTTCTCTAATTGGCGATCAGATAATTCTTTAGTAATGGATCTGCAATAATGTTCTGAGAGTCCACTCTCTCTAAGGTGACATCTCCTCTTTCAATGATTTCTCTAATCAAATAAAAGCGCCGTAACACATGTTTAGATTTCTGATGAAACCTAGGTTCATTGGATTGTGCAACAACCCCAGTGTTGCCATAATATAAAGGCATTGATCTTTGTATGCTCAGAACCACTCCAAGTTCTGTAAAGAACTTCTTCATCCAAACAACTTCTTTTTCAGCTTCACTTACAGCTATGTACTCTGCCTCTGTCATTGAATCAGCAACCGTTTGTTGCTTGGAACTCTTCCAACTCACTGCACTACTGTTTAAGGTAAACACATACCCCGAAATAAATTTGCTGTCGTCTTGGTCTGTTTGAAAACTCGAGTCTATATAACCCTCTAGTTTTAAATCAGACCCACCATAAACAAGAAACACATCCTTAGTTCTTTTAAAGTACTTTAGGATGTTTTTCACTGTCTTCTAATGATCTTCTCTAAGATTTGACTGATATATACTTGTCACACTTAGTGCATAAGCAACATCAAGTCTCGTACATATCATCCCATACATGATAGATCCTATCGCAGTATAAGGTATCGTATTCATGAGATATCTCTCTTCCGGTGTCTTTGGGGATAATTTCTTGGAGAGATGTACTCCCTGGCTCATCGGTATCATACATCTCTTAGAGTTTTTCATGCTAAACCTCTTTAGTATCGAATCAATGTACGTTCCTTGGGTCAAGCTAAGCATCATTTTAGATCTATCTCTATAGACACTATAAAAAAATAGGTCATTGGTGACGGGCTTTTTGCCGACAGCATAAACGTCGTCGATAAATGGATTTTTCCCTCTATCCCCGGCATGGTGATCAATGGTAGTCTGTCAGGAAAGAGTTTTATGTCGTCGGTAATGACTTATATTTTGGCGCCATTTATTCGCGGGAGAGGGAAAGTCATTGGCGATGGGCTAAAACTCTATTGTCGACGGAGGTGCCGTCGGTAATGACTTTTTAGTTAATCTCGACGGGGTCTTTCTTGACGGCGTTGCCGTCGAGAATGACTTTTAAAATTAAAAGCCCTAGGCTTAACGACAATGGAGAAATTTTTTATCCAATTTTTATTTTCAGCGCGAACTTTTCCCTCCCCTTTTCCCTCTCGACCTGTTCGTCGGTGACTCCCTTTTCCCTCTTCACCAGCGGCGTTGGCGATAAGTCCAGTTCCCTCTTCCCTCTTCACCGACATCGATAAGTATCCCCCTTTCTTTATGGTCAGTTTGGTTAGAGTATATTATATAAATTTAGTAGGCTTGTGCTCTAAATTTAGTGATTGTAAGGATGTATTCCATTCTAATTTTTTTTCTCATGTGGGTTTGTGTTAGTTTTGATTGCTTATATGTTTGACTTTACTTAACTGATAATTTGGTGTTATCGGCTTCTAATTTTGTGACTGTAAGGAATTATTCCATTATGTTTTTTTCTTCTGATTAGTGGGTTTGTGTTGGTTTTGATTATTTATGGGTTTCACCTCTACTGATATTTTGGTATGACTTCTAATTTTGTGATTGTAAGAAAAACTCCACCTGAGTGATATTATCCACTTGTGTTAAAAAAATGGCAAATTTCTTCATCCTAGAGAGATGGAGAATAATCTTAAAACATCATAGAGTATTGGGGCATGCAATGCATTAGCCCATTTATCATAAAAGGATAAAAACATATGTAATTTTGAGTAATTAAGCTATAATTTATTTTTTTTCATTAGCAAATTTAAGAACTTTCTAAAGCAATCAAAAGAAAAAGGCTAGTTTCTACATTAAAGAAACAGAGACAGTAAACTACATAACAATGGCATTAATGTATGTATTTGTGTGTGTGTGTATATATATATGTACACTTAAATATATATACTTATCTAAGTGTCGTTTCCACATTCTATTACTGTGTTGATGAAAACAGGAGGTGTATATATGTATATATATAAATATCTTCTAAATTTGCTTCTTTCCTACAGTGTTTATTTAAAATTCTAGGTCTCACGGCTAATGTGATAGGATATGGTCATCTTGGAGATGGAAACCTCCATTTTAATATATCAACACCACAATATGATGATACTATAATTTCCTTATTTTTGCTTCAAAGAGTTAGTCCGGTCCATTATGATGTTTGTTACCCAACTAATACGATGCATTGCAGATTTTAGCACAAATTGCCCAACTAATGTGACAAACGAGAATTTTTGTAACTTATTTTAAATATTTATTGAATTAAATAAATATTTTTCGATGATTTAATTCTTGTATTAGTTGATTAATCGATGAATTTGTAGTAGATTAATTTAATTATATGTGTTACATTAATTAGATTAATGTGGAGAATTTTTATGTTTAAAGTATGTGTTTAATTGAATTTATTTGATTAAATACATTATTTAAATGAGTATAATATTATTTCTAATTAATTTAATTATTAATTAGAGATTTAATAATTTATCATTACTAATAAAGGAGAATTTTTATTTATGTGACTATGTGATTTAATGTAGAATTATTCTACTTTATTTAATTGATTTTAGTAAGATTATTTAATTAATTAAATATGTGATATTAAACTATATAATATAGTAAGTTATTAAAATAAATTAGAAAGGAAGAATGAATGATTAGCCAAACGAGGCCTTGATGGGAGTTGGTGCCAGTTATTAACTAACACCATGATCTATCAGTTTATTAATGCGTATAATGATCTATCAGTTTATTCCTATCATCAGTTCCTAGCAAGTCAGAGAGAAAAAGAGAGAGTTTGAGAGAATTGAAGAAGAAAATCTACTCACCTTATTGCATAATCTAACTTCTTGTCAAGGTAATTCCTTAATTAAAGTCTCTAATTATGTTCTTCTTTAAATTCTCCATGAACGTATGGTTCTAAGTTCTCTGTAAAGTCAATTTGTATGGCTAAATTTTCAATAAATTGATGTTAGATGATTGTAAATATGCTTTGATGTGTTTTGTATGGTTTATATATGATTTAGAGTAATTAAATCCATGAACTCATGCTTTAATTACAAGTTCTGAAATTACAGAGTAGTTACTTATGAACATGGTTTAAATGTACGAAATTGGTACTTGATTTACATGTTAATTGGTTAAATTGACAACTAATTATGTTTATGCATGTAAAAACGAAAAGAATGATAATTAAACGGAAAGATTTGGTTAACAAACGAATGTACAGTGATTTATTTTGTTAACTGTATCAAAACTTGGCAATAAAGTATGAACAGCTAAATTTTAGCCTTTATTTGGGTTGTTTAGGTTATCTGTGATGCTAAAATCATTATTTATGGAATGGGTTTTGATTTCATACCATACATGATAATTGGGTATGTTTAATTTGACATAAGAATAACAAGATTGAGAAATTTTGGCCTGTTTCTGCGTTCTTCGCGAACTGCAAAAACTGGAATTCGTAATTCTCGCCCCGGCGGGGAGCTCGCCCCGGCGAGAATTCTGTGAAGCAATTTCTCGCCCCGACGAGAATTTTGTGAAGCAATTCCTCGCCCCGGCGAGATTTTTGTAAAGGATTTTCTCGCTCCGGCGGGAACAAAAAAAAAAGAGTAAAAAGACGAGAGTAAAAATTTTCTTCTTTCTTTAAGATCATGTTATGATATCGTAGATATACCTAAAGCTTAGGCTAAGGTATAAAATGAATGCTAAAATACTGTAATGGGTGGTAAGCATAAACCCATGGATTGTTCGATGTCAACTGAGCTATTAAAATAGAAGTTTTGGATGAGAATGAGTTCTGAAGTGTTTATAATACTGTAACTAATTATTGTTACTGTTTTATAAACGGGATGTATAGGTTGATTAGAGAAACGTGAGTCTTAAATTTATAGTCTACGCACGAGGCAAGTATCTTATCCTTACTTTTACGTTTACGCAAGTTTTTAAATTTCATTATCATAGAATACAAGCTTCATAATGCTATTACTTCTTGAGCAAGTTATTGTTTCTATTCCATTCAATTTCATGGATTCAATGAGACATTTTTAATTTCCTCTTTGTAATGCTTCAGTTATATAGAACGTATTCAATCGTACCTTTTGTGAGATTTAGTTTTGATTCTCGAATTACACCTTTTGAACCTTGATTGACTAGCGAACCCTTTTTGATTCGACTAGTCCATAGTTGATGAGCGTTCTAAATTCTAGAAACGTTATTGAAGTAAATTCAAACCAAACTTCCTTTGGTGCGGACTCCGATGTCAAACTGAGATGAACAACCCTTATATAGGGGATTTATTTACGCGTTAGCGTTAAGATGTTGTGCACATACATGGTACAAAGGGTTGATCCCCCTGAGTACGAGAAGCAAGGTCCATATAGTCTTACGACTGTTAAAGGTTTAAAGTAGAAATACTTGATAACCTGGGACATAGTTCGTGGTCTTAAGACCCTCAGACGTTCTTTTGAATCTTGTTTTATATTCTTCAATTATTCGATATCCGTTGATTATTTCGCATGTTATTATTGTTGTTGTTGTTATACTTGCTGGGCAATCATTGCTCACTCTTGCATAATATAGTCAAGAATGTAAAACAAGATTCAAAAGAACGTCTGAGGGTCTTAAGATCACGAACTATGTCCCAGGTTATCAAGTATTTCTACTTTAAACCTTTAACAGTCGTAAGACTATATGGACCTTGCTTCTCGTACTCAGGGGGATCAGCCCTTTTGTACCATGTATGTGCACAACATCTTAACACTAACGCGTAAATAAAATCCCCTGTATAAGGGTTATTCATCTCAGTTTGACATCGGAGTCCGCACCAAAGGAAGTTTGGTTTGGATTTACTTCAATAACGTTTCTAGAATTTAGAACGCTCATCAACTATGGACTAGTCGAATCAATAAGGGTTCGCTAGTCAATCAAGGTTCAAAAAGTATAATTCGAGAATCAAAACTAAATCTCACAAAAGGTACGATTGAATACGTTCTATATAACTGAAGCATTACAAAGAGGAAATTAAAAATGTCTCATTGAATCCATGAAATTGAATGGAATAGAAACAATAACTTGCTCAAGAAGTAATAGCATTATGAAGCTTGTATTCTATGATAATGAAATTTAAAAACTTGCGTAAACGTAAAAGTAAGGATAAGATACTTGCCTCGTGCGTAGACTATAAATTTAAGACTCACGTTTCTCTAATCAACCTATACATCCCGTTTATAAAACAGTAACAATAATTAGTTACAGTATTATAAACACTTCAGAACTCATTCTCATCCAAAATTTCTATTTTAATAGCTCAGTTGACATCGAACAATCCATGGGTTTATACTTACCACCCATTACAGTATTTTAACATTCATTTTATACCTTAGCCTAAGCTTTAGGTATATCTACGATATCATAACATGATCTCAAAGAAAGAAAAAAAATTTTACTCTCGTCTTTTTACTCTTTTTTTTTTAAGTTCCCGTCGGGGCGAGAAAATCCTTCACAAAAATCTCGCCGGGGCGAGGAATTGCTTCACAGAATTCTCGCCGGGGCGAGCTCCCCGCCGGGGCGAGGGATCCCTTTGCAAAATTCTCGCCGAGGCGAGAATTACGAATTCCAGTTTCTGCAGTTCGCGAAGAACGCAGAAACAGGCCAAAATTTCCCAATCTTGTTATTCATACGTCAAATTAAACATGCTCAATTATCATATATGGTATGAAATCAAAACCCATTCTATAAACAGTGATTTTAACATCACAGATAATCTATACAACCCAATTTAAAGACCAAAAATCTAACTGTTCATACTTATTATGAAGTTTTGATACAGTTAACAAAATTAATCGCAGTAAATTCGTTTCTTAACCAAATTAATCCGTTTAAGTTTCATTCTTTTCGTTTTTACATGCATAGACATAATCAGTAATCAATTTAACCAGTTAACATGTAAATCAAGTACCAATTTCGTACATTTAAACAATGTTCATAAGTAACTACTCTGTAATTTCAGAACTTGTAATTAAAGCATGATTTCATGGATTTAAATACTCTAAATCATATATAAACCATACAAAACACATCAAAGCATACTTACAATCATCTAACATCAATTTATTGAAGATTTAGCCATACAAATTTATTTTACAGAGAACTTAGAACCATACGTTCATGGAGAATTTAAAGAAGAACATAATCAGAGACTTTAATTAAGGAGTTACCTTGACAAGAAGTTAGATTATGCAATAAGGTGAGTAGATTTTCTTCTTCAATTCTCTCAAACTCTCTCTTTTTCTCTCTGACTTGCTAGGAACTGATGATAGGAATAAACTGATAGATCATTATACGCATTAATAAACTGATAGATCATGGTGTCAGTTAATAACTGGCACCAACTCCCATCAAGGCCTTGTTTGGCTAATCATTTATTCTTCCTTTCTAATTTATTTTAATAAATAGCTTATTACATAGTTTCATGTCACACTTTAATCAACTAAATAATCTTAATAAAATCAAATATATAAAATAGAATAATTCTACATTAAATCACATAGTCATATAAATAAAATTCTCATTTATTAATAATGACCATTTACTAAATCTCTAATTAATAATTAAGTTAAATTAGAAATTACATTATACTTATTTAAATAATGTATTTAATCAAATAAATTCAATTAAACACATACTTTAAATATAAAAATTCTTCACGTCAATTTAACTAATGTAACACATGTAATTAAATTAATCTACCACAAATTCATTAATTAATCAATTAATTCAACAATCAAATCGTCGAAAAATATTTATTTAATTCAATAAATATTTAAAATAAGTTACAAAAATTCTCGTTTGTCACAAAAGATGTCTTGTATCATGTAGCATGTGATCATAATTTTTACAACTTGAATTTGATTATTTAGTGGGTTTTGGAGCAGTAACTTGATATATAATGTGTAAGAAGAGTCTTTTTAGAATGTTGTCACACGATTGAACTTATTTGTACAGAAATTGGCCAAGATATGTTACATTTACAAATATTGTTATTGAATTATGTATCAGGAAACATTCTTTAGGTGGAGCACCATGAGTTGCATTTTGATTTTGTGGAGCTGGGTTATTTTGGCCATTTATTTGCTGATGTTAATTATTACCAATGGCTTGACTTGGACCATATCAGAGGCGGAGAAGAAGTTTATTACTTGATATAGAAGAACATCATCAATAGTGTAGGCACCTATGAGCTTTGGCTTATATTGCTTTTTAGAAAGTACATAGTTAAACTTGGGGGGAAAATGGGTTAAATTAAGTAGGAACTGGCAACTGGGCAGTTTAATGCTCTTGGGTAATTGATTATTTTTGGTATTTATTTACTTGGCCTTTTGTCTTGGTAAACATTTACATTGTATTCATTATTGTTATACTTATTGGTTACTTAATATTGATCACCTGTTTAATGAAGGATGTTGACTATATACACACACTTTAATTGATGTGTTGGAGAGATTTGGTACTGTAGAAGAAGATGTCTATCGAAGAGATTTAACCATTAATAGGTATTTTGTTTTGCTATTAATGCTTATTATAGTTTATATATGTGATAGTTTCAAAATTAGCAAGTGAGAGCAATTGCCCAGTTATCATTCTATCATATACTTTGGGCATAACGTAATAGTTATTGATTTTTATTTTTCTCTTTTTTTTGACAGCTTGTTTTACAATATTAATAGTAGTTCTGTTGAAGATTTTACTGGAAGAGGTTCGCGTGAGCCTTCATTTGCTTTTACATAAATCTCTTATACATTTCAAATCAGCTTGCAAGTTTAAATTAGTCTCAACTTCCAGCGCTGATATAGTTGTTTATGTTCAATCTGATCCAAGCATTGCAGATCTGTCTAGAAAGATAGTGACCCCTTTACCTCTAAGGGAGATTTTTTTGGATGATCCCTAACGAGTTATTCGAGCTATACGTTTTGGTATTTGCAGTTCCCTTTTTACAGTTGCTTGATTCATTATTATGTCATGCTTTAAACGTGCTTCTTAAAACACATAATAAATATATGAGCCAATAAATTTTCTTCAGATTAAGTATTTCACTATTTTTGACTAGACTTGATAAAGATAATTTCAAGTCCCAGAAGCTTTTTACTATCTTCTATAATGGTGTTTGTTTCTTTTAATCATTCTGCCTTAATTTTTGCTCTCGTAAAGTTGGCCAGTGCACTATATTTGACAGTTGAATTGTACTCTAATTGCCTTGCTAGTATAGTTTAAATAAAAATCTCTCGTGGACATAGGCTTAATGGTCACAGTGAGTAGCTTTTGACTATAAGGTATTCCTACTCTATCATTCTTTGATCTAGCCATCTAGCTTTACCAAAGTTACTTCTTCTCCTTTTTGTGTGTGTACGTGTGTAGATGGTGTCTTTACATACTATCTTAATCAGGACCTTGTAGTCCTAGTCTTAATGTTGTTTTTGCCATGATTTTGTGAGCAGAAGTTTTAATGTCAACATAAAACCTCTAAGATCGTTGTTGTTGCAATTTTTAAAAAAGAAATTATTTTTTTTGAAAATATCATTAGCGATGGGGCATTGGCGACGACCTGTTCGTCGCTAATGAGTAATAGCGACGGCCTTAGCGACGAATTATTAATCCTTTTAATAATAAAATTAAACACTCATTACCAAGAGACCATCAGTAATTGGCGACGGACAGCCCGTCGTTAATGACCATTTTTATAATAATTTTAAATAGTCATTGGCGACGGATAATCCATCGCCCCTGTTGTCGCCAATGACTCATTAGTGACGGACTGTTGTCGCCAATGACCCCGTCGCCAATAACCCCATTAACGACGGCGGTCGACGGGAGCCAAGGGCGACAACCACAGAGGCGACGGGAGTGGCGACGGGCATTGCCGTCACCAATGACCTCATTGTCGATGACAGAGGGGTCATTGGCGATGGCAATGCCCGTCGACAATGACTCTTTTTTTTGTAGTGAGATCTTTATCCCCAAAATAAGGATGTTTCTTCCATATTTTTCATGGAAAAGTGTTTAGACAAGTAAAGCTTTTTACTGATTGAAGCATCGGTATGTCATTCCCTATTAGTTATTATTTTTTATAGGCCAAATTGCAAAAGTTTCTTCTGAGTTGACATTCAATTTCAATTTGACCCTTTAAGTTACAAAAACTTCAATTGAATCCTTCAAGTAGCCAATTTGATTTAATTGACTTGTGACATTGTCTTCAAATAAATTGATATTTTTTTCATGTAGGACTCAATTGGATCAAATTGGCCACTTGAAGGACTTAATTAAAATTTTTACAACTTAAAGGGCCAAAAATGAAATGGCTAGCAACTTAGAGGGACCATTTTGCAACTCGTCCTTTTTTGTTTATGTTAATTCTTTTTGTTGTGTAATTTTGATTCTGTAATCCATATTGACCAGAATCCGTATGTATGAAAAGTCTGAAAGTTTGTGAAAGATAGTAAATGTGTGACCAGTTTCATACACATAATTGTTAATAACTTGATATAGTTAATCTTGTTGAATGAGCATGGAGTTGCTTCAATTTTCTTCGAATCTAGCTACTTTTCCTTTGAACAAAATATTAAAGTGACAATTAGTGCTGCTAATTTCATTCCTTTACCACATCTTATCTTGTTTATTTGAAAATTATGTATTAGATTGAATATGTTATGACGAGATTTTTTTTGTCGCGAATTGTTCAACTGGTGTGTGAGTGAGTTTTATTTTGTGGCATGGAAAGGGAAGGGAAAGGAAGTGATCGGAAGAGTCCAAATCATGTCCATCTCATCTCTTGACCATTTTATGTGTTGTGGACATATGTGATATAATTAATTATTTACGGTCAACTTTTTAAGTAAAAAAAATATTATCTAATTATACACCAAATAAGTACTATTGTATGGATATAGGTTGAGACAGAAAAAAACAATGTTTAATTATTGTGTATATATTAACGTCAAGTAATACTTATTCATTAAAAAATTAGCTATAATTATACCATTAAATAGCAAAAAAGTTGACACATGAGTTGTTTTTATTGTCACTTTCAGAAACGTACATGAGATACCTAACAATAATACATGTGACAGAAGACGAGACAAAAGATTTGTACTCTTTTTTTGTACATGACACTTAACAATAATATATTACATATGACGGAAGACGAGACAGAAGATTTGTACTCTTTTTTATTGCATATAATTTGACTCGGGCTAAGCTATAGATGTATGATCATTAGTCATTCTCCCTTAATTAGTATATACCCATTTAATAATAAAGTCTTCACGTTCTGTTGGTATTTTTGGTAAGGTGCATGAAACCTTGAGAGAAAATTATTAGTCGTGCAAGCCATTTCAGTTCAGTAGGTTTCGAGGCTTTCGATCTACTCCTTAATCACCTCCCTATAAATTCAAGCAAAATATGTTTTGTGTTTCATCTCTTCATTTATCATTCATACAAGTACTATTCGAAAATGTTGAAGGCAACTAGATTGGTAGCAATAGCCATTGGGCTAATCTTTTTGAACCTCTCAGGGCAGTGTTATGGGACACTGCAGGTTGGATTTTACAAAGGGAAATGTAGGTCTGTAGATGTGGAGGCTATAGTTGGTGGCGTCGTGGCGTTGCGGTTCTTTCGGGACCGGACCATAACCGCAGCTCTCCTGCGCATGCAATTCCATGATTGCTTTGTCAATGTAAGATCCTTTTGTTTTAAATTACTCCGTCTCATTTTTTATTTTTATTTTTACAAAAATAATCCTCTTAATATTATTGGATGGATATAATTGTTCTAGGAGTTTCTAATTAACTTAAACGTTTGCATGAAAAGGGCTGTGATGCTTCCATTCTACTAGATGGGAGCAACAGTGAGAAAACTGCACCTCCGAATCTAAGCGTGAGAGGTTATGATATTATTGATGCTGCAAAATCTGCTGTGGAGGCTATCTGCCCTGGTGTAGTCTCTTGCGCCGATATCATTGCTATGGCTACAAGAGATGCTGTTTTCTTGGTGAGTTTATACATCATATTTATATATGGGTTTAATTTGTATAGATTTTATTTTTTATTATTATTTTTTTGAGGCTTAACCCTTGGAACTAATTAAACAAGCCTAGACCAAGATTTTGTTATTTACACAAGGGTTTGTCATAATATAATTGATTGATTGAATTTATGTAACAATTAACAAATTAGAAATGGATTCGATAATTAATATGAAGCTACATCAACAACATTATTCCTTAAGCTTGTCAACAAGGGCCGCAAAAATAGTTCTCCCACATATTTGGAAAAAAAAAATTTCTCTCTCTTGGCACATATTAAGTATATCTTTGTCAAACCTTTAATTATAAATAGTATAAAAGAAGTCAAAAGTCAAATAAAACGCAATATTAATAAAGATTGGTTTATCATTAATTACTTGAAATGTTTGATCAGAGTGGAGGAGGAAGATACAACGTAGAAACAGGACGAAGGGATGGCTTAGTATCTCTTGCTCAAAATGTGGATCTTCCAGCTCCTTCAATCTCAGTGTCAGATTCTATTAAGGCATTTGCTAAGAAAGGATTCAGCCCTGTGGATATGGTTTATCTTCTAGGTATTTGCCTCCTAAACTATATTGATCCTTTTTCTTTAGAAAAGTGAAATTACCAAAAAAAGAATTTAATAGGGGTATAATGCCTTTTTTATACACGCACAATCATTATTATAGTAATTGAGAGTGAGTTGGTAGAAGATAAAGGGCTAAAATTGTTTTTGAAAGTGTGAATTCAGATCTAATGTCTTATTTTTAATCTCTCTTATATTTTATGTATTAATTGAGGTCAGATAACATTTATTTAATTAAAAAGATAAACTACAAATAAATAACTAAATTACAACATGAGATATGAGATGAGACGAGAAATTTAAAATCGTGTTTTGCTTATGTTGTGTTGATCTTGTACGTACATTCGTTATATAATTTTTTTTTCTTATATATCTATTTATTCTTCAATAAATAGGTGGTCACACCGTTGGGGTTGCTCATTGCTCACTCTTCAAAGACCGAATCTACAATTTCCAGAACACCGGAAACCCAGACCCCACCATGGATCCATCCTTGTTAAAAACATTAAAAATTAGGTGTCCAGAAAATGCAACATTTGATGATACTACTAATCTTGATCAGAACCCATTGAGTTCTTCAAAAGTTGACAATTCTTATTACCAACAAATCCTAATGCGTAAAGGAATTCTCCAAATCGACCAAGAAATAGCGTTGGATCAATCAACCAAGGCCACTGTGGCAACCATAGCTAATCGGCTTGATTTCTCCATCAAATTTGGTGAAGCCTTGATTAAATTGGGAGCTGTTCAAGTCCTCGATGGTACACAAGGAGAGATCAGGAGCTCATGCCGAGCGATCAATAAGTCATGAAAATAATATTTCATTCATCTAAGGAGAAACTTTATAGTTCAAATATGTTTTCAAGGGTCAATTTATTTTTTGTTGTTAAAATCCGGAGAGTTTGTGGTCTTTTCTTTTTTCTTTATTTTGTTTGTTCTCGATGTTTTTCGATTTTGTCATTTAAAGTTTTGATCACTATTTAAAATTACTCTCTTTGTCCAATTTTATTCGACTTAATTTAAAAATACACGCGTATTAAGAAAAAAAATTATTTTCAAATTATCCATCTTAATTAATTACTCTATTATTATCTTGTTTGTTTGAATTAATCTATTAAAATAGAGGAGAGAGAGGGGAAAAAGAAATATAATTGTGCTTCCAATATCAAAGTTAATAATGTTACTTTTTGTGTATGACATAGTATTTTTAAAGATTTTTTTTATAAAGTTAAATGATCGAGGGTAATATTGACAAAATAAGTTTAAAAAGAGTATTAAAATAAATAAAAAAAGAACAAATAAATTTGGACAAACTAAAAAAAATTAAGACAAGTAACCTTAGACGGAGAGAATATAAAGTAATAATACTTTTAATTAAACTCAAATAATTATAATATAGCAAAGATTATTTTTATTATACACATTGATGTACGTAGGCTTGGAAACCTAGGTCATATACACCATGGTCAAAACTTTTATTGATACTACTTCGACCTGAAAAAATCCATATTATTCACAACAATATTATTCACTTCCACCGGAGTTTTCACAATCTCTTGGTTATCTGTAGCTAATGCGCGGCAGACTTATATATCTAAGGTTGTAAATCAAATCAAACGGTTCGAGTTCGATTTAAGTTCGACTCGAAAAAATATAAGCGAGACTCAGATTCGTTAATAATATGATTTAAATCTGAGCACAAAAAATAGCTCAAAAAAATAAAAGTATAATCTGAGTAAGGCTATACTCGACTCGTTTAAGATTCAAACTACTCGAATTCTGATTGTGATTCGATACATACTCGATTGATACATATTCGAATAGATACTCGATACATTCTCTTATAATATATATAAAGTAAAATAAAATTAGGATAATTAATTATTTTTATTTTATTTTATTTTTAAGTTTAATTGTAATTTTATATTTGTAAAGTGTAATAGTAAATATATTTTCTCATTTTTAAGTAAAATAATAAGTTCAATTTATAATTATATCTATTACAAAACTAGTTATTATGAAGAGACTCGAATTCAAGTTTGAATTTGAAACTCGCGAGTAGACCTGGTAAAATATGGATTTGGTTTAGTTTTGAGTTACACAATATAGTTATGGTTCCAATTAAGAACTAAATTCATATAACTTATTTTTAATATAATTTGTATGGGTTGGACTCAAATAATTATAGATTAACCTATATTTCAATTCAAACTTATTATTATACATTTTCAAATCTTGCTGCACACAAATTATGAGAGAGAAAGTCACTTAACAGGGAACCGTGGAAGGAGGCACTACAACAAAAAAGGCTATCTGCGACTGCCTATCAGCGATTGCGTGCGATCGCTGATAGTAGTCGCAGATAATCTAGTCGTTGGCTGCCCATCGGCGACCAATAATAGCGACCGACGTATCTGCGACCGCCAATAACGACTGCCTCGGTCACCAGATTGTGTCAGGTTGCATCAGCTTTTAAGGTGACGTGGAGCCACGTGTCAGCGACCGGTATTAGCGACCATATGCGGTCGCTGATAAGAAAATAAAATTAAATTCATTTCCGGTCACTAATACTTAATAGCGACCGACAGCGGTCGCTGATACTAAAATTAAAAAAAAATATTTTGTTTGTTTGTGGATTTCCCAAAAAAATTGACCTATTTTGTACCTGTTTTATATCCCAACACATAATAATTTATATACAATCTAAATCCATAGGTGCATCCATACAATAAGAACAACACAATAAATATATATATATATATCAACATCCATTCATCACAAAAACATAATAAAGTATTGTATCGGCTGAAATTTATATACAAATGAATATAAAACGTCCGTACATTCAGTCAGTAAAAAAATAAAAAATAGCAAATGTCTGGGCCGCATCAAATATCGTCCGAATGCGGCTGTAACAAAAGAATAATACACGTTAAATATGTATTAGTGAATGTAAAGTTAAACTAAACATGTAAATATAAACATGAAACTAAACAATGACAAGAATCCCTATTCCTGATATTGTGCTGCTTTAGCCACTGCATCTGCTAGCTCCTCAGGACCGAGGGACTGCAGATGCCCGCCAACTGTAAGAAGCAGATTGCTATCTTGATATATAGCGCTCACACAGTCAGCAGGAGTGTGCGGCGTCGGATAGCACGAGTACTGAGTAGACTGACTAGCAGAGCTGCACGTGCTGCTAATAGTCAATCGTCGTCGTTGTCCTTGGCCTTTGACGTAGTTCTTCTTGACAACCAACGCCTTCTTCCATAACTCTTGATCAATCGACAGTCGCAGGGTGCCATTAGGATAGCGCTCGTCCATTAGGCTGTTATAAGTATCTAGTCAGTATTTTAAAAATAAATTAGGTAAAAATAAATATAAAATGTTTAAGAATGACATACATATTTATAAAGTTATTAAAGTTATAAAAACAAATTACCGCTATCTGGACAGCCTCAGGCAAACCATTGCGGGTGACTACGTACACATTCAGCTAATTAATAGGCTGACCCTGAGGCTGAGTCTCCTATAAAATATGCCCGTATATTAATATATAAACATGTGATATACTATACTAATTATTGACAGTTGCAAAATACGTACCCGTGCAATAATATGCTGCAGTTGTGATATACTGCCGCCCCTATGTATGTTTTTTGCCTTGACACCTTCAAGTGCACATGAGGCTCTATTAGTGGCGGCAGTCTTACGTCTTTTATTCCAACTCTCACCCCGCCACAGCTCACACATATCAGCCCATATAGTCGGCACGCACCACCAGGGGTTATGCTCGTCCATGTACTGCTCACCCTCCCCTGGATGGTAGACCGATGCATTATATATTGGGCTTTCTGTCGTTCCTTGTTCAAGTTATCTTTTGTTCGGACGGCGCACTTTTGCCAGAACAATGTCTGTATTATTAATGCATGTGTATCGTCCCATTTATACCTCTTCTGCAAATAAAACAACAATAATAATATTAAGACAGTGATAATATAATCCAACACTAATAAGCAATATTAGTTCATTTTTTGTATTATCTGTCAGAATTAAATAAATTATACCAGAAATTCAGATCAAACTGCATCCTTATGGGTGAGAGGTGTGCTCGCCCACGTAATCACCGGCGCAAGCCAGTTCTGTAAGCATAATTGTGAAATGCACTTCACAATCTTGTTATTTTGAAAATCCCTACAATATACAACAATTAATATACATTAAAGATAACATTAGTATATATCTACAACATAACGATCATATTGGAGATTAGTTATATCTAATAGCTAGATAACGTACGTGCTGTCCGGAGGAGGTCTGATCTGTATAAGAATGCGGTCATCTGGATTACTCGGGGCCTTCGGGACATGATTAGGTCCCCGGCCCAAGCCGCGCTTTTTTAGCGGGGCTTCAGAAGACATTTATAAATACAAAATTATATCATATATAATTTCTCAAACTTTATCATATTATATTTAATAATATCATATATTATATTGGCCCAAATAAATTTTTAAATGAACAAATATGTGGATATCTAACAAAAATGAAGTGCCAAGTACCAATATTGCTCAAGTTTGTCAAGTGCCAATATTGCTAAGTTTTACAACATGTGCAACGCAACAAAAGTCTTAAAACAAAAGAAATATATATGAAACAACCAAGACGGAAAAAATATCACCAAAATCACACAAAGGAAACATATATGAAAATTTAGATTACTTCCTCACAGTAAAAGTAAAATTTAAATATATATGAAACAAGCCAACACTATCTTGGTACTTTAAAATTCACTCTACAATTCTATATTTATCGCAGTGTGACATAATGATGAAATATTTAATTTAAGAAAAAAATAAAATATATAAAATTGCTTCTCTCATCTCTAGTAGTGTTAAGTATTAACAACATTTTGGAAAATTAAACTTAAACTTGTTTATAACTAGTTAAGTTTCAAGTTTCTTCTTATTCTTTTATGTTTTCCATTTTCTAAACTATCAACCTTGAAGTCAGACCTAAAACCAATTCTTATTAACACTAAAAACAATGATTTACAAAGCCTGGAAGTTGCCACAACCTTACAAACCTATACTCAATAAGGTAATGTTCCCGATTAATATTCACAGTGCCTAGAGCAGCCCTCTATTTCCTTTCTTGCTTAGTCAATTTGTAAACACTGAACCTTTCGTTACCCTTTAAACATTAACCTCCAAGTCTCCAACATTTCTTCACAGTTTTAGTCACTAAACAATTATAACTTGATTGAGAGTGGTTCCTACATTTGTACTCAATTAAGTTCGGTCAATTAGCTACCCAACAGGTGAACTCAAATGGCTAATATATAACTTTGTAAAAGTTTGACAGTAATTTAAAAGTACTGAATTTAAGAAAATTCAAACTAGAAAATCAATTATATTAAGCTCCAAACCAGACATAAATTAAACTCACACCAAACATCACAATGTAATTACCATAAATGCTTCTATTCCAGTTAATTCAAAACAATTACATAAAAACAAAATTACTAAGAATAAATGTCTAAAGTAATTGTTCATCGATTACTGAAGCAACTCTATAACTAAAATTCTCAATTTCTCTCTTCCAAATATCAAAAACACAAATAGGGCATTATACTCAGATGATGAAAATTCCAAACAATAAATTTCAGTACAAGAAAAATTTATACAAGGAAACCATACCTGATGGAACGACAGAACGGGGCGACGGCGACGACGTGGGCAAGTCCGGCGACGGGGAGGCGGCGGTGGCAGGTCCGGCGTTGGGGCGGTGGCGGCAGCGTCTCAGCTCTCTTCTCCCTCTCTCTTCTCCCTCTTCTCCCTCTCTTCTTTTTCTTTAATTTTTTCTTCGTCTGATGATATGGCCTGGTTCTGTTCAATTGATTTGGAGTTAAATGCATCAGCGACCGGGTGCGGTCGTTTTTTAGTGACATGGCTTTATTAGCGACCGCGGTTAGTCTGCCTGCGAACAATTGCACCAATTTTTTGGGCGGGCAAAATTGGGTTCGCAACCGCGCTGATAGTAGCTAACGACCAGATATATGTTCAGTCGCTATTAATAACATTAACGACTGAATATTGCGGTCGCTGAAAGCTTTAGTCATTGTTGACCAGTTTTTTTGTAGCGAGGGAACGCATATATGTCAAGAAGGAGGGTCTTTGCTAGTGTTGGCTGCTTTGAAAATTGTAATAATAATGCTTGTTTTATAACGTGAGTTATCCCGACTGTTTACGTTTATCCTATCGTACAAGACGAATTTACGAGGCTGCCCATAATTTTGACTTCATGCACTTAGTCATGGTTAATAATTACTCCTAAACAAATATCAAGTTAGGGGACTAATATTAAGTAAACGCAAATTTATCATTTCA
This sequence comes from Aralia elata, assembly GCA_034770075.1. Classification (NCBI taxonomy): domain Eukaryota; kingdom Viridiplantae; phylum Streptophyta; class Magnoliopsida; order Apiales; family Araliaceae; genus Aralia; species Aralia elata. The sequence goes on along the minus strand of CM068381.1, from coordinate 45,952,174 downwards.
GCAAAATAAATATTACAATACACAGTATGCCTTAAAACTTATTTTATATTAAAGTAAATTCAATGTTAAAAGTGTCATTTTTTAAAATTATTAAGTTACTCTTAATTTACTCAAAATGTTAAAATTATATAATAAGAAGCTATTCTTAATATAAATAAATTTGTTTGATTCAATGCTAAAAGTATCATTTTTATAATATTAAAGTAAACTAAAGTAAATTCAATGCTAAAAGTAAATTAAAATTATTAAAGTAAATTGAATGCTAAAAGTAAATTTTATAATATTAAAGTAAATTCAATGCTAATTAAAATTATCACTTTTTAAAATTATTAAGTTACTCTTAATATAAATAAATTTGTTTGACCAAAAAAATCAAACTAGGTCGGCCTTTGCAGGATGGAGGTAGTATTATTTTATTTGATAAGATTTTAAAACATTCTTATTTAATAAAAAAAATAAAAATATAATTAAATTATTTAGCGTAATTATTGTAAGTGAAAATTTTGATGTACATGAACTCATGAAGGGGTAATATAGTCATATTGAATGCTGTGGTATATAATCGTAGTGTATGAAGCTCAGCAAGGGCGAAGATGAGAGAATAAGAAATGAATTTAAAAATAGAGGGAGGAAGAAAAGAGATGATGGCACGTTTGATTGCAGGGATAAAAAAATGCATGGTGAAATTGAAAAGGGTGATAAACTGATAGCCGTGGGAGCACGTGCTTGTTTACGCTTTATAATTTACTGAAGTTCTCGTATTCGACAAATATGGGACAAGAGTAGTTATCTAATTTAGACCCATATTTGTCGATAAAAATATAAGTTCAAACCATATTTGATTCAACCGAAATGGTTTGTCAATGTAAACAACTTCAACATTTGCAAACTAGACCAAACATATGTCCTTAATTATTCATTTGTATGGATAACAACATGTTCATGAAGGTAGCATGCATATATAGAATCATGATTCTCAACAGTACTTCAAAATGATCAATATATTTATAAAAACGAGTTACATTGATATAACAAAAAATTATATTTTGAATGACTTTCGTTTCATTTAGTAAGTTTTTTTTTAAAAAAAAAAAAACTTATACAGACAACACTCAACAACCCTTTTCAGCTTTTCTTCTTATTTTCCTTCCGCCGCCGACCTGCTATAACCCTATTAGTGCTATTCTTTCCCTTAATCCATTCCAATTTCTAGAGAGTAGAGACTAGAGTTCCACACTTCCGCTGCTAGGCTGCTATCAATATCATCAATTTAATTGATTTTTAGTTCTCCTTTCTCTCTCCACTACAATCTCCAGGTTAGGCCCATTTTCTTTTTGTGTTTCTTTTTCATTATTTCATATATGTTATTAATGTTAATGAATTAATCTCTATATGTGTCTACAATACAAATAAGGAATTTTGTGCTTAATTTTTTCATTAAATTAGATATTTAGAGATTATGTGTTATTTACTTATTTTCATTGAATATTTGAATTAATATTGTATATTTATCAATTTATGGTAGATTTATGATATATTGTTTGTGAAATAATTGAAATTATTGAATTTGGTTAGTTGATGAAATTATGATGAAATGTTTGAATAATTGAATTGATGAATGATGAAATTATTATGAAATGTTTAAATTGATGAAATTATTGATTAGCAATTAATGTTTTTATTTATTCTAGATTATGGATAAATACTTGATTAAGCGACCAAGAGCTATTGATTCTTCTAATAATCAATTACCAAGTTTCGAAGCAAGTGGTGGTATAAATAATTCACGTGTGGAGTTCAATTCGAATGTTGTTGTTAGTAATCCGGGGTTACGTAAATCAATTGAAGACTTTGATATTGTGATTAGAGATCAAGTTCGAAGAGAGTATTTGACTAGAGGTCCATGTCAACCAATTGCCCATAATTATCCCCAAAAAAACTTTAATAATATGAAGAGAAGCTTTCGGCCCGATTGGTTTAAAAATTTTAACTGGCTGGAGTATAGCATTTCAAAGGATGCGGCCTTTTGCTTTTGCTGCTATCTATTTAGTAATTCAAACAGAGTTGATGCTTTTACAAAAAAGGGTTCAGCAACTGGAAAAAGGCAATTGAAAAATTTCAAGAACATGTGGGTGCTTCGAATAGTGCTCATAATAATGCTAGAATACAACTTCAAGGTTTTCAAAATCAAAGGCAGAGTGTGTCACATATACTAATAGCACAAGGGCAAGAGATGGAGGTTGCTTATCGCACCCGTTTAACGGCAGCTTTGGATGTTACACGCCTTCTTTTGAAGCAAGGTTTGCCTTTTTGTGGACATAATGAGTTATCGACTTCATCAAATAAGGGAAATTTTCTTGAGTTTTTTGAGTGGTACAGCCTACGAAATGAAGTGGTGGGCAAGGTAGTTTATGGGAATGCTCCTAGAAACAATCAAAGGTTTCTTGGTGTGGTACATGTGCGTGACACTTCATCTATTTCTTTGAAGAATGCTATTGATGAATTGTTTGCAAAACATAAATTATCATTATCGAGATTGAGAGGTCAAGGATATGATGGGGCTTCAAATATGCGAGGCGAGTTCATTGGATTGAAGGCTCTTATTTTAAAAGAAAATCCATATGCAAGGTGTAGGTAGGAAAATTACACCTTGCTAGGGTTAGGGTTTCGTATTGGCTGGAGAGGCGAAATCCACGAAGAGCACGGAATTGATTGATTGACTGAAGAGGGGAGAAGAACAGGTGGGCGATTACTCCAATGACACGTGGCAGAACTCCTAGAATCCGAAAATCGGGTTAGGGTAGCAGGGATTCCAAGAGCCTTCTTGAGTCTTTAAGTTGAGAAAGAGTTCTAAGTGTGATGGGCTTTCAAGAGTCTAAGTGTAATGTCTTGAGATCGATCCCCTTTTCTTAGAATAGAGGGACTATTTATAGAGCTTGCCTGGGAAATAGTCACATGCCAGGCACATGTTTTAAGGAAAATTCCAGAAATACCCTTTAGTCATGTTTTAAAGGAAAAATTCCAGAAATGTCCTTTAATCATCAAAGTAATGCCCAAATTGCCCTGTTCTTCTAGCCACCAATCCAATCCCTCAATCAATTCCCAAAATAGGTCGCATCCACAAGTCTTCTGCCTTGAAACACATGGAGACTTTCTCGGGTCTAACGCATTTAATTAGGTTTTTGTAAACCCTAATTTGAACATTTAATTAGGTCACATGAACCCTAATTTGCACATGGGCCCACACAAGGTATGTCCATTGTTTTTCTCACCAACTCCAATTAGTTGTTGTTGCTGTTGCCAAGAGCAGTCGTATTGTGAGTGATTTTTTTCAATATGTTACTATGATTGTGAATGTGGCTAAAGCATCATGTAAAAAGAAAGATAAACTTAGACAACTTGAACATGATAGGATCGTAGATTGTTTGGAAAAGGGAGAGATAGTTAGTGGTAAAGGAAAAAATCAAGAAATCAGTTTAAGACGGCCAGGAGATACTCGTTGGGGGTCACATTACATAACAATAATCCGTCTTATTTCTATGTGGACTTCCGTATTTACAAGTGCTTGAAAATGTGCATGATGATGGTGCTTCTGATGATAATAGCGGTATAGCCGCAAGTTTGATTGATAAGATGGAGAATTATGAATTTGTATTTATGATGCATTTGATGAAATATTTATTGGGAATCACAAATGATTTGTCACTTGCCTTACAACAAAAAGATCAAAACATTGTACATGCTGTGAGATTGATTGGGGTTATGAAAGCTCGACTACAAGTTTTTAGAGAGGCGGAATGGGAGAATTTGTTGAATGAAGTCAATATTTTTTGCGAGAAGAACATGATCCCAATAATTAATATGGAAGACAACAAGAGATCTCGTGGTCGTAGCAGACGCAATGGACAAATTATTACTAATTTTCAGTATTACCGTGTTGAGATTTTTTGTCAGGTATAATCTCTATATATCTTTTTTCATTATTCTTATCCAAGAATTTATCTTTTTTTGTTGATTTTTCATTATTACAATATAGGTTGTTGATTCAATTGTTCAAGAGATGAACAATCGTTTTTCAGAAGCAAGCACAGAGTTACTTTTATGCATATCATGCCTTGATCCAAGGGATTCGTTCTCTAAATTTGACAAAAATAAGTTACTTCGTCTTGCTGAGCTTTATCCAGAAGACTTCTCATTGACTGATCGCATGATACTTGGGGATCAACTTAAAAATTATATTTATGATATGCGATGCGATAGTCAATTTTTTGGGATCGAAGATTTGGGTTTGGGAGGTCTTGCTAAGAAGCTGATTGAAACAAAAAGAAATATGACTTTTACATTGGTATATCGATTGATCGAGTTGGCTTTGGTTTTACCAGTTGCCACTGCTACTGTTGAAAGAGTATTCTCTGCGATGAAAATTGTCAAGACTGACTTGTGTAATAAAATGGGAGACGAGTGGATGAATGACAGTCTGGTAGTTTATATTGAGAAGGATATTTTTTCAACAATTGAAAACGAACAAATTTTGAGACGTTTTCAAACGATGCAGACTCGCAGGATACAATTGCCTTCTCTCAGTCGTACAACCGAAAATAGCAATTCAAGCGTCAATAAATAATTTTTTTTTACTGATGTATTTTGCCCCCCTTCTAAAACGTTCTGGTTCCGCCACTGCATAAGATTAAGTTAATGATGTTATTACAATGAAAAGGGATGTGATGCATCAATTCTACTAGATGGGAGCAACAACGAGAAAACTGTAATTCCAAATCTCAGCGTAAGGGGTTATGACGTTATCGACAATGCAAAAGCTGCCGTGGAGGCAGTGTGCCCTGGAGCAGTTTCTTGTGCTGATATCATTGTCATGGCCACCAGGGATGCTGTTTCCTTCGTGAGTTGTTTTACCTTTATTCATTTCACTACTGAAAGTAAAAATTAGGAAACATTGTTTCATTAGTATGTAGACGTAGAAGAAGCGCCGTTCAGAATTTTATTATCAATAGAATTCAATGACTAGACAACCTCATGCAAGTTAGAAATGACTTCATATGTTGCCCAAAATCCAAATATAGTAAGCAAATTATTTTTGTATTTTCATTTTTTTGCTGCCAAAATTGGTTTTGTTTCCACATTCTATATGTGAAGCACAACTACCAATTTCAAAAAAGAAAAAAAAAAAGACAGAATCTAGATATTGGCTTACTATATTCTACCTTCAAGGATCGACTCTACAATTACCAAGGAACTGGAAATCCTGACCCCCCTCAATGAGTCTATTGCTGTTAGTCGCATTGAGGCTTAAATGTCCTCAAAATGCTACGGTTGACAATACTGATAATCTTGATCAAGGTCTTTTAAGCTCTACGATTGTCGATAATTCTTATCACCAGCAGATAGTATTGAATAATGGCATTCTCCGAATTGATCAACAACTAGCATTGGATCCATTAACTAAGTCGAGGGTGGCGGCAATATATAGCCACTTCTTTGATTTCTCCACTAGATCTGGTCAAGCAATGGTTAAGTTGGGCGGAGTTCAAGTTCTTACGAGTACACAAGGGGAGATTAGGAATTCATGCAATGTTATAAACTGGCACCATGAAAAAACTATATCAAACAATTTCGAGAGAAAATTTTACGTGACATTTTCTCTATTTTTTTCACCCTTTATTTTCCCTTTCGGGGCATGTTAAGCTAGGTTTAATTCCATTTCGGTTGTTTGTTTGATTATGATTGGTTCCAAACATTCATGATTTTGGATGTGAATGAGTCACTTTTGTAGTTCATATTGATTGGATTTTGTGCATGGAGAGTTTGAAAGTTAATTTGTCTATGATAATAAAACAAACATGCATGTACCATTTACAATAATATTGTTGGGATCCGATTAGGGTGAAGTTAACACCAATTTAATCGTAATAAATTCATATAACTTTTTATTGCATTGGTTATAGAAAATGTTATATTAACTAATACAATAAAAAAGTTATAAAACTTATCAATACAACATTTTCTATAACCAATACAATAAAAAATTATAGAAAATACTACGATGAAGTTTGTATCAACTTCACCCTAATCGGATCCACATTGTTGATCTACTTAATGCTGTTCAAAGAGCGTTTGCCTCAATTTCTTCAAATCATTCCAATATTCTAAAACAAGGGTTGGAACAAAATTAAAAGGTGACAATCAACGATTCTAGTTAATTTCATTCTTGTCGCAACATAGCATTTCATATTGGATTTATAAACATAGTGAAGATAATTAAAAATAAATTTCATTAACTTATTGTTATCATTTTTTTATCACAGAGAAGGTAAATCAAATTACATAAATGAATGTAAGCTTCACGGGTTAATTTTGCACTCATTTCAACTTATTTTCTTCTTCCTGAGTACTTCTAAAGATTTAATAATCCAAGTTTTGTCAGTCTCTAAAGTAAATACATACCTATTTTTCCGTTGCTGCAATCCATATATGTGGAGTTCACGTGCATGGACTTTGACACAAACTATTCCGAGATCGATCCATCATCAACTAATTTAATTAGCCGAAAATTCTTTGAGCAGATCGATGATAGGCCTCAAGCTATTCCAATTGACTTTGTGATTCCATGGGGACGGTCGGTATCCGTCCAATGAAAATTTTCAATTGACTTTTGAAATTTGTCGTATATGATGTACTTTTAGGTTTTAATGAATTTTTATTTTTTTGCCGATAAAAAAGAAATTAAAAAAAAATAAAAAACAGGCATATATAACATTATGAACATAATGTTTCACAAAGTTGACCCCTTTGTACTTGGAGTTTGTAGTGGAACGAAGCACTTTTTGCTAACATGATTTTGTCTATGATCTTATTTCCATTTCACCGTTGTCATTGTTCTTTGAAAGTTTATGACTGAATGCTTGAGTTATGAATGACCAAAAGTTCATAATTGAAATTTGTTTCTTGTCACATATAGCAAAGCTATCGTCATGTTAGATCAAAATTGTCATTTCCTTTCCATACTCTTGCTTATCTTGAGCTTTGGAAGCTCCACAAGTACGTACATCTTACGGAGAAACTTCTAATTCAGGATATATATTCAATGAACATATATATCTTTATAATGTGTTCAGACTTCAGACTATATGACGCTCTCGTAGAGAGACAAGTTAAAATGCATTTTCACCAGCAATATCAGTATAAATGGCAACGTGTATATACAAAGGGCAAGTGTACATGTATGCGAAAAGATTTGTACTCAGATATTTTAATTTGCACATTCCAGGCTTATATAAACATAAGAAAAATTCTTCTGCTAATTGAATGTTTTCCATCCTTGATAATATAACGGTCAATGCTGGCTAACAAATTCTATTATCATTTTGTGGTGGTAACTCAAAAACAAATTAAACTCTAACCATGTATGTCCGGACAAATATGTGTTTGATATTTAGCTTTGGTCATGGAGGAGATCGTGGTAGCCCACAATATTGTAATCACAAGAGCAAACGTATTTAAGAAAAAGCAATTGCTTTGTTTCAATATGTTTTGACTTGTTAATATCAACGCCCTGGTCCCTATTATCAGCACTTAATTCTAATCACTCCAAGGAATATGGAAAGAATAATTAACAATACAGTTGGATTTCACCTACATTTTACAGCCAGCTTAGAGAAAAGAATTGAAATAAAACAATGCTTTTTCCCCCCTTTATTTTTTGAGGAAAAACAAAACAATGCTAGACGTGCGGCATACCTTTATTTATCAAACGCCATTAATAGAACTCAGGTGATAAATTACTATAAGATTATGAACTTAGAAAACGTTAACATCAAACTTGACAGAAAACATATATTAAATTGAATGTCAACCTTGATGAAACTTAGCTTGCGGACCAAATATATATACACTAACCCAAAAACAGTGGAAAAAGATGTTTCGACCGACTCCTGAATATTGCTGTTGGCACGTATCTTCCTGAGTATATTCAGTTTGAACAACACAAATATTACAAGAATGTATTTGTACATATATATATATATATATATATATATATATAAAGCCGGACAATTTGCTTTAATATCTGATTATAATCAGATGTACCAAGAAACCATAAAGACACGAAGACTAAAGCTTTGTTTTTGTTCTGAATTCTGTAAGCTGAGGCCTGAGGGGAAAGAAACAATTAAGTACAATTAAAACTAAAAAAAATTAAAATCATAAGAAAATTGTCAGACAGCCGTCTGCACACATGTATTATTAACAATTTAAATTTTATGAGCCTAGTTTGATATTTCATGAAGTAACCAAAATTTAACATCAATTTCCTCGCTTCTATATATATATACTAGCGGTAACCCGTGCCTCCGGCACGAAGATTTTTTTGGGATAGTGAGAAAAAGGTAGAAGAAGAAAGTATTGGGGATAGGGTTTGGAGAGGAAAAAAAAGGTAGAATAAAAAGAGGAAATAAAGAAGGGGGAAATAATAAATGGTCAGATTTATGCCAAACTTTGAATGACTCATCAGATGATTTATTAAATAAGCGAAAAATTCAAATTATTTGTATTTTATTATTTATATTTATATATATATATATATATATATATATAAGCACATGTCTTAATGTGATCATATATTATATAGCACATTAAGACATGGACTTTGTTAACAAGTACGAAACAAGCTATAGAATGTAGTAATATATATGACTCATTATCACAAAAAAATAATTAAGCAATTCGAAGATTTCCCTAAACGAAGACACCGTTAACTTTCTTAGTGTTGACTTTTTCATTTTAGATAGTAAAGTGAACTGCACCACTAAATAATAGCGACAGAGGCTACGAAATAATGTGACCGTTTGGTGCAGTGGTTTGTTCAAATATTTTTGGGTACTATAGCGTTTTTAGAATAAGTTCAAATTTTGTGTTTGTATAACTACGTCTATGTTAAACTTCAAAATGTATAAATTACTTCTAAATTTCTATGCTCAAATTACTTCTAAAGGATGGCGCAAAATGGAGGCAGTTGCCGAGAGTAGTATCGAGTCGTATAATGCATGTTGTGCATGGTTATGTATGTTCAGAAATCCTTTCTCTCTATATATTTATAGAAGCATTATTTTCACCAAGAAAATTTGATTATTACTCACATGAAATGTGTGTATTTGTGGGCACAAGCGTGTATATGATTTTCTGTACTTTACTCATTTTTGAGGTTGGATACTTTAACATAGAGTATATATTAAAGCACTCAGGTGCTCCAGCCTCCGATCCATGGTAGCCAATATGAATCGTCTCTCGCTTCTGCCCTTATTGCACCAAAGAGTACTAGGGTAACTACAATGACCTAAACCTATTCTCAGTTAAACATATCAATTCATAAAACTAGTTTCATCTCACAAACTTAATGTAGTTCTTGCATGCATGGAACTACTCATAGAACCACCTCCGAAAATCAAGCATGCATGGAAGAAAAAGAATAGAATAGCTGACAAAGTTAATTAATTTTATCCATGAGCAATTACTCATATGGTTATTTGCTTAGGTGAGCAAACATATAATACATAAGAATCCAAACTCCTTCAATCTCACTTTTTCACTAAAGGGTTTCCTTGAAAGTCAATCTTGATGCAGGATCATAACAGCTATCATCGAATAGTTATCTGCCTATAGGGGTCAAGAAAGATCTGCTACAGAATTGAAGATTGGAGTGCAATTATGGTTTTGCATGCCTTTGTGTTTGGAAATATTTATCTTCCTTTTGGTGTTCCTAGCTAGTTGTTGCATATGGAGTGTTTATTTGTAATAGAAACTCGTTATGGCCTAGTCCAAATCTTTTGGATTTGTCATAAGTGTATTACTTTTTGGTTTTAATAAATTTTATTTGATGGTCAAAAAAAATATAGCCGCAGCATTGGTTATAAAATAGGCAAAACCAAAAGAAGTAGAAGATTAATAGCAGTACATTGGGGGAAGATGACACGCCAAAAAAAAGGGGTTTTACAGATTTCTTTTGAGGCACCATATCTCAATCAGTTAAGCAACTCAAGTATGGGAACTAAAGTCAGACCAATAATTGCAAATGGTAACTGATTTTAAAGACATAGTAAAATTCACACAACACCACCATTCACCAATCCATTTTCATTTCAATATTTGAATATGCTCAAACAAAACCCTAGCAAATAATACCAAAGTCTATTTATCGTAAAATATTTGGACACATTAGTAAACTACATATGTCATGTAGCTAAACTTGAACATCAAAAATGAACACACGTATCAATAAACAAGTGCAAGTTGCACGAAAACTAGTTGCCATTGAATCCACTTGTCAAACATTTTTCCCTATAAATTGGAGATAATTTGCTGCAAGTGTATACCAAACCAAACAAAGCGAATTAATTAACATAAACAAAATGTCAAAGGCAAATTCAGGAACTCTGGCACTTATAGCCTTAGGGCTCATCTTCTTTAACCTCACAAGCCACTGCTTTGGTGCGCTTCAGTTTGGATTTCACAATGGAAAATGCATGTGGATCGTCGGATGTTGAGGACATTAATAATATATTAATATGATCGCAAGTTAACAATGAGCTCTATCTCGATCAAGTGGCATGATATCCTCCTTTGGCACTTTATGTGTGTAATTAATAAAATATTTAAATAAATCTTGTGATAATAAATGAGAAAATATTGGAGAGAGAATAGAGATTGGTCATAAGGCAATGGATAGGGAAAAAAGAGAAGTTTTGGAGTTTAAAAAGTAATTGTTCCTATTTTTTAAAGCGTAAATTTAAAAATAAAAAAGCTTCACAAAATTGTTTACACTAAAAAATGATCAGTTTTCTCATCGCACTTTATAATATAGATAGATATAAAAAAAATTAACCAAAAAAAAAAGATTATAAATTGATGCATGATGAGAATATTATGAAAATGCAGTGGAGGGGGAACATACAATGTACAAACAGGTAAGGGATGGTCTAGTATCTCTTGCTTCAAACGTAGATCTTCCACCTCCTTTCATTCCAGTATCAGATTCCATTGCCGCATTTGCTGCAAAAGGACTCAATGTCACAGACATGGTTTATCTTCTTGGTAATCAACTCCACCTCTAGTAATCATCAATTTTTTATTTTATTTTTTGGTTTAATAAAATACTTTTGACCCTATATACAGCTTTCATAAATATAGAAAATGACTCCCATTGTATAATGTTTAAGAGATTGAATCTTAAAAATTCTGAATTTTTAGACACAAAACCTTAGGATCACCGGAAACTTAGATGGCATCCTCATGTATAGCCACATCAATTTTTGGTGACCGCAAAGTTTAATGTCACAAAATTCAAAAACTTTAAGGTTTAATCTTTTGGTTTCGGATTTGTCGCATTTGTATCACATTGGTTATTAATAAAATTTCTGTTTTTGCTGATCAAAAAGTTAAAAAAAAAAATTCTCAAACATTAAACATGTGGGCTTCACTTTCTAAAATTTAAAAATAAAATAAAATAAAATTACGAACAGTGTCAAAAGTGTTCTTAAGCCCTCTTCGACTTTACGATTACCAAGGAACTGGAAATCCTGATCCTTCAATGAGTCTAGCTATTGCTGTTAGTGGCATTGAGGCTTAAATGCCCTCAAAATGCTACTGTTGATAATACTGCTAATATTGATCAGGGTCTATTAAGTTCTACAGTTGTCGATAATTCTTATCACCAGCAAATAGTATTGAATAAAGGCATTCTCCAAATTGATCAACAAAGTCTAGGGTGGAAGCCGTAGCCACTTCCTCAGATTTCTCAACCAGATTTGGTCAAGTCATGGTTTAGTTTTGCGGAGTACTCCAAGTTCTTACGGGTACACAAGGGGAGATTAGGAATTCATGCAGTGTCAAAAACTAGCTAGCAAGCACCATGAAAAAAATAACTATATCAAATCATTTGAAGGAGAAAGTTTATGTGACATTTTCTCTTTTCTTAGTTCAAGTTTATGCGACATTTTCTTAGCCAAAAACACTTGAAGTTTGTCTGTGATAATAAAGCAATCAGTTACACACATAATGTTGATATTTTGGATTAGGTTAATGTGAAGTTGGCACCAACTTCACTGTAGTAAGTTCTATAGCTTGTTATTGTATTGGTTGTAGAAAATGTTGCATTGATAAGTTCTATAGTTTTTTATTACATCGGTTAATGCAACATTTAATTATAGAATATTTAATTTTTATAATCAATGTAATGAAAAGCTATATGAACTTACTACGGTGAAATTGGTGTTAACTTTACTATAATCGGATCATGATATTTTCAACACTATACAATGAGAATTTGCTTCAATTTCTTCAAATATTCTACTTTTTGTCTGGAAAATTGGAAAATAATTTTTTTTTTAAAAAAAATTTAGAAGGTGACATTTTATTAATTAATATATAAATTTATCCTTATTTGATTTTAATTTGTTTCACAACATAGCATTAGATATTGGATTTTTTAAAACATCTTGAGAGAATTTCATCATCAACGGCAGTCCCAAACAACATTATACGTAGGAACTAAAACTGTCCCAGCATTTGCACTACCAAACGCGGATATATACTTCCATGTAAGGCTCCTTGCCATGCACATTGTAGTGAAATGAACCAAAGCCTCATAGAATAAATGTATATAAAATTAAAATTAAAAAAAAAAAAAAAGCAAAATAAAATCCATATTGTAATTTGTAGGATGATGTACACATTTATTCATCGGTTGAATGACACTTCTATCCCTCTAAATTGTCACCCAGTTCCACAATCGTTTTTAAAGTTCATTTTATGTCAATTGGGTCCCTAAAGTGACATTTATGTCAATTCCGTTCCTTTTCTCCAATTTCACTATAACCTGCCCAAATTTTAATCCGACCCGACTCATTAGAAATGTTATTTTTTTTAAATGAGTAAAGTTTCAAAAAATAGAAATTAAAATACAAAAAACAGTAAAAGATAAAAAAAACTAATATCAATTTTTTTATAAAAAAAACTATAAACTTTTAAAATTAATTATTAATTTTAAAACTTTTTAGTTTTATTGTTTTTAAAAAAATTAATTAGTTTTTTTTAAATCTTTTTATTGTTTTTTGTATTTTAATTTCTATTTTATGAAACTTTACAAAAAAAATCTAATAGATTTTTTGAAAGTATACATATATATAGTTAAATATTTATCTTCATTCATTGAGATTTTTTTAAAAAAAAAAATTGATTTATTTTTATTTTCCTTTTTCTTTGTTTTCCTCCACGTTTTGAAAATTGGTCTGAGGTATATACATATGACATGGAAAGTAAAGCTGGTATTTCATAAGACAATTTCAACCACATTCAGCTTCTCATATTATTTTGGTACTTAATTACTACCCCCAACAAGATATTTCAGCACGTAACTTGCCTTTTTCCCTAACTTGGCGGCAACTTATAATCTTTATTGTTCTGACAGACTGTGAGGTATTTAAAGCTTAGAAGCTGTCAAGGCTTTCCTTTAATAGCAAATTTGGCTACCCAATATTCCCATTTTTATCAATTCCAAACTCTAAATTAAAAGTCTAATCCACTTATATATATATATATATATATATATATATATATATATTACATACATAATATAACATGGACATTCTAACAATTCCCATTTTTTTCATATTCATATATTTCAATAAATGTCTATTTCTTAGAGTCCATGCTTAGAACTATTAGATATTCTCCGAAAATGAGGCTTTAAAAAACCCTATTCTTGTTAATGATTCAATATTCAAATATTACTGTCATATCTAACCCTAGCTCTTATCTTTTCTTTCTTTTTTCCCTCTTTCTTTTTAGGCTCAGCCAACAAATTAAATTTTATATTACTGAAAGAAAAGATACTTACCATAGATCCAAATTAACCAAGAAACATGCAAAATTATTATCTTACTTGAAGCATTTTTGTTTTGAAATTCAGTATGTAATTTTCCATAGTTGTATTTACTTTTTATGAAGTAATTTAGAACTCGGCCAAAGCAACTACAAATATTTTCTTTCCTATTTAATTTTTCTTTTTCAAGGAAAGGGGTTTGTAGCTAATTTATTTGTGTACGTTTGTTTTCCAAACTAAGGACTTATTTGGCCCTATTAATAATGGGAGAGATGTATAATGTCTATAGTCGTACAATCAATGTGGTGGTTGGGGCAGGAGGCAGACCAACTACCATGAAGCATGAATTGAATTTGCTATCTGATTTTGGAGCTCATCTTCAATATGGGAAACCCTGGTGGCAGGAAATAAGCCCAACTGGACACATGTACAGGCACATGTAAATATAAATCATGGCATGGGTATTGTGGCATCGGACTTGTGCTTTCTAATCTTTGTTCATCGATCGATCTATTCTACTATGTGCTTATTTGTGTACTATAACTTATAAAGTTGTTATGCTGCGTTTAGATTGAAAGAATGGAATGGAAGACTGAATTGAATGATTTTAAGGTATTTTAAGTGTATTTTTGGTTGTTGGTGGTGGTGGGGGTTGTTATATAATGACAAAATTGTCACATATATCCATTTTATTGAAATAGATTTTATTCCACATTCCCCACATAAAATAAAAAAATAAAGGGATAGAATGAATTTTCATTCCATTGGAATGATTTATCCTTCAAAATGATCATCAAATACACTATTTTTATTTCATTCATTCCTTTATTTCATTCCCTCAATTCAAACATAACAATAACATTAGTATTGTGTTAATTATAGTTCCAAAAGCACTTGAGATTCTTTCATCTACAAGTAGCTGTTTAAATATTGAAAGCAAACTCACATATATAACACAAATAAATTGACTTGCGAAATGTAAATGAATATTACGCCTTCCTTAAAGTTTTTTTTGTTTCCCTTGGATAAATTAAAATTGTTGTGGATATGAAAAAATTACTGATACAATAAGTCACAACAATGATGACGACAAATTTGATGATTTTCAATAAACTCTTCTTTGAATTAATGAATATTGAAGCAGTACATGAGAAAAGAAGAAAGAGAGAAAATTGAAGAGATGGAAACAAGGAAAAAGATAGAGAGAGACATTCTGCATGTATGGTGTTTATAGGAAATATTTTTAATAAAAATTTGAGTATTTATAAGAAATATTTGTAACAATCAAGTATGAGCCGTTGGATCAAAAATATTTCATTTGGATGATTCAAATTTATAATTGTTTGAATTCAAAAAGAATAGACCTAATCCAGAACAACGAACACGGATGCAAGCTAGGTCGCAATCCCAACCCCAACTTTCTTTACACCTTGTTTAATACGTACCACTGTGTGTTGTTATATGAGTACTATATTAACATCTCCTTGATATTAATTTAATAGTCTTTATTTAACATTAAATTAATCTTAAAGTTGACCAAAATTAATGCATTAAAAAACCATTTTCAACAGTAACTTGTTCAAAACACAACGTTTAACACACCAAACGTTGTTGCTGCAAACACCGATAATCGAACATAACATATACTCCCTCCGTCCCAAATTAATTGTTCAATTTTGACCTTTTAAAGTCAAATTGACCATTTTTAAAACTAATTTTTTTACTATTTTTGCTAAAATATAGGTGAAGAGATTATAACCAAAAGAAAGTATATACAATTTATTACTAACCCCAATTTTTATAATTTTAGAAATATATTTATATATGCTTAATTATTAATTTTAAAAATAGTCAATTTAACTTAAAAAAATTAAAATTGAACAATTAATTTGGGACGGAGTGATACTTTTTACGGGACTTGAGTTAAAAGTTATGGCTCAAGCTTTACTTGGGGAGTGGTTGCTTTCTCCCCGATTAGGTCTCTCTCCTGTCAGACTCTCGCCATATGTATATAATGCTACCTCATATAAATGATTCTGCACTCCTCGTAATTAAACACCAACAACCAAGCTAGGTTTGGGTCCCTTCATCAACTAGGATCATGCTATTATTTCACTATTTATAAGCTGCTTTGCCACCCCTATCTGTATCCATATTGAGCAGCAAATTTCTTGCAGTAACTTCTCCAATGTCGCGTCATCAGATAATGTTAGTAGTCTTCTTCGCTTTGGCTCTTGCTAGGGTTCAACTTTCCACATGCGAGCTCCTAAAGGGCTCAGTCTCTTGCTTAGACTGTAATAAGGATTACAATTTCTCAGGTTTGTCCCTTTTCCTAATGTAAATCAATGTTAATGCTTAAAACCTAGAGTAAAAATGACGAGCCAAAAAAAATGCTAAACTAATAGTTTAGCATATTTTTTTTCATGATAAACTAGAAAAATATGGTAAATGTAGTCATGTTTTGCTTTTTATATTACTCCTTCCATTTCACACACACACGAAGGAAAAACAAAAGGTATTCAACAAAAGGAGTCTGATTTAATTTCTACCGATGAAAATATAAAATAATATATAAATTTACTTAAATATAACATCACAATTTTATTATTACATTCAGAGATAAATATAGAATAAAAATATATACTAAAAATTTTGAATTTTACAAATAAGACTATTTTACGAAACAGATGGAGTATTAATTTTTTTTAACCGCGGAGTTAATCCTTAATTACTATCTTTCTAGTATGCACTGAATAAACCACCTTGTCCTTGTTATATTTGTTCCTCTCTTATCACTTATATATTTCTGTATGTGTCTATGTATGTTTGTACCTATTTATATATACATATAGGAGTTGATTCATAAAAAATGATGGCTATAAGACTTTATTTATTACATTTTATATCATTTATTATAAAATTTGACGATCATAGTTTAAAATAAATATTTGTATGTCTTGGCTCGTATTTTGTTTTAAATCGCGATCATAGAATCTATGTACAGACAATATAGATATGATGGCTATAAATAGACACTATAGCCACAATTTGCTAGCTATTTATGGCTCCTTATATATATATATATATATATATATATATATATATATATATATATATATATATATATACACACACACACACACGTTTGGATGTCTGAGCATGCACCGCTTTCTCTCTCCTCAGGAATAAAGGTTCTTGTGAAGTGTAATAATGTCAAGAAGTTGGCCATGGCCACCACAGGAAAAGATGGATCCTTTAAAACTGAGCTTCCCTCTGACATTATAATTCCAACATCAACTCCTTCATTCAACTGCCTAGCCAGGGTCCTAGGTGGTCCACAACAGCTCTACACTACAAATAACAACATGTTCTCCAATGTTGTTAAGGCTCATGATGATGACTCCTACACTATCACAAACCCTTTAAACTTCTATACCTCATGCCCTTTGTCACAAAAAGATGGAAAATGTGGGGCCAAAAACTCCGGTATCGGCTCATCCAAGACCGTTGATCTTCCTCTTCCAAGGGAGTGGGGCCTACCTCCAACCAGCTATTACGTTCCTGCCATCCCTATCATTGGCATACCTTAATTGTTGGTGTAATATAGCCAATAGGTTGAGTAATTTATAATGTTATAACATGAAGATTTTAATGTGTGTTATATATGGATATTTAACTTCCTTTATGGAGTATCAGTTTAATAAATCTTCAAAGCTATGATCTCAAACATGTTGTGTTTATGTTTGTGTCTTTATTTTTTCTGATGAACCTGTGTTGTATTCAAAGTTTTAATTGTATATATCCGAAATTGTTGGCAAGAATTCAGTTTTATAGGTTAATTCTCAAGTTCAATCCTTTTACCTATTGTGACAAAAATATGTTCACTATTATTGCGATTGCGAGCAGACACATTAAACAAATTGATTAATTAAGTAACCTACCAAATTTATATGATAAAAAGAAAGAAATTGATCGATTAGTTAAAGATAGTGATGTCCTTTTTTTTTCTTTTTTGGTTTTATGTAGAATATTGTAGATGAGAACAGCTTGGCTACATCCACAGTACAGTAGGCAATTGCCTACACTGGGATTTTGAGAAAAAATAAATTTTTAGGTATAAGTTTAATACATATACATTTAGTGACTTAAATAAAATAAATATTTGAAAAGTAAAAATTATTTTAGTACTAAAGTATACTTTATTACTATATTTGTTTTAAAAGTAGAGATATTTTTTTATGCTTTAAAGTTTCTAAATTTTAAAATTGATTTTATTTTATTTAAGTTTTGCAAGTAACAACTATTATGATTAATAGTTTTTTTTAGTCAATAACATGCAATAATTATATTTGTTTAATTACAATTAAATAAGTTCACACTCATTTTTAATTTTAAAATTTCGCAAATTGACTTCAAAATATATTTATTTTTATTTTATTTTTGAGAATCTATTCTATTTCAATTCAATTATAGGGATACATCTCATTCTATGGCCAAAGAGGGAACTGGGGAAGGGGTCAGGAGGGGAATTAGGGAGAACCTAGGAGAAACTTACTTTACAGAACATTAAAGGCTCTATCTTGACATACTAGTAAACGAGCTTCAAGTGTTCGAAAGGACCTTTCACCATACGTCCGGGCTAGAATTAATATCTATATGAAATATGAGAGACTGTGAGGCGAGGAAGCAACTTGTCTGGTCTTGCGGTGCTCCTGAAATTTTTTGCTATGGGGTAGACTCGAACCTATGACTCTGACATGTTAAATGTATCTCTAATTTTGAATTTTAGATTTTGTAAATTATCTTAAAAATTAAATATATCTTTAATTTAAAATGTACTCGCATATCATCGTAAAACGAATTTATTTTCTTATTTAACCGATGTTTTCATGCATCAAATTTATAAAATTCTATCTCTTGGCGATGAATTATTTTAAGATATAACGATTTGAAGAATGTTTTTGTGAACATTGTTATCTTATTTTATATTTTATGTAATTCTGCAATATAAATATATATTTAATTTTTTATTTTGCATTAAAAAAATTTAATTGTAACCTACCCCAAACTCGAATATTGTATCCGCCGCCACCGGCTACAACACAACGATTTTCTCCCAACTTTATGCCCCTTTAATTTGAAGCCTCACATAGTTGAACCAACAGACCCAACACCATTATTGTCTTGTCATTCCCCCCCCCCCCCCCCTTTCTATATATAATTGAAATTTTAGCTCCTTAATTTAAGTCAAGTTAAAAAAAAAAATTTAAAATGTGTCTAATAAAGCATAAGGCTAATGAGTAGAGTTATGAGCAAGCTGCTGGACAAGAATATTTTACGACTCTATTTGAGGAGCATTTGGCCGAAGTGGAATTAGGAGCATACCTGAATGACACGAGCGTTACTGAGAGAGAGATTTCTCCTATCCTTATGAAAATAATGGGAGAATAATCGGTCCAATATTGAAACGGTCTTATCTCGTGTAGGTCACGTGCCCGAGTGGGACCCACACACTGTAATGGTCATTCTGGGGCGAGAGGAAAAGACTTCTACTAGAAATTACTCAAGTGCTAGTGAATTATTATTTTATTTTGAGTTGTCAACAAGTGGTGGTGAATGTGGGTGATTTCTGCTAAATTTAGGTTTATGTCATGAGTTTAAATTTTTTCTAACTTTAGGGGTTAAGGGGTTCACATTGCACATCCAGAAAACAAAAGTAACAAGGGGTCAAGCTAGATAGTGCTCTTTTTTTTCCTTTTTTTTTAAACCCTACTTTTTAAAATACAATATAATTCATAATCAAATATATTATCACTATTATAATATTAAGAACCAATCAAGCTCATTGACAAACTTGATTGTGTTTGATCTTAATATAACTTACAATTGGTAAAAAATTTAATTGATCATGCAAATTTAACTCGATTCGACTCAACTTTGACTTGATTATACTTACTTTAACTTCTTCTTCTTCTTGATAAAATCATGGAATAAGAATAGAAAATAATTGAATTATAAAAATACTAAATTCGAAGTGATATCTGCTCCAATTTTAAATTAAAAATTGTAACTCAATACTCAATTCAACTTGACAGCGTTGCGGTGGTCAATAATTAAGTAATTTCCTCTTAATACGAACTCCAACTCTATAAGATAATTGAAAGCATGGCCAATACATGTAAGACGATGGGACTTTATGCATTATTATTGCATGTAATGGACTAATGGGATAATCCTTTATGCCAGCTAAGAAATAGACATTGCAAGACTAGTCAAGTGATCAATAATTATTTTTGCACCTTATCAAGCACTAGCAATGCAATGATGCTCATATTACATTTAATCTTGAAAATTACTGAAATAATCTACAATGACCAAGCACCACGCGTAGTACGTAGTTTTTTTTTTAATTTTTCTTTCATAATTTCATAACAAAGACCACTAAAGAAAAAAATAATAATCTCTAATATATCTAAACCATTCTTAGGGCCCCAAATTCTTCTTAATTTCTTTGCCCAATCCATTCAACAAAAATAAATACTTCTAAGGATACTTAGAGCCTAAAGAGTCCTGCAAGATATAAATAGTTAACAGTTTTTTGAACGCTTCCGCTCTGGAGGAATGTCAGTACATATAAAGGCAGGCTGATTTGCTGTTTTGTTGAAGGTGATAGGGTGTTTATCTTCTATAATTGGGAATTGATCAAGCATTTGTCTTAGTGTGCTGGTTTGATTGTGTCTACATATGAAGTTTACTTTTGTTGATGCTTTGACATTTTGGTAGGGAATACTTTCCCTTAAGAATGATGGTGAAGGATGGTGCAAGTTTATAAAAATCAATTGAAATAGTATTTATAAAGAAGTCCACGGGAGATGGTATTAATTAGTACTTTCTCCTCCGGTTTAAAATTAGATATACAATTTGACTTTAAGATCAAACGACGACATATTAAACTTCAAAGTTGATATGACTCATAAAAAGAATGAAATAAATTTTATGATTAATAGTTTTTATTATATACTATACAATTATAATTATTGTATCAACTAAAATTAAATAAATTCATATCAATTTGAAGTTTAATATACCGTCGTTTGACTTCAAAAGTCAGATTGTATCTCTAATTTTGGAACGAATAGAGTATTTCATTGAAAAGATTTTTCAATAAAATTTTGGTGGCAAAAGAATAGTTACAAAAGATATATATAAATGATGTGATTGATTGTAGTTGGTTACTATCACTAGGTCTACCCATATATAAAAGATTGTTAACTAATTAAATTTTATCATATTTTTTTATAAGTTAATTTTTATAAAACTCTTTCATCGCCATAGCGTACTCAAGATTTTTTACGTACTTGTGTCATGTCAGCAATATGCTTTCAAAATGTATTGATGCCTTAATCAAACTTTCGGATCATGGCCTTTTCAGTAATTAATGTACACATAAGTAAGACCTTTTCAAAAGTTGCTTATCAAATTAAATTGAATTAAATTAGTAGCACCAAAGATTTATCAATATTGACGAATATTTTTTTTATTATCAATAAAATTTTAATGACAAATGAATAGTTACAAAGATTTAATTAGTATAGCAAATAATAAATATTCTCTCTCCACTAGATATTAGTTAATGATATATCGACTTAAGCTCGAATCCATAACGACTTTTAAATTTGAAAGAAAAAAAATGCCAGCAAATTGACTGAAATGACATAATGTTGGCAACCGAGAGAGACCATCGTTCGTGTGTATATTGAAATTGTACATAGAATTTATATAATTCTAGACATAGTTAGGTATTGACTTATCGATTGTCTCTAAATTTTTTCTATTGTATCTCAATTTTCTAACTTGCTATTAAATCTTCATTAATAGAAAGACCAACAAATGTGAACAATGTATAGAAGTACTCTGTTGACTGGTTGGTGAGCGTCTCAGAAATATTATGTCTTTTTTTTATTATGATCAATAAATAAAAAAATTTAATACGTTGACATTCTCTTTTTTTAATTCTAATTATTGACACCATAACGAATAAAAAAAGATTAAGAATACAACTAAATATCTATCACTAATCCTTCGTTGCCTTTTTTCTATTTTTTTCATTTTCTTTTTTAAGAATAAGAGAGGAAAGATAAAAATAATTATAATAATCATAACAACGGCAAGATTTGGATTCAAGTTCGAATTAAATAGTGATTAAAATAGAATAAATAATGTGGGATCTAAATCTAGACCAAGACTCGTATACAAAATTTCTTACAAAATGGAATGCAGGGAATATATTTTGAAAATTGATATTTTTACACGTGGTTTTGATATTTTTACATGATCCTCTTCCTTATGAGTATACAGTGGGTCTCACCTTTATGTGAAAAAAAACTGTATGAAAATATCAAAAATAAATATAAAAATAATTTTCTCCTATATTTTTCTAGACTTGGTTTGAATATCATTAGGGGCAACAATGCTATAATACATTCATCAAATGATATAAATTAAATCAACTGAATAATGATGATGGAGATGGAGATGGAGACGGAGACGGAGATCGGAAGTTGTATCAATGGAATGACTGTTTGTAATTATGAGAATTTTGATCATAATTATTAAATCATGGAATATATTTAAATATTTTCTATTTTCTCGGATTCCGCGTAAAAGGTTCATCACTTTTATTATTTGTCTTTATCATGGAGTGCTTTATTATGGGGGTCGTCTAATCCGTGTTTGGAGTCGGACAGGTTAGTTATCCGTGTTTAGTTTCAAACAAAAATTCTATTTATTTCGGTTCATTCAATAATATTTATAAATTCAAAAATTTTCATTTAATTTTATCAAAAGTCACTTAGCTTGACTGCTATCCCTTTTCTCTTTATAAGCATCAACTCAATTTTGAGATGTTGCATTTGAAGTGATATATTTTATTACTATTCTTTTATAAATAGTTTTAGGACGATTTCATATATATTCATTTTAATATTTAAAAAAAAATCATTTTCAATATATTTGTATTAAATCATTTTCCCTCTATCTTGAAATAAAAATTCTTTTTTGATTACTTTGAATTTTGATCTAATTTTAAGTTTTGTATAATACATTTAAGACACGATTTTTACATATAAATATTTTTAGCATTAAATTTTAAGGCTTCAAGTTTTTATTAAAAAGACATTTCAAAAAGAATAATTTCTAAGTGTGTTGTATGAAAATTCTAACATTTAAAAGAGAAAAAGTCGAGAAAAAGTCAAGAAAAAAAAGGTAATCTCTTTTTTGAAGGGGATTTTTTTATTTTAAAAAAATATATTAAATTAGACTCTATCCATCCCAAGGAAAAAAATCTAATTTGTTGCAAAAGGGCTAATTACACTTTCGTACACGAAGTATCACCAAATTCAAGATTCGGACTTTAAGAAAATTGGAATAACCAATAGCTACATCAAGTTCCATAATTTTTCCAATATCGACCTCAATTGCAATTTTCAACGAAAATTGACCAAAATTGTGCTTGTGTCGATCACGTGATGCCGAAAATACGCGTTGATCATATTAAAATTCTATCAGTGTGTACAGATATACGGTCGGACATATTTTTCTACCGTCAACGTGTATTTTTCGGCTTTAGTGATCGACACATGCACAATTTCGGTCAATTTTTACTGAAAATTGTAATTGGGGTTTACGTTGAAAAATTTATGAAATTTTATAACGCGATTTGCTAGCCCAATTTCTTAAGAGTCTGAATCATGAATTTAGATATATTTCGTGTAATAAAAGTGTAATTAGCCCTTTGAAAAATATAAAGATTTAGAAGATATATTTTTGTTCAATTATTACATCTAATTTAGTTAATTATTTAGTTTACTAACTATGTCAGGGTAATAAACACGTGTCGATAAATTTAAAGAATATTGTGACATTTTCTTTGAGAAAAAAATTGTAAATAAGAATGTTCGAATAGTAGAATTAAGAGAATAACGTGTAAAATTGAATATTTTAAAGTTATGTCAAACATAACTCAAACTGTTTGTGAATTAAAAACAAAAAAACCGGAGAGAACCAAAAAGCCTCTCATCTACTAATAAAGAGAACCGAAGTCATCACTGACCTTCGAATAACGGGACTAAAACTCGTTGCGTTTTCACTTGGCCACACTCTATTTAAATTTTTACTCGACAATAATATATCATCTTAAATTAAGTTAAAATTTAATTTTTAATCTTTATAGAATAAAAGTCCACTTTTCAAAATAAAATATATTTATTCCATTTTATTTGATCATTATTGACTTTTTAAAGTTAACTTAAGAAATTTTTAAACCCAAAATTGATATAAATTCTTTTAATTTTAATTAATAAAATAATGAATATTATAAACTATCTAAAAAGTATTACTCATTGTAAATTTTATTATTTCATAATTTTTAATGAGACATATTAATTTTTGAGTTTGAAAATATCTCAAATTGACTTTCAAAAGTTAATATTGATCAAATAATTTAGAACAAAGGGAGTATATCCAATCTAATTATATTTAATACGCTATGATCTTGGACCTTTCGTTTCAAAATTAGAGATACAATTTGACTTTTGAGATCAAACGACGACATATTAAACTTCAAAATTTGTATGACTTATAAAAGTTTAGAATGGAATAAATTTTATAATTAATAGTTTTTGTAATATACTATATAATTATAATAATTATATCAACTAAAATTTAATAAATTTATATTACTTTGAAGTGTAATATATTCACGTTTGATCTCAAAAATTAATTTATTTCTTTGATTTTAAAACGGAAGAAGTAATTGTAAGTCGCTCATCTGAACACCTGACTATTAACTGTGAATTGTCATACTTTTGACTTTCAAATATGACTTCTAATATTGGGAATTGAAAAATACAAATTGTGCAGAAAATATTTTAAACTCCACAGACGTGATAAGGCTTATTTTCTTCTTTCATATCCCTCGTTGTTTGTTGACGGCTTGAGGGTATTTTCGTTTTTCAATTTTTAGTATATTCTCTTTCTTTGAGATACTTTCTTTTAATAACTAAAATGAAGAATACATATTACGTAAAGACCAAAAGGAAACCAATTACGTATGAATAAACTATCAACTATATAATTAAAAACATAAACTTAATTTAGTTTAGTTTGATTTTACTAATTTTTGTTCAACTTTTTTAATTTATATTAGCATAAATACTATCTAAATTTATATCAATTAAATAATATCAAATTTTAAAAATATTCTTATCTTTAAGAGGAATAGGAAAAAAAAGATATTTTTTATTTTCTATTCAAATTAATATAACTACTCTACAAATTTGAATAATTACTACATATTATCCATCAATAATTACTACATGTGTTCTTTTTAATAATTTTTTTAGCTTATATATCTTAATAAATTTGTATAGGATAATTTTATTTCTACACTTTTACTAAAATATTAAGATTTCAAAATAAACTTCTTAACATCTTACGCGATTTAATTATATTAACATTAGTCGTGATCTTTATTATTAAATTAATACCCTAACTAATTTAATTTATTAAGACTTAAAATTTTATCAAATCACATGATTAATTGTATTAATAATATATGTGAATTTAAAACACAATAACTGTAACATTAGTTAAAAAATTATAGTAAATTCATTCCTAACTAATTATCATAATTAAACTAAAAATTATTAAAACTTGAGTTTCATAATTCTATTCGAATTAGAGTTTCAAGTAAATTTTGTCAATATAAACGTTAATATAGAATTTCATTACAAACTTAAATAAAATTAAAATAATTATTTTCTCATAAACATAACTAAATAAATCTATAATAATCCATTCAAATATTTAACTTAAAAATTGATTGAAAGAACCTGCAATATATAATTTAATCGTTAGTTATTTGAATAAATATTTAACTATTTAAAAATTACAACTATGTTCTAAAAATCACAATTTATTTTTTTAATTATTAATATAATAAATTATTATTTATGTATCTATAATAATTCATTCAAATATTTAACTTAAAAATTGATTAAAAGAACCTGCAATATATAATTCAATCATTAGTTATGTGAATAAATATTTAACTATTTAATAACTACAATTCTAAAAATCACAATTAATTTTTTTTAATTATTAATATAATAAATTATTATTTATGTCATATGTGTTTCGCATGGGGTTGGTGAGCTTGTATAATTAAAAGTACAAACTTGATTTGGTTTAGTTTCATTAATTTTTGGTTTAGCTTTCCTAATTCATATTAGCATAAGTAGTATCTAAATTTGTATCAATTAAATATTATCCAAATTTAAAAATATTCCTATCTCAAAGAGGAATAGAAAAAAAAATTCTTTCCTATTCAAATTAGTATAAATACTCTACAAATTTTTTAATAGTTTTATTTAGTTTATATATCTTAATAAATTTATATAGGATAATTTTATTGCTAAAATTTTATTTAAATATTAAGATGTCAAAAAAACTCTTAAAATATCATGCGATTTAATTATATTAATATTAGTCGTGAACTTTATTATTAAATTAATATCCTAACTAATTTAATTCATTAAAACTTTGAAATTTTATCAAATCACATGATTAATTGTATTAATAATATATGTGAATTTGAAACATAATAAACCATAACATTAGCTGAAAAATTATAGTGGATTCATTTCTAATTAATTGTTATAATTAAATTAAAACTTATTAAAATTTGAGTTTCATAATTCTATTTGGATTAGAATTTCAAGCAAATTTTGTCAATATAAATGCTAATATAGAATTTCACTACAAACTTAAATAAAATTAAAATAATTATTTTCTCATAATCATAACTAAATAAATATACAATAATCATTCAAATATTTAACTTAATAATTGATTGAAAGAACATGCAATATATAATTCAATCATTAGTTATTTGAATAAATATTTAACTATTTAATAACTACAACTATGTTCTTGAAATCAGAATTAATTTTTTTAATTATTAATATAATAAATTACTATTTATGCTACTCGTGCTTCGCACAATGTTGGTGAGCTTGTTATATAATTAAAAGCACAAACTTAATTTTACAAATTTTTGGTTCAACCTTTTTCATTCCTAATCTAATTAGTATAAATACTATCTAAATCTATAACAAATACAAAATTTAACAATCCAAATTTGTTAATTTATTTTTTCTTCTTATCTATATTAGTATAAGTACGATCCAAATTTGTACTCCCTCCATTCTAAAATTAATTAGAGCTATAATTTGACTTTTGAGGTTAAACGACGGTATATTAAACTTCAAATTAATGTGAATTCATTAAAGTTTAGTTGATACAATTATTATAATTATATAGTATATAACAAAAACTATTAATCGCAAAATTTATTTCATTTTAAATTTTTATGAGTCATACTAATTTAGAAGTTTAATATGTCGTCGTTCGATCTCAAAAGTCAAATTGTATTTTTAATTTTGGAACGAAAAGAGTAACAATTAAATAGGATCCAAATTTATAATACTATCCAAATTGTATTAAGTATATATTATATAATTAATTTAATAACTTTTTAAGTTTTTTGTAAAATTAACAACATGACTATTTATATTAACCGGAAGTTCATGGAACGTGATCTATTAAGTATATTATACAGTAGATTAATAGTTTTATTAGTAAAATTAATAATATGGCGATGAAGCTCAAATTTAAATATAATCAATCACAAATTTTCATATATCCCATAAGAAAAATAACTAAGAAGTTTTATTTTTAATTCTATCAATTTTATTAAAAAAATCTTTTTTTAACACGACTATAAGAAATATTCTCATGCCTAATTAATAGGAATAGAATAAAAGAAAATCTTTTTGATTTTTAAACCACAATCAATTATTTAATTTTTTTTGTTATTGCTCCTAATTAATCATTATCTAATTTTTGTAGTATATTTTTTTAATAATTTAATAATTTAATAATTAATATAATATTTTATTATTCATGTCGGTTGGTGAACTTGTACAACTTAATAAGATAACAAGAAGAGACTTTTGTAAGACTGATTCAGAAAGTATAATCATTATAATCTAACACGCCGGTACTTCCAGTATGATTGACAGCCAAATTGTGTCATGTACCCCATGGCCGAGTAAATTACGTAAAATTATCGAAGTAAAAGATTAATTTCCATAAATTATAGAAGGTGAAAATATGATGAAAAAAAATAATAAGACAGATTATATTTTCGGAGTTAAAGTGTTAAGTATTGTTAGAATATTATAAAAATATTATTAAATATGTATTTTCTCTTATCATATTATTTTTATTTGATAATATTAAATGTCAAAAGTAAAAAAAGATATCAGTTTTCATGTAGTTCTATGAAGTGACATTCTTTAATTTATAAAATTAAAATTTTGATATAATTTCAATGAAATAGTTACTAATATAATTTTTATTTTTTGATCATATATACGATCATATTTGGGGGGAAAAACTTAAAAAATCTTCTACGTTTTAGAGTGTTTTGTAGTTAAAGTTTGGCTAATCATACCTTCGATTCCTTAACTTTGAATATTATCTAATTTGTTACGCGTATAAATTCAGGAGAGATTATTTGTATAATGGCCAACTCCATCGAGTCCCCTGAGTACAATAAAATATTAATAACTTCCTAAAATAATCGCATATTTGAGCTTGTAATTTATAATATTTGAATTTATATCCGAAATTTCTTAAGATTAATTACACAATAATAGACAATGGCCAATATATTTTTTAAGTAAATAGAGACAAACTAATAGACATACCTGGTATGAGCTTTCCTTTTTTCTTGAATGTTTACTCCATTTGTTAAATATTCAAAAAAACTGCACCACCGCAACTTCTAAAGAACAAATTAATTTCTTACTTCCGCCAATTATGTTTTACCAAAATCACTAAAAATGCATCGGATGATCACCAAACATCAAAATTAATCAAATTTTAATTTGTTATTGCATAGAACTACTCTGCCAAAAGAACTCTAAATTATAATTTTTTATAAAGCAAAAAAGAAACTCTTACTTTCTCTAAAATACTTTTTTTTTTAAAAGAATCGGATTTTATCTACGTACGCATGTATTTGTACTTGTATCAATTTTCAATGAATTTCAATAAAAATAATATCCAATTTAACCGGATACCACTAAATTCAATTCACTACGATTAGATATCAAATATTTCAAATGAATATCAGATAAGCTTGATAATCCATTCAAAACACAGATAAATTTTAAGAATGACTTATGAATTAATAATATTATATTATGTGTCTTTTAGATATAATGTTATATATTTTACATTATGTTACACATTTGTTTGGATATGATGTTATACATTTTGGTTCACATGATCATATTTGATACATCAAGAGTTTAGTCCTTTCAATTTATGCAATGCATTTGATTTACGAATTTAAGAAGCAATGGTAAGTAAAAATCTATGATACGCAAAACATAAAAATAATAAAAAATAAAATAAAATTAGGCTACTGAATCACCAAATTGTTATATTTTGATTTTGATAGTGATATTTCAGTCTGTTCAGACATATTTTAGACAGATGTGGGATGGTTTTGACTCGTTCAATATACAGTTAATATTGCAGAAAATGCATCATTTTCATTAACAAACCGTGTGGAAGAAAATCATACCAATATCCCAATCCTCCCATATTTTCTCCTCTCACTCGGCAATTCTCTCTCTGTCATACACACAAAAACAAACACAATTTTGCCATCACTAGCTTTATATATAAATATAAGCTCACACCAAATCCATAAGACAATCACTTAAAGAAAAAACACCCATATATTTAAACAACTTACCACTTCAAATATATCTGGATTTCAATCTATAGCTTAACTTAGCTCACAACAAAGAAAAATGGAGGAATTCCCTCCTGGGTTTCGTTTCTATCCCACTGAAGAAGAGCTAGTTGCCTTTTATCTTCACAACAAGCTAGAGGGGAATTATAGCCAAGCCCTTGATGGAGTTATACCGGTTGTCAACATTTATGAACAAGAACCTTGGCAACTACCAAGTATAATTCTTAAATCAATTTTCTCTCTATATCCATTTTTTATTTCTCGGTGATAATGCCGGAGCGAAAATGATGTTGTGAATTAGAGCAAAAAGATACTTATTATTCTGGTAACATCATTTTTGTTTTGACAATATATATCAGTTATCTGTTTTTTTTTGGATATTGATTTAGATAACTTGATATTGGGACTGAGATTATTTTCTTTTATGATTGTTAGAGCTTGCAGGAGAGTTATGTAATGGAGAGATGGAGCAATGGTTCTTTTTTGTGCCGAGACAAGAAAGAGAAGCCCGAGGAGGGAGGCCTAACCGGACTACGGCTTCCGGATTCTGGAAGGCTACAGGGTCACCTAGTTATGTGTACTCATCAAGTAACAAAGTGATTGGAGTGAAGAAAGCAATGGTGTATTACAAGGGAAAAGCTCCTACGGGTAATAAAACAAAATGGAAGATGAACGAGTATAGAGCTATTGAGGAAGAAGTACTCACCAGCTCCTCCTCTAGTACTAGTGCTGCTCCAAGGGTACTCATTTATAATTCTATCCCTCATGCAAAAATATGCCCTTTTTTTGTTTCGTAGATTTATGTTTCATCCATTTTGGGACGAGCTGAAAACATAAAAATAGAGGGGACGGGGAGGATGGATACCATTACTGCTGATCTAGTTAGTCCAACAGTCCTCTATTATTAGGTAGTGTACAACATGTGGTGCGGAAGGTACATCCCTTTTTTTACAGGACTGTTAAACTAACCAGTTTAGCAATACAATACATTCCATTCTCACAAAAAGTGAATTGTGTTGTTTAGTTTAATTTAAAATAAATTGAAGCATTTTTGTTTATTAATTATATGCAGTTGAGACATGAAATGTCTGTGTGCCGAGTATATGTGATATCAGGTAGCTTTCGAGCATTTGATCGACGCCCGTTGGGAACAGTTATAAGAGAGACCAGCTGCCACCAAGCTGATGGAAATGAGGATATTGCAACATCATCTCAAAATGCTCCAAATTTTTGACTATTGCATAAGAACAGGTTCATTTTCGAAGTATTTTTTCATCACACGGCTCTCATATCCAACCTGTACGTGTATCCCGGGAGACACAGTTTTGAAAATAGTCAAAGTATATAATGAAATGTAGTTTCCAAAGATTAATCAATAAAAGTTCATCTAATAAATTGTGTGCAAATTGTATTAGTGATTTAACTCCAAAATTAGCACTATCTTTTTATTTATTTTTAGTTCATTTTTTTTATAACTGAAAGGTAGAGTTGAAGAATAAATTCACAAAGATGTTTCTTTTTGTGTTGCATTTTTCGAAATTCTTTTTTAGGTTCTATGTACTATAAAGAATTCCGATAAAGAAAGAAATCATAATTAACCTATTTTGTACCTTGGTTCCAAATAATTTTTTATTTTATTTTTTTACATATCTCAAGTGTAATCCTTTCCTATTGTACTTTTCTGTTCCAAAATACTTGTCTCTTCAGATGTTTCATGCAATTTCAAAAAACTATAAAAAGAGATTGTCCTATATTTTTTTATCAATTTTCAAATTTTACTTTTTGTCAACCCAACTAGTTTGCAATTATGGCTTAGTTGAGTTCAAATTTATCTCTTTTTGATAAAAACCCTCTCACAAATAACTGGTACTCCCTCCATCCCAAATATGATTAGTGGCTTGAGCACAAAAGCAAAAGTAATAATCAACTATCAATCAATGCCAAAATATATATCAAGACAAATATTGAGTCGTTTTGGTTGATCTCAAGTCAATTCGGCAGTCCAATTTTGATGACTCGATAGCCTAAATTTATTTATTTATTTACACAAATTTTAGCACATATTTTCTATTAAAAATATAATGTATTCAATTAATGATTAATATAATTCTGATAACTCTTGATATTTCATGATTCATGAATCTAATTAATAGAACATTTATATCTCATTTAACTCACTTTAGTTCACTATAAATAGTACTCTACCTACACACCTAAATTACACATAAAAATCTCACAAATTTACTATAGTTCAACAAGTTCCTACATTACGGAAAAAATGATTTCACTATCAAACTGAGAGTCACTTGAGTTTGAAATGGAGTAAATACAAAAGCAAACAAGATTGTCAACACTAATGTTATCCTATTGGATAAAAAGGGTATGTACTTTTTTTTAATCTATTAATCAATTTCCCAAGCTGTAAATATTTTTTTTTCAAATGCTAACATAACTCATATGTATTAAAAATATTTTATTTCATTCCAATCACATAAGATTCACAAAAATTTTTACTCTAAGGCCCAATCAGAAAAAGCAATTCACAAAAAAAAACTAGCAGAAAATGGTAAGTATGTAACGTTTTGCGCAAAAATAAGATACTCGATAAATTATTTTTAAGTTTACCCATACTTTGCACGTGTTATCAAGCTTGTATAATTAAAAGTACAAACTTGGTTTGGTTTCACCAATTTTTGGTTCAGCTTTCCTAATTCATATTAGCATAAATACTATCCAAATTTAAAAATATTCTTATCTCTAAGAGAAATAGAAATAAAAAAAAATCTTTTCTATTCAAATTAGTAGAAGTATTATACAAATTTATAATAATAAATAATTAAATATGATAATTGATATTTTCACAAGTAAAAGTAATAGTTCCACAAGGTTCCTCTCACATGAATAGTAAATGAGCCCCACACCTATGTGAGAATTGAGATAGACCTTGTGAAAATATCAATTTTTACTTATGAAAATAACAATTCCCATAATTATATACTATCTAAATTTGTAAAGTATTAAAAAGTAACCAAATCAATCTCTAATAGAAAAAATAACCTCTAAAAAAATTATTTTGATTTTATTAATTTTATTACAAAATTGGTAAAACATACTTCACTAAAAAAATCACATACAAAACAATTATAAACAAACAATTAAACACACTAAAGAGATATATCACGCGATTTAATTATATTAATATTAGTCGTGAATTTCATTATTAAATTAATATCTTAACTAATTTAATTCATTTAAACATGAAATTTTATCTAATCACATGATTAATTGTATTAATAAATATGTGAATTTGAAACATAATAAATAATAACTGTAATATTAGTTAAAAAAAATTATAGTTTGAGTTTCATAATTATATTCAGATTAGAATTTCAAGTTAATTTTGTCAATATAAACGCTATAGAATTCCATTACAAATGTAAATAAAATTAAAATAATATTTTTTCATAATCATAACTAAATAAATTTACAATAATTCATTCAAATATTTAACTTAATAATTGATTGAAAGAACTTACAATATATAATCCAATATATTTAACTATTTAATAGGTACAATTATATTTTTAAAATCACAATTAATTTTTTTATTTATTAATATAATAGATTATCATTCATACCATCCATCTTTCGTACAGAATTAGTGAGCTTGTTTAATTGAAAAAACAAACTTGTTATCATGTACTTGTGTCATAATTTAACAAAGTCGATCTACTATTACATTATTCATTTTAAAATAATGGAAAAATAATGAGGACAAATAATTTAGGCAACAGTCAATTATCCAATTGGACACTTGCTAAAAGAGAGCTCGTGAATTGCCCAATGGGGTAAATGTCATCTCCAGTGAGTCGCATCAATTAACAGTGTTAAGGGCGTAAATTGTGGCAATAATTTTGCATATCTTAATGTGAAATGCACTTTCTACTTCATAATTTAAAATTATTTATAAATATCAATTCTATATCTAAAATATATTACAAATAATTAAATAAAAAATTCATTTAATATTATCTAACATTTTAATTTAAATGAATACTGAAACGATATAGTCCATACGAGACTTTAACGTCGAATATACGAAGAAAATCTGTACAAATAAAAATAACAAAAATATATTAAAATCTTAGTTCTGATACTATATTGAAATATTTAATTTTAAACTAATTAACATTAAGTGGGGTGTTTTATTGAGTGTATATAATAATTTTTTAAATTAAATTTAATCAAATTGAAACTTTAACCCATATTTAAAAATTTCAGGATAAAATTCTTTTTATCTTGACGTCCGGTTAAAATAAACTCATATCCTCATACAGAGGATTATACATAAAGACATTATCGGTTGATCATAGTATGAATGAGCTTGACTTTGAAGGTTTGTCCTTTGTAATAGCATTGTTCTTGCACTAATGGGCGACTACCCAGCTCACTCTACCAATACCAATATAAAAAGCATACTCCCTCCATCTCAAAATAATTATCCAATTTTAATTTTTCACTCAAATTCATTATTTTAAAAATTAATAATTAAATATGACAAAAAAAGATGTGAAAAACGCTGCATATAATTGCGTGAACTATAGTATAAAACGATGTTGTTCTCCATAATTAAATATATATTAAAAAACACTCCTTCATGATGTTGGGTATAAAAAGATATTTTAAAAAAAATTAAAATAGTGTTATTATAAGAGACAATTCACCCAAGAACATGAGGTATCGCTCAACTTCTGTTCCCTAATCATTAAATATTTATACAAATATATTTTTTAAATTATAAATTTTACGTAATTTTGTATGCACATAATCCCTTCACCTATATTTTGTTAAAATTAATTTTAAAAATAACTAATTTGATCGAGAATTTTAAAATTGAACAATTACTTTAAAACGGAGGGAGGAAAGTAAACAACCTTTTTATGTTTGAAAAAGTACAATATTTAAAGTTGATAAGAATTTTAGTACTTCAGTGGTTGACGGTTCACGACTTGGAGAAAAAGATAAAAAGTTGACAAGTACGGATTACCCACAACTCACAAGTTGCGGCATGTGTAGATGTTTAAAAAATTCCACAAGCTTGTGGAAAATTTGTCAAGTAATGAATGAAGCCAAAGAAGTTGATAAGAATCTTGCCTCCATTAAGTAGGGCTTGCTTCCTCACCTATACTTTCCTCCAACATCAATTATTAATGTGACATTTTAATACTTCTTTCTTTTTCTCATTATTTTCCTTGCTTAATTTTTATGATAAATCCTCATAATTAATACATTTCGGTTAGCGAATAACAATCAATCAACATTGATACGAAGCGACTCGTTGAATGTGTAATAGAGGGGAGCCAAATCTCGATTCATTAAAATAATAATATGTAAATTTTATAAGTGTTCACTGGTCTCTCGTCAAATAATAATCAACAATTTTTGAATAAAAAAATTAGTCAATAATGCCTAATTAAAAAATTATTACTTAGTTGCCTTTTACAAGTTCTATGCCGTGCACACAATTTTGTATTTTGTGTCATACAATATTATATATATATATATATATGCATGAATTACAACTATTTTCTCTTCAATGACTACAAGAGTCCAGTTTTCTCTTACATGTCTATATGTAGAGTATGAATTTAACTATAATGGTTGCATCTTGATTTTTGAAGATAAAAGCAAAATTATGTGGCATGTTCATCCTTAATTATGGCATTTTTAGGGTTCATCGGGTAAATACTACTTTACCCCATCTTATAGGTGAGTTTAGTTTCAGCAAAGCGACTATTCTGTAGTCGTAATGGGTCTTATTATAATGTCAGTCGAGTTTATTCTATATATAGCCTTTATAGCCTTTTCTTATGTATGATTGAAGAATGATTATATAATAATTATTATGCATAAATTCAAGTTAAATTTTATGTCTCTTCTACCTACTATATATGTTTATAATAAATAATTTATTATTTTCACGAAAAGAGCCTGGTTGCTAAGGGAACCTCAAGTATGCTTCTCAAACATGAGTTATTTTTAAAAATAAAATAAAAACCAAATTCCTTAAATTGCTCTTGTTATTAGTCAATCAATTAAATACTCTGTCCCAAATTAATTGCTCAGTTTTGACTTTTTTAAGTCAAATTGACTATTTTTAGAATTAATAATTAAGCATATATAAATATATTTCTAAAATTATAAAAATTAGGGTTAGTAATAAATTGTATATACTTTCTTTTGGTTATAATCTCTTCACCTATATTTTAGCAGAAATAGTAAAAAGATTAGTTTTAAAAATAGTCAATTTGACTTTAAAAAGTCAAAACTGAGCAATTAATTTGGGACGGAGGGAGTATTTGTTTGTACCACTCTTGGAATTTTGGGGAGGGGAGAATTATGCTAGAGGATAATATTGTAGCTACCTCCTTTCAACCAGGCCAGCATAACATCAGTCAAATTATTAGGGCTTTTTGTGTGGGCTGAACATACACCATGGACTCAGTCAGCATTATACAAAGCTACTTCTATTCACTTCTTTTGATTAATCTTCTTTTTGAGATTCCCCACGCTCCTCTTAAACCTGTGATTGTGAGTAAATGGACCGGGGGCCGGGGCTAATGGAAGCCACACATAAGCGGAGTGGGCCACGGCCTCATTGGATTTTTTCTTTCTTTCTTTCTTTTTCCTGTTTACTTAGTAATACATCTGTTCTAATATATAAAATCTTTATTGATTAAGAATTTGAGTCATATTATACATTACGACAAATTTGTGTCGTAACTCACAATTAAAAAAATCGACATAAATATTTGTAATATATATCATTTTTTTAAATTAATTTTTTTAAGTTAACTTGAAATATTTTTAAATTTGAAACTGAAATGAATCCATTTAATTTTAAGTAATACAATAACAAATATTGTAAATAATTTAAAAAATATAACTTATTGTATGATTTATTGTTAAATTATTATTGTAAAGTTACCGTAAAATTTATTATCCCATCATTTTTAGTTATTTTAAATTTAAATTTAAAAATTTCTCAAATTAACTTTTGAAAATCAACAATGATCTTTTAGTTATTTTCGTTAAAAAAATAATTTATTATGGTAGAGTTAAGGAGCAACTTCTCCTACTTGCCAATAATTTCAAGAACAGTCCAAAAGAAGGAGAAGAAAATGAAAAATCGAAAAACCTATTACCAATTTCCAGCTTATTAAAACACATGATAAAAAGACCCTGTTTGTCACCACTTTTCCATTTTTAATTTATGTTTATACTTTTGATTCTAAAAAGTTAATTCTAATTCTTCAAAAACTGCTAACTAGTGTTTGTTAAATTAATTTTAATTTTTCAAATTTTGTTAATGATTGGTTGGTAAATAATTTAATTAAGCTAGATTCTGATAACAAAATAATAATTAATATATTTATTTGTATATACATAAATAAATATATATTTAAAATATAAATCTTGTATTATATAGTTAATTATGTATAAATATATATTAACATATAATTATTTATTGGTATATATTAGCATGAAAGTTTCATTTCAGGGAAGGATGACGTACTATGATACTTTCTCATTTAAAACATAAATCTCATGTTATATATTTAGTGTTATATATATATATATATATATATATATATATATATATATATATATATATACACACACACACATATACATATATATATTATAATATGTGATTATTTATTAATATAAACATATATATATATATAATATAAATATTATTACATTAGTATAAATATTTATGTATATATTATATAATATGTAGTATATATGAATAATATAATTTTATTTTATTAAGAGTTGAGAAGTTGATTTAAGAAACACATAAATAAGTGATTTTAGCTAAGAGTGTAAATGAACTGAGTCGAGCCGAATATTTAGTTGTTCAGATTTGGTTCACAAAAATATATCAAATATAAAACAATGTTTGATTGAGATTCGTTTAGTTACCGAGTTGAGTACGTTCTCGAATCGAACTTGAACAATTTGAACTTTTCGAACGAATATGATTTGAGTATCAATAGAAAATTACAATTTGAGCAGGTTCGAGTAATTTATCGAACTTTATATTTATTTATATTTAAATTATTTATATTTCGAGTCAAGTTCGAATCGAACTTTTAGTCGAATTAGTACAAATTAAGGCCAAACTATTTATTCATTTTAGGATGTTAATTCTAACTTTTTTATGTATTAAAATACTCGTACCCATTTTTTAATTTTTTTATAACTTTTGGACTCAAACACTAGAACAAATATCACTGCTTCTGAGAAACCAGAAGCCAGAAGCTGTAAGAAAAAGCTGAAACAAACCGGGCTAAAGAAACTGTCGAAAAGCTAAAGCTATTTTTAAAATAAGCTGTGACAAACAAACAGGGCCTAAGACAAATTCCAGAACAGTCGTGGACTACGAGTTCCCGGTGATCTCCAAACTTCTCCATCTACCAACTCTCAGCTAAACCACTCTACTCTCTCTACAAAACCCTCGCCGGAAAACCTCAGGTGGTAGATTCCGTCCATCTATGACAGCTAAAGGTCAATAGTAGAGTGAGGGAAAGAGAAATCTAGACAGATGGCAATTCTGTACGCAGTGGTGGCGAGGGGAACGACCGTAATGGCGGAATTCAGCGCCGTGAGTGGAAACACCGGCTCCGTGGCTCGCCGGATTCTGGAGAAGTTGCCGTCTGAGGCTGATTCAAAGCTCTGTTTCTCTCAGGATCGGTACATATTCCATATACTCAGATCGGACGGTCTCACCTTCCTTTGTATGGCCAACGACACCTTCGGAAGTCCGTAACCCTATCTTTCTATCTCTTCGCAAAATTTAATATATTTAAATTAGTGAATTTATATACTTACTTGAATTCTATTACGAATTGTAAGTTTTGTTTTTTCCCTTAATTTTATTTGAGAATGCTCACGGCGCTTAAATTTTGTAGTCCTTGCGGAACTTATGCTTTTTATTGAAAATGGAACTGACTTTTTATGTTATAATTCGTTCAAAATTGCAGTTTAGATAAATAGAATGATTTTGTAGAAAAGACATGTAAAAGGTACAATCTTTATATATGCTGGTCCAGCTTCTTAAATCGGTTCTATATGACATTATATAATGGGGTGGAGTACCCACCTTGTTTGTATACAGTTTTGAGGGTAAGGAATGCTAAGGATTTTTAAGTTAGTAAATGATAGGATAGGAAAGGAGAGAAAATTTAGTTTCCTTAATTCTGTATGCAAGTTTACTTAAGAAAGTGTCACTATGTATAGGATATGAATGTTCAAATTTGTTTTCCTATGTTAATATGAAGGACAATTTAGGAACATTTTTTTTTACTAATCTCATCTTCTAATTCTTAGCTTTCCTATGGTTTTGCCCAAGTTTTTAAAGAAAATTGGATCTGATTTTCTTTACCTTTTCCAGAGCCTTCTTAACGAAAAAAAAACTTTCAAACAAGGGATTTCTAAGAAAAAAAAATGTAATTTTCTTTGGTTTCCTATCCTTTCCTCAGTTTTGTAAACTTACAAACAAGATGTTAACATACAGTTTGCGATTCAAGAATACATCAGAATTTAATTTAACAGTCTGCTTTTTTTTC
This sequence comes from Aralia elata, assembly GCA_034770075.1. Classification (NCBI taxonomy): domain Eukaryota; kingdom Viridiplantae; phylum Streptophyta; class Magnoliopsida; order Apiales; family Araliaceae; genus Aralia; species Aralia elata. Next base: position 45,912,762 of record CM068381.1, on the reverse strand, counting down.
TTTTTTTTTCTTTCTATTGGAATTGAGCCCCAAATGTTAACTAAATTCATTTTGTAGAATTGCAAATGTGCTTTCAATACCTTTTCCAAAACTTGGAAATTGGAATTGAGTTGCTAAACAAAGCGTCAAAGAAGGGTGCGATTGGTTACGTATTGAGTGTATGTAAATGCATTAAATTATAATTATATGTTAGTACCAGATTTAGTTCAAATCATGGCACAATTTTAAGTTTCTTTGAAAACATGAGGTTTTACATTGTTTATATCACAAGTTTGAGAAAAAAAACACAAATGTACATGTGGTGTATCAAAAGTCAAAATTTCTTAGTGAAATTGGCTTCAATGTAAACACTACTAAGATTATTCTTTTACTTGAATATCATGAGATATGTTACCTTAATTTCATAGTGGACACTCGTTTTTATGACAACCCGAAAATGAAAGATGGGTTGGAGTTTTTGATTATATATGTGTGTTCAGACTGTTTGACATGTTTCAAGGGTATTGGTCATGTATATACTTATTAACTTGATAACATCACTCAGTCTCAGGTCTGTAGAATGAGTATCCTTTAGATTGTGACAAGGCTAAACAGATCATAGCATTTAGAGGAAATTATATTGTTGAAGACCAAATACAAGTTTAGGGTGTTTGAGTTATTGCCTGACCTGCTGATACTCCGCTGAGGTTTTGATGGAAAAATATTATTTTATTGTAATTGCCGCATTATGTTGAAGTGTGATATTCCAAACTCCTACAAAACATGTAAATATAAACGATAATGTAAATAAAATTTAACCTTGTAACTTAAAATATACATTCTATGCAATGGAAATACCTCAACGGAATGAAAATACAAATAACAATGCAACTAAAGGTTAAGTTTATAATCTAGAACATAAAATTTATGTATTAAAATCAAATATCTCGCAAACGAAATGACTAGAACCGAAATAGAACAAGGTAATGATATAATACAAAAAATACAAATAAAATAAAATAAGGGGGAGAGAGGGAGATCTGAATCGTATGATTTGTTGGTCACCTAGGGGAGAGAGGGAGATCTGAATCGTATGATTTGTTGTTTGCATGAATTGAGGAATAATACTTGTTCCATGTATGGCATTTCCAATTATCGTTTGTGTTATGAATTGACGCATAAGTCATATCTAGTTTGCCCTTCTTATAGTGAACTGGCATTCAGAAATTCTTTTTTTTCACAATCTGTAATGATCTGTCCCCCAAAGCGTGCCTCATTCTTCAACAAGAAGCGTTGAAGACAAATCTTCTCATTGAAGATACATATTTTTACTGGGTTGCTGAGGTCTAGGTAGCCTGGTCCACTATATTTCTCAGTGCTTCAATAAGATTAAATTCTTGTTAACCTTGCTCCATTTCATTCGTGTACCTTAAATTGCTATCTTAAGCTTACCAAATCTGTTGTCTTTTCCCTCTTTTGTCCATTTTAGTAAAGTAATTACATGAATCAAATGTTTTTGTCCAGAGCAAATAGAAAGAAATATCCACAACCAAAAAATGTAAATAAATAGAAAGTTACATTTGCATCTGACAATCTTCTTGCATCAAAACATATAAATAATATTTATCTAGTCTTTTCGGTTTCGGTTAACTTTATTTATGCTTATAATCTGGTTTTTTCTTGTTTAATGCTTTTATTATTTTTCCCATAATTATTGTAAATTTTGCATCATTTTATCAGTTGAAGTACTCTTCTTTTTGCATTCCTAAAATGATATCCGTCTTCTTGCAATTATAGTTGTGTATGAGCGAATCCCTCATAGAAATATATATCCTTCTATTTGTCTTCAATGGTTGACAATGTATTGATTCACAATTTGGTCCAGGGAGAATTCCTTTTTCATACTTGGAAGAAGTTCACAAGAGATTCATGAAAAACTACGGCAGAGTGGCACCATATGCACCTGCTTATGCTATGAATGATGAATTTTCAAGGGTTTTGCATCAGCAAATGGAATTTTTCTCCAGTAATCCTAGTGCAGATACACTTAATCGCGTTAGAGGAGAAGTTGGTGAGGCAAGTGTTTCTGCTATCTGGAAGTTCATTTATTTATTTATTTAGTTATTTTTAATGTTTTTGGTAATCTATGATCGTGCATTGGCTTGTGAGGATGTATACACTAGGCAAGTAAGGTAGTCTTTTGTGGTAGAGGGCCTAGAGGCTCTATTTTCTTATGTTTAATGTGCTTTTCCTCTCATTTTCATGATTTTAACTGTCTTACTTATTGGTGTTTTCCAGTTTGAAATTTTAGCAGCCATTTTCAAATACATGGTTGAAAACCGAGTCAGTTTGGTGTACTATTAGAAAAGAGTCACATTTGTATTGAATTAGGGTACTTCCTTTTTTATTTAGATGGTTCCTTTATGCTTCTAGAAGTTTCGATATTTTGTTAAAATTAACATAATTGATTCCAATATTCATGTATTAATGTTTATATTGTTTGGCATATTTGCTCTAGGGCTAGTGAAAGTAAGTACTTGATGAGGTAATCATTGGCCATGACCCATGGGTTCAAAACTTCATAGAGGCGCTTTGAGGTCAAGGGGTTCTCGGTGCACACCAAAAGAGGGTAGTTGCTAAGGGTTCCTTGAAAAAAAAAAGTAAATAACAAAAATCAAGCGCAACTTTAAACATAATAAGATTTTCCAGACAGTTAAACATTAAGATAGAAAGTATAGGACCTAACTGTTAAAATTTGTTGCTAAGTTCAGTGGTTGTGCCATGTTGCACGATCATGATTCTTTGTTTAATCTGAAGGATAAGAAACTTATATTTAATAATATATTTTGATAAATTCATTTTTGACATTATGACTGTTTTACTACCAGAAAATCCAAAATTTTTATTATTAGCTAGATAAAATAGTTTTAAAAGGAACCAATTTCCTGATGAAGATCATTTTACCCAATATTAATTTATTAATATCTTAAAGATACAAGGATAACTAAAACACCAACCATATGATTTAATTATTAAATCCAAAAATAAAAATTTATTACTCCTGCCGACAAAATACTCAACAAAATTAAAAAGCATCGACAATATAATAATTCTCCAACAAGATCCGTGTTTCGCACGTGGTAATGAGCTTTTTATATAAAAAGAAAATCATGATATTTAAGTACATTTATTATGGGGAGAATGTAGTTAGTTTGTTTTAACAATACATTCACAAACTATACGTACTTCTATTTTCAGTACATATTATTTGTAGAAATGTGGTTTAAGCAAAAATCAAATAATATAAAAACAAAAAGTACTCTATCCAATAAAATATCTGTAAAATTACAATTAAAAACTAACAACTATATAATAATTCTATAACAAGACCAAGGCACCCCGTGAGAAGCACGGGATAATGAGCTTGTTTGTATAAAAAGAAAATCATTATACTTAAGTATATGTATCATGGGCAGGGTGTAGTTTATTTTAACAGTACATTTACAAACTACTATATGCACTTATATTCTGTTAATTCTTCAGTACATTTTATTTCTAGAATTGTGGTTAAAGCAAAAATCCATATTTTCTGAAACTTATAAGGCATTAGGATATCTTATTAACTCTCTGCACTCTTGAAATTTGAAGAGATTGTAGTCATTCACTAATTTCCCCTTCTCTAGTGCCATCTGCAGAATTTCCTTTATCGACCTTCTCTTCATTTTATGTTATACAAAAATAAATATAAAAAAATCTGCTAATGTGCTCATATCCCTTAAACTTATCTTCAGATACGCACCATAATGGTGGATAACATTGAGAAGATACTTGAGAGAGGTGATCGGATTGAGCTTCTAGTTGACAAAACTGCAACCATGCAAGATAGTGCATTTCACTTCAGGAAACAGTCTAAGCGCCTTCGACGTGCTCTCTGGATGAAAAATGCCAAGCTTTTGTAAGTATTTAAGTCGTCTGCTTTTAGACTAAACTTTTACGTTCTCATAAGACATTTCCTTAAGGAATAATGAAAGTGCAAGAACTTCATTATAATAGTCCCAGATATTTTGAGAAAACTTTTATCTTCTCGTACGACATCTCCTTGTGGAAATCTGAAAGTTCACTAACTAAATAATAGAAGTCTCAAATATTTTGACGGATTATCATTATAATTACATCCTTCACTCTTACCATTTGAAAAAAAGTAGAAACATGTAAGGCATTAAGTGAATAAACAAACACACACAAAAAATAATAATAATTATTTTTCAAATAAAGGAGTTTGGTGGGAAGCTCACCTATGTTGTGGATGAACTCCATTCATCGCACAAGTGGTACTACCAGGCAGAAAATGCAATGAACCAAAGTACCTAATTGACTTGAATTGTAACAGATTTTCAGCATAATGTTTCCCCACCACCAAACAATTCCTATAAATTTCCTTTATCATTTTTTTTTTCATTATTGATTGTAATATGATTTTGTCTACATAAAGAATAAGCTTTTTGTTTCCTCCATTAAAAGCAATAACCAACTAGTAGGTGCGCATGTAGAAGTGGATTCATGGATTGAATATTTAAAATTCTAGTGTTTCACCCACCACTTAATCTCATATATTACAGGGCCTTGTTGACATGCTTGATTGTTCTGTTGCTGTACATAATAATTGCGGCTTGTTGTGGAGGCATCACTCTTCCTTCCTGCAGATCATAACATTTCTTCTGAGGTATGCAATAGATGACCTTCCAATTATGTAGCTTGAAGTATGCTGGAAGGAGCCTGAGCTGCCTCATGGTTCAGATATCAATGTGTCAGGACTCAGGAATATATTTTATGTCTTGCAGGTTCCAGATTTTATTCAAGTAATTATTGGTTCACAGTTGTTGGGGAAAATGTGATAAATCGTAGTAACATTGTTTTTCTTCTTTTCCTTTCTATTTTGTAAATTTTTGAAATTCTTATATAGCATCCTATAAATTTTCTTCTCAAGATTTCAAGCCTAATAACAAGTTTTTCAAGTCATCATCTGATTTAGATACTTGCCAAAGCAAATTGGTAGTGGTAAGAAAACTATATTTGGTATGGTAAGAAAAGTATATATGCTTTTATATATTTAGTTGATGCAACTATTTACATATGGCTGCCTAAATTTAACTATTCCTCCATTTTCCCATCAGCATTAATGTGTTCTGCAGAGTAATTGCGCTTTTATTAATATTTTTTCTGAAAGTTTTGTCCTGCTTATTTTAGTGCTTAAAGAACTGTTGCTTAGCTGATTTGCTGACGTGCATGATATATTCCTAGCGTTTGAAGTAGGGAACGAGGCGGAGTACAATTAGGTTATTTGTGCGTTAACTATATTCGCTTTTAGGAGATACTTGGGTGGGTGATATTTCTCTCTCTCTCTCTCTCTCTCTCTCTCTGTGTGTGGCTTGTCCTATCCTTTTCAGGATTTTTAGTCACTCATGACGTTCCTATAAACAGATTTGTCGATTGGGAGGTGAGTCAATCTCTTTGGTACTTTCATTTCTTTCATAAACTTAATGATCTAGAAGCTGAAGAAGTTTTGCCCTTGTTGGGATCTTGATCTGGTGGGTGTATTTTCTTTTGAATCTCACTCCAATTATCTATCTAGCCCTTTTTTCCTACTTGGTTTTGATGGCTCCTTGCATTTGGAAGGAGAAACTCCCGACCAAAATCAAAGCTTTTGTTTGATAGTCGACTCTGAAATGATCTTCACAAAATGCGCAGAAAATATAAGGCAGTCTGACCAGCTATGTGTTACTTGTATACACTATACAGCGCTGTGAAACTCATGCTCACATTTTCTCTTTTAGGGAGATGTCTAAACCTTGGAATTGTGAGGTTTTGCACCCTGGATGTCTGAATATGATGTTCGTGCACATTGAATCTTGTTGGGGAACTTCTCATCTGTTGATCACATGAATATTTGACTCCCGTATTCGGGCTTCTTATATAAATTTCAATTTGGTTTATTGTCTGATACAACTTAAATTCTGGGCTTCTTACATAAATTTCAATTTGGTTTATTGTCTGATACAACTTAAATTCTGCTATTATACTCAAGAAAATATAGAAAGAAACTTGAAGTCGCACTAATCATGTATCGGATGTCCCATCAAAAATGCCAACTAAACATGATTAGTAATTTCTCTTGCATAATTTTTGCATTAAAGTTGTAGATATAAATTGTTGCAGAAAATTGCATCCAAGTGAATTTGAATTTGAATTTCACTATCACTATTCTATTAGTAGCAAATAATATTTAGAGAGTTGATATTTATACAAGTAAAAATTGTATTTCTACGTGTTTCTCTGCAGATGGGTCCCAATACCATTACCCTATTTTTTATGTTATGCATACCTGACTCTAAAAGTGGGGCCCAGTAAATTTATGCTTGTGTTCTTAGTCCATTTTTCTTAGGCATAAATGACTCTACAAGTGGGACCCGGTTCCACATTTAGATCAAGTGGTGCCCAAAAACCTTCTATTTGACTTGCCTCATCAATAACTAAAAGTTCGGTAATTTAGTCTTTTATGAACTCATAGTAGAGGGACCCCCCAGGCACTATAAAATTCAGCATCTACTCTGTAGCATTTCTTTAATGGAACTTGGAGGAGCATCATTTTCTCTGGTACTGCTAATTGATTCCTCTTTGTCCATATAGTATAAATTACAATCTCCTTTGCTACATATTTATATAATAACCTTTCTCTGTTTATCTGCCTGTCTCTATTTCAATACCAAAAGAAAAGTTCAACTCTCTTATGGAGACTCTTATTAGGCCATCTTCATCACCTCTACTTTCTATTAATCATACTACATATGCACCAATTACTTCTCCATTTCTCCATCTCAAACCCAAAAATTTCAATCCACGAAAAATTCAACAAAGAACCCAAAGTACCAAGTTTGGTAACTTTCTAGACCTTAAACCCGAAACAAAACAAGAGTCGATATGTTTTGATCTGTTATGGCTTGATCCCTCTAATCGATCTCGCTTTGATGTGATCATAATTGGTGCTGGTCCAGCTGGGCTTCGGCTTGCTGAGCGCGTAGCTGGTTATGGAATTAAGGTATGTTGTGTTGACCCTTCGCCGCTTTCTATGTGGCCTAATAATTATGGTGTTTGGGTTGATGAGTTTGACCATATGGGATTTCAAGATTGTTTGGACAAAACATGGCCTATGGCTTCTATTTATATAAATGATCATAAGACAAAGTATTTGGATCGTGCTTATGGCCGAGTTAATAGAAAGCAATTGAAAGTAAAGTTATTAGAAAATTGTGTATCCAATGGAGTTATTTTCCATAAGGCCAAAGTTTGGAAAGTGGAGCACCAAGAATTTGAGTCTTCCATTGTTTGTGATGATGGAATGGAATTGAAGGCGAGTTTAGTTGTTGATGCAAGCGGTTTTGCAAGCCCGTTTGTAGAGTATGATAAGCCTAGAAACCATGGTTATCAGATTGCTCATGGTATCTTAGCAGAAGTTGAAAGCCACCCTTTTGATTTAGATAAAATGGTACTTATGGATTGGAGAAACTCCCATTTGGGTAATGAACCTTACCTTCGCGCTAATAATTCTAGATTACCAACCTTTTTATATGCAATGCCATTTGATTCGAATTTGGTATTTTTAGAAGAAACTTCACTTGTTAGCCGGCCAGTTTTGTCATATAAGGAGGTAAAGAAGAGGATGGTGGCAAGGCTAAGGCATTTGGGGATTAGAGTAAAAAGTATAATTGAGGATGAGAAGTGTTTGATTCCCATGGGAGGACCTTTACCGCGGATTCCTCAGAATGTAATGGCAATTGGTGGGAATGCAGGAATAGTCCACCCTTCGACAGGTTATATGGTGGCTCGGACTCTGGCTTTAGCTCCTGTCCTAGCTGATGCCATTGCTGAGTGCCTTGGCTCGACGAGAATGATTAGGGGAAGTGCACTTTATCATCGCGTGTGGAATGGTTTGTGGCCTGTGGAGAAGAGGTGTACTAGGGAATTTTACTCTTTTGGAATGGAGACTTTGTTGAAGCTTGATTTGAACGGAACTAGGAGATTTTTTGATGCTTTTTTTGATTTGGATCCTCATTATTGGCATGGATTTCTCTCCTCAAGGTTGTCTTTGGGAGAGCTTGCTATGCTTAGTTTGTCACTCTTTTGGCATGCCTCAAATTCGTCGAAAATCGATATAGTTACCAAGTGCCCTGTTCCTTTGGTTAAAATGGTGGGTAATCTAGCTCTTGAAACCATTTGAGTTTTGAGAGTAGTAGCCAAATGTTTGTATCCTTTGTTTGAATTCAAACAGAAAAGAAAAGGGAAAGAGGAAAGAAAGTTGTGTTTTTTGATTGTGGCAGATTATCTTTGGCATTAATTGTAGGATATCTTATAAATGCTAAATAATCAATTATGCAGATTTTGCTATATTACTCCATCCGTTCTTTTTTAACGGTCATTAGAGAGATATTTTTGTTTCTTTTTATCTGTCGTTTTAGAAGTATTAAATACTTGGTTTCTCATATTATCTCTTATAAACTAACACTAATTTACTTTTCTCTCTCATTTTTCCAATATATTTTAGAAGAATAATATCAAAACTTTAAAATTAATTTAATAAATCAAATTGTTCGGATATATATCCTGCGTTAACACAAATAAAACATTAATTACATTTTTTAATCTATATCCATAACGATTAAAAAAGAATGGAAGGCGCACTATAGTGCAGGATTTGATCTGATTGGATATGAATTGGAAGCCATTAAGCTTCTGGGCTGTTTTAGCTTAATAATATGCATCTCAGTGGCTACTTTGGTAATACTAGTAACTATAGCAATTGATGCACATTGACTTTGGTATACTAGTAATTAATGTAATTTAATGGGAATACTAATTATAGTCTTTGGAACTAAATGAGAAAACAAAGACATAATAATCTTATGGTAACTTGACATAATAGGAAAAAACTGATAAGTATGCAAATGAAATACTAGAAAATAAGCACAAACTTTAAAATTATTCATTTCAATAAGTACCAATTACAAGCACAAAAATGCTTTGATATATTGAATTCTTAATACAAGATCATTTCTTTAGGCAAGTTATGAAATGTTTTATTGGATCTATGATCTTGCCAAGACCATACCATGGTCCATATGGGTAATTACTTAGCATATTAATTTAGTATAAGGTGGTGGAGGAAATCTATTTGGTGCTGTTTCTGGGGGATATGAATTGGAGGATGATTCATTGGCGGAGACTTGTATACTGGTGATTGTGATTTTACCGCCGGCCAGTGGGGTGGAGAAAAACTGCCACGTACTGTCGGTATAGGATTTGACGGCGGGACCGGACTTCTTGGAGGCAAGTTTGGATGGGTTGTATATAGTAGCGGAGTTGGGTGAGTGATTGGTGGAGTTGGGTGCGATGGTTTTGCAGTTCCATGACCCAATCGTCATAGTGGAGGTGAGGTGGGGTGGTAACTGATAGGAGTTGGAGGTAGTTGATATACGTTTGGATGAGGTCTAAATGTTTGAGGAGCTCTTCCATATACTCGCGCATCTCGGGATTGAGGTCGATGACTTGAAGGCGGACCACCGAATAAATGGATCGGTGTAGACGTTGAATCGATGTCAAAACAGTCCGCAGAGACTGATCCATCCAAATACTTTTTCTCTCTTATTGTTGATGTCTGGTTCCGTCACCCGTCTATCGTCGTGCGCCAGCGCCAGCTGAGTAGTGGTGTGGTGTGTCCGATGAATCTAGTAGTGGACACTGCAAATAGACTCAATATTAAAGCACTACAAATGACAAGGGCAAACAACAATCAGAAACCTAGCTAGCTATAAAATGGTAACTAGAATACTAACACAACTTTGGTATGCCCAAGTCAATAGGCATTTCAAGGTTGGTTCTCAATGTCACAAGTTAGAAATTTGAGGGGAGATTTATAGAAAATTTTGGGTGATAATTAAATATTGAAGAAGAGGAATGCAATTAATAACATAGTTAATGACAGTTTCAGATTTTATATATATTTCTTTGTGACTTTTATTCTTATATCTAATTTTAAATGATAGAGATAAGATTGTCATTAAAAACACAATCTCATATTGTAAGTTGGGATCTATTTAAGGGCGTAATATGTGACTAAGGATGTACTCAACCACAAAATTCCAAACTCTTATCAAGGCTCGAAGAGAATGAATGACTTATTTTTTAGAATGGAAAATTAAATATTAATGGTAACTACTACATCACTAAACAAACAATTGGGACCCCAAACAATCTTAGGCAAAAACAAATTTATTGCATATATATATATATATATATATATATATGGGATGTAACCGTGCTATCATGTTATTATTTGTATCATATACACAAGTGAAGATAGATAACCGACACTTGTAGCTCAATTCACTTAAATATTTTTTGCATTTTATCGCATCTTTATAGTAAATCAAGAGAATAGGAGGCAACATAAAAATAGTTTAACCAACTCAACCGTTTGAAGGAGAAGATTGCACAAATAAAAAACATAGGATTGGTTACTTTTTCGCGTGATTTCTCCTATTTTAAATTTTACCTTACGCTTCTATAAGACCTACATGTCTACATTAGAAATATTCGAGCTAATTTGTTTACTTTCCCAAACATTTGCTTTTTTTTTTTTGCAACACAAATTAATAGTGTAAAAGTTATCGTTCTTAATTAGAGATTTTTTAAAATATTAAATTTTATGATTGTTTGAAACTCAAAATCTTGAAGAAAAAAAAATATGAGAAAAAAGAAAGTGAAGTGTAAATTAAAGTTAAAAAAATGTTCTAATTAATATAATTAACACTATACTAAATAACTACTTTTAGCTTGTAAAAAAAATCATTAAAGTTTTAATCCCCTCCCACTCAAATTCCTAGTTACTTCCTTAATTATATTTTTTTTCTTACTTAAATAATAAAAATGTTTGTTAATTGCCTTTTAATTATAAATATAATGCTTTATTGGAAATATTTAGTTTGTTTCCCTATTAACAATTTTGAGTGTATATATCAACAAATATATATATATATATATATATATATATATATTCTCATAATTAGTATATTACTTATCTATATTATAATTAAAGTGGGAGAGAAAGTTGGCTTCTTTTGGTGTGAACATTATAGTGAAATCTTTTAAGTTTCCAAATTACCCTTTAAACTTAAGTAAAATATGAGGGGTTATTTTTTTATTCACTGTTTTTTCTCTAATTTTTCTGATCGATTCTTTCAAAATTTATATGTAATATATATATGTTTTTATTATGTACATGTAATGTGTGCCAGGAATACTAATAATGTATAAATTCTAAGACTCAAAATACTATACATTGAGATAATATTATTAATTTAGTTCTAAATTGTCAATGTATCATAGCAATAATTAAAGAATAAATAAGAAAAATATTTGAATCTAGAATTTTTCTTTCTTTTGATATTTTATTGATGACGGATTTTAATGCATTAAGAATAGTGTATTATACAAACTTACGACCAGTGCGAGGCATGATCTGGATTCTAAAATAGTTTTAAAAAAATTTTATTTGTACTATGTTCTATTAAATATCAAATTTTTAGAGATATTTTTGTTAATCCTATAAACTATATATCAACTATATTTTTCAAAAATTAAAGAAATTAAACTCATAAGTATTATAAAAAGTATTTAAAAGAATTTTAAAAAAAATAAAGTAAAAACTTTATATTGCTTATTTTTGTAGAATTGCATCTTACACATACAAAGTGGTAGTACTAAATTACATCGCAATGACAAATTAATTTTATGAAAAGTAAGGAATTAAAGAAAGTGAAGAAGTACTTATATCTTTTATCTATTATATATATATATATATATATATATATATATATAACATATTCATGTGAGTATGTTGATAAGTAATATTAATTATATGTATTTTTTTTGTAGTGAATATGCATAAGTAGTATAGAAAAAAATATGCACTTACATCAATTTAAAAATGTGAATAATTAAATATTTTTTTATTCAATTTATACTATTAAAGTTTGTGAAGTTACATATAGTGATAGGCTACATCTCAATGACAATTTAGTTTTACAAAAAGGAAAAAAATTAAGAAAAGTGAAGGAGTACTTATATCATTTATTCATTATATATATAACATGTTTGTGTAAAGATGTTGATAAGTAATATTAATTATATGTATTTTTTTTGTAGTAAATATGTATAAGTAGTCTAGAAAAAAAATATGCACTTATATAAATTTTAAAAATGTGAATAATTAAATATTTTTTATTCAAGTTATACTATTAAAGTTTTGAAGTTACATATTAATGAAGTTGAAAGTTGTTAGAATTAATTTTGAGTTTTGTTACTTAATAAGAAAGAGAAATAATTAATATGATATTGAGAAAAAGTGAATATACTGAAAAATAAAAATTTAATGAACAATTCATTCATGTAAGTTCAATAAATAATAATTTATTAATTTAATTTGAGTTAATTCAATTAATCAAATTAATCTAATTTAGTTGAGGATATGATAAATTCTTTATATACTAATATAGATTGTGATAATCTAAAAATGTATATATTAAGATTTAGACTAGACCTAACAAATGCGTAGCGCTAGCTCAGACAAAAAAAAAACAACATTTTTTTTTTGAATTCAAGAAAATAAGTTAATGTGAATCCATCATCATCAACTCAAAACAGTTCTTGCCTCATATACAGATACTCTTACAAGTACTAAATTTTAATAGTTCTATCACATCATGTCAAAAAAAAACAAAAAAACTCACAAATTATCAAATTTTATTTCGGTATTTACTCAAAATTCAAAGTGAAACTAAAGAAAAGGATTCATACATACGGTAATGTTGAGTTGTTGCATTATTTAAACTCTCCAAAATACGAAATGTTGAAAGATCTATTAAACTTTTTCTCGATCCTTCCAACAGTTAGATGGATTGCTAAAAGTTTAATTTCAGATAATATTTTTAAGTATGTAAACATAACAAGAGAAAACCAATTTACATGCAATATGTAAATCTAATAAAGAAGATAATTACAATAGTTCACCCAATTATTTGCACGAGTCGTCAAATTATTTGGTGAATGATTAAGTAACAAATTTTTTTTTCTCAACCACACTCGAATCTCGATCTCCATGCAGACGTTGCGAGATGAGATACAAGAGCATTGATCTGTAGTCAACTTTGATCATAGATCATTCTTCTCCTTTGAATGTATAGGTAAGGCAACCAAGAAGCTTGCGTGTGTTGGGCTAAATTTTTACTAGTCCGTTCAGGACATGTGGGCTTGTTTGCGTCTATAACTCATATTTACTTTTGCTCAATTTGTTAGATTATTTTATTTTAATATAATTCTTCATATGTCCTGTGAATTATTGGACTTATATATTGCATTAATTTAATCACGTTATTTATGCTGATAATTATGTGGCCCATAAATATTATTACTAATATTATGTTGGCATAACGGGTTTTAGGGTTTCATAATCTTAATGAATAATTTTGACCTATAATTATTCTATGAATAAAACATGTAAACTTTGATCTCAATTGTCGTCTCAAAAATTTCTATACACATCTACACATTATCAATTTTTGACCAGAATATTATTAACAATACTACTTTGTATGTTGTACTTTGTATATGCACGATTTTACTTTTTGTACTATAATGTATACGCAAAATATAGGACTCTTGACCCTTTTTTTTTGTCAGACTGCTAAGTTATCGTTTTCTAAGAAATATAAAAATTTCAAATAAACAAGATTAATGAGTGTTATTTTAACATGCAGGTTTTTCGTGATTACGAATGGGATAACTAGTGGATACCATGTTCTATCCCTGCCCTTCTCAATTGTCTGCATTGTTCGTCCGCATATAGTAGGAGCAAAGCTTCTCCTCCTCCTCCCCCTCCTCCTCATCTTAGACACACTAAGAATCACTAAAATTAATATTGTTTCATTTTATACTACTATTAATGATGCACAAAATAAACTTTTGTATACACTGACAGTAATAATAAATGCGATAATTAAAGTAAGGAAACAAGGCGATAACTAGAGTGGTTCGGTCAAGTTGACCTAGTCTGCTTTTGAATAGCTTTAGTTGCCGACACTTTATATTATGTCGAGAGAGTACAGAGAGTACAAGCTTAAAGCGAAGGGAAAAGGGAGTACAAAAATGAGTTGCCCCCCAGTGATGGTAAGGCGTACAATTTTATAGTGACCCCGTGACAGTTTTGGGATGAACGTGTAGCCACTAAACCACTACTCTAGTGGAGCTCCCAACCTCTTCCTGATGTGCAAGATGGTTGATGTGCTATCCGTGAAATCTGGAGACGAGGTTTGGCCACTTACTTCATGATGTGGGCGTGTGTTGTTCATTGTTACTGATGAGTTCAATTAACCCACCAACCGTGATGGATCATATTTGTTGGGCTCGTCAGACTTCTTAGACTTGGGCTTACATTCCATATTGGGCTTACGAGATGAGCTGAATCCTTGGACTGGACCCATCAACTATTATTATTAAAAAGTCGTTGATTATGTTTGTTTGGAATTTTTTTTTTGCCTAATGAGACTCTTTTAGTAGAACAATGATGAATATTATCTTAATTAATGAAATCTTGCAGGTGATGACGGCTCTTACAACAGCCGGTGCAGCAACTGATGATGCAATCGTCTATTTAGCGCATAATGGAAATTTAAACACGAATTGGGTCGCAATTTGTCAACATTTCAATGACGACTCTTGCCAGAGAGTTAGCGGCGCAGAGGTGGCTTCCTTCATTGCAGCACTCATCTTCATGTTTCTTGTAGTGTTGTCTGTGGTGGCTCTCCGAAAGAATTAAGGAGAATTCATATATATTATAGGCCGTTTGAAAGTGCGATGAGATGAAATACTTACACTGTTTTTAAGTAAAATCAAAAAGTGTTTGATAATAATTTTCAAATTTTCTAAAATACTTTATAAAATAGTTTTCAAGTTTAAAGCTTAAATGTATATACAATATCAACTATACTTAAAAAAGCAACTATACTTGCTTGTGATTTATTTATCCCATCGCTTCCCCAAACGGCCACTGCACTATATGAAGCCTTACAACTTTGCTACTTTTGTTTTCAGTTTCCTTCTGAAGTGTGTTGGTTGAAATGCATTTTCTGTAATTTGGTTTGGTTTTTGGTAATGCTAAAAATGTAATGACAAGTACTTCTTATATATAAAGCAATAATAAAATAATTTCAACAATGTAACAACAACGTTAAGAAATCACTCTCAAAGCTCACCCATATAAGGTACCATGAGAATTAAAAGCCCCTGCACTTACCATTGGGCTAGAATTCTCTCTGGGCCTTCTGTTTGAATCATATCCATATATGACATTTGGGCTTCCTGGGCCATTTCTACACGGACCAAATACATACCAGCTTCTTTGTGAGCACAAAATCTAGCTAGTATGAGTATCCTGATGACTAATACTTGGTCCACAATTTCTATGATCAGAGAAAGGGGATAGCAAAGAGTGGACATGAATATAGATTGAGTTTTATAATATATGACGATAAATTTATATCGATAATGTGGATAAAAAAAAGAAGAGAGATTCATATATTATTATTTTATTTTATTATTTTAAATTTTATGTTAATCACAATTTACATTCGACATTAAATTAGTTTAATAATTACACAATTTTGGTCAACTTAACTAAATGCCATTTTATGTAGGAGGCCTCTTGACATTTAATTAACGGGTTCTTTACAGAAATATACAACAATTAGAAAATAATTACACTATTAGTGTATCCACAAAATAATTACAAAAAGAACAAAATAATTACAAAAAGAGTACAACAAATTCAAACCATTCAATTTCAAATTAATAAAGAAACCTAAAATCAAGGAGAAATAACTACCATAATTAATAATTCAAATTCAAATATTTGAGATATAACAACAAAAACAAATCTATAATTCAAAATTCAAATCAAAAGGAGGAAAAACACAGATTCTCATTATTCTTGTCATCTTCCTCTTCTACTCTTTTATCGCGAACCAACTCCCCTTCTCTCATCTTCCTCTCTTTCGCTCCTCTGTTTTTCTGCCGCCGCCGCCGCCTCCGACCCCCACCCTCATCGCCCTTTCCTCCCTTTCTTCATCCTCATCCGCCGCGAATTTTCGAAAGTACCTGAGTTACTATTCAGATTTTTTTTTACGATTTGGTTACCCACAAAAATTAAAATGGTTACCTTTGTATGAAGATTTGGCTACCAACTGCATCACATTCAAAATTAATTGTTAACCTATAAAAACTGAATTGGTTACCTTGGCCTGAAGGTTTAGCAACCAACTGCATGAAGGCTTGACTACCAACTGCACTATGAAAAAAAAACTATAATAGATTTTTTATAATTAATTGGTAACCCAATAAAACTGAATTGGCTACCTTTGTATGAAGGTTTGGCTACCAACTGCACTATAAAAAAAAACTATAATAAATTAAGGGAGCATACCCATGTTCTGGAATCTCTCTTCTCCTTCGTTCTGTAGTTATACTTATAGATCACGAGCACTGATTGCTACGATTGGTCTTTCAATCAGTCAGACATATATGTCCATCTATGGACTTCACCACTGATGATATCTGACTAACCTCAAATAAAGAAATTCAATCCCACTTTCATATGATGTTCAAGTAAAACATAGAATTAGTGTTTTCTCATCTGCAAGGCATGTTACGAATTCTTAGTGATTAGAGGGGAGTGCTCGGGATAATTAATGGAGAAGGAAGGAGATATATGAGAGAAACAGAGGGAGCAATGAGAGAGAAGAGAGGAGTTGTGGAGAGAGAAAGTGACGGAAGGAATTGGTGGGGTTAGATTATTCCTATCTTTTCTAAAACAACCAACTAAATTAAAGGGATAAGAATGCACTAATTTTGTAAATAAATATGGAAGTGAATTAGTTGTGTAAAAATTTTATGAGTGCACTATTGTTGTAATTATTTTTAAAAATGTAATAGAATATGTAAATCATCCTTAATTAACTGAGAATTAAAATGGGCCCAATATGAGCCTACCTAATAAAGAAAAATAAAATGAAGAGCCAAGGGCAAAACAGTAATGTAAGTACCTGACCTCCACTGAGGTAAGTAAAGAATCTAACTGGTTGTGAATAAAGTTTGATTTGACCACAATCAATTCAGACTTGGCTCGGAAGTATTACTACTATTCCCTGCCTCGTGCTCCGCACGTGCATCCTTTTTTCCACAACTCGCCACGTGTACTCCGTTCGGCTTATTGCTGCCGTCGCCTCCGAAAACTCCGTTCTCTCTCCTCCACCGGATAAAACTCAGCCTCCCATTTTCCACTCTCTCTCTCTCTCTCTCTATATATATATATATAATATTACGGTAAATTTCACTTCACTATCTGAGGTCAAGTGATAAAGTTACATTTCTCTCGCCTTCCATTTATCCCTTTTCACGAAAAACCCTAGTCTTTTTCTTTGCTTTACTGTTATTAGCATCTCGGATTTTGATCAAATTCATATTCACCAAGGTGAGTTCCTTTCTCAACTCGAGCCGTGTCAACTGTAGGGTTTCAACTTTCATCTATTCGATCGGTGATTGATTTTGTTTAAAATGGCGTTAATTTTATGGATTAATTTGTTCTTTTTGTTGTTGTTGTTGTTGTTGTTGTTGTTGTTGTTGTTGTTGTTGTTGTTTTTGTTCATTTTTTGATGAATTTAATTGCAGATTGGACTGTTTATCCTGGAGGCGAATTTGCTAGGCATTCATTTATCGGGTAATTTCGCGTAACTTTAGAAAAGAGGGGTTTTTTTTTTTAATTGATTAAACAAATTTGGAAGGTTATAAGATCTCATAAGAATTGTTAGGGGAATGCAGAGATTGATTCGTGGGAAGAAGAAGAAATCATTCACCCGGGGGATTGGCGTGACTTTACCCAAGGCAAGAACTCGTGATAAGTTGAAAACCAGGGTTTTGCAACTCTAATTAGAGTTGGTTTTTTTGGGGGAACGAATTAGGTTAGGGTTTTAGTTGAAGAGGAGAGAGAGAAAATGACTCGAATATTGGTTCAGAGAGGTTCTGGTGGGTCATCATCGAGCACGAATAGGCCTGATAGAACCGGTCCATCTTCTTCAGCTCCTGCTCAGGCTCCAGTTGTTACTTCAGAAGCGGAAATTGTAGAGGAAGTTCAAGAAAAGGATCTTGTTGATGAGTTTTCTGGGAATTCGGGTTCTCTTGATAGTAAGGTTTTACAAGGTGATGATGATGTTTTGGTGCAGAGTGATAAGCCTGACAATGAGACTGTTGATAGTGAGAAAGTTGGTGAAAATGATGTTTTGGATTCTGGGGATTTGACAAAGGGATTTGGTGGGTTGAGTATTGTTGAGGAGGAGAATGAAGGATTGAGTGGATGTTCTTTTCACACAGGCACAGGAACTTCGTACCCACCTCCGCCTCCAGTGCCACCACCTAAACCTTCTTCTGGGAATTTGAATCCAAGGAGATTTATATCAGGCAGTACAAATGCTGCGAGGATAGGACCATCTAGAAGAGCTGCCGCCTGGCCGGTTGTTTCGACTAGGACTTCACCAACTGGGTCTCGCCCTACTTCTCCCAGGTCTCTTTGTGAAAATGAGGGCTACAATAGTGCTGATGAACAGAGTCCATGCTTTGGATCCTCTTATGACGATGCAGTGAGTTCTTGTTCATTTAACCACTAGATGTGTATGAAACTAATGTGAGATGCTTTTGGTTATGAGGTATTTATGGATTTTCAGTTATTGGTAGTTTAGGACTTTGGACACTGGGCTAACAGGTTGTGACCTGTGGGGGTATGAGTGTTCCAATTTGTAACCTTTGTGGTTGCAAATGAACTTTCTCATTGGTGGAAATTAATTGAGTTCCACAATGGTTCTTCTCGTGTTCATGTTGCATCATTTTTCAAGTTTAATCAGTATGGCATTGTTCTTTATAAAAGACATAACTTACCCAACTCTGAGATTTTTATTACATCTAAAATGACCCCACTAAATTTGCAAGCTGAATCCTATTGAAACACCAAAAGATATAAATTTGTGAATAAAGATTAACAGCTCCTCTTTTATGGCCAAAAGAGAAAAAATGATGAATAGGTCGTTGTAAGTGGAGTACTATTTGAATGCTAATTTTTTTGTCTTGGTGAAATGACATTCTATTCATGCATATAAGTAGTGTTCACAGTCATTCTTTTTGAGTTCCATTATTTACATTAAACCATTTTTGTGAATGGCCCTATTACTTTTCTTACAGGAAAGAGAGCGTCAGTTTGAGATTGATTTAAGACGGGCAAAAGGTCTGGAAGTGAAAAGAATGCTGGAGGATGGCAACTGCCTCTTTCGTGCTGTTGCAGATCAAGTATACGGTGACTCCGAATTGTATGATTTGGTTAGGCAAATGTGTATTGATTATATGGTATGGGTTTCTCCTGTACGCACTCTTATTAATGTATACTGTGTTCATGCTGTGTAATTGTTAGCTTTCATTCTGAAGAGAGAAATTTAGCCCGCTTCATTTGTTTGGTGGAACTAGTTAGTAGATAGAGATAGAGCACTATGCTTTTGGTTTCTTTTTTGCTGGGGAAATAAATGAGCTACTCATCATACATTAGATTGAAAACCCACTGTAGTTATATATTAACTTAGATTAATGATTAGGGAATAGAGTGATTATACTAATTTTTCTGCCCTAATTAAGACAAAAAAAAATATCAAAGAGCTATGGAGGTAATAGTTGTAAATTGTATGTATTGGCTTGCACTAAAGGGTTATGGTGACATCTAAATCTGCTTCATACAAAAGGATATGTGTGTGTGTGTGTGTGTGTGTTTGTGTGTATATATATATATATATATTTGAAGTCCATTTTACTGCAAGACAACAGTTGTGGGTGCTGATAACAGTAAATAGTATTATGGATGAGAAAGAAAAGAAAAAACAGCATTATTATACTCTAATTCTGAACGCACTGATCCTAAGTAGAAAAAAGACTTTAATAACTCAAATATTATGTTCCCTCCTGGTTTTTACCTTGTAATAAAGTCAAATGTTGATGCTTGTAATGATCCTTTCTTCATGAATATCGTTTTTTCTTAAAATTAATGTACCCGAATTTGGATATTCAGTAATTGAGGGCACAACTTCTTAGATTAAGAAATGCATTTACATGTGTTCACTTCCTTGATAGGTTGTATAGCGCAGTTAGTTTAGATTGTTGGAAGGGGCTTTTCTCTCTTTGGGTAGGATTACTTTGATTCAAGCGTTATCAAGCATTTGGTTTAATTTTCTCTCCTTTTGAGCTTTCGGTGGAGTTGCAAACTCCTTGGAGCATATTATGTGTCGCTTTCCTTTGGTTTGGTCAGGGGAGGATTTGAAGGGACCATTTAGTCAATTGTGAGGTCTGTCTGCTGAGGGAGGAGAGAAGGGGGGGGGGGGATAATCCTTCGAACTTTTACTTTTTTTTAGTAGGATTTTCATCCTCTGCTTATATATTATCTCTTTTTTCTTTTGTTTCTGATATATCATCTTTTCGATAAAATAAGTAAATAACTCAGCAAGTTAATAGCGATAAGGAAGAGCAAGTAAAAGGGAAGAAGACCAGAGGTCTAATTGTTGGTCACTCTTTACCTAGTTCCACTCCCCAAATACTTACTGGGAGTTGGAATATGCTAAAGCTCCCTTTCAAGATGAGATAAAGCCCTCTACACTTATGAGTTAAGACCAAGCCTTGACTATAACAAGCTCCTTTGGTCCTCTTGATTAACCTCAATCATGCTTCCATGATCTTATCATTTATAAAGTTTAAACAACAATATGTGCAAAGCTTTGTTGGATACAATGCTGAACATAATTAGCCTTTCAATATTTAGATTCAAGTAGATGAGAAAACGAGCAACTCCACATGAACAATGTGGACCAAGAGTTTTTTTATGGCTGTGGAACAAGAGTTTTTTTATGGTTGCAAATACAATGCACTGAAATCCGATATTTTGAAGCACTTATTCAACTTTTAGTATGATTCTTAGGAAGCCTAGACCATGGAAGTTAAGCACTAGTAGGCGTACATAGGATCTGTAACTTTACAATTAAAGTACTAAAGATACACAAATGAAACAATGAGTTTCAAAGCTCCCTGAGCCTGCATTGGGATTCATGAGCAACATTAAAGATTTAATCATGCGAATATAACCTTGTGCATTCCATTAGCATGCCTGCATTGTTATCATAAAAAATTGAATAGTGTGAGAGTCCTTGAGGTTAACTTTTTCAACACGATACTGAATCGATCCATTCCAAGGTGAATACAATTTTGAATGGACTTGTTGAATCTGATGAAATAAAAATGGAATCCAAAGACACGGCTGTTTTGAGAGAAGGCTGGCTAGGGCTTTACCAAGGATAACCTGTCTACTAGCAGGGGGTGGAAAACCCTCCTAGGAGCTGCTTGGTAAGGGCCCTTTTTTACTTCTAAGCTTTCTTCTCATTTTAGGGTTACTGTGTGAACTCCTGTACTCGTGCTCCCATCATCTTCGGAGGCATGTGGGTCAAGTTTCTCAAGTGTTCGAATTATTCCCATTTGAGGTTTGGAAATTGAATTTATTGTATCTTTTCTATCTAAAATCCATTCAATTGAGTCTGTTCTACTCTCTCTCTCTCTCTTCCCGTACCTCTCTGACTCTTTGGTCTGTCTTGCTCTGTTTGACATTACATGTGACCCAGTTACCCAGGTAACAATAAAAGGGTTTAAAGATCAAGGATACATAGGGACGAGCCTATAGAACACATCCTGTTCAAGTTAGGTCGTATAAAAGGTATAAATGGTTATGAACTACTCCAGCTATTTCTATATGGTTTTAGTTAGGTGCTCTAAAATATGTGATGGAGTCTATATGTTGCTCAAGAGATAGTAAGATCAAAGGATTAGGACGGCTCTGCCCTCTGAACTATATTTTTATTTAGAATTTGTGTTTTAGAATCTCAAGAACAGTTCAACAGTCTTCTAGTATATTATTATTTAAGCTAGTGACTCGAGTATCTAGAATGGTTAAGACTCGAGTCTTTTAACATTTCAAGCGAATCCATAATTGTAATTATTTTAAGGTCTGTTAAAAGTTAACAGATTCGGGTTCATCATAGGGGATTTGGCGATTCAAAAAATCTCTCAAAATAGAGATTGGTGATTAGGCGCATAATGAGATATTAAATAAATGTAATAACTATATACATATAAATATATTTGACAAATTACATAAATTTAATATGTATATACATATAGATATTTTATAATATATTTAATAATTATATACATATAAATATATTTGGCAACTTATGTAAATTTTAATATTTATATGCATGGATTTTTTTTAATATGTATGTACATACAAATATATCAAATCGATTACAACTTACAAACAATCAAAAAGAAACTATTAACAAACAATCACATATATATATATATATATTTATTTATATACACACAACTATTAACAAACAATCACATATATATATATATATATAAATATATACACACAAATCAACTGGTTATTAACTTAAAGTTATTATACTACACACACACTCACACATGACAAATATAGTTCTATTTCTATTATTCTATATGTACAAAAGAAACCGCCAAGTAGCATAAATATTAGTTAATATACTCCATCCGTCCTAGGATATAAGTTCTGGTTGACTTTTTGCGCATATTAAGAAAGAGGATAAAATGACAAAGTTGTTCATATTTAAATTCTTATTTAATTGCATAGTTTTCTGCACATGACTAGTGATATTCCATAAATATACATAGAAAATAGAAATATGACAATTAATACTAAGGGAATTATAGACAAATTATTGTAAAAAAAAGATTATTTAAGGTAACTAAACATTTAACTTGAGACTACCTAAAATAGTAAAAGGATTTTTATCCTGGACGAAGGGAGTATTATATTTGTTATTCATAAATAAACTAGGCATGTTTTTAGTATATTAAATTTGAGAACTTAGTCAACTGTAGCAGGCATATTTTGATTGGGAAAAAAAGGTCCAAGAGTTGGTACTCGGTAGTACTTTGGGGCATTGCAAAAACCCAAAAAAAAAAGTCACTCTTTCAATGAGTCGGCGAGCTGAGAGAGAAGAGAGCAAGAGAAAAAAGGAAAAGGGAGAAGGAAGAAGAAGAGAAAAGAAAAGAAAAGATGTACCAATATTAAGAAGAGGAGGTGACGTCCGGAAGAGGAGTCGATCACATGTTGCCAAGCTTTATTGACCCAAAGATCTAATAGCGATCACACGTCGCAAAGCTTTGTAGATCCAAAGTTTAGATAGTAAATTAGGGCTATTATTCAATATTATTCAATTTAGGTAATTTCCATTATTTTGTTTATGCGAAATTATATAAGATACCCTCATCAAATCTCACACACGTAAATTAGGGCTATTATTCAATTTAGGTAATTTCCATTATTTTGTTTATGCGAAATTATATAAGATACCCTCATCGAATCTCACACACGCACCTCTCTCTGAATCCCATAGAAGTGAACCAGAATACATCCATGTTGATCAAATCTCATAACCAATTTGCCATTGACCAATCTCATATCCGAGTCACCGTAAATCACCCCACACCCAAATCTCTTTCAAATCCCTGGTGCGTCAATAAGCTACAGACGAATCCTTTTGAAGGCAATTATGAATGCAATCAGCTTATGTCATTCTCTAATTTGTTCCAGCTTTAATAGCTGAAATGTTCTAAGGATCGGATCTGGCATGGACTACTCCCACACTTATTTACTCTCTGATATTCCTTCCATCTACTATTCCTTTCTATCTTTTACATTCATCAATACATCAAAGATTTAAAAGTAAGGCAGTTGCATAATGCCTTGAGGCCTAGTATATATGGCACTTTGGACACCTAAGAAGAAATGATGCGGGTTCGGCAAATCACAAAAAATAAGAATTTAGGGATTCAACACATATTTAAATATTAAATAAATAATGCATGTATTAATTCTTATAGTAATTTCATAGATAGTACTAGTATATAAAACATTATATTAATTAGTATAGTATAGATAGTGTTGGTGTTAATTCCATTTCTTATCATTGAAAAAACTATGGAAGAATTCCCAAGAAGAGCTTAGAAGAATCATGAATCTGGATTCGGTATTCACCGACCTAAAGAAGAATCCTTGCTTCTTACGTTAACACGAACTGTGCTCTCTT
Organism: Aralia elata; assembly: GCA_034770075.1. Lineage (NCBI taxonomy): Eukaryota > Viridiplantae > Streptophyta > Magnoliopsida > Apiales > Araliaceae > Aralia > Aralia elata. The sequence goes on along the minus strand of CM068381.1, from coordinate 45,888,418 downwards.
CACTTATATTCTTTTCTTTTTTTATAGGTATTTTGGACAATACTTGCACAAATGTACATATATGTATCTGTTTGTTTATCATCTTGCTATTACCTGAGTTTCAACTTATTAGAAATAAGAGTAGAATTAAAAACTGATATTCTATAAAAATTTGAACTTTATGGCGAAGTAGTATATGTTTGGATTTCTTACTTCATGTATAGAAAAAAAATATTTACTATTGAGATACAAAAGAGAGAGCGATTGAAAGTTGTTATACTTGACCATTTTGCCAACAAGCTCACCTTCGCACAGGTAAATTGATGGTTCAAATTGTTTCTTGTCAAAATATTGATCATATACATTTGACTTCTCCCCATAGATCAAATACAAGGCTTGCTAACAGTGTTGCGGTGGACCATAGGTCCTCAAAAGACGAATATATAGAAAAAATCCATCATGGTCAACCAAGCCAATGAAGACTCTCCTGTATTGCTGCCAGCAGCAGAGGACCAAAGAAATTCAAAAACAAAACCAGTCATTTTCATATGGAGCACATAAAATATAGTGGTACCTGTGTCATGTACTTTACCTTATAAGAAATATCTCCCTCCCAATCCAATCCATAGGAAGCATGCTTTATTTAGTAATTTTTTCAATGTTCGCTGTTATTATTAATTTAGAAAGCCACTTTTATAGCTGACAGAATAATATTTCTTGTCCAATACGTGGAATCACGGTTATTGTTGTTTCTTTACTTTCTTGTTTGGTTGTTTTATTGATCATGATATTTGTGGATTTAGTGCGAATCTCAATTACTCAACATTTATGTTCTTTCTCTCTGTCCCTCATTGTTTATTTGCCTCTCTTTTTAGTGGTTATGTCCAAGATAGCGACTTGGTTTTTGGTATCAACTTAGTTTATTTTGGTATCTTATGTTGTTTCTTTATTTTTGGTATCAACTAGTTATATTTTGGTATCAGCTGTGATTCTCTGTCCCTCTATATATGGCAGTAGTTGATCTCTCTCTCTCTCTCTCTCCCCCAGGGTTTTAGAACTGCTATGATATTTCTCTCTTTTCGGTCTGGATTACCTCCATTATCTATTTTCTTAAGGTTTCCTCTATCTTGTTCATCAATAAATCGTACCTTCAGAATTTAGGAGTAATCATAACTTTTTGTGGATATGCATTGGTTATTGGGCCTTTTCTTTGAAATTTAGTTTTTCATTTGTTTTGAGTTCTGTCACTTTTCAGTTGTTATGAAGCATATACTAATTACTTTTTGATGATTCAGGAGCGAGAGAGAGACCACTTTTCTCAATTTATAACAGAAGGATTCACTTCATATTGCAAGAGAAAGAGAAGGGACAAGGTAAATGGTTTTAATTTGGTTTGACCAAGTACTTTTTTTCATTTCTAATTTTTGTAATGCAAATATGGAGAAGATTTTTAAACAGCTTTTGATGTGCATGCTTTTCATATTATTGTTTTAAAAATGTCCAGTACTTTTGTCATGTAAGTAAGCATGACAAGATTCATAGAGTTAATTTTGGCAAAATTGCTAAGTTGATAAAATGATGTTAATCTTATATGGCCTAGCATTACTCCATTTTGGGGTATGTTCAACATGAATTCTAAGATGTATCGCGAACACATTTATACATTATGTATTTATCTTATATTTACAGATCTTTAATATAGTTGAAAATATAATTATCGATATATTGTTTTATCAAAAATGTAATATAAAATAGGTTTTTGACCTATGTCAAAATCTGTGCCAAACACTCCAATAATATGACATCCAATTTGGGACTGAAAGAGAAAACAATAATTTATATGTAAGTAACATATCTATCTATATCCTTATTCAATTTGTCAAGACTAGCTGTATCCTCGTATTCATATCACATCTTAAGTTTTTTTCCCGTGTCCGTATTCTTCGGTGCTTCAGATCTGTTCATTCTTATTAGGAGAAATATTGTTTCAGAAACTTGTGGCATTTTATGCAGCAGTGAGCATAAGCATTCTACAGCATAATATTCTTGATGATATTATTTGCAAATTTATCCCTTGGTAATCTGGTTTCTCATGCATTGCTAACAGATTGAACAATCTGGCAGTCACTTTATTTGGTCATTTTATATGTTTGTGAGGCTATTTCATGTTTATGGTTCCTTATCTTACTGTTGTGCATATTAGTTCTATTTGTTTTCTTTTTTTAGCGCCATCACTAGTCTCAACTAGCATGAAGTTTTGAGAGCGTGATTTCTTGTTTATGCAATCATCATGATACATAAAAGTTTCTGTGCAGGTTTATGGAAACAATGTGGAAATTCAAGCTTTATGTGAAATGTACAATCGGCCTATCCATATCTATTCCTATAGCACGGGTACTGCTTTATAAATTACAACATTTGTTTACAGTATTTGCCCTTTTTTATTCTCCATTTTAGCTTGTTATTTACAATTTTTTATTTTTAATTGACGCAGAACCTATCAACATATTTCATGGGAGCTATAGTACTGATACACCTCCTATAAGACTAAGTTACCATCACGGTAATCATTACAATTCACTTGTTGATCCACGAAGATTGACAGTTGGTGCAGGACTTGGATTTAGCAGTCTGCAAGGGGTGAGTGGGCATACCCAAAATGTCTTTAAAGTTCGGTTATTAATTATTGTTGAAATTATATCATGCAGTGCGCCGAGTAATGTAAGATTGACCGGAACATGTTAAACCTATGACTGATGTTAAACTCCAAATTGAGGTGAAATATGTAGCTATTTATTTTGGGGGCCCTTAAATTTTTACTTGTATTAATTGTGTGTTTTGGTGGGAGGGTTGGGAAATAGTTGGGAGTGGCATCACTATCAGTTCAGATGCGAAATATATATTGTTATACACAAAACACGTGGAGACTGTCGGGGACTCTGGGCTTGATGGTATCAAGCAGGTTTCATTTATTTGAAATGCCCAATGCTACTGCTTTGTCTGCCCATCCCTGAAGGACTAGGAAAGCAGACAGGAATTATTGTTTTGATGCTTGAATTTTTATTTTTATTTTTTATTTGGTTATTAGAGCTCTCATAATTGACTAATAGTTATCATAATGTTCTGTCACTAAGTATTTTGAATTGAGTTCACGTTTATGGTTTTCTTTGCAGACAAACGTGGATAAGGATCAAGTCAAAGCTGCCATCAAAGCTCAACAGGACCAGCAGATAGATAATGCAAGCATCTCAATAATCATACAAAAATAAAGTTTATATCTCTATCGATAATGATCTAACATATTTTGTTTTTGCTAAATGTGTTTCCACTTTCCAATGACAGGCACTTCTAGCGGAGGGTCGCTTTTACTCGGATCTGGAGTTAACTGAGAAAGAAATGGAACGCATGGTGATGGTAGCTTCTAGGGCAGAGTATCTTGCTGATGATAAGTTCAAGCAGCAACTTGGTCATAGAGAATCCTCTACTTCTGCGGCTGGCGCTGAACCGTCATCATCTGGTGCCAGTGAGTATAGCCTTATTTACTGGTGCTTATTGCGACCTGGAGGATTGTCTTAGATATGTGATGATAATTTGAATGTTGATTTTAAAAGTAGATGGAATATGATTTATATGTCGACAATTTTTTTGTCTAATTTGGAATGCGATTAACGCGGAATTCTAAGCGATAAGATAGAGTAATAATGTGTGGCTCCCTTCTTAATTCCCCCCTATCCCATGTATCAACATACGTTGTTATTTAATATTGACATAAATTTGTTGTCAAATATAGCAACACTCAAAAATTGTTTGCTTTGAGTTGGTCTGATATGAGATTGGCCTCTCTTCCTTTTTTGGTTGCACAATGGAGCTCGTGTATTATGGTTCTTACAAAATTTATTAAACTTGAAAACAGGACCATCAGGGAGTGAAACCAAGGTGGAACCTGGGAGGGAGCGCGGCTTGCCGGATACTGTCCTCAGCAGCAGCATGCAAACGGTGCTGTCAATGGGTTTCAGCTATCTGCAGGCGCTTGAGGCGTACAGCATATTTGGGGATGATGTTGATTCCATGGTCTGTTACTTATTGGATTTCAGCGGTAGCAGCAGACGCAAAGGTAAAGCAACTGAATGAGCAAATGTCACAAGACTAGTGCAGGCAAATTAGCCGGATTTCAAATGTAGTCCTAGTCGAGGAAAAACAAAACTATGGGACCAGCTGAGTCCAGAATTCTGAATGTTTTTATTTGAATTAATAAAGTAGTTATTCTAGTTTCTATTTTACAGGTTACATAGGTCCTATTCGTTGTTGTTAATATATACTCTTAATTTATAATATTCATAATTTATTGACAGAAATTAAAATCCAAATATTCATAATTTATTGACAGAAATTAAAATCCACATTGATGTTATATTTTGATTGGGTGGAGTGTGGTAGACTACTAAGTTTTCTACCGAGTTTAATTTAATAAACACGGCTCATTTCAATGTGGTCAGGCTCAGCTAGTTCTAATGAGTCGATATAGTTGGAGTTCAGACCTTTGCTGAGCGAAAAGAGTCTTATAAACAAACTACTCCAACAATGAGTCTCTCTTCTGCTTGTTCTGGCAAAGTCCATTTCGGCACAGTTGTCCTTTTTTTGTTCTACTTTTAATTTATGATAATAAATTTTATCTGATTAATGTAATGATGAAATTATTTATGTGACATTCTATTATTCGATGATATAAAACACTAATTTTACCGCCACTAGTATATAATTTATTTATCTTATATAACTAGCCATTTGTTGTAGAATATGGTGAGTGTATATGATAGACTTTACCTAACTGGCCGTTACGTATTATAATAGACCGGGACACCAACACTTTACTTATTTATTATTATTATGAAGTGCTTCATAGATGATAATGGGTGCATTGCGGCTGTTTACATATTTGACTGAATTAAGAAAGACTTAAATAAGGCTTAAAAATTGATATGCCGACATGCTAAATAACTTTTTTTAGACTTGGAATTGATACTCGAAAGAATCAAGTTGTTTTTTATTCATAAAAAAGTGAGCAAAATAAAATTATTATAAATTATTGTAATACTTCAGTCCTACATTGTAACGTATTAAAATATTTAAATGTTTATATGACTCAAACTGTTATCATAAATATTTTCGGTTATAACTTTTTAGGTGAACATATGCCAGATTATGATGATCAAAAAAATAATAATATTGAACCAATGCATTAAATCTTATTATGTTATAATTTAATTCGAAATTGAGATTTAACCCGAATTATTATATATATTTTAATGTTGTTTGGTGAACAGCTTTAATGCACGCGACCTTCTCATTGAACAGAAAACCTTAACCTTGGAACAAGGCAAAAATATTTTTAAGAGAACAATAATATACATTGCGATTTTACATGTCAATTTTTTTAATTATAAATTACGGAAATAAATTTAATTAATAATATTTTTATGATATATTTAATATAGTTGACTAATTTTATAATTCTATTCAATCTGATATATTAATATATGTGGTGATCATAATTTAACAAAAAAAATTTATAATATATAACTGGATTTTTGTCACGATTAGAAGATTTTATGGAAAATTCCGAATGGCCAGCTAACTGGTATAGAAGTAATCAACTCAAAAGTCAATATGCGATTTTGTGGGCCCCAGTACCTGCTACACTGACAGAAATGTCAAAAATCAATATATAACATGAACAATAAATGAAAAGAATAATATCAACTTTTTAATTTATATGTGGCATTAATTAGTAATTGCATTTCAAATGTTTAAATAATATATATGTGGAATTAATTAGTTGAAATCAAAATTTTACTTTTCCTGTTTCTTATTTGCTAATGAGAAAATTGGATAGGTTACTGGGGGAGTATCTCATAAATCAATTTACTGCACATAGCAATCAACTACCAAAATCTCAACGTGAAACTTTTAAGACTCGAATTCTTCATCTCAAGAATATTTAGCCCAGTCAGAAGGAGTTTAAGGTCTAGTGGAGAAATTTTCATTTTATACTCCATCCGTCTCAAAGTAGTAGAGATATAATTTAACTATTGATGTCAAATAACGACATATGAAACTTTAAATTGATGTGAATTTATTTAATTTTAGTTGATATAATTATTATAATTGAATAGAATATAGAAAAAACTATATATTAACCGCAAATTTTATTTTATTCTAAACTTTTATGAGTCATCCTAATTTTAAAGTTTAATATGCCTTCGTTTGACCTTAAAAGTCAAATTGTATCTTTAATTTTAAAACGGAGGGAGTATATATTTATAAAGGAAAACTAACGGGGCATGAGACTGAAAGTTTGTTAAATTGAAAAAAAGATGGAAGTTAAAAATATAAATGTTATATGGAGGAAAAAAAATATAATTTCTATTAATTTGTAAAATAACTTAGAGGAGTAATTAATTAATATTGTTATTTCAATATTTCTATTGTTTTACCTGCCCCTTAATTAAAAGTTGAAGCGTAGCTTCTCTTCCACCCTAATTAACCCTATTTATTAAATGTAAAAGGCATCTCAGTTGGTCATATATCTCCCGCTGGAGCAACACTGGGCCACTGCCCATTCATTTTAGGTCTCTCTATATTTGATAAATTTCTGTAAAATTGATATTTTAATTAAAATCAACCTTTGATTTTTTGAACTCAATTCATGTTGGAAATAATTTTAAGATATATTTTGTTAGCACTTTTCAAGTTTAAATACAAATGGTTTGATAAATAAACATCAAATTTTGAGTTTTCTTAAATAATTTACTACTAAATTAAAGCATATATTTTTGAAGTTTTGGAACACTTTTTCAACACAATTTTACATGTTAAAATAACGCTTCTAAAAATTAAGTTACTCACTCACTCTATTTAACAAAAATAATTTTATTTGCAAAGCTCGTAAATATTAGAAATGTACTTTTATTTCATATACTATAAGATAATTGAGTTGTAAGTTAAATATTATGATAATAAATTTATAAAATGAAACTGGACAGTTACAGAGGAAATATTAATTAGACTAGGTCTGTTTGAACGTAAATAATGATTCATCTTCATTAATTCATACTTTTTATTTGGTTCCTTCTACAATACTAGTAACTTGCAATATTTTTTATTTTTTATTTTATTATTTGGTTGAATGATAATTCTGAACAATTGAATGCCATGTTTCAATCAAAGGTTGCCACGTTTAGGGCTAGGATGAGGACACCGCGTATAGTGAGACCCCTACCTACGTCTTCAACACCTACCTAATGACATCATCAAATGGTGGCTAATTTGAGGCGCAATTAGTCTCCGGGCACACCCAATGCCAGCTAGCTCAACCGGAAAGAAGTCAGGTTCATTTTTAATTTTTATTACTACCGGTAGATATAATGGTATAATATTATTTACAATAAAAAGCCCAAGAGTCAAACATAATTAAAAGATTAATTAAGCCCATATATATATATATGTACCTCTATAAAATCCCCTCCACTGCCAAGATCTAGCTAGAACAAAGTGATAACTGAAATTTCTACGCTTCAGCTTTCCGATACCTTTCTACAAACTAAAATGGGACGATCGGGTAAACAGAAAAAGGGTTCGGGTTCGGCCCTCCCTAGCCGTTCGTCTGAGAACCCTAATCCGGCCAGTGGAGGAATAAATGCTCAAGTGATGGGTGGTTCAACTTATCCTGACCCTGGACCGACTACGGTTCGATCTACTCCAATCACCAACCTTATGGGTGCTTCTTCGGTGGCAAGCCTAGGTTCAAGCTCAAGAGCTCATGTTAATATTCTACCCAACATTATTGGCGCTTCTGCTGTGGATGGAGCTTATGAAAGTGTTCAACAAAAGCCTTTCCCATCGGTGAAGGGTAAATAGCCGGCGTCGTTTAATTTGGGCTAAGAGATGATCAATATATATATATATATATATATATATATATATTATATATATATATAATTACTGATTAAGAGAAATAAAAGATGCATATATATAAAGATATCTACATGTATATACATTATATATAGATATATATGCTGTTTTTAAGTGGATTATTAACACTGTTTTATTCCTTTTCTCTTTCTATTGCTGGTATCAATTTTAATTTTAACATGGCAATAAAGACGGACACAAGGCAAATTATATACTTTTGACGATTTTATCCTTTTCAATTTCCTCTCTCTCTTATGTTGTCAGTGAGGATTGTCCGGGATAAAAAATACAGACCTTACAGGAACATCGGATACATTTCATGAAGGCCGTATTGTTATGCTTACTTGGTTCTTTACTAGAGACTATAGAGTATATCTAACTTCTGATCTTCATGTTTAATTGGATTCACGTCTAATTTGGTTCTTACCCACAAAAAAATATATATATAAAACTTTGCTCCGCCACCAATAACTTAATTCCTCCCCCTTCAAGAAGTCGGAACTCAATTTTAGCTGACTAGAATGGTGGAGAATCTGGAGATATATATATTCGGTGAAACAAAAAAGTTCTCACCGGCGGCGAGGTAATTAAAAGAGAGGTTCTCACCGGCGGCGAGGTAATTAAAAGAGAGACAATCACAGGCATGGACGAAGTAGGGAATATGTTAATTTTAAGGGTAAAATTGTCAAAAGAATATAAATTTAACAGCCCATTTTTTGCCTGAATAATGCCTGGATTTTATTTTCAAAAGATGAAGTAGCCATTTTATTTGACTTTCAGGTACTTCACAAATTGTTGCATTAATTGGATAATTGACCAAATAAAAACATCAAAAATACATTCTTAATCCAGGGTACATGCAGGATTCATATAATTACCAAATTATAAAAACTGTGCGTGTTCTTTTATCAGCTTTCAGAGAATTTAATGCGTTAGAAATTAATCTTATTTTACTTTTTATACAATTTATTGTAAACATAATTTATTAAATTTAAAAACATAACATTTATACGAAAACTAAATATTATCACCATAAAAACTGTAAACGCATCACAAACAATATTTGATTTTATTATTCCAACGAAATTTGGAAAGACGAAGTAATAAGCGTGACGTGAATACTACGTATATAAATAATGCATGCAATTGTCAAACTACGTAGCTTAATTGTCATAGTAGTACAGCAATGAGCCAATGACATTTTGTCAACCAGCTGGTCGGTCATTCATTGTATTTTATCATTTTAATCCTTCAATTGCTAGCTGTTATCCATTTTAGTTCTACAATATTCTATATATCCCTTGCACAAAAAAATAAATGTGAAAATTTTATAAATACTAAAGATGTATTTTTATTTCATGTTTATTGTTATAATAATAAATAATTTTTTAATTTAATAATGAGGGTATGATAATGAGATTAAGATGAAAACTAGCTTGAGAAAATTGTATTATTTTATAATAGTATTAATTAAAAAGAAGCCTATTTGTTCTTTGCAGAACAATGGAAGTTTTCTAGATTAAGTCCAAGTTTTTTCTTTGAGACTAAAGTCTAGAATATATGGTTGCACTTTTTAATTTTTTTCGGTATTCATTCAAATATTCGTAGTCTAAAATAACAAGGAACCTATTATCCATAATAATTGCAAGAAAAAAAAAATACAATTTTTAAAAATAAATAAATACAATCATCGTAGTAGATGGGTCAATGCGACATAATTTTTTTTATCAAATTATAAAGAAGGTTTGAAATTTTATTTATAACTGACATTCGTCATCATCTCATTTAAAATATTCTTGGTAAAATATATGAAATATGAAACTAATTATGACATATATTTTACTTTTTGACGTAAATCAATGAAAAGTAGTAGTGAAATTTTTGGGTAAGTGGGGTGATTTTCTCAATACACAACCAAACATAAAATATTTAGCTGATTATATAGTAGTTTGACTTTACTAATCCTTGCGTGGCAACTTCCACACGTAACCAAATCACGTGCTTGTGTCGTAATTTTAGTACGCATATTTTATGTTGTCAACGAAAATGGGACAAGGAACCTACCAATCACCATTTATATATATTACTCCCTCCGTCCCAAATTAATTATTTTTCTATGATTTTTTTAAGTCAAATTGACTATTTTTAAAATTAATAATTAAGCATATATAAATATATTTCTAAAATTATAAAAATTGAAATTAGTAATAAATTGTATATACTTTCTTTTGGTTATAATATCTTCACCTATATGTTAGCAAAAATAGTAAAAAGATTAGTTTTAAAAATAGTCAATTTGACTTTAAAAAGTCCTAGAAATACAATTAATTTGGGACGGAGTGATATATGGTATTGAACTGGTTATTTTTTTGACCCGGTCTCTTTATTGTAGCAGTTCAAATTCTGAATCTCTCTCTCTATATATATATATATACACATACTATATGGTATTGAACTGGTTATTTTTTTGACCCGGTCTCTTTATCGTAGCAGTTCAAATTATGAATCTCATTCTCTCTCTATATATATACTAGTTACACCGTGGCAGAGGTTTTGTGTGTAATTATTCTAAAAAGATAATAATTTGTTTATTAAATTTAAAAAATAATATTAAAATATAAAAAAATAAAATTATAAAATAACTAAACTTACATAGACAAAAAGCAATATTAACCGTAAATAAACCGGATTGCCTACGAATTCGACTCCGCTCGACTCGATTAAGTCTGACTCGAGATCGACTCGATTAAGTCTGACTCGAGATCGACTCGAGCTTGTTAATGAGTCGAGCTCGAACAACATTTTTAGCCCATTTAGTTAAACGACCCGAACTCAAATAGTGTGGCGTTTTACTCGAGTCTGGCTCGTTTAGGCCCACCTCGAGCTCGGTTCGTTTAAGTCCGACTCGTTTAATAATTATTTAATTAAAATTTTATTTTATTTATATAAAATATATGATACAAAATATTTATTTTATTTATATATTTATTTTTTTCAAAAAAATAAAAAATAAATAATAAATAATTTAAGTTCGAGCTTGACTCGACTCGCTTAAGTCCGACTCGAACTCGACTCGTTTATAAACGAGTCGAGTTCGTACATAAAATTCCAAACTCGTTTAAAGCCCAACCCGATTCGACTCATTTAATTTTTATACGAGTTCTAGCTCGACCAATCAAAACTGAACTCGACTTGATTCTTTACCGATCAAATTGTACAAATCCAACAAGTTATATGCCTACGTGAATAAATAAGGCGGTTACCGGCTGCCAGATATGATCCCTTGACTTATTGAATTGTATTGAATGGAATTATCCCTCGACTTATTAATTTAGTTGACTTTTCCAGCAAACTGCTAATTCACTCCAAAATTGATATTATTTATATTTTACTTTATTTTATTTTGTTTCTTCTAGACTTGGAGAGAGAAAATGGATTTGATTTTTTTTCTTCGTTGATAAATAGTGTGTAACATATTTGGATTATTTTGTATTACTTTCGTTCTAAATTATAAGATCGTTATTGACTTTTGAAAGTTTATTTAAAATATTTTTAAATCTAAAATTGAGATGCTTAATTAAAAATTATGAAATAATAAATTTAAAAATGAGTAATACTTTTTAAATAGTTTATAATATTTATTATTATATTAAACTTATTATAAAATAATTCATGTTAATTTTGAGTTTAAAAATATTTTAAGTTGATTTCAAACAAACTAAGAACCAATGTTAATCATATTACTCTTTATACGGGCTTGATTGAAAATCAGTCTAAAACTTGTAAACTTATTTAGACTGAGCTTGGACATATTTATTAAAGGCCCGTATTTGTTAAATTGAAAAATGCTGGACAACTAGTTATTACTGTGGATCTCAAATTTAGCCCTAATTAGGACCAATGTTTATTTTTTTAACAATGGAGTACGGATGTTATGGTCCAAAACATGAAGAATATGGGCCCATCTAATTATATTATGAAAGACCATTCAGTGTTTTGCTACATATGAATTGTACTAATAAATTGCTAAATGAAATTCTATAGCAGCATAGTCAAATACTATAGTCGTATAATGATGATTTTTGTTGCTCATTTTATTTTATATTAATTACCATGGCGGTTAATATTTTTTTCACCCCTAGACCTGAAAATCTAGCTCAAGGTTAAACATTTATGGTGGAAAGTAAATTTTAATGCCTTAATAACAAAGGAAAACTTATTGCAAAATCTAGAAAGTGTGGACCTCACCTAACTAGTCTATTCTTTGCCCAAGACAGGCTGTTATAGTTTTAGTCAAACCTTTAAGGTATAAAATTTCATATTTTATAAGTCAACACAATCTAAGTCCAATGTGTTAGTCAAAGTGGGTGGAAATTCAAAATGACAAAAAAAGTAATTTAAGTCGCATGAAAATATAACCGATATAGCTAGAGATTATCCGATATAACAATTTTATTTCATATAAAATTTCTTAACCACTAAATTTAGATTTTTAGATTTTATTTATTTTTGAACCCTAATTAAAAAAATTATACATAAATTCTAAAGAATAAAAATAAAATAAAATAAAACATTAAATTTAAAAACTATAAACTGAATATTAAACATATCTTTGATATATTTCAATGATATATACTTCTTAAATTTCACTATATGAATTTCAATGATATATTTCACGAATCTTTGAATATACATATCTTTTCTTCTTTTTTTTCAAACTTGTCCATGTTGACTGGTTGTAGATATTTGTAGTATTATATTGCATGTGTTTTAATCACGTTATTATTATTATTTTTTTAAATTCTAGTTATTAAATTTCTTCGGATGTGACATATTTGAAAAGCACAAAATTATGAAAAATATAATATTTATTAAGTAATTTTGAGACGGGTGTAAAGGCCGATATTGATACAAATTTTTTTCCTTTGTTGGATTTTGAGACGGATTAGAGATGGTTATGGATCGTCTTAAACATAAATTTTATGCCAAAAAATATAACACTCCTGTCCCACAACAACGAAAGATAAGGGAAAAGTTTTATTATTAATAGTACTTTCAAGTCATGACCTTTTGAGTGAGTCTGTGGTGGGCTAAGATGACCCAAGAAGATATTATTGGGTCCTTAATTTAAGGCCTTGTTTGGATGTATTTGATTCGATTCGGACTTAGGATTTGACCTAAGATTTGTCAAAGTGGAAGAAAATTCAACAGGACAAAAAAGTAATTAGGTCACATGAAAAATATTGTTATTGTTTCTGTAATTAAGGACTAATTAACCAATATATAGCTAGAGATTACCCCGTCAAAACCTTGTGATATAATAACGAAGGTTGAAGAATATACAAATAAGTGTAAGACCCTCCCAAAATATTATGCAATAACTTGTAAAAGAAAAATATGAACATGAAAACTCAACATTCTAAGAACATTAATTATAAAACATTGATTTGTTATTCAAATCTATTCAACCACAATTATTACTTTTATCAGTTAAAAATTTGGCCAATTTAATTAATGTCCCTTGTACCTGTCTTTTTCTACTACTAAGAGACGTGATAAAAAAGATATTATCAATTCTAAAGTTAAAGCTTAATATCTTGGTAAAAGATAACGCTTTATTAATTTGTGATAATTTTTTTTTTTTTAAAATATGTTTTCTAAATCTAAACATCTTAAAACAAGAGTAATTACTGTCCTTCCAATTGAAGGTAAAGATCAAGAGAAAAGTTGGTATTAAGAAAGAAAACCAAAACTTTATTTAACCTAATAATAATAATAATAATAATAATAATAACTGAAGGTTTTCAAAGGGTGACGACGAAATAACTATATTGCCCTTTCTTCTATAAAAAAGCTAGCATGGATCTCAAAGTTTTGTGTATTGTGCACGTGGCCCGGTAAATTCAACTTCCCTCCCCCCCGCCCCACAATGTATCAAATCTGTGAGTTTTTATTAAGAAGTTTAGGTCTTTTAAGGATCTCCTTATATATTTTTGACACGTGTAATAGATCATATATAATTAATACAAACTGACCCCCACATGTTATGGACTATTGATTAAAAATATAATTATTGTACACGTGTCAAAAATGTATAAGAAGATTCTTTTCTTAGTTGGAACACCTGAACCTACTAATAAAATCTCCAAATTTGTCCGCTTATTACGTGGTTTTGGCTTTCATCATTTTTACGGTTATTTTTTCTGATCTTGACGTGGTTTATTTGAATTTAATTAATAATATTTGCATTTTTTTTCTAGACATGTGATGAAGGTAGGTCCTGGTTTGAATAATTTTTGTTAATACTTCTTTCGACTTTATTTATTCTAATTAATTTTTTATAATTAAATTAATTAATTTTAAAATTAATAATTAAATAAATATATTAGAAATTTTGAAATCAAATAAGTTGATTTTGATAGTATGTTCGATATACTTTCTTGTGATAATAATTTTGTGCGTATATATAATAAACTTAACAATAAAATTTAATTATAAATATGATTAATTTGATTATAAAAAGTCAATTAAGACAACTAAAACTGTACGAAGAGAGTAATTTGTAAAGGTAAATTTCAAAAGTAATAATAAAAATGGGTGACTATATAAACATGCATGTTAATATGGTTACATACTAATAATAAAAATGGGTGACTAAACATGCATGTTAATTGTCTAATTTTTTTAAACTTTAATTGTAGTTAGGAGGACACCAAAAATGGTGAAATGCCAATATTATTTATGTAATTATTTTATAAACAAGCAAAATTAAAGATTATGGAATATAACGCGCCATTTTTATTCTTTATTTTAAAATAAAATTCCATCCACCTAGCCAACTTTAATCGCACTCGCTTGCTAATTTTCTATAAAATCATTTAGTTTCTTTTTTAAAATTTTTTTTACCTCTTAGTGACTCCAACTGGCACATACACACGGTGACAATGACGACCAACTTTCTTGATACCATATCTTTTAATAAGGATTGACGGGCGACTATTACTCCCTGATGCTACTTTTGGATTAAAGGAATGAGATTAAGAATGGAATGATTTATTCCATTCTAGTTTTCATCTCATTCTAATTGGAATGAGTTATTTCATATGCTCTCCCTCCCTCAAGGAATCAAACACAATTTTTTTCATTCCAATCGCAACCAAACACAATTTTTTTTATTCCATAGGAATGAGTCATTCCATTCTTCCTCCTATTCCATCAATCCAAACGTAGCAAAGAGATATTTTTTAATTTTTTTAGAGTTAATTCTTGAAATTTAAATTTCATATGAAATTATTTAGTTTTAATACAAATAAATATAACAGTTGTAAATTAATTATAAAACACTACTAATTATCATATTTGTTATTTTCAAAATTTGAACAAATTGAATCAATTTTGAATTTTAAAATTTCGTGAATTAATTTATATTTATATATATATATATATATATATATATATATATATAGAGAGAGAGAGAGAGAGAGAGAGAGAGAGAGAGAGAGACGTGCCTAGTCTATTCTTTGCCAAATTTGGGGTAAGGGGGTAGAGTTGTGCTATATGGTTTAGTCAAACCTTAACTATTAAGGTAGTTGAGTTGATGATACGTCCATTGGCAATTCACATGTAAGAATGTATTGGGAAATGGCTATGTATATCTCCAGAAGATGTAAATTTTTTTTTTTTTAAATTTAAAAAATAAAAAGGATAAAAGTAAAGTCGTATTCCAATGATTTCTAATAAGTATCTTATATTTGAAATACATAAATACAAATAGTTAATATATACTTGCGAATACAAATATATACTGTTTATTAACCGTTTTGATTCCATGTGTTCCAATTGAGTTGCGAGCATATTCAACTATATATACTTGCTAATATATATTCTCCCTTCATTTAAATAAATCTTACTGTCTTCATTTATTTATTTATCTAAATACTACTATATAGTTATCAGCTATATGTCATAACTTTGTGATGAAAAAATATTGTCTGGTTCAAATCCTACACCCCTCCCATATATATATATATATATATATATATATATATATTCATTTAATAATTTATTTATTGGTTACCTGGTTTTGACTTAGATGCTTCAACAGTATGCATCATGTAATCAAGAGAATTTTATGTCCAAAATATTGGTTAAAATAATGAAATGTCAAGAATTTTAAATTAATCCATGTCTCTATAATTCTAATTAATGATTCACTCAAACATGCACTATATATCTAATTTAGCTGCTGAATTCATAAACACCATCACCACCACCCGGCTGCTCAACAAGGCTGGCTCAAACAACAGCCACAAGATGTAAATTAAGCAATTTCCAGACTTTAATCTTAAAACCAAATTTTTCGCTTAATCTCAAAATTATGCAAATTATTAATTAATATGGTGGAATTTAAATGGATATATAACAACAAACGAAACTGCTGAAAAAGTATAAACTAGTGAAAATTAATGATCGAACAGACAATATATATATATATATATATATATATATATATATATATATATATATCTAACAAATATACCAGTTTAAATTTTGGGTTTTGACTAATTGTAGTTGTACTAAATAGATAATACCATCCATGTTTTGCAGAAGTGGATGGTAAATGCAGCGTTGCGTTTCTTTCAGCCGAATCTCTAGGCTCTCTACCCTCATAGTGATCAACGACACGATTGATTACAGTTTGTGTTACGACGATAAAAACAAAAATAAATGAAAAAAATATTTACCCTTTTTATCATTTTTCTTTGTAGTATATAGAGACATCTCATTCAATAATTTATTTTTATTTACAATTTATGAGATAATGGCAAATTCATAAGATTTGGATATATTAGACAACGGGAGAATTACAAAGTTTCAACTCCTACCAAAACCCAAAAATTAACATAATTAAACCATCACTTGAACTCCTTCATAGCATCAGAAAGCTTTTTCTCAACTGAAAGAAAACTGTATCCCGCAATGAAGAAATACTCGATGTCTCCATACTTCATCAGAAACATGCCACCCCTGCTTTAATAAAATCTCCACAAACCAAACACCACCACCTGTAAAGCAATTACCAGACTTTAATCTCAAAATCAAAAAATTTTGGACTTTAATCTCAAAATCAAAAAATTAGGACTTAATCTCAAAAGAACAAATAGTATGTATATATTCTCTATTCCAAACATGAGAATAACATAATATTGGTATAAAACATAACACTTTTAGGAGAAATCCAGACCTTTTATTAATATTCACATGCCCACCAGGAGATTGTTCATCCCTAGGTCCCTGCAGGACCCGGATTACCCATGACGGATGGATAAGGCCGCGGTTGAGCTGGTGAATAAGATTGATACATAGCAGGAGTCCCAACAATGTTTGGTGGAATAGCTCTTGGGGTACTTGCACCTCCTAGGGTGGTTCCTGCAGGTGGAGTACCCATAGGGTTCATAATTGGAGTATTTCTCAAGATACCTATTCCCGGATGGTCAGGAAAATTAGAACCACCCATTACTTGAGCATTGATTACGCCACTAGGGTTTCTAGTGTTTTCAGAATTAGGGTTTCCAGAAACGGAACTGCTAGAGGTACCGGAACCCTTGCCCTTTCCTTTACTCGATCGTCCCATTTTGTTTGTCTAAGCTAGAGCTCTTTGTGCCTCACTTCTGGTTGATTTTCACTTCTTGGTTGGGTGTTTGTTTATTTATATATAACCAAGGGTAGCTCTCCAGAAAATTTTGAGTAATCTCATTTTAAAATTTTAATTTAATTTATTTTTAGGTTAAACCATTAATTCAACATCCCGATGTCATGATGACAGTTGGATTACCAGGTCTCCTTTTTGAAAGTCACGCTCCTCATTAAAATGCTAAGTAGAAAACGTAGTTTATTTTTCTTCCTTAAGTTCAATGTCTCTCAATCTCATTAAATTATTGGGATTTTATTTTCTAAAAGCATTACTTAGTCCTCTCCCCCTCTCTCCACATCTTATATGATTTGAGTAATATGCATATATTGAGTACTCACAGATTGATATGCTGACTGTTTCCTACCATTCTACTTTGAAGGGGTAGGTAAGAGTTAAGACCCCAAAAATATTACAATGCGAATATTACCCATGTAAATTATTTTGTAAACACGCACAAATAGAGATTAATTATATACACTTTAGTTTCTAAGTTCTATCGTCTCATAAGTATTAACCAATTTTCTTTATAGTATTCGAGCTTTAATTAGAATTCACCATTGAGATTCCGTTATATAATAACATGATGAGTGAGGGCATGATTACACCGACTCCACGAGGGATAAACGAGATACCTTTGCTATATCTGGTATTAATGTCTGTCCTAAAATTATTATAAAGTTAATTTCAATTACCCAATGAAAATATAAACCATTTACAGAAGTTGATTTTTGTTGCCCAACTTTCTTGATCTAATAAGTCGAAACATTTAAACTATTGCTTTGTTTCTGGGTACATCATATTGAACCATGCATATATTCTTACACACCATCCGTACGAATTGTCGGTCATACCATATCTTTCGATAAGGATTTGGTTTATTCTAGAAATGTGAGAATAAGTCAAACTTATGACTTCTGTGCATGTCTTATCTTAATTGCCTAATCTGTTTTACTAATTCAAACCGGATCTAGTTAGCACTATCTTTCTTTTATTTAAATGATTACCAATCACCAATGCCACATATAATTAATAAAAATTAATAACCACCAAATTCTTTTCATGGTTAATGTTATAATGATATCGATTGTCACCTATTTTGTTTTGTTTTCACAAAAAATATTAATATTTACTCATATTAAATTATTAGTTGTATACTTAAATATAATTAAGAGACGCATAAAACTCCTAAAATATTTTCATGGAACATTTACTTGAACTAAAGGCTCATTGCTCCCTCAGATAGGTTAAAAAATATGTGTGGTTCAAGTCCAAGCTTGTTACTAGAAGGTACGTCACTGAATTGGTCAGCTATTTTGGAATATATGCATGTGTTCAACAGACGTAATATATGTCCCACTTTAGTGAGCTATACTGCTCACATAATCCACATCAAGAGGATATGCAAGTCTCTATCTATGACTATATATAACCAAAGAATGGATTGAAGAAAAGGGTAAATAATTAAACAATTAATGAGTATTATAATCAACAATATTCTTTTCAATATGATTGTGTAGTTTATTGTTTCCTTTATAATATTTGAAAAATAAAGGGAGATATAGCGGACTGTCAAACTTAAACAAATTCATGGCAAAAAAAAAACAATTTAAACAAATTTAACTACTTCATTTGAATTGTCATATCAAATAAACAGAAACATTAGAATGAAAAGGAATTTTTACTAGATCTTGTAGAAGTAGAGGAAAATAGATTGAAGATACTAATTTGAGATAAAAATAAAATTTAAAATCTTGCGTTCGCCTCTGTATTTGAGCCTATTCATATATACACACACACTAATTTAAGATAAAAATAAAATTAACAATGACTGCCTGAAATAAATCTGAGCTAGGTAACGAGATTAATTTATATTTTGGGTTTGACATAGCTAGTTTATTCTCTTATCATAGCCAGGTCAAAGGTATGCCTTTACAGTGCTAGGGAAATAATTAATAATATAAATGTAAAATCTTTCCAAAGTGAAAAGTTATAATGCAACTTGGTTAATATGTTTAGGATGTAGATATATATGGTCAAATACATTTACGTTGGAAGTTAAATTTTAATGGTTTAGCCACGAATGAAATTTGTTTAAGGTCTAAAAACGTGGGCGCGGCGCCGAGTCTATTCTTTGCCAACTTTGAGGCAAGATGACAGGTTGTATATTGGTTTTAGTCAAACCTTAACTAGAAGGTATATAGTTGAATTGATGATAAGTTAAGTGGTAATTCACAGGTCAGAATATCTGGAAAATGTGAAATGGCTATAGATAGGGAAATGATTTCTTGACCAATTTAGATTGTAATTAATGTGAAATTTTAAGAAATATAATATAATAAATTATTGAGTTAATTTATAATTTTTTCTTATATTATTTATTTATATATTTCAATATTTACGATGGACATAAATTAGTATAGCATGACTCCTATGTATATGTCTTCAAAAGTGATAAAAAAAAATATGTTCTATTCCCATGATTTCTAATACGTTACTTAATCTGTATACAGCCATTATTTATGTCAACATAGGTGATAAGGAAGTGGAACATAAATCAAATAGCTAGTAGAAAAGTTTTAGGGAAAGTCAAAGAGTTCAGCAGTACTAAAATAAAATTTTATATCGATTATTCAACCACGACAGGAATTTTGGGACATTCCAGAATGTAGGCTGGTGCATAGCCGACCGAGCACGAGTGGATGGCAAAATGCAGCTGCGTTACTTATTGTCTCAGCCATCGGGGATGATCCATAGTTTGATCGGACTAATTTTAGTGGGTAGACTCATACCTTTTTATTTATAAATTTGAATCGTGTGATTGGATATTGGAGTCTTACCATCCCTTTTTTACTATATTTTTTTGCTATATTTTTGTTCATTGTATAATTTGTTTTCATGTTATTAAGTGTTTGAATTAATGTTTCCTGTTGGTTTTATATTGTTTTACCGTGCTACTTAATATTTGTTTGGATATCTCTTTCTTCTAGCAGAAGATATGTATATAAAGAATTCGAGTCACATAACAATTTGCTGCATTGTTTATTGGCCAAAATATATTTATTCGAGTCAAGTCATATGTTATATTTCGAACTAAACTTCGACACACACGTAATAATTTACAAGGAAAGGAATATATCATGGGATAAGGGCTTGAAAAATTACGCATTAAACATTCAGATGCTAATTGGTCGTTCAAATTAACTAGAAACACGCAATGTGAAGATCAGCTGAAATTTGAAAACTAGCCCCACCAGATTCATACACCGACAAGTAGGAGACTTGGATCAGCCGACCCACTGAATTATTTATTATATATACAATGTATACATTATAAATTTTAGAAGAATCACACAACTGGTTTCCTTTGTAAATTTTAGAAGTTTTTTCTTTTCTCAAAAAAAATTAAAAGCAAAAATCCCAAGAAAAATAAAAACAATCTCTGCTTTCAATTTGGATCTGAGTTTTAATGGGTTTTGAGGTTTTGGTTTTTAAATCTGAGCTAGTAATCGGAGAGCCATGGATCTGAGTTTGGGGTAATATTTTCAATATTTTTGTTTTTCTTATATATATATATATATTGTATTTCTTTGCTTTTATACGGTCATTTATTTTAATATTTTAATACGGTCAATGCATATTTTTTATAGTCAAATCGTATAAAATTAATTCGGTCCAATCAGGTTGCCGACCGAGTCGGATATTCTGGCCAATTTTAGTCGAAAAATGAATTTAAGGAATATTGTATGAAATTATGTGGTTAATGTAACAGATGTGTAAGCCTAATTAATTTAGGGGTCAATTTTAGTCGAAAAATGAATTTAAGGAATATTGTATGAATTAGGTAGTTGATTTAATAAATATGTAAACCCAATTAATTTAGGAACCAAATTATGATGAGGGTGGAACTTGGTATAACATAATTATGTGTATTTTACCTCGTGTATATATATATATATATATATATATATATATATATATATATTGAGTTGAATGAAATTCGAGTCATTTTAGGGTTTTATCTTTCTTTCTCTGAAAATGTTGGGTTTTATACAAACTTCTATTTATTTCACAAAAGAGATTTATTTTGTAAATCTTATAAATATCAAGTATGAAGTTTAATTCTATGTTTACCCAAAAAATATAAGTTATAGTTACGTAGTAGTGTCATCATGTTATAGTTCTATGTTTAATTATGATGACAAATTTTTTTAAATTTTTTTTATGTCATTTTGTACAATAATTAATAAATAAAAAATTGTTTTTCTAGAACTTATTTTAACTAATGAAACTAGATCTTTTTTGATGAGATAGAGGGAGTATTAACAAGTGCACCATGAGTTGGCCTTTTGAACATAATGATCAATCTTCATTTACTTTGTTAATATCCTTACTCAAATTTCTATATATTTGCAATATCCTTTTTTTGGTTGAATGCTACTCCAATTCTGAAAAAAGCAAAAGAGGGGATGAATGATACATCTTTCAATCAAATGTTGGCACGTTTAGGGTTTGGATGAGGACACCGCGTATAAAGCCCCACGTTTTGAACACGTATAATGACATCAACAATTAAACTTGTACGATTATTAGCTGATCAGCCTTAAATGTCAAATAGTGTACTAAGTCTCCGGGCAAACCTCATGCCAGCTTAACTGGAAAGAAGAAGTCAAAAAATGTTGAATTGTATTAGGAGTAGATAGAATGATATAGTCTATAACTAATATAAAGACATATATAGATAATTGATTGAAAATGCTTATTCCGAACAAAATTAACATCCTCTTTTTTTTTTTGTTAAAGTATACTTGTTTTTTTTTTTTTTCGTGAAACATATAAAATATATAAATAATCGGTCATTCTATGTACACCAATACTTGTTCACTAACTAAAAATAAATAATTGGTAGGCCCATTTAAATAGCAGGGACATGACACCTACTATTTTCTCTATACCAGTGTATAACAATAAATGTTATTCTTATAAACATCTAGCTGGTCAGAGAGTGGAAATAGTAAAACTTTTAGAAGAAGAAAAAAGCCCAGAGTAACGTAAAAGATTAAGACCATGTTCATCTATAAAACCCCCATTAGGCTAGAACAAAATGTATCATATCTTAAGTTTTCTGCCCTTAAGCTTTCTTACGTGAAAACCCACCTTTCTAGTACTACTGTGAATATCAACATTTATTTACTTGAGAGCTTAAGATTTAGAAAAAATTAAATGGGACGATCTGATGAGCAAAAGAGCAAGGCAACCGCTTCTAGCAATTCGGTTTCTGGGAACCCTAATCCAGCCGGTGGAGGAATCAATGCTCAAGTGATGGGTGGTTCATCTTTTCCTGACCCTGGATGGAGTACCGTAAACAATAGTCCAAACATGAGCCTTATGGGTGCTCCTTCTTTAGGAACCCTAATCCCAGGAGCTCAGAACCCTAATATTCCACCAAATATTATGGGGGCTCCTAGTTTTAATGAAGCTTATGGAGGTGCTCAACCGTGGCCTTTCGGTCCTTTCCCATCCATTATGGGAAATTCGCGTCCTGCAGGGAGCTAAAAATTCAGGTTCTGATTTCTGGTAGTTATTTGAATAAAAGTTGAAGAAAAATTTGCATCTGTTCATTTTAAGTGTTGGGTTTCTAAAATAAGTTGTTGTTTAGGGCGTAAGGTTTCTAAAATAAGTTGCTGCTGTTTGATTTGTGTATTTGTTGTACTTGCATGTACACCTTTCTATCATTTATCAGATTTTCAGTTATGTCAGTTATATTAATTTAGGTTTATAAGCTCTTTCTCCTTATGAATTTTTGTGTGTTTATTACAGTTAAGTCATTCGCTTCATGTTTGGAGTAGAGTAAATATGTATACAAATATATATATATATATATATATATATATATATATATATATATGTGTGTGTGTGTGTGTGTGTGTGTGTGTGTGTGTGTATCGAATTTTATAATTTTATATTCTTTCGTGATTAAGTCTGAAGTTTTTGATTTGAGATTAAAGTCTAGAAATTATACGAGGCCATATATGCACGAGCTAAGTTCTATATATTCTGCAGATGGGTAGCAACTGTTGTTAAATTTTGGAATATTAGATTCATAATAATACTTTCAAAAATACTCCACCATTTCCATTATATATGACTTTTAAGACATAATCACATATATTAAAAAATCTCATTAATTCTAGTGTTAGGTAATTAATGTTGGTTTAAAATTTCATTATTGCTCATGCACTAATTAATTACTCTTCCTTCTCTCGCAATTACTCTATTTTTTTAGTGGCAAAACATAAAATGATTAACTTTTTCTCCTACATATATGTAAAACGTCTTATATTATCGAGAAAAAAAACTTCTAAAATGACTTATATAATGAAAATGAGAGAGTAATAAAATCAAAGTTAAACCCAATATCGTAGAGTTTGACCCTCTTATCTTTGATGCATATATAATGAATGACAACTAAATGATCTTCAAAGGATATATGTTTGTATCAACATTTTGTTTTGACTGATTGTAGTTGTACTTCATATAAAATACCATCCAATGTTTTGCACAAGTGGATGGCACGGTCGATCGCAATTTGTGTTATACAACAAACTATGATAAATATATTTCAAGCATATTTTTAATTTTCAAACATACTGTTAATTTCATAAGCATTAGCCAATTTTCTCATAAGCATAAACCTTTGAATGAAAACCAATATAAAATTTACATGGGGATAAACGATATCTTTGTTATATATACCTCGTAGATTTATTATATAGTTAATTTCAAACGAAATTTTTTTTTGAATTTAAATGTGTGAATTTATATATACCTCGTAGATTTATTATAAAGTTAACGATATTAAAATTGAAAGTGCATCTAACAATAAAGTAGATTTAACTTTTGGATGTCAGCACAGTGCAAGTCAAGTGATTAGCCAAAGAAGCATGTGTGGCGCAAGTTGTCATGGCATCAACATCCTCAAGTACATCCAACAAATGCTAAATGTCAAAGAAGCATGTGATGTAGGTAGGCGCAAATTGTCATGGCATCAACATCCTCAAGTGCATCCAATATCGAGCATTAATCAAAGGAAAAACATGCCCAAATAAAGTCATTGTTTTGTAAAAGGGCGTGCATGGGTGAACATATCAAAAGATTCATAATGTTGTTATGCTTTCACAACCCAATATGCTAGGCATGTATATAAAAATAAAGACAATAAAACATGTAATTTTTTTTAAAAAAAGCAAATAAACTTTTATTAAACTGAGAAAAGAGTGCATTCAAAATATTTGGATGAACACCCGTAACAATTATAATATAAAAATTTGCTACATAATAAAAGATATAATGAATATAAATAATCTGACATTTCTAGTTGAAAAATATAAATTTATCTAAAAGAAACTGATTTTTCTTGTACATCTATTATTTGCCAAATTTGAAGCCCCTCAGAATGTTTTTTTTTATAAATTTTTTATAATTATTATCATTATTTTCATTTTATTTTTAAACATTTTACATATATATATATATATATATATATATATCATTCTTGGTTTTGGTCCAACCTTTATACTAGTAGGGACGTAATTGAATTGGCAGCTATTTTGGAATATAGGGAAAATACGTCATGGCTGTATAGTGTTCAACATACGTAAAATATGTCCCACTTTAGTGAGCTATATGTGAGTGACGTTCATATATATATATATATATATATATATATATATATATATATATATATATAGTCCGAGTCAAGTGGCAGAAATTAATGCAAATTTCAAAAAGCATGTGACATGCAAAACGTATACCACCGGTAGCCGACCCCAAAAAAGTAAGCACTGTCAATTATTAGAGGATATGCATGTATCTATACCCAAAAAAAGGATTGAAGAAAAGGGTAAATAATTAAACAATTAATGAGTATTATAATCAACAATATTCTTTTTAATGTGATTTTGTAGTTTAAATATTTTTTCCATTTGTGATATTTAAATAATAAAGGTCGATATAGCGCCCGGACTGTCAAAGTTATACAAATTTCATGGCCAAAAAAACAAAACAAAAAAAAAAAATTTAACTAATTCATTTGAATTGTCATGTCAAATTAAGAGCAACATTAGAATGAAACAGACAGTTTTTACAAGATCTTGTACAAAAAGAGGGAAATAGATTAAGATATTAATTTATTTTAGATTTAAGATCGGATATTACAAGTAATCACACATAAATTAAAGAACGAAAAAATAAAAGAACATACAATGTTACTCATGTTCACAAATTTAGCTAGTGCTTGTCTGATATAAATACTAAAGATGTATTTTTATTTCATGTTTATTGTTATAATAATAAATAATTTTTTAATTTAATAATGAGGGTATGATAATGAGATTAAGATGAAAACTAGCTTGAGAAAATTGTATTATTTTATAATAGTATTAATTAAAAAGAAGCCTATTTGTTCTTTGCAGAACAATGGAAGTTTTCTAGATTAAGTCCAAGTTTTTTCTTTGAGACTAAAGTCTAGAATATATGGTTGCACTTTTTAATTTTTTCGGTATTCATTCAAATATTCGTAGTCTAAAATAACAAGGAACCTATTATCCATAATAATTGCAAGAAAAAAAAATACAATTTTTAAAAATAAATAAATACAATTATCGTAGTAGATGGGTCAATGCGACATAATTTTTTTTTATCAAATTATAAAGAAGGTTTGAAATTTTATTTATAACTGACATTCGTCATCATCTCATTTAAAATATTCTTGGTAAAATATATGAAATATGAAACTAATTATGACATATATTTTACTTTTTGATGTAAATCAATGAAAAGTAGTAGTGAAATTTTTGGGTAAGTGGGGTGATTTTCTCAATACACAACCAAACATAAAATATTTAGCTGATTATATAGTAGTTTGACTTTACTAATCCTTGCATGGCAACTTCCACACGTAACCAAATCACGTGCTTGTGTCGTAATTTTAGTACGCATATTTTATGTTGTCAACGAAAATGGGACAAGGAACCTACCAATCACCATATATATATATATATATATATATTATATGGTATTGAACTGGTTATTTTTTTGACCCGGTCTCTTTATTGTAGCAGTTCAAATTCTGAATCTCTCTCTCTCTCTCTCTCTCTCTATATATATATATATATATATACACACACATACTATATGGTATTGAACTGGTTATTTTTTTGTCCCGGTCTCTTTATCGTAGCAGTTCAAATTATGAATCTCATTCTCTCTCTATATATATACTAGTTACACCGTGGCATAGGTTTTGTGTGTGTAATTATTCTAAAAAAATGATAATTTTTTTATTAAATTTAAAAAATAATATTAAAATATAAAAAATAAAATTATAAAATAACTAAACTTACATAGACAAAAAGCAATATTGACTGTAAATAAATCGGATTGCTTACGAATTCGACTGGCTCGACTCGATTAAGTCTGACTCGAGATCGACTCGAGCTTGTTAATGAGTCGAGCTCGAATAACACTTTTAGCCCACTTAGTTAAACGACCCGAACTCAAATAGTGTGACGTTTCACTCGAGTCTGGCTCGTTTAGGCCCATCTCGAGCTCAGTTCGTTTAAATCCGACTCGTTTAATAATTATTTAATTAAAATTTTATTTTATTTATATAAAATATATGATACAAAATATTTATTTTATTTATATATTTATTTTTTTCAAAAAAATAAAAAATAAAAAATAAATAATTTAAGTTTGAGCTTGACTCGACTCGTTTATAAACGAGCCGAGTTCGTACATAAAATTCCAAACTCGTTTAAAGCCCAACCCAATTCGACTCATTTAATTTTTATACGAGTTCTAGCCCGACCAATCAAAACTGAACTCGACTTGATTCGTTTACCGACCAAATTGTACAAATCCAACAAGTTATATGCCTACGTGAATAAATAAGGCGGTTACCGGCTGCCAGATATGATCCCTTGACTTATTGAATTGTATTGAATGGAATTATCCCTCGACTTATTAATTTAGTTGACTTTTCCAGAATAAACTCCAAAATTGATATTATTTATATTTTACTTTATTTTATTTTGTTTCTTCTAGACTTGGAGAGAGAAAATGGATTTGATTTTTTTCTTCCTTGATAAATAGTGTGTAACATATTTGGATTATTTTGTATTACCTTCGCTCTAAATTATAAGATCGTTATTGACTTTTGAAAATCTATTTAAAATATTTTTAAATCTAAAATTGAGATGATTAATTAAAAATTATGAAACAATAAATTTAAAAATGAGTAATACTTTTTAAATAGTTTATAATATTTATTATTATATTAAACTTATTATAAAGTAATTCATGTTAATTTTGAGTTTAAAAATATTTTAAGTTGAGTTCAAACAAACTAGGAACCAATGTTAATCATATTACTCTTTATACGGACTTGATTGAAAATCAGTCTAAAACTTGTAAACTTATTTAGACTGAGCTTGGACATATTTATTAAAGGCCCGTATTTGTTAAATTGAAAAATGCTGGACAACTAGTTATTTCTGTGGATCCCAAATTTAGCCCTAATTAGGACTGATCCATCTTACATTTTAGACTACCAGTTGGACCAATGTTTATTTTTTTAACAATGGAGTGCGGAATAATTGTAGTCCAATAACTTTAGAGAAACATGAAGAATATGGGCCCATCTAATTATATTATGAAAGACCATTCATTGTTTTGCTACATATGAATTGTACTAATAAATTGCTAAATGAAATTCTATAGCAGCATAGTCAAATACTATAGTCGTATAATGATGATTTTTGTTGCTCATTTTATTTTATATTAATTACCATGGCGGTTAATATTTTTTTCACCCCTAGACCTGAAAATCTAGCTCAAGGTTAAACATTTATGGTGGAAAGTAAATTTTAATGCCTTAATAACAAAGGAAAACTTATTGCAAAATCTAGAAAGTGTGGACCTCACCTAACTAGTCTATTCTTTGCCCAAGACAGGCTGTTATGGTTTTAGTCAAACCTTTAAGGTATAAAATTTCATATTTTATAAGTCAACACAATCTAAGTCCAATGTGTTAGTCAAAGTGGGTGGAAATTCAAAATGACAAAAAAAGTAATTTAAGTCGCATGAAAATATAACCGATATAGCTAGAGATTATCCGATATAACAATTTTATTTCATATAAAATTTCTTAACCACTAAGTTTAGATTTTTAGATTTTATTTATTTTTGAACCCTAATTAAAAAAATTATACATAAATTCTAAAGAATAAAAATAAAATAAAATAAAACATTAAATTTAAAAACTATAAACTGAATATTAAACATATCTTTGATATATTTCAATGATATATACTTCTTAAATTTCACTATATGAATTTCAATGATATATTTCACGAATCTTTGAATATACATATCTTTTCTTCTTTTTTTTCAAACTTGTCCATGTTGACTGGTTGTAGATATTTGTAGTATTATATTGCATGTGTTTTAATCACGTTATTATTATTATTTTTTTAAATTCTAGTTATTAAATTTCTTCGGATGTGACATATTTGAAAAGCACAAAATTATGAAAAATATAATATTTATTAAGTAATTTTGAGACGGGTGTAAAGGCCGATATTGATACAAAATTTTTTCCTTTGTTGGATTTTGAGACGGATTAGAGATGGCTATGGATCGTCTTAAACATAAATTTTATGTCAAAAAATATAACACCCCTGTCCCACAACGAAAGATAAAAGAAAAGTTTTACTATCAATAATACCTTCAAGTCATGACCTTTTGAGTGAGTCTGTGGTGAGCTAAGATGACCCAAGAAGATATTATTGGGTCCTTAATTTAAGGCCTTGTTTGGATGTATTTGATTCGATTCGGACTTAGGATTTGACCTAAGATTTGTCAAAGTGGAAGAAAATTCAACAGGACAAAAAAGTAATTAGGTCACATGAAAAATATTGTTATTGTTTCTGTAATTAAGGACTAATTAACCAATATATAGCTAGAGATTACCCCGTCAAAACCTTGTGATATAATAACGAAGGTTGAAGAATATACAAATAAGTGTAAGACCCTCCCAAAATATTATGCAATAACTTGTAAAAGAAAAATATGAACATGAAAACTCAACATTCTAAGAACATTAATTATAAAACATTGATTTGTTATTCAAATCTATTCAACCACAATTATTACTTTTATCAGTTAAAAATTTGGCCAATTTAATTAATGTCCCTTGTACCTGTCTTTTTCTACTACTAAGAGACGTGATAAAAAAGATATTATCAATTCTAAAGTTAAAGCTTAATATCTTGGTAAAAGATAACGCTTTATTAATTTGTGATAATTTTTTTTTTTTTAAAATATGTTTTCTAAATCTAAACATCTTAAAACAAGAGTAATTACTGTCCTTCCAATTGAAGGTAAAGATCAAGAGAAAAGTTGGTATTAAGAAAGAAAACCAAAACTTTATTTAACCTAATAATAATAATAATAATAATAATAATAATAATAATAATAATAATAATAACTGAAGGTTTTCAAAGGGTGACGACGAAATAACTATATTGCCCTTTCTTCTATAAAAAAGCTAGCATGGATCTCAAAGTTTTGTGTATTGTGCACGTGGCCCGGTAAATTCAACTTCCCTCCCCCCCCCCCGCCCCCACAATGTATCAAATCTGTGAGTTTTTATTAAGAAGTTTAGGTCTTTTAAGGACCTCCCTATATATTTTTGACACGTGTAATAGATCATACATAATTAATACAAACTGACCCCCACATGTTATGGACTATTGATTAAAAATATAATTATTGTACACGTGTCAAAAATGTATAAGAAAATTCTTTTCTTAGTTGGAACACCTGAACCTACTAATAAAATCTCCAAATTTGTCCGCTTATTACGTGGTTTTGGCTTTCATCATTTTTACGGTTATTTTTTCTGATCTTGACGTGGTTTATTTGAATTTAATTAATAATATTTGCATTTTTTTTCTAGACATGTGATGAAGGTAGGTCCTGGTTTGAATAATTTTTGTTAATACTTCTTTCGACTTTATTTATTCTAATTAATTTTTTATAATTAAATTAATTAATTTTAAAATTAATAATTAAATAAATATATTAGAAATTTTGAAATCAAATAAGTTGATTTTGATAGTATGTTCGATATACTTTCTTGTGATAATAATTTTGTGCGTATATATAATAAACTTAACAATAAAATTTAATTATAAATATGATTAATTTGATTATAAAAAGTCAATTAAGACAACTAAAACTGTACGAAGAGAGTAATTTGTAAAGGTAAATTTCAAAAGTAATAATAAAAATGGGTGACTATATAAACATGCATGTTAATATGGTTACATACTAATAATAAAAATGGGTGACTAAACATGCATGTTAATTGTCTAATTTTTTTAAACTTTAATTGTAGTTAGGAGGACACCAAAAATGGTGAAATGCCAATATTATTTATGTAATTATTTTATAAACAAGCAAAATTAAAGATTATGGAATATAACGCGCCATTTTTATTCTTTATTTTAAAATAAAATTCCATCCACCTAGCCAACTTTAATCGCACTCGCTTGCTAATTTTCTATAAAATCGTTTAGTTTCTTTTTTAAAATTTTTTTTACCTCTTAGTGACTCCAACTGGTACATACACACGGTGACAATGACGACCAACTTTCTTGATACCATATCTTTTAATAAGGATTGACCGGCGACTATTACTCTCTGATGCTACTTTTGGATCAAAAGAATGAGATTAAGAATGGAATGATTTATTCCATTCTAGTTTTCATCTCATTCTAATTGGAATGAGTTATTTCATATGTTTTCCCTCCCTCAAGGAATCAAACACAATTTTTTTCATTCCAATCGCAACCAAACACAATTTTTTTTATTCCATAGGAATGAGTCATTCCATTCTTCCTCCTATTCCATCAATCCAAACGTAACAAAGAGATATTTTTTTAATTTTTTTAGAGTTAATTCTTGAAATTTTAAAATTTAATATAAAATAATTTAATTTTAATACAAATAAATATAACAGTTATAAATTAATTATAAAACACTATTAATTATTATTTTTATTATTAATTATTATTTTTATTATTTTTAAAATTTGAATAAATTATATCAATTTTAAGTTTTAAAATTTTGCGAATTAATTTATATATATATATATATATATATAGAGAGAGAGAGAGAGAGAGACGTGCCTAGTCTATTCTTTGCCAAATTTGGGGTAAGGGGGGTAGAGTTGTGCTATATGGTTTAGTCAAACCTTAACTATTAAGGTAGTTGAGTTGATGATACGTCCATTGGCAATTCACATGTACTCTCTCTGTTCCTAAAAGATTATCGTTTTAAGAAGTAATTTTTGTTTCAAAAAGATTGACGTTTTGAGTTTATCAATGCAGATGGAGTAATTTTTTCCAACTTTACCCTTATTTAAAGTTCTCCTACTTAATGATTTTTTTCAAAAAAATACAAAACCCTTCTTGGTTGTTGAAATGTCTTTACAAATCTCTTCCCTTCCCAATACTTCTTCTTTATAATCTCATGGTTGGTAGTATATCCTTTTTGGAATCTACAAAGTTAATAATTAGTTGAGATAATTAAAACAAGGGTAATATAGTATTTTTCATAAGGAGTAATTGCATTTCTTAATCTACGTGAATTAACCTTAAACGACAATCTTTTAGGAACAGAGGGAGTAAGAATGTATTGGGAAATGGCTATGTATATCTCCGGAAGATGTAAATTTTTTTTTTTTTTTAAAATTTAAAAAATAAAAAGGATAAAAGTAAAGTCGTATTCCAATGATTTCTAATAAGTATCTTATATTTGAAATACATAAATACAAATAATTAATATATACTTGCGAATACAAATATATACTGTTTATTAACCGTTTTGATTCCATGTGTTCCAATTGAGTTGCGAGCATATTCAACTATATATACTTGCTAATATATATTCTCCCTTCATTTAAATAAAACTTACTGTCTTCATTTATTTATTTATCTAAATACTACTATATAGTTATCAGCTATATGTCATAACTTTGTGATGAAAAAATATTGTCTGGTTCAAATCCTACACCCCTCCCATATATATATATATATATATATATATATATATATATATATTCATTTAATAATTTATTTATTGGTTACCTGGTTTTGACTTAGATGCTTCAACAGTATGCATCATGTAATCAAGAGAATTTTATGTCCAAAATATTGGTTAAAATAATGAAATGTCAAGAATTTTAAATTAATCCATGTCTCTATAATTCTAATTAATGATTCACTCAAACATGCACTATATATCTAATTTAGCTGCTGAATTCATAAACACCATCACCACCACCCGGCTGCTCAACAAGGCTGGCTCAAACAACAGCCACAAGATGTAAATTAAGCAATTTCCAGACTTTAATCTTAAAACCAAATTTTTCGCTTAATCTCAAAATTATGCAAATTATTAATTAATATGGTGGAATTTAAATGGATATATAACAACAAACGAAACTGCTGAAAAAGTATAAACTAGTGAAAATTAATGATCGAACAGACAATATATATATATATATATATATATATATATATATATATATATATATATATATATAAAATATCTAACAAATATACCAGTTTAAATTTTGGGTTTTGACTAATTGTAGTTGTACTAAATAGATAATACCATCCATGTTTTGCAGAAGTGGATGGTAAATGCAGCGTTGCGTTTCTTTCAGCCGAATCTCTAGGCTCTCTACCCTCATAGTGATCAACGACACGATTGATTACAGTTTGTGTTACGACAAACTGTGATAAAAACAAAAATAAATGAAAAAAATATTTACCCTTTTTTTCATTTTTCTTTGTAGTATATAGAGACATCTCATTCAATAATTTATTTTTATTTACAATTTATGAGATAATGGCAAATTCATAAGATTTGGATATATTAGACAACGGGAGAATTACAAAGTTTCAACTCCTACCAAAACCCAAAAATTAAACCATAATCTAAAACCACCAAATAATGAAAAGAAAAATAAGTCGTAAAACATCACTTGAACTCCTTCATAGCATCAGAAAGCTTTTTCTCAACTGAAAGAAAACTGTATCCCGCAATGAAGAAATACTCGATGTCTCCATACTTCATCAGAAACATGCCACCCCTGCTTTAATAAAATCTCCACAAACCAAACACCACCACCTGTAAAGCAATTACCAGACTTTAATCTCAAAATCAAAAAATTTTGGACTTAAATCTCAAAATCAAAAAATTTTGGACTTAATCTCAAAAGAACAAATAGTATGTATATATTCTCTATTCCAAACATGAGAATAACATAATATTGGTATAAAACATAACACTTTTAGGAGAAATCCAGACCTTTTATTAATATTCACATGCCCACCAGGAGATTGTTCATCCCTAGGTCCCTGCAGGACCCGGATTACCCATGACGGATGGATAAGGCCGCGGTTGAGCTGGTGAATAAGATTGATACATAGCAGGAGTCCCAACAATGTTTGGTGGAATAGCTCTTGGGGTACTTGCACCTCCTAGGGTGGTTCCTGCAGGTGGAGTACCCATAGGGTTCATAATTGGAGTATTTCTCAAGATACCTATTCCCGGATGGTCAGGAAAATTAGAACCACCCATTACTTGAGCATTGATTACGCCACTAGGGTTTCTAGTGTTTTCAGAATTAGGGTTTCCAGAAACGGAACTGCTAGAGGTACCGGAACCCTTGCCCTTTCCTTTACTCGATCGTCCCATTTTGTTTGTCTAAGCTAGAGCTCTTTGTGCCTCACTTCTGGTTGATTTTCACTTCTTGGTTGGGTGTTTGTTTATTTATATATAACCAAGGGCAGCTCTCCAGAAAATTTTGAGTAATCACTTTTTAAAAATTTAATTTAATTTTTTTTAGGTTAAACCATTAATTCAACATCCTGATGTCATGATGACAGTTGGATTACCAGGTCTCCTTTTTGAAAGTCACGCTCCTCATTAAAATGCTACGTAGAAAACGTAGTTTATTTTTCTTCCTTAAGTTCAATGTCTCTCAATCTCATTAAATTATTAGGATTTTATTTTCTAAAAGCATTACTTAGTCCTCTCCCCCTCTCTCCACATCTTATATGATTTGAGTAATATGCATATATTGAGTACTCACAGATTGATATGCTGACTGTTTCCTACCATTCTACTTTGAAGGGTTAAGTCCCCAAAAATATTACAATGCGAATATTACCCATGTAAATTATTTTGTAAACACGCACAAATAGAGATTAATTATATACACTTTAGTCTCATAAGTATTAACCAATTTTCTTTATAGTATTCGAGCCTTAATTAGAATTCACCATTGAGATTCCGTTATATAATAACATGATGAGCGAGGGCATGATTACACCGACTCCACGAGGGATAAACGAGATACCTTTGCTATATCTGGTATTAATGTCTGTCCTAAAATTATTATAAAGTTAATTTCAATTACCCAATGAAAATATAAACCATTTACAGAAGTTGATTTTTGTTTCCCAACTTGCTTGATCTAATAAGTCGAAACATTTAACTATTGCTTTGTTTCTGGGTACATCATATTGAACCATGCATATATTCTTACACACCATCCGTACGAATTGTCGGTCATACCATATCTTTCGATAAGGATTTGGTTTATTCTAGAAATGTGAGAATAAGTCAAACTTATGACTTCTGTGCATGTCTTATCTTAATTGCCTAATCTGTTTTACTAATTCAAACCGGATCTAGTTAGCACTATCTTTCTTTTATTTAAATGATTACCAATCACCAATGCCACATATAATTAATAAAAATTAATAACCACCAAATTCTTTTCATGGTTAATGTTATAATGATATCGATTGTCACCTATTTTGTTTTGTTTTCACAAAAAATATTAATATTTACTCATATTAAATTATTAGTTGTATACTTAAATATAATTAAGAGACGCATAAAACTCCTAAAATATTTTCATGGAACATTTACTTGAACTAAAGGCTCATTGCTCCCTCAGATAGGTTAAAAAATATGTGTGGTTCAAGTCCAAGCTTGTTACTAGAAGGTACGTCACTGAATTGGTCAGCTATTTTGGAATATATGCATGTGTTCAACAGACGTAATATATGTCCCACTTTAGTAAGCTATACTGCTCACATAATCCAGATCAAGAGGATATGCATGTCTCTATCTATGACTATATATAACCAAAGAATGGATTGAAGAAAAGGGTAAGTAATTAAACAATTAATGAGTATTATAATCAACAATATTCTTTTCAATATGATTGTGTAGTTTATTGTTTCCTTTATAATATTTGAAAAATAAAGGGAGATATATAGCGGACTGTCAAACTTAAACAAATTCATGGCAAAAAAAAACACTTTAAACAAATTTAACTACTTCATTTGAATTGTCATATCAAATAAACAGAAACATTAGAATGAAAAGGATTTTTTACTAGATCTTGTAGAAGTAGAGGAAAATAGATAAAGATACTAATTTGAGATAAAAATAAAATTTAAAATCTTGCATTTGTCCCTGTATTTGAGCCCATTCATATATATATATATATATATTGGCTTTGACATATAGCTAGTTTATTCTCTTATCATAGCCAGGTCAAAGGCATGCCTTTACAGTGCTAGGGAAATAATTAATAATATAAATGTAAAATCTTTTCCAAAGTGAAAAGTTATAATGCAACTTGGTTAATATGTTTAGGATGTAGATATATATGGTCAAATAAATTTACGTTGGAAGTTAAATGTTAATGGTTTAGCCACGAATGAAATTTGTTTAAGGTCTAAAAACGTGGGCGCCTAGTCTATCCTTTGCCAACTTTGAGGCAAGATGACAGGTTGTATATTGGTTTTAGTCAAACCTTAACTAGAAGGAATATAGTTGAATTGATGATAAGTTAAGTGGTAATTCACAGGTCAGAATATCTGGAAAATGTGAAATGGCTATAGATAGGGAAATGATTTCTTGACCAATTTAGATTGTAATTAATGTGAAATTCTAAGAAATATAATATAATAAATTATTGAGTTAATTTATAATTTTTTCTTATATTATTTATTTATATATTTCAATATTTACGATGGACATAAATTAGTATAGCATGACTCCTATGTATATGTCTTCAAAAGTGATAAAAAAAAATATGTTCTATTCCCATGATTTCTAATACGTTACTTAATCTGTATACAGCCATTATTTATGTCAACATAGGTGATAAGGAAGTGGAACATAAATCAAATAGCTAGTAGAAAACTTTTAGGGAAAGTCAAAGAGTTCAGCAGTACTAAAATAAAATTTTATATCGATTATTCAACCACGACAGGAATTTTGGGACATTCCAGAATGTAGGCTGGTGCATAGCCGACCGAGCACGAGTGGATGGCAAAATGCAGCTGCGTTACTTATTGTCTCAGCCATCGGGGATGATCCATAGTTTGATCGGACTAATTTTAGTGGGTAGACTCATACCTTTTTATTTATAAATTTGAATCGTGTGATTGGATATTGGAGTCTTACCATCCCTTTTTTACTATATTTTTTTGCTATATTTTTGTTCATTGTATAATTTGTTTTCATGTTATTAAGTGTTTGAATTAATGTTTCCTGTTGGTTTTATATTGTTTTACCGTGCTACTTAATATTTGTTTGGATATCTCTTTCTTCTAGCAGAAGATATGTATATAAAGAATTCGAGTCACATAACAATTTGCTGCATTGTTTATTGGCCAAAATATATTTATTCGAGTCAAGTCATATGTTATATTTCGAACTAAACTTCGACACACACGTAATAATTTAAAAGGAAAGGAATATATCATGGGATAAGGGCTTGAAAAATTACGCATTAAACATTCAGATGCTAATTGGTCATTGGTCCATGGTCAAATTAATTAGAAACACGCAATTGTGAAGATCAGCTGAAATTTGAAAACTAGCCCCACCAGATTCATAAACTGACATGTAGGAGACTTGGATCAGCCGACCCACTGAATTATTTATTATATATACAATGTATACATTGTAAATTTTAGAAGAATCGCACAACTTGTTTCCTTTGTAAATTTTAGAAGTTTTTTCTTTTCTTAAAAAAAAATTAAAAGCAAAAATCCCAAGAAAAATAAAAACAATCTCTGCTTTCAATTTGGATTTGAGTTTTAATGGGTTTTGAGGTTTTGGTTTCTAGATCTGAGTTAGTAATCGGAGAACCATGGATCTGAGTTTGGGATAATATTTTCAATTTTTTTTGTTTTTATTGTTTTTCTTATATATATATTTTTTGTATTTCTTTGATTTTATATGGCCATTTATTTTAATATTTTCATACGGTCAATGCGTATTTTTTATAGTCAAATTGTATAAAACTAATCGGGTCCAATTGGGTTGTTGAACGGGTCGGATATTCTGGCCAATTTTAGTCGAAAAATAAATTTGAGGAACATTGTATGAAATTATGTGGTTAATGTAACAGATGTGTAAGCCTAATTAATTTAGGGGTCAATTTTAGTAGAAAAATAAATTTGAGGGACATTGTACGAAATTAGGTTGTTGATTTAATAAATATATAAACCCAATTAATTTACGGGTCAAATTATGATGAGGGTGGAACTTGGTGTAATATAATTAAGTGTATTTGACCCATATATATATATATATATATATATATATATATATATATGTGAGCTGAATGAAATTTGAGTCATTTTAGGGTTTTATCTTTCTTTTTCTGAGAATGTTGGGATTTATACAAACTTCTATTTATTTCACAAAAGAAGTTTATTTTGTAAATCTTACAAATATTAAGTATGAAGTTTAATTCTATGTTTGCCCAAAAAATATAAGTTATAGCTACGTAGCAGTATCATCATGTTATAGTTCTATGTTTAATTATGATGACAAATTTTAAAAAATTATGTCATTTTGTACAATAATTAATAAATAAAAAATTATTTTTCTAGAACTTATTTTAACTAATGAAACTATATCTTTATTTTTTTTTTGCTAAATTGAATTAAATTTAAGAAACTATATCTTTTTTGATGAGATAGAGGGAGTATTAACAAGTGCACCATGAGTTGGCCTTTTGAACATAATGATCAATCTTCATTTACTTTGTTAATATCCTTACTCAAATTTCTATATATTTGCAATATCCTTTTTTTGGTTGAATGCTACTCCAATTCTGAAAAAAGCAAAAGAGGGGATGAATGATACATCTTTCAATCAAATGTTGGCACGTTTAGGGTTTGGATGAGGACACCGCGTATAAAGCCCCACGTTTTGAACACGTATAATGACATCAACAATTAAACTTGTACGATTATTAGCTGATCAGCCTTAAATGTCAAATAGTGTACTAAGTCTCCGGGCAAACCTCATGCCAGCTTAACCGGAAAGAAGTCGTCAAAAAATGTTGAATTGTATTAGGAGTAGATAGAATGATATAGTCTATAACTAATATAAAGACATAAATAATTGATTGAAAATGCTTATTCCGAACAAAATTAACATCCTCTTTTTTTTTTGTTAAAGTATACGTGTTTTTTTTTTCGTGAAACATATAAAATATATAAATAATCGGTCATTCTATGTACACCAATACTTGTTCACTAACTAAAAAAAAAAATTTGGTAGGCCCATTTAAATAGCAGGGACATGACACCTACTATTTTCTCTATACCAGTGTATAACAATAAATGTTATTCTTATAAACATCTAGCTGGTCAGAGAGTGGAAATAGTAAAACTTTTAGAAGAAGGAAAAAGCCCAGAGTAACGTAAAAGATTAAGACCATGTTCATCTACAAAACCCCCATTAGGCTAGAACAAAATGTATCATATCTTAAGCTTTCTGCCCTTAAGCTTTCTTACGTGCAAACCCACCTTTCTAGTACTACTGTGAATATCAACATTTATTTACTTGAGAGCTTAAGATTTAGAAAAAATTAAATGGGACGATCTGATGAGCAAATTAAAGAGCAAGGCAACCGCTTCTAGCAATTCGGTTTCTGGGAACCCTAATCCAGCCGGTGGAGGAATCAATGCTCAAGTGATGGGTGGTTCATCTTTTCCTGACCCTGGATGGAGTACCGTAAACAATAGTCCAAACATGAGCCTTATGGGTGCTCCTTCTTTAGGAACCCTAATCCCAGGAGCTCAGAACCCTAATATTCCACCAAATATTATGGGGGCTCCTAGTTTTAATGAAGCTTATGGAGGTGCTCAACCGTGGCCTTTCGGTCCTTTCCCATCCATTATGGGAAATTCGCGTCCTGCAGGGAGCTAAAAATTCAGGTTCTGATTTCTGGTAGTTATGTGAATAAAAGTTGAAGAAAAATTTGCATCTGTTCATTTTAAGTGTTGGGTTTCTAAATTCTAAAATAAGTTGTTGTTTAGGGCGTAAGGTTTCTAAAATAAGTTGCTGCTGTTTGATTTGTGTATTTGTTGTACTTGCATGTACACCTTTCTATCATTTATCAGATTTTCAGTTATGTCAGTTATATTAATTTAGGTTTATAAGCTCTTTCTCCTTATGAATTTTTGTGTGTTTATTACAGTTAAGTC
Organism: Aralia elata; assembly: GCA_034770075.1. Classification (NCBI taxonomy): domain Eukaryota; kingdom Viridiplantae; phylum Streptophyta; class Magnoliopsida; order Apiales; family Araliaceae; genus Aralia; species Aralia elata. The sequence continues at coordinate 45,848,107 of CM068381.1, read as the reverse complement.
ATTCGCTTCATGTTTGGAGTAGAGTAAATATGTATACAAATATATATATATATATATATATATGTATGTATGTATCGAATTTTATAATTTTATATTCTTTCTTGATTAAGTCTGAAGTTTTTGATTTTAGATTAAAGTCTAGAAATTATACGAGGCCATATATGCACGAGCTAAGTTCTATATATTCTGCAGATGGGTAGCAACTGTTGTTAAATTTTGGAATATTAGATTCATAATAATACTTTCAAAAATACTCCATCATTTCCATTATATATGACTTTTAAGACATAATCACATATATTAAAAAATATCATTAATTCTAGTGTTAGGTAATTAATGTTGGTTTAAAATTTCATTATTGCCCATGCACTAATTAATTACTCTTCCTCCTCTCGCAATTACTCTATTTTTTTGGTGGCAAAACATAAAATGATTAACTTTTTCTCCTACATATATGTAAAACGTCTTATATTATGGAGAAAAAAAACTTCTAAAATGACTTATATAATGAAAATGAGAGAGTAATAAAATCAAAGTTAAACCCAATATCGTAGAGTTTGACCCTCTTATCTTTGATGCATATATAATGAATGACAACTAAATGATCTTCAAAGGATATATGTTTGTATCAACATTTTGTTTTGACTGATTGTAGTTGTACTTCATATAAAATACCATCCAATGTTTTGCACAAGTGGATGGCACGGTCGATCGCAATTTGTGTTATACAACAAACTATGATAAATATATTTCAAGCATATTTTTAATTTTCAAACATACTGTTAATTTCATAAGCATTAGCCAATTTTCTCATAAGCATAAACCTTTGAATGAAAACCAATATAAAATTTACATGGGGATAAACGATATCTTTGTTATATATACCTCGTAGATTTATTATATAGTTAATTTCAAACGAAATTTTTTTTTGAATTTAAATGTGTGAATTTATATATACCTCGTAGATTTATTATAAAGTTAACGATATTAAAATTGAAAGTGCATCTAACAATAAAGTAGATTTAACTTTTGGATGTCAGCACAGTGCAAGTCAAGTGATTAGCCAAAGAAGCATGTGTGGCGCAAGTTGTCATGGCATCAACATCCTCAAGTACATCCAACAAATGCTAAATGTCAAAGAAGCATGTGATGTAGGTAGGCGCAAATTGTCATGGCATCAACATCCTCAAGTGCATCCAATATCGAGCATTAATCAAAGGAAAAACATGCCCAAATAAAGTCATTGTTTTGTAAAAGGGCGTGCATAGGTGAACATATCAAAAGATTCATAATATTGTTATGCTTTCACAACCCAATATGCTAGGCATATATAGAAAAATAAAGAAAATAAAACATGTAATTTTTTTGAAAAAAAGCAAATAAACTTTTATTAAACCGAGAAAAAAGTGCATTCAAAATATTTGGATAAACACCCGTAACAATTATAGCATGAAAATCTGCTACATAATAAAAGATATAATAAATATAAATAATCGGACATTTCTGGTTGAAAAATGTAAATTTATCTAAAAGAAACTGATTTTTCTTGTACATCTATTATTTGCCAAATTTGAAGCCCCTCAGAATGTTTTTTTTTATAAATTTTTTATAATTATTATCATTATTTTCATTTTATTTTTAAACATTTTACATATATATATATATATATATATATATATCATTCTTGGTTTTGGTCCAACGTTTATACTAGTACGTAGGTAATTGAATTGGTCAGCTATTTTGGAATACAGGAATATAGGGAAAATACGTCATGGCCATATATGTGTTCAACATACGTAAAATATGTCCCACTTTAGTGAGCTATATGTGAGTGACGTTCATATATATATATATATATTCCAAGTCAAGTGACAGAAATTGATGCAAATTTCAAAAAGCATGTGACATGCAAAACGTATACCACCGGTAGCCGACCCGAAAAAAGTAACCACTGTCAATTATTAGAAGATATGCATGTATCTATACCCAAAAAAGGATTGAATAAAAGGGTAAATAATTAAACAATTAATGAGTATTATAATCAACAATATTCTTTTTAATGTGATTTTGTAGTTTAAATATTTTTTCCATTTGTAATATTTAAATAATAAAGGTAGATATAGCGCCCCGACTGTCAAAGTTAAACATATTTCATGGCCAAAAAAACAAAACAAAAAAAAACAAATTTAACTAATTCATTTGAATTGTCATATCAAATTAAGAGCAACATTAGAATGAAAAAGAGGGAAATAGATTAAGATATTAATTCGTTTTAAATTTAAGATTGGATATTACAAGCAATCACACAGAAATTAAAGAACGAAAAAAAATAAAAGAACATACAATATTATTCATGTTCACAAATTTAGTTAGTCTGTTTGTCTGATATATTCATTTAGCATTCTCACACACTTTACATAATTCACATACACCAAACAATGCTTTTATAGTATAACTAAAAACTCTAACTTCCATAGCATGAGCTGAACCACATGAGACCCAATATATTAATCAAACTCAAGACCAGACTACTAATAAATCTATATACCCAAATAAACATTACCCTTGGCTTCCAAGAGGGCGCATCCTCTTTGCAACTCCCGTCAGTTTACTGGCGAGCTGGGCAACTGCTCGTTCACTGTTTAGCGAGACCCCGACTACCCTGTCATAGTGACTATTACTCGGGTCTGCAAAAATATGAGTCAATTCTAATAATTTGATATAAAAATAAAATTTAAAATAATTTCTTGAAATAGATTGATTTGAAGTAACGAGATTAATTTATATTTTGGGCATTTGACATGGCTAGCTTTATTCTCTTATCATAACCAGGTCAAAGGCATGCCATTACGGTACTAGGGAAGTAATAATTTAAATGTAAATATGTTCCAAAGTGAAACGTTATAATGCAAGTTGGTTAATATATTTAGGTTGTAGACCTCGTCAAATAAAAAGTTAGGTAATCAAAAGTCCCATTATTTCCATTATTTCCATTATTTAATATTAACAAATTAAATAGCATTAGGCAAGTTAATTCCTAACAAATTTTTGTACTCCTATTTTTTTCTAGGAAAAATCTCTCAAAGCTCATGAAGTTCAGATTTTCTCACGCAACTCCTCATTGAAGATGTCGTCTATCATGCTCATATAATTTTTTGATAAATCCATCAGAAAATTACATTCGAGTAGTATTTTCTTTGACCAACTTTATTAATCAAAGAATAGAACATTTACACGATATCTTTTAACAAGGACCGACTATTATTACATCATTAATATATATATATATATATATATATATATATATATATAAATATGCACACATTATGTATATACATATATGTACGTATGTATACTAAATGTAATTCTACAATAACATAGTCAAATATGCTCCTATAATTTTTTGTCGTTCATTTTTTTTAATTCCCAAGTTCAAGAAATATGTAGTGGAGTATAATTATAAGAGAAATATTGCTAATATTTATGGAAATCTAATTTAGTTTTTCACCACTAGACCTGAAAATCAAGCCCCCCCGAACGGTTTAGCCACGAATGAAATTTGTTTAAAGTCTAGAAAGTGGGCGCCTAATCTATTCAGTTCTTTGCCAAATATGAGGCAAGGGGACAGGTTGTATATGGTTTTAGTCAAACCTTAACTAGTAGGTAGGAGTATATAGTTGAATTGATGATGTTTGATAAGTCAAGTGGTAATTCACAGGTCAGAATATCTGGAAATGTGAAATGGCTATGTATATAGGAAAATGATTTTTTGAGGAATTTAGACGGCAACTAGTGTGGAATTCTAAATAATAAGATAAAATAAATTAATGTGAGATTTTTCTTAATTTTTTTATCTCATGTATTTATATATTTCAGTATTTACTATCGACATAAATTTATTGTGGAACCCTAAGTGATAAGATAAAATAAATTAGTGTGTGATACTTTTTAATTTTCTCTTATCTCACGTACAGGGGCGGGCGCGCTAAGAGGCAGGGGACAAGTGCTCACCCTTGATTTTTAATTTTTTTTTTATAAGTATAGTGTTAAGATGATAAATTGGCGCCCACCCTAAAAAAAAAAAAAGTTTGGGTCAAGGTACAGAACATAACTGAAAGCTTGATAATTAGGAATTTCTAATATTCTCTTTTAATTTTAAATTTTAATTTTTATTTGCATGAGTCTATTTGATTTCGCCCAAATTTTAAAGTCAAAGTTAGATATCATTAAATTTTCTCTAATTGTTTATTAATTGTTCATGAGTGGTTAATAACTTAGTTTTGATTTTTATTTGTTTTGATTCATTCATGCTAATTAGTACATACATACATGTTCATTAGCTTTACAATATATATTAAATTTTTTGGCATGTGTGTCATTTGATGTTGAATTTAAATCAATAAAGAGATAAGTTTTGAATATATAATTTTGATTAAAGACTATAGTAGTGGGCGTTTAATTTGTTCATAATATCAAATTATTTTTTAGTTTGATTTATTTATTTTTTATTATTTTGTGAATTTGTATTTGATATTTGGAATTAGGATGAATAGATATATGGAAGAAACTTTTCAAGATCAAGCATTACTAAACGTTTTCGATCCGAATCTTTTTCTGTTGAATCTATTCAAGAATTAATTAGTCATGTTCCAGTCCAAGAATAACTTCATGAAATTATTTTTTCACAAAAAAATATATTTGATATCACTGAAAATGAAATGATTACAAAACAATTTCAAAAAATAAAATCTCAAATAATAATTTTGTAATGACTTTTATGTGTTTTTAATTAAAATTAAAATTTAATAATTTTATTATTATTATTATTTTAAATTTAATTATAAAAGTACCTTCCTTGAAGAAAATTTTGTATCCGTTACTGCTTTGAATGATCTTTACATAAATAACCAAAGCACCGTCTCAATGTTGACTGTGATTGTAGTTGTAATTAATAGAGTAGACCATTCATTGTTTTGCTACATGTGAATTGTAATTCTAGAGCAACATTATAATCATATCCTATGATTTTTGTTGTTCATTTTATTCTAATTACCATGGCGATCAAGAAATATTTATCCATATTTTGTGGTTAATATATATGGTGATCTAATTTAGCTTCTTTTATTTCTTTTTTTTCACCACTAGACCCTGAAAATCAAGCTCAAGGTTAAACATTTATGGTAAAAAGTAGTAAATCTTAATGCTTTAGCAACAAAGGAAAATTTGTTCAAAATCTAGAAAGTGCGCACCAAATCTATTCTTAGCCAAAGACAGGTTGTATATGGTTTTAGTCAAACCTTAACTAGAAGGTATAAATTTTATATTAGTCAACACAATCCAAGTCCAATAAAATTGTTTACTAGTCAAAGTGGGAGGAAATTCAACAGGACAAAAAAGTAATTAGGTCACATGATAAATATTGTTATTGTTTGTGTAATTAAGGACTACTTAACCAATATATAGCTAGAGATTACCCGTCAAAACCTTATGATATAATAACGAAGGTTTAAGAATATAGAAATAAGTGTAAGACCCTACGAAAATATTATGCAATAACTTGTAAAAGAAAAATATGAACATGAAAACTCAACATTCTAAAAACATTAATTATAAAACATTGATTTGTTATTCAAATATATTCAATCACTATTATTACTTTTATCAGTTAAAAATTTCGGCAATTTAATTAATGTCCCTTGTTCCAGTCTTTTTCCACTACTAAGAGATGTGGTAAAAAGATATAATTAATTAAAAAGTTTAAGCTTAATATCTTGGTAAAAGATAACGCTTTATTAATTTGTGATATTTTTATTTATTTTAAAAAAAATCTTTTTCTAAATCTAAACATCTTAAAACAAGAGTAATTACTGTCCTTCCAATTGAAGGTAAAGATCAAGAGAAAAGTTGGTATTAAGAAAGAAAACCAAAACTTTACTTAACCTAAAAAAAATAATAATAACTGAAGGTTTTCAACGGGTGACGACTAAATAACTAAATTGGCCTTTCTTCTATAAAAAAGCTAGCATGGATCTCAAAGTTTTGTGCATGTGGCCTGGTAAATTGAACACCCCCCCCCCCCCCCCCTCGGCGAACCCCCCCAACCCCACAATGTGTCAAATTTGTCCGCTTGTTACCTTTTGTGGTTTTGGCTTTCATCATTTTTTACAGTTATTTTTTTTTTTGATCTTGACGTGGTTTATTTAAATTTTAATTAATAATATTTGCATTTTTTTCCTAGACATGTGATGAAGGTAGCTGGTCCTGGTTTGGATAATTTTCGTTAAATACTTTTTCCGCCCAACTTTATTTATTTTAATTAATTTTTTATAGTTAGATTAACTAATTTTAAGATTAATAATTAAATAAATATATTAGAAATTTTAAAATTAAATAAGTTGATTTTGATAGTATATTCGATACTTTCTTGTGATAATAATTTTGTGCGTATATATAATAAATTTAAGAATAAAATTTAATTATAAATATAATTAATTTGATTGTAAAAAGTCAATTATGACAAATAAACTGTACGTAGGATTTTGACTAATTGTAGTTGTACTAAATAGATAATACCATCCATGTTTTGCAGAAGTGGTTGGTAAATGCAGCGTTGCGTTTCTTTCAGCCGAATCTCTAGGCTCTCTACCCTCATAGTGATCACGACACGATTGATTACAGTTTGTGTTACGACAAACTGTGATAAAAACAAAAAATAAATGAAAAAAATATTTACCCTTTTTCTCATTTTTCTTTGTAGTATATAGAGACATCTCATCATTCAATAATTTATTTTTATTTATAATTTATGAGATAATGGTAAATCCATAAGATTTGGATATATTAGGCAACAGGAGAATTACAAAGTTTCAACTCCTACCAAAACCCAAAAATTAACATAATTAAACCATAATCTAAACCACCAAATAACAAAAAGAAAAATAAGTTGTAAAACATCACTTGAACTCCTTCATAGCATCAGAAAGCTTATTCTCAACTGAAAGAAAACTGTATCCCGCAATGAAGTAATACTCGATGTCTCCATATATACTTCATCAGAAACATGCCACCCCTGCTTTGATAAAATCTCCACAAACCAAACACCGCCACCTGTAAAGCAATTACCAGACTTTAATCTCAAAATCAAAAATTTTTGGACTTAATCTCAAAATCAAAAAAAAATTGGACTTAATCTCAAAAGAACAAATAGTATGTATATATTCTCTATTCCAAACATGAGAATAACATAATATTGTTATAAAACATAACACTTTTAGGAGCAGAAAGAGATTAATTAAACTTAATATTTGAAACAACTAATTTAGAAATCCAGACCTTTTATTAATATTCACATGCCCACCTGTAGATTGTTCATCCCTAGGTCCCTGCAGGACCCGGATTACCCATGACGGATGGATAAGGCCGCGGTTGAGCAGGTGAATAAGATTGATACATAGCAGGAGTCCCAACAATGTTTGGTGGAATAGCTCTTGGGGTACTTGCACCTCCTAGGGTGGTTCCTGCAGGTGGAGTACCCATAGGGTTCATAATTAATGGAGTGTTTCTCGAGCTACCTATTCCCGGTTGGTCAGGAAAATTAGAACCACCCATCACTTGAGCATAGATTCCTCCGCCACTAGGGTTTCTGTTCTCCGAATTAGTGTTTTCAGAAACGGAACCGCCAGAGGAGGTGGAACCCTTGCCCTTTCCCTTACTGCTACCCGATCTTCCCATTTTATTTCTAAGCTCTCTGTGTCTCACTTCTTGGTTGGGTGTTTATTTATAACCAAGCTAGGGTAGCTCACCAGAATAATTTCAGTAATCACTTTTTTAAAATATAATTTAACTTTTTTATAGGTTAAACAATTTATTCAACATCCTGATGTCATGGATGTCATGATGGCAGTTGGATTACCAGGTCTCCTTTTTGAAAGTCATTGTTACGTACAAAACGTAGTTTGTTTTTCTTCCTTAAGTTCATTGTCTTATCTTATATTATTGGGGAGGGAGTAATTTTCTAAAAACTTTCCTCTCCCCCTCTCTCCATATCTTATATGATCGTTCGAGTAATATGTGTGGAGTAACAGATTGATATTGGGACATTATATATTAGTCTTGGAGGATGAAAACCATTATAAACATTTATGTAAGAATAACCAGACATTTTTATTATGCCTGGATATATATGTTTCTCATAAACATATTATATAAAGTTAATTTCAATTGCCGGAAAAAAATATATAAACTATTTACACAAGTTGATTTTGTTGCCCAACTTAATTTCTTGGTCTAATAAGTGCGTGCATTTACTAAATTATTGCTTTGTTTCTGTACAACATATTGAACCATGCATGCATATATTATTACTCGTCACTCATACTCATACCATATCTTCTCGACAAGGACTATTTCTTTAATTAACTCAATTTTTGTCAATCTTATGACTTCTGAGCATGTCGTCTTATCTTAAACGCCTACTCGGTTTTACTAATTCAAAATTCAACTCGATACAAACGAAGGTGGATTCATAGGCTTCACATAATCACTAATACTACGTAAAAATTAATTGAACTTATTCCTTAATTTCATGATTTATGTTATAATGATATCAACTGTCACCTATTTGTTTATTTATTATTTTATTAATAACTAAAGTATATATTACATAATACATCTGATTTATGACACATAAATCTCTAAGATATTTTCAACTAACATTACTCGATATTTCCCCCCCTTTAAGTTGAGCTCTTTATAAATATTTGCATATATTTGTTATGCTCCTAATTTCGAAGTTCCTTTCATGATAATATTTGTTAAATTTGTAAATATTAGTATGAAATATATAAATACAAATAGTACTAAATATTTAATTTGAGCCAACTTGATCAGAAGAAAGTTAAATTATACGTGGGAAAAGGTGTCCAAGTCAAGTGATGGCAACAAATGCTAACTGCCAAAGAAGCATGTGAGTTGTGACATGTAATGCAAACCGTTAATTTATGTCAAGCTTTTGACTTCTAAGCATGTCTTATCTTGAGTGCCTAATCGGTTTTACTAATTCAAATTAAAATTCAGATCGGTACAATTTAAAGTGGATCTAGCAATATTTTAAAATATAATTTAATTTTTTTCATAGGTTAAATAGTTTTTGAAAGTCATGCTCCTCATTAAATGCTACGTACAAAACGTAGTTATTTTTCTTCCTTTGGTTCAATGTCTCTCATCTTTTATCTAAAATTATTAGGTTTTATTTTCAAAAACCTTTACTGACTCCTCTCCCCCTCTTTCCATATCTTATATGATATGAGTAATATGCATGCATGTAGTTACAGATCATAGATATTGGGATTGTTTTCTACAGTTCTACTTAGAAGGGTAGGCAAGACACTAAAATATTATAATGCCAGTATTAATCACGTAAATTATTTTGTAACACGCAAAAATAGAGATTAATTATATACATTTTAGTTTTAAAGTTCCATCCTCTTTAATTTTCAAACATACTTTTAATCTCATAAGCATTAACCAATTTTCTTTATAATATTCGAGCCTTAATTATTAGAATTCACCATTGAGATTGAGATTTGGTGGTTGACTGCTAATGAGATATCTTTATTATACATGAGTATGTCTGTCGTAAAATTATTATAAGGTTGATTTCAATTACTCAAACAAATATAAATTATTTACAGAAATTGATTTTTGTTTCTGTACACCATACTGAACCATGCGTATATTCTTACACATCATCCGTACGAATGGGGGCCATACCATATCTTTCGACGAGGATTGTTTAATCTGGAAATGTGAATTTTAGTCAAACTTATGACTTTGGAGCATGTCTTATCTTAAGTGCCTAATCTGTTTTACTGATTCAAATCTTTACAATTGAAAGTGGATCTAACAATATCTAATTTCTTTTATTTAAATTTAAATGTCTGAATTCTTAGCCTCATAAAATCCATAAATTTAACGTATTCCTTAAACACATAAAACTCTTAAGATATATTCATCTAACATTACTTGAACCAAAGGCTAGTTGGTATCTCAGAAAGGTTAAAAAATATGTTTAGGAGAAAAGTTGACAGGTTGTGTTCAACAGACGTAAAGTATGTCCCACTTTATTGAGCTTTATACAAGTGATGATCAAATGTATAGTCCAAGTCAAGTGGCAGGAATGCAAATTTGTCAAAAAAGCTTGCGACATGCAAAACGGATACCACCAGTAGCCGACCAAAAAATTGGCATATGCATGTTCTCTGGACAGACCACTTAAAACCTAAAACCCCATTACATACAACTGTGTCTCTCTAAAATTGGCTAAAATCTGACCCCGTATATTTTTTTTAGAAAGGATTAGAGGGAGATGTTGGCCTGTTCCCTCCTTTGTGGGAGACTCAAATAGCAGCCCATATAATTTTTTTAATTCAATTTAGATAAAAAAAAAATATAGGTTTTCAAATAAGAAGTAAGAAATTAGTAGCTACAGTTGTAAGAGAGAATTTGATTACTTATCAACTCACCCATTAGGGGGATGATTCATAGTTCGATTTAGGATTGTCAATGAGTCAAATTTTTAATATGATTTGATATGCTCCAACATAATTTATTGAATTAAAATTGTAACCCTTTTATTTACTAATATGTGATAAGTTGGTTTATTGAATCAATATTTCAAATGTATCAAATTTGATTTGACCCATTAATTTACTAAAAATAATAATAATAAAAAAAGAATATCATAGGTTCGATTCACTTGATTGAAACAACTCACACACATTATAAGAAGAGCGGTGTGACAAAAAAAAATGTTTTTTCATATGATAACTCGTATAATTATATACAGTATTCATTTCTTTTTTTTAATCTTTATTTTTATTAAGTTTTTCTGCTTTATCTAAGCTTCTTGCCCATTTTCTCATCCTACCACTATAGTCACGTGTCCCCGGTTTAGAGGAGCATCAGTCCAAGTGTGAAGTGGAAATATACTAAAATAATTTTTTGAAGTACTGATTATGATAATTTCCCCTTATATCAAAATGATATAATGATATCAAAATGTTTAAAATATGATAACTTTTATTTATTCGAGGCAAGCCAGGTTGATCAAATCAGTGTGCCTACGGAAGATAAATTAAGGAATCAAGGAATGTGTATTATTGAGGCTGTTTTGGTAAAATAACTCAATAAGCAAATCTACTGATTGGAAAAGTGATGAGGAACTCACTTATCGAAAAAGTAAGTTTTGCTGGTAAAAAAAAATTGACGCGCAGCACTGCTGACCGAAAAAGTAAAATGCTTGTAAAGTGGTTGAAAAGAGTTATCAAACTGGCTCAAGGTTTGACTCGCTTAAGTCTGATTAAAGCATTTATTAAATAGATCGACTTTTTCTCAAGCTCATTTAAATTATAATTTGTTTTGACTTGATTAATTTAACTTTTAAGCGAATTTAAATTAGATAAGTTAAATCTCGACTCAACCCTAATCATTTACAGCTCTGATAGAATATATAGGTATTCAACTCTTCTATCAACAAAAAAGTAGCTAAAAATAATTAATTTCAACAAGTACTTATTACGGTAATTCACCCTTATATCATTTTTTGAAGTTGAAATATACTAAAATAATTATACTTTCACAACTCATATGCTAGCTAGGCACAGAAAAATAAAGACATTATCAAAATTACATTTTAAATTCACCTTACATTTTAGTGCATGCTAGACCTTTAAAAACTCTGGTTCTTGAATAGATAGTAATTTGTAGCTATATAATTAAACCACTCTTCTTGTTCTTGAATAGATGGCACTCCTATTTGTGTTTTAAAGATTTGACAACTGTTTATCATGTTTTCATGGCTATTGTAAGACCCATATTTTGGTAAGATGTAATTTATTAATTTTGACTAGTCAAATAGTCAAACATGCATGTTGATCATCAAGTACTCTAGAAATTAAGAATTCTCACATTCATAAAAACTTTATTAATTGGTCTGCAATACTCCATTTTTGATCAAATATATGATGCATGATAGCAATGTTCACATTCATAAAAGCTAGCTAGCTACTATAAATATTTGAGAATACTAGAATACTTTGAATAATGATTTTTACAGAACGACCAATGCAAAGCACCCGTCTGAATATGATGTAGACTGTGATTGTAGTTGTAATTACTCTATAGAGAAGACCATTCAGTGTTTTGCTACACGTGAATTGTATTAATAAATTGCTAAATCTAATTCTACAGCAACATAGTCAAAAAGTATAATCCTATGATGATTTTTGTTGCTCATTTTATTTTAGAACAAGTCAACCGTCTGGGTGTCTGGTTTTGGTACATTGAATGTCTCTCATCTCCTTGATCCTTTTATTTCGAGCGTGAGCATGAGCATGTTTTGTAGTAATACTTTTAATTCATATTAACGTGTCATTTATTTTATTTTATTTTATTTTATTTATAATTTGTTTATTAAATTCACTCCACTTGACAAAACCATATATAATCTCAATCCCTTACTATTTTTCTGTAAAATCATTTTTTTTTACCTATTATAGTGACTCCAAACAATACATGCATATGCACAAACCCATTAGAGAATGACATCCAACTTAATGTTTTATTTGACCAACTTTCTTGATCAAAGAATAGAACATTTATGGTATTATATCTTTTATTAAGGACTGACAACTAAATGATCGTCAAAGGATTTATATTTGTATCAACATTTTGCTTTGACTGACTGTAGTTGTACTTCATACAGAAGACCATCCAATGTTTTGGCAATTTGTGTTACAACAGACGATGATAAATATATTTCAAGCATATTTTTTATTTTCAAACATACTTTTAATTTCATAAGCATTAACCAATTTTCTCATAAGCACAAACCTTAGAATGAAAACCAATATAAAATTTACATGGGGATAAACGATATCTTTGTTATATATACCTCGTATATTTATTATATACTTAATTTCAAACGAAAAAAAATTAAATTTAAATATGTGAATTAATATATACCTCGTAGACTTATTATAAAGCTAACAATATTAAAATTGAAAGTGCATCTAACAATAAAGCAGATTCAACTTTTGGATGTCGGCACAGTCCAAGTCAAGTGATTAGTTGAAAAGTCTAGTGGCAATAAATGCTAAATGCCAAAGAAGAATGTGATATAGGTAGGCGCAAATTGTCATGGCATCAACATCCTCAAGTGCATCCAATATCGAGCATTAATCAAAGGAAAAACATGCCCTAATGCCCGTGGTGATCCTTTGCCTTTTCATTTGCCTTTTATAATTCCCGGTGCCTCCCGACAAGGACACTACTCTGTCGGTGAACGAAATCGTTGGATTTTTGTCATAAAATTGTGGTTAGATGAGACTTTATTGACTGCACAATCAGCCTCTCCTCCCAGACAACTCGAATGGGCCAAGCTATTATGCCCCCCTAGGTCAAACTCACATCCAGAAAAATGGTCTGTCAGTGCCCGACTTTCCGAGCGTGAGACTTTTATGCGTCAGCCTTCTCCACATCATGTCGCTTCTGCTTCCCGTCGTCCACCTCCTCGAGTTCCTCCCCAGGGGTCCTCTGCTGTCGAAGAGACGAGGATTACACGTTCGAGAGCAAAGGAACCCATTGTCTCTACACTTGATGTGGTACCTCCGATGGCAACCAATTCAAATCCCGGTGATGATGGTATCGTTAGGCGGACAGTTAAGGGGACCACAATTGTTTTGAAGCCTTTGTCCAAACGACCAAATGACGATTCGAGTCCTAGTATAGCAGTCGTTGATGATCCCACTAAGAGACGTCGAAAATTTATGGTAAACTCTGTATGATTTGTGCTCATTTTCTTTCAATAATTATATATTTACCTGTATATATATATATTTTAGGTTATAGAGGATGAGAAAGAAGATGATGAAGATAATGTTCCCATTGCACTTCGCCAAGCTTCTAGAAATAATATGGGTTCCACCACTAACAAGCTTTCTCAGCCCCTCAGGACTATAGTCGAAGCTTCTTCCCCAGATGACCCCTACGTCAGTCTCAGTGCAGATGATTCTCCATCTGATGTAGGTTCAACTTTGGCCAGAGGTAGCATAGTTCCTGATAATCCTGAGGGTACCAGTGACAGTCATGACATGGAAGCTAGAATAGTGAATCTCATTCCTCCCTAGAAGGATGCTGCCGAAAGGGTGTCTGCAAGGGAAGGCGCAACTGCTAATTTTGTGGGAGAGGCGTCTCATGATATTCTTTCTCCTGAACAGTTGGTAAGGACTTTCCTACACACTACAAGAAAAAAGTCTAATTCCGACGGAATATTCCGTCGGAAATAGTCCTATTCCGTCGGAATTAACATATTGCCGACGGACCATTCCGTCGGAAATTCGGTCGAAAATACAACCCTCGGAATTAAGTCCGTCGAAACTTTCGTCGGAATAGAACTATTTCCGACGAACTATTTCCGACGAAACTTCCGTCAGAAATATGTGAATTCCGACGGAATGTATTCCGTCGAAAATAATTCAGTCGGCGATAAGACGCCACGCGGCATTCCCTGGGGCATTTAGTACCTCGTTAATCCCGACGGAATGTCCGTCGGAAATAATACATGTCCGTCGAAAATAAGTATTTTTTGAAATAAATTTTAATGTTTAAGTCCGACGGAATTTGCGTCGGAAATACCTTATTCCGTCGAAAATACCTGTTTTTTTTTTAAATAAATTTTTTATTTTTTTGATTTTTCAGGTTTTTAAACCCTATTTTTGTACCTGTAACCTGCTTTATCCCAACAACACATATATTACAATGCTAGAAGCTACTTCCAAGAATAACATATATCATAATCAACTAATAACGTTAAAAACTGATCGCCCCCCGCCGCGACCACCACCGCTATGTCTAGCCATAAATGAGCTACTGAAATAACGAAAATATAATATATTATTACTATTTAAATCTAATATATTAATATTAAATTATTTACTAATTTTAAACACGTTTAGAGGTTGTACGTCGTCAAACCCATCAGATTCAACATCAATATCATCATCCGATTCAGTCTCTTCCTCATCATCATCGATATCAGATTCGTTGTCGTTATCATCTTCAACGATAACGTACTCATTAACAACCTCCAAATCATCGACTTCCTCATCGTCGGGTACGTCAACCACATCATTTGTCATCACATCTTCATCATTTAGATGCACCTGCCCGGGATTGCTAACATCTTCTTGCAACGCCTCATCCATCCCCAACATATTTGCACTATCAAATGCACGTGTTTTCGTTGTGACAACTGTATACCAGGGGCTTCTACTATTTACGACGTTAGGAGCGTAGTACACTTGAGTCGCTTGACTGGCTAACACGAATACGTCATCAGATTTGAGTTTTGACTTGATATCTACTGTGACGATTCTATTACGATCAACTTTAACACCTTTTTCAGTATCAAACCAACGACACTTAAATGTAACTACCTTATTACCCCCGGGATAATTAAGCACAAGTACATCCTCTAGACGTCCATAGTAATTGGACTCAAAATCATTGTAACAGCTTCCTAACACCACAACCCCAGAGTTGACTGATGTGAGTTCATTCAAGTTGTCGACCTTAAATCTGTACCCATTCACGATACATCCAGGAAAAGAACTAACAACCTTGGAAGGACCACGTATGACATCTCTAAAACGCTCAAAAATATTCTCTGCCTCAACCCTTGTCTGAAACCACTGTTGGAAAGTTGCAGTAGTGAGTGCTTCCAACTGGGCAGCAGTTAAATCCGGGTTAGAAGCATACGCTTCCTCTTCGAATGAACTGAAAGAATAAAAAAATACTTTAATATATAAGTTGATAACGATTATAAATTATATTAGATGTGACATATAACAAAACATACTTTATGTACGACGATACTTCTAGCATATTTAGAAGCACGTATGTGGATACTATCTTCAACTCTTTCTCGCTTAAGTAAGTCATCGTCTCATGACCAAATGGTTTACTCGGATATGTGAATACAGCTAACTCATTATCAGCATGAGATTGGGGACCGACAACCTCATTCCTACTTAAACGGTTGAT
Organism: Aralia elata; assembly: GCA_034770075.1. NCBI lineage: Eukaryota > Viridiplantae > Streptophyta > Magnoliopsida > Apiales > Araliaceae > Aralia > Aralia elata. The sequence continues at coordinate 45,832,006 of CM068381.1, read as the reverse complement.
CTTTGTTGAGACAACATCGTCAAAATACAATGAACAGAAGTTGACAAGCTCTTCCTCCGTATAGCGTTCGGCAATAGAACCCTCAACATGAGCTTTGTTTTTCACTTTCTGCTTTAATCGACGCATATACCTACAGATATTGCATTTTAATATGATTAATGTGAAAGATATGAGTATATGCAATTTGTAGATTATATTACCTCTCAAAAGGATACATCCACCGATATTGCACCAGACCGCCAAGTTTAAGTTCATACGGTAGATGAATAGGCAGATGTTCCATCGAGTCAAAGAACCCTGGGGGAATATCATTTCGAGCTTGCAAATGGTAAGCACAATATTTTTTTTATTTATTTTATATTATATTATATTATATTATATTATTTAATTAATTTTTATCATTTCACTTTATTTTATTTATTTTCTTTACTTTATTTTTTATTTTTAAATTAAATATTATTAATTTTACTTTTATTTATTTATGTTGTATTATATTATATTATATTATATTATATTATATTATTTTTATTATTTAGTAGTGGTAGAACTAAGTAAATGCTACTTAGTTCATTTCATTTGATTGTATTAAATTAAATTTATTTTATTCTAATTTATTATTAATTTTTATTTTATTTTATTCTAATTTATTATTAATTTTTATTTTATTTTATTTTGTATTCTATTATATCATATTACTTAATTAAATATAATTAATTTTTATTTATTTATTAGATATGATTTAAGTTATTCCATTTAGTTTTATTTTCTTTTCTTTACATTATTTCTTATTACATTACACTATATTATTTATTTTATTATAATTTATTTTCATTAATTTATTTTAATTAAATTATTTTAGTTAAATTATTATATTATATTATGTAAAATTATTTTTTGCTATTATATTATTTTAATTTATTTACTAGTGTAAAACTAAGTAAATGCTACTTAGTTATTTTAATATTGGGGAATAGTTAAATAAAATACATTAATAATCAGGTGGGCCCAAAAATTGCAATTGAACAATTCTGACAGAATTTCGGTCGGACATTCCGTCGGAAATAACAAGTATCACATTTTTAATCCGAATCTAACAATATAAGCAAATTAACTAACAAATTGAACCAATTAGCTCAATGCTCAATACACAGATTATTGAACCAAATCAGTTTCATGAAATAAAATCACAACAATTAATCCTTAAATTAAAGACAGACCCAAATCACAATTTCAATCCCAATTTCAGCAATTACAGACCAAAATTCCAATTTCAGCAATTTCAGACCCAATAATTTCAACCCAATTTTAGTAATTTCAGACAAAATTTGAGTAATTTCTGCAAAATGTAATCAATAACAAAATAATATGTATGTAATGCTTCCAAATATTGCATCAACAACAATAACTCAAAAATTTAATCCCATTTTCAAATTAAAACAGCAACAACAGATTGAAACTACCATACGTGCGGACTGAAACTACCAATAACAATTAATCTCAGGGCAAAAAATAAACCAATATGGATTAAAATTAATTAAGAACTAACCTTTGTAGGTAACAAATTAAAGAGGAGGAGGAGGAGATATTCCTGCCGGATGTGGTGTATCGTCGCCGGAAGTGGGGACGCCGATGGTGCCGCGTCGCCGGAAGTGGGGAAGCACCGGTGGTATCGTCGCGGGAGGTGGAGGAGGCGGCCGGACGGGAGAATGGAGAGAGAGAGAATCACGACTGAGAGAGAGAGATGAGAGATATTAGAGAGAGTACTGGAGGCGGCTGGGAGAACTGATTGAATTTTTAGGTTTTAAAGGATATTTCCGACGGAATTTCTGTCGAAATTACATCCGTCGAAATTAAGTTATTCTCGACGGATATTCCGTCGGAGATAATCCTCATTCCGTCGAACATATGTTTGGCGCTGGCGGGAACATTGGCGCCATAATGCGTATCTAAATTTCGACGGAATTCCGTCGGAGTTATCGTATTTTCGAGGGAATTAGTTTCGACGAATAATTCCGTCGACAATAAGGTAACACCGACGGAATATATTCCGTCGAAACTAATTCCGTCGGAATTAGTTAATTTTCTTGTAGTGACATTTGTTGTCGTTGTTTGTTCTTTATATACATATAAATATATATAAATATTTCTGCCATTTCTTATTCCGTTTCATTTTTCTTTCTAGGCCAGGGAAATGGATACTTTGGATATACCCTTCGGGGATCTTGCTTCTTTTGATCTGCACCATCAGGTTGGCGACCTGCCTTTTGGTGACATCAACGATCTTCTCAACATTCCAGCTCCAACAACACATGCGCCTCAAGATACAACAATTTCTTCAAAAACATCTCCTGTCAGAGTTCCCTTCAATCCAACTGAAATGCTTGTCCCTTGGAAAGACTTTCATGTTGCTGCCCCCAGTCAAGAGATTCTTGAAAGTCTCTTGACCCGTTACCCACATATCCTCGGTCGATTCAATCTTCGTAGTCCTTTCTTCCAAACTGTGGCACTAGACCGACTTGCCAATTTGGTTCTTGAGATGCGCCAATTTTCTATCCAGTCACTGCAATCTAAAGATTTAGAGCATCTAAATTACCAGGTTGATGACCTCTCTTTTTTTGGTTTTGATATGTCTCCCTTCCGTTCTAGGCTGGACCTTATTGGCAGTAATCACCATGCCATTAAACTTCGCTCAAGGATCAATTTTCGTCACCAAGAGCAGGAGAATCTTTCAAAAACATTGTTGGAGGTTCATGACACATTGGACAAGTTAAAAGCTAGAGTTCAAGAGTTTGAGTCAGCTGAACAAGAGATCGAAAAGAGAATTTTAGTTGCTTCGGAAGATCATGATAGTGCCGTTGCTGACTTAGAGGTCTTATCTTTGCCCCCTGTCCTATTTGATGTATCATGGCCTTTGGATCATGACTTCCTTTAGCTTTCCTATCCTGTAAAAAAAACTCTCAAAACACATTTTTTTTAATGTCTTTGCCTTTAACTCTAATTCTTATGAATTTTTTTTTTGTATCATAAGTTGTTAAAGTTAATGTTCCAAGGCAATATGATATTAAATCATTTTCGCAAACTAACACTTTGATCTATACTTTCAAGCAAGAAATTCATTCAAGTATAAGTGAAAGTTCCAACAATTTTATTACTAAATCATAATTTTTACAAATCGAATAATGTTTATCACATCATTCCTATTTTTAACATGTAAAGCATAACGTTTCCCAAATTTAAAGCTAAAGGGTAACTAGTAAATCTGAGGACTTATAGGTTCAGGTGCCTCATCACTTTTGAAGATAAAGTGTAACTTGTCGGGTCCGAGGACTTGATCAGGTCGGGGTGCCTCGGTCACTTTTAAAGATTAAGTGTAACTTTTCTTGATTCAATGTCTACCTCACGTATAAAATTTCTTTACCCACTTTAGGTTCAAGGGGCCAGAGATAGCATCAGATCCCACACGAGATATTTTACAATACCCGTTTTCGGAGACCTCTCGTACCCTATACGGGCCTTCCCATTTGGGAAAGAATTTGGTGGTTGGTGTTTCCCTCATGACTAGAATCGCTGTCTTGAGCACCAAGTCCCCCACCAAAATTTGTTGAGGTACTACTGTAGTATTGTATTGTCGCTGCAATTTTTTGTGGTACCGTTCCAGTGTTTCTTTAGCTTTATCTCGAAAGTCAGCTAAGGCTTCTAGAGCAGCTGGTCGGTTCTCTTCCTCGACTAAGCTTCGATGTCTCATCTTGGCAGATGGAATCTCTATTTCTGCGGGCAAGACAACTTCTTCACCATACACTAGGGCATATGGAGTTTCACCCGTAGGTTTTCTTTTTGAAGTTCGATAAACACATAGCGCCATTGGTAACTGTTCTGCCCATGCCTTCGGATGATCGTCCATGGTTTTTGAGAGGATCTTGATCAGGTTTTTGTTGGTTGCTTCTGCCTGGCCGTTGCCTTTCGGGTAGTATGGTGACGATTTGTAATGTTTCACCTTGTATCTGTCCATCAATCTCTTGACATCCTTATTTATGAAAGGTGTCCCATTATCTGACAAGATAATTTTTGGAATCCCGAAACGGCAAATAATGTGCTCCTTCATAAAGTTTGCCACTGCTGGTCCTATAGCTTTCTTTAAGGGAACTGCTTCCACCCATTTCGTATACATCTCTGTTGCAGTCAGGATCCAAATGTTCCCCTTAGAATTAGGATGAATGGGCCCTATGAGATCCATCCCCCATGTATGAAATGGTCAAGGCATTGCTACAGTTCGTAGATCCACAGCAGAGGCATGTATCAAGTTCCCATGGATCTGGCAAGCATGACACTTCTTAACAGACTCTAGGCAGTCTCCATCCATTTTTGGCTAGTAGTACCCATGATCAATCACTTGTTTGTACAATTTGGCTCCCCATTGATGTTCGTCTCTATGCATCTGATAGACCAAATCATTGGCCTCGCCTGTCTCCAGACATCGTAAAGGTTTGCCGTTGAATCCTCTTCTAAACAGTTCTCCATCATGCAAGTAAAATCTCTGTGATTTCTTCTGTATTATCATTGCATCTTTCTTTTCAACAGGGAGGATGCCGCTCTGTAAAAACTCCACAAACGGAACTCGCCAGTCTGATGTGTCATTAATGAAAGCACACTCCTCCTCCCCAGGGTATTCTTGGCACGAAAGACATTGTCGCTGCAATTCCTCCGCTTCTTTCTTCATTTCGGGCCAATAATACCCTTGTCGCTGTAACCGCCGATACAACCTAATATCTGCCAATCCACAATTGTCTCCATGCACTTGATGTAGAATTTTCCTTGATTCATTCCTCCCCAAGCATCTTGCCAGAACTCCATCCGCTTCTCTATGGTACAACATTCCTTTAATTATGCTGTACTTTTGAAGTTCTGCCAACGGTATTGTCCCCTCCTTTGTTTGTAGTTGATGAGAAATTGAATGTCTCCAATCATTTGTCAACTCCTTGGGGAATAATTCAAGTACCGTGGTAGGGAGGGTTCGCTTCATCACCTTCACATCCATGTCCTCACCCGAAACATATACTCTAGATGCTATTGTCGCCAATGCATCAGGCTGTTTATTTTGTTCCCTCGGCACATACTCGATTACCACATTTTTGAAGGCCTCTATCACCTTTTGTGCCACAGTTCGGTAAGGTGCCAAGGTAGGTTCCCTAACTGCGAATTGCCCACGTACTTGTTGCACTATCAAGTTAGAATCTCCCCTTACCTTGAGGCGTTTTGCTCCCAATTCTCGGGCTACCAGTAAACCCAATATGAATGCTTCATATTCTGCTTCATTGTTCGTGCAGGGAAAATCCAACTTGTAGGACAATGCCACCTCATTTCCTTTCTCAGTAGTCAAAACTACTCCTGCTCCTCCTTTTCCCTCTGCAGATGATCCGTCAAATGCCAAGTTCCACCATTCTGGGTCTTCTTTCTCCACATCGATCAATTCTACTTCTTCTCCGGGAAGATCTTCAGATAGGGGTTCATATTCTTCGTTCGGAAATTGAGCGAGCAGGTCCACCAAAGCTTGACATTTGATTGCCTTTGGTGTTACACATTTGATGTCATACTCTGAAAGGATCATCATCCACCTTGCAGGCCTTCCTACTAATGCAGGCCTAGTCAGCAAGTACCTGATCGGATCAGTCTTTGTCACCAGCTACACTTCATGTGCCAGAAAATAATGTCGCATTTTCTGTGCAATAAACACCAATGCTAAGCAATGTCGCTCCAATAATGAGTATCTGGTCTCCGGTCCTCTAATAATCCGACTGATGTAGTACACAGGCTTCTCCTCCCCGTCTACCTCTTGTGTAATCACTCCTATAGATTTCGCAGTCGAAGTGATGTATAGTTGTAGTGGGCTTCCTCTTTGTGGTACCGCCATCGTCTTTGCCGAAACTAATATCTCTTTTACCTGTTCAAAGGCTCTTTGTTATTCTTGCCCCCAGTTCCATTCCGCCTTCCCTTTCAATAGCTTCCCGAAGGGTTCTGTCACTTCTGCTAATGCTGGCATAAACCTTCTCAAGTAAGAAACCCTGCCCAAAAAGCTCTTCAACTGTTTCTGCGTTTTCGGTGGGGGCATTTCCGTGATTGCTTTAGTTTTTCCTAGATCCACTTCCAATCCTCTGTTATGTACAAGGAAACCCAAAAATTTTCCAGCCGTCATTCCAAAAGCACATTTCTTCGGATTCATTTTTAACTTGTACTGTCTACACCGCTCGAAAACCTTCCTCAAATCTTCCACATGGGTTGCCTTCTTTTTTGACTTCACCACCACATCATCCACGTAATCTTCCACTATATTATGTATCATATCATGGAAGATAGCATGCATCACTCGTTGGTAAGTCGCTCCGGCATTCTTCAACCCAAATGGCATTACCACATAATAAAAATTCCCAAAAGGGGTTCGGAAAGCCATCATCTCAGCATCTTCTATGGACATCTTTATCTAGTTGTAACCTACAAACCTATCCATGAACGACATCATTTCATGGGCAACCGTTGCATCCACCAAAGTATCTATGTTAGGTAACGGGTACATGTCTTTTGGGCACGCCTTATTCAGATCCCTGAAATCCACACATATACGCAGCTGCCCGTTAGACTTTTTAACTGGTACAATACTAGATAACCATACCGGGTGTTGAATCGACTTGATAAACCCTACTTCTAATAGCTTCTAAATTTCCTCCTTGATCTGTGTCTCTACTTCTAGTGCATAATTTCGAGGTGCCTGCCTCACTGGCTTTACTCCTAGACTTATGTTCAGTTTGTGCTTTACAAATTCTGCATCAATCCCGGACATCTCATCATAGCTCCATGCAAACACATCCCGGTACTCTTGCAACAATTTTACCAGTTCTTCTTTCTGGACAACATCTAATTCCCTATTGATATGAATCAGCCTCGATATCCCTTCTTCCGTTGATAGGTTTACTTCTTCCAATTCATTCTGTTGAGGCCTAAGTCGATCTTCGAAGTACTCTGGAGCTGGCTCCACCTGTTGCTATACCACTTCCTTTTTTCCACTGCTGCTGGAGTGGGGGACTTCTCCTAAGTCCTTAGGCCTGAATGTGCCTTCAGACTCTTCCCCCTTGTACCGTCATAACCGAAACACAACTTTCCCATCGGGTTTCACAACCCTCTTCCAACTTTTATTTTCTTCATCTTTTCTCTTTGTCCCCGCTAGTTTCTGCCTTTCAGGTTCTGCCTTTTTAGCATTAATCAAATTTCTAGCATCATCTGGGACTAATTCTTATTTCCCTTGTTCTTTTCCTTCTTTCTCCAAGTCAACCACCATCGGTTGCTTCCCTTTGAAGCTTTCCCCCTGTTTCGTGGCTAGTTTCTTCTTTTTCTCTTTCTTCTCAGGAACAAACTTGTCTGCCTGTACGTCTTCACAATTTACCAATTTTAATGAAGTAGGCTTGGCGATGTTGTTCTCTCCTTCCTCAGCCACATCATCGAAGAAGGCTGCTTCAATAATGTGGGCTTCTTCTGGCTCAAAGGGGTTCTTAGTTGCCGATACCCTCACTTCCTTTCCTTTCCAAATGGCCTTGATGCACTGATGAAACACAGAAGGTACTACCTCGTAGTCATTCTGCCATGCCCGTCCTAACAGCACATGATAAGCAACATCTATCTCTACCACATGAAACGTCACAGGTCCTCTTATCCTACCAACTTGCATGTCTACCCTCACATGACCAAGGGACTGGTTGGCGAATCCTGTAATGCTTGTTCTTTCCTTGATGAGCTTCTTCTCTGACAACCCCAACTGCTTAAATACGCTATAGGGTATGATGTTCACAAACGCCCCATTGTCGATGAACGCCCTCTTAACTTCTATGCTATTAATGATTGTTGTCACATACAGTGGCCTGTTGTGGGGGTATTTCACCTCTCTATCTGCCTTGGAGAAAGAAATCTTGCCTTCCTCCTGCTCCCTCATTCTGACAAAATTTTTATTGGCCGCCATGCATATCTCCTGTGTTTCAATAACCTTTATTATTGTCTTTGTTACCTCAATCCTCGCTTCCTTGGACAACCCAAGCTGATCAAAATAATTCTGAAACTTTACTCCGTTCATCAGTGTCATCACTTGCATCCCCAGCTCAGGAACTTCCACCTCTTCCGGTACTTCCACAGTTTCTGCCATCATGACTTCTCTGGCTCCCGACACATCGACATGAACCACAGTGTTACACGTCTCCTTGCCTTTATGGTCGGGTAGTGGTTTATCATGGACACTGTTTCCTTGCCCCAACTCGATCTCTCCCGCTGCCAGCTTCTCATGGTAAATTCTCCGCAAGCTATAACAGTCCATTGTAGAGTGCCCTAAATACTGATGATATACACAAAAATTCAGATTCCTCTTCATTTCTTCAGTCACTAGAAATCTAGCTCGTGGTGGTTTCACAACCCCATGTTCTACCCACTGCTCATACAAGCCTCTGAATGCCTTCTCGCTACAAGTGATTACTTCTGGGATAGGTAACCCTAAATACTTATCTCCTGGCTTGCCTTTTCTTCCCCCATTTGTCTCTGTCTTCTCCTTCTTGCCCCCCTGTGGCTTTTGTCGAGCATCTGCAAAAGCCACAATTACAGTTCGCTTTCCTTTCCATGTAGCCGTTGAGTGATTCACCGGGACTGCTACAATTCCTCCCAAGTCTTGCGCAAAAGTGGAGAGTGTGGCAAATGAGTCACAAGCTTTAGTAATCAAATGAGGCTTAAAAGTATCTAAGGCCCCGTTATTACATATGTTCACTAGGTTTTTCTCTTCGATGGGCTCTACACACTTTTGTGCCTGGGCCCGAAATCTATCAACGTAGTCAGACAGTTGCTCGTTTATTTTCTGTTGAATTCTCATCAACTCAACAATCGTCACTTGCTTCTGAACATAGAAAAACTTTTTAAAGAACTGAAGTTTCATTTCATCCCAATCTCTAACTGACCCTTTCTCCAAATTATAATACCAACTGAAGGCTCCATCAGTAAGCGTCTTGTTAAACTCCCTTAACAAAAGATTGTGATTTCTTACTTCATTAATCCCCAACCATGGAGACATTGACTCCACAAATCTTGCGATGTGTTCTCTCACATTTCCCTTCTCTCCACTATATTTTGGGAATTGCGGTGGGTGTTCGACGTACCCAGCAGGGTATGGTTTCCTCACGTGCGCCGGGTATGGTGGGGCGAAATCCAATTCCGCAGGCCTGGTTGTCTGCCTTTTCATTTGATTGATCAAGTCCATCATATCTTCCTTTGTCATATACTGATTGATTTCTGGACCCTTTTGAGGTATCGCCACATACTGATTCATCGGGGGTGTTGGTGTGATAGACACACACTGGTGTATACTGGCATCTTGTAGAGTCGGTTGTTGGTGACAGATTGGTGTAGAGGGCAAATGCACTTGTGGGTTAATCGGAATAAGTGGTTGTTGGGTGGGACTCACTTCTTCCCTTTGTTGTACTCCTTCACCATTTTGTTGACATTCCTGATTTATCACTGGAATTTGTGGGGCTTCTCTTCCTTGCGACCCATTCTGATGATTTTTATCACTTTCATCCATCTCTACCTGTTGTTGCTGCTGCGAGCATCCTGGAAATATTGCTTTAAATGCAGGTACTTTAATCATTTGTTGTCGAAAACTAGTCATCTCCTCCTGTTGTTTTTGCATGTCAAACATCATGTTCATCATCATTCCCTGACCTTCACGTGCCTCCTTCAGTGCCTTCAACATTTCCAACTGCACATTCATCGACACGATTTGTTCTCCAACGGCTTCCTCACCTGGCCTTCCAACGCCTCCTTGTGCATTATTGGTCTGTCTCTGATCTGCCATCGGGGAAACAAAACTACTATCCGAAGCTTCTTCAACAATCGGTCGATCGAGGTCTGCTTGTCTTTATGCAAAATTTGGTGAAGTGATGCTCACTGTCGACGAAACTCTTCCCGTAGGTCTTCCATTCCGAGTTGTGGGCATACCCTTCACAAATTCTCACCTCCCCAGCAGAGTCGCCAAAAGAATGTAGGCAAGGAATTTTGTACCTTGTTAGGGTTAGGGTTCGTAATAATGGTGGAGGCGAGAAATCTACGAAGAATACGGAATCGGTCAACGGATTGGAGAGGAAAGAAGAACTGGTGAGCAACTACCTGAGTAACACGTGGCAGAACTCTCGGGGTCTTAGCGTAATCGCCAGTGTCCAAGAGCCTTGTCAAGTATTAGGTGATCCCGAGTGAATTCAAGATAGGCTACGCCAACACTTGATTCTAAGTTAATCACAAGTCTAGAGAATTCTTCTAGCTCCCTTGTCTTCAGAGAGAGAATCTTCCAAGTGTTCTCCCCAAAAAAAGTCCCCCTTCTTGTAAGAATGAAGAGTTATTTACATAGTTGTCTAGCACATGGGTCATGTACCAGACACATAATTCTAGGGAAATTCCAAAAATACCCTTAGTAATAGGGAAATTTCTAGAATATCCTTGGTTATCCGGGTAATGCCCAGATCGTCCAGTTCTTCTAGCCACCAATCCAATCCCTCAATCGATTCCCAATTAATGAGTTGCCCCCACGTGCCTTCTGCCTTGGGACACGTGACGACACCTCCAATTAGTCTCGTATATTTATTGTTATATATTCATTCACGTCTTATTCGCTTTGATTCATTAAATTAATTAGGTCAAATGTAAACCCTAATTTGTGCATTCAATTCGAATAGGTCACATTGTGAACCCTAATTTGTACTTGGGCCCACACAAATAAACTTTAATTAAACCGATAAAGGAGTGTATTCAAAATATTTGGATGAACACCTGTAACAATTACAATATGAAAACCTGTTGCATAATAAAAGATAGAATGAATATAAATAATTCAACATTTCTGATTGAAAAATATAAATTTATTTAAAAGATATTGATTTTTCTTGCACATCTATTCTTTGCCAAATTTGAAGCCCCTCAGAATGTTTTTTTTAACTATTATTATCATTATTTTCATTTTATTTTTAAACATTTTACATATATATATATAGGCTATATGTAAGTACACATTTGTGTAGTGCACAGTCAATTATAGAGACAGTTTTTTTGGGCTATAGCAACGGTTCACTCGTTTCTATAGACCAGAATATCTATAGCGACTGGTGAACCGTCACTATAGCTCAAAAAATTGTCACTATAGCCGACTTTATACTACACAGCTGTGTATATATATTTTTTCATATATATATATATATATCATTCATGGTTTTGGTCCAACCTTTATACTAGTAGGTACGTAATTGAATTGGTCAGCTATTTTGGAATATAGGGAAAATACGTCATGGCTATATATGTGTTCAACATACGTAAAATATGTCCCACTTTAGTGAGCTATATGTGAGTGACGATCACACACACACACACACACACACATATATATATATATATAGAATCCCGATCTGGTCCGGGCGCCCGGACCAGAAGTAAAATCCGAACTTCCATCTACAGCCCTCAGATCTGACCAACGGCGAGGATGGGTTTGAGTTTAAAAAAAAAACACGCGGATCCTTTTCGGGTCAAAACCGAATCACTTCTCAAACCTTCTTCTCAGTCGAACTGAGAAAGCAGAAGTCTGGGCGATTCCAAATCTCTTCCATCTCAATTGCGATTAAGGGTTCTTTTCGACCGGAAATTCTTCTTCTCAGTCGCGATTAAGCAGAAGTCTGGGCATTAGCGAGCTTCTTCTCTGTCGCGAATATCTAGGGCTTGTGAAGCTTCTTCCCAGTCGCGAAATCGAAAGCCATTCTTCTCAGTGGTGAATATCTAGGGCTTGTGAAGCTTCTTCTCAGTCGCTTCTTCTCAGTGGTAAATATCTAGGACTTGTGAAGCCATTTTTTCATGTTTGATTTTATGTTCTCTTTCTGTGGGTTTAAGCTTTTCCCCTTTATAACATGTGGGTTTTAAAATTTCAATGTTTTTGAGAAGCAGTAAGTATTGAAGATCAGGTTTTGCTTGACATGAAACAAGAATTGGGTGTATGTGATTGGGTTTATGTGAGTTCAAATTTTACATTTTTGAAAAAGAATGGAATGAATGGAAAAGAAAGGAAAATAAACGAAAAGGGCAACTAAAATTAGAAAACCCAATACAAGTTCAATACATACTTTAAATGGCCCATTCCATTACTGTAAGAGAAACAGACAGTTGAAAGTTTTCTTCGCTTTCAGAGGTTTTCAATTGTCACATATGTAATTTTTAATTCAATTGTGAGGGGTGCCTCTGTACTTCTAAATGCAGGTAGTTGAATTGGACCTATGTTGGCTTCTTGCTAGATAATTGATTGTTAGTTTGAAAAGCAAGTAGTTCATGAGTAGTTCAGTCCATACTACTACTCCACTACCTTATTTAATTAATAATCCATTGGATTTGGCAGATAAATTTCAACAAAGGCATGTCTACGTCAAGCAATATGAGCATTCAAACTCATGATATTCGATTTAGAAACAAGTTGTGTTATTGTCGCCTGAGAGCTGCTGTGAGAATTTCTGAGTCAGAGAAGAATCCTGGAAAGCTCTACTATGACTGTCCAAGGGAGAAGGACCAAGGAAAATGCAAGTTTTGGAACTGGTGTAATCCAATTGGGTATGGCGAAACCAACTCCGTTGATGAAGCACACGTGCAGCTGCGCAACAAAGATGATGCTCGACTTGGAGTCATTGAACTCAATGTGGGAAATCTTAAACACACAATCAATATGTTGGTGTTTTTTTGTGGGCTAGCCTTGGTAGTGTCGGTCATGGCACTTGTCAAGTGATATGTAATGATTGTGTACTATGTAGTTGTGTTTTATGTATTTATACTTTTAATCTATATGGTGTTGTTATGTACACGTTATGTTTGATTAAGCTCAACTTTTCTGTCTACAATTGGTATATCAAGGGTGCCTCGTTTCATTCAGATTATTTGGTTGCCAGATTAATTGGTAGATCAATTTGTGGTTACATTCATTCACCATATGTACAATGAATATAAAACATCTTGTGATCCTATTTTGAAAAGTGGTGACAGAAGAATACTTTGATGGTACATTCATATATAAGAAGACAGAAGAATACTTTGAAATTACCATATATAATCTAAAGATGCAACATACTTCATCCGCTATGTAACATAAAAAGACCAATCACCCAGTAATAAAAATATATATTTAAATAGCTACAACTATACACAATATGCACCTTAATTTCATGCTTAAGCAACATCTTAGATTCACATATTATAGCTCATAAGGAACAATTAGCTACCATGCTAAATGTCCAAAACAAGCCAACGACCAGAAATTAGGAGAACTAAAAGAAAGGGAATGTTTCATGAAGCAAAAATCTTAAATATAAAAAAATAATTAAAAAAAAAAACTATACGTCTAATTGCACAATGAGCAATTTAAAATACATCCACAGTAGGTAAAAATCATCTAGCTAGTAAACCGATCAAATATAAGAAACAGGAAACAGACACTTCTCAACTAACGAATGAAGTACCATTCGTTTAGTGTCATAAACCATCAGCAAATATAAATAATTTCGTGGCGTATCCTTCTTCATATTCTGATGTTAAAATTAATATAAACCTGAAGAATCAATATTTCAGACCAATATAATATAAGTGAAGATGAACATGAATTTGTGGTTACGTTCATTCACCATATGTACAATCAACAACACTTGTTTCCCATCAGATGTACAATCAATTTACCCAGTGACTTTGCATAAAGTGCTACCAAGTACAAATGAATATAACAATATAAGCTAATGGATGGATATAAGTCCAAACGAAGGCCCTGCCATAATAAAGAAAGGCAGCAAATATGCAAATTTGTTAGAAAATCATCATACCTTAATCCCCAAAGACACAAAAATCTGGTGACATCATACTCTTAACTACCAAATATGCAAACCTGGGTACATCATACTCTTACAATATGAAAATATTTCCAATTTTCCACAATTTTGTCAGCGAACAAATAAGGAAGAAACAGAAAACTAGTAAACAAACATAAGACAAGATGAATGAGTGAATCATTCAAAAAGTGAAAGAAACTAAGTAAAATACAGAAAACTAGTAATATTCCTTAACAAGCATCAAAGAAACTCATAATGCAGGAAGCAGCCCCTGCCACACTGAATTAAAGCATCCCCAACAGGCCAAACTTTTGTATTCCTGAAACAAAAAAATGTCATCAATGTCATTTAAAAGATGGAGACAAAATTGCAATACGTAGTTCAAAAGTCGAATCAAACAAAGACTTACAATCATCGTTAATGTCAACGTCCTCCTCGTCGTACACTCCAACAAGTTTTGGACAATTTCTTTTGTCATGCGACACTCCAACAATCCCACATCCATTGCATTTCCTAGCTTTCTTGATAGCCTTCTCTTTTCCTCCCTTAAGCCGTTTACCACAACCCTTTGTCCTGACCGATGATGGTTCTTTGAGACTTAGTTGTTTGCTCTCTAGAGAAATGGGCATGTTGATACTCCTTTCCACATCCCCCCCACTACCATGTTTCATAGCGGCAAACCTCTGTTGAGTTGATAACAACAATTCTTTCAACTCTTTTGTGTCATCTTCACTTAATGCAGCTTCATCAATAACATTAGACGCAAGGTGGAAGAGACTACTACGCCTCAGTAACACAGAAGTATCACATATTTCACTCACACTCCCACCCAAGTCATCCATAACCCTGCTGATTTTCGCAGATTTTGTCCACCTCCGCAAGATGTACTGGTGAGGTAATTCCATAACCTGTTTTTTTGTGAAATATGCCAACATATGCCTACATGGAATTCCGGAACTCTCAAACATCTGACAACTACATTTAACAAAGTTTGATGACTTGTCAAACGAAAGCGTGCGGGCATTAGAATCACCCGCCTGTACACTCTGAACATTGTACATGCAGTTGTTGTCATCTTTAAATGTACGTGTTACCACATACTTGCCACTTTCAAGCAGTTGCTCTTGAAACTTGTAAAAAATAGTTCGTGTGTACAACTCACTCATCTGGTGTTCCATTACCCTGCCAGTTACTGTTTGAGGCTTTTCATTGACATCCTTATGATCGAAATCGAGTTCATTATGTCGTATTTTTGCAAGTCCCCTATTAAACCGCGTCACAAAATCCAACATTGAGTTTTGAGGAGACACATACTTCTTGAAAAAGGCATGAGCCCCTTCAACTCTCTGGCTACTAGTCATGTACGCAGAGAAAATATGTCATGAATATGCCGGAACCCAACGCTCGCGGATTTCGTACATCTCTTGTAACCAATCATTCGTGTCAAATGTTGCTTTCCCCACAACCTCCGCCCATCTTCTTTCAAACTCGTCTGGGCTATCAGATTTCCATATACAAGAACTCAACTCGCCATAATGTTCTTTGTAGGGAATTGGACCTAATTTTTCAGAAAACTTTTTCAAAATGTGCCAAATGCAATACCTATGAAAAGTACCTGGAAGCATAGACTGAATGGAATTTCGCATGGCCGGATCTTGGTCAGTGAATATCATTTTGGGCGGACTACCCGGCATCGCTTTCAACCATTCCTTGAAAAACCAATCAAAAGCATCAATCTTTTCACCACTTAATAATGCACACCCTAAAAGAGTTGTCTGGGCATGGTGATTAACCCCTACTATAGGTGCGAAAACCAAATTGTAGCGGTTCGTATTGTAAGTTGTATCAAACACAACAACATCCCCAAAACTTTTGTATGCCTTTATAGATGTTGCATCTGCCCAAAAACAATGAATCATGACACCCTCCTCCTGCTCGAATGTAAAAGTAAAACCGAGATTCTTTTTTTTCTCATCTTTAAAATACTCGAAGAACAGAGTAGCATCATGTCCCTTTAAAGCCCTCCTCCTATCTCTTTCAGCATTATAAAGATCTCGTGTTGTACATCCAACATTTTCAAGACCTCCAGCTTCCATATCTAAAATACTCATTTGTTGCCATGTTGGCACATTAGCTTTTGATAGTTGTTCTGTTAAATTTCTCTTGACATGTGTCACTACACGATGAGAGTGCAACAAATGTACTTTTCTTGGGGTCGTAAGAGGATGGTTATGGCCCTCAACAAATTGTCTAATAACAAACCCCCCTGCATCGGTCCGGTCTTTCACAACTACCACTTTCGCACCACAAGCAGCTCTAGTTAGCCCCCGTTTTCGTACAATCTTTTGGGTTTTGTTGGGCACAATTCTCCTCAACCCTTCTTTATAACAAACAAATTCCTTTCTAATTATTTCACCGTTAGGACTCTTCTTACTAGAATTTAACCGCGTACCAAATCCACCTTCTCGACCATAGTTGTTATAAAAGTCACGAACATCGCCTAAGTTGTCAAAATGTTGCCCAATTTTCGGTATCAGCTCGTTTTTAACCTGCGGAGTATAAAGTTGTTGAGAAGAATTACCAGATGATACCATTTCTATCTCTTCTACACAATGCTGCATTCTATAACACAACAAGTATACAACTTATAATCAACAAGAGAATGATGTACTATATATTATAATCAACAAGTTAAGTCTTAAGAGAAACCCAAACTCTGTACTAGCAAGTTATTCATAACACAAGTTTTCATTATCCCAAACTCCCTCCTAAAATTTCATTATGTTTGAAACATTTAATTTCTTCTACAGAAGTAATTTTGAACTAAGCAAAATTTGATAACACAAGTTTGATTAAATGTTTCAAACTTGAAAGTAAGTTTGGGATAATGAAATTTACTTTCAAATGTTTGGGATAATCAAACATTTAATTCCCTCCTAACATTTACTTTCAAATTTCTACAGAAGAAATTCATAACACAAGTTTGATTTTTAAGTCAATTTAATATATTTTCGCGACTGAGAAGATAAATTTCCGGGCGTAACTTACTTGCTCGCGAATTCGTCCGGCGAGAATTGTTAGATTCGCGATTGAGATGCAACTGATTTGGAATCGCCCAATATTTCCCAGTCGTTGGATCTATAGGACGGTTGAGGAGCAGAGTTCGGATTTCGCGACTGGGAAGAAGCTTCACAAGCCCTAGATATTCGCGACTGAGAAGAAGCTCGCTAATGCCCAGACTTCTGCTTAATCGCGACTGAGAAGAAGAATTTCCGGTCGAGAAGAACCATTAATCGCAATTGAGATGGAAGAGATTTGGAATCGCCCAGACTTCTGCTTTCTCAGTTCGACTGAGAAGAAGGTTTGAGAAGTGATTCGGTTTTGACCCGAAAAGGATCCGCGTGTTTTTTTTTTTTAAATCAAACCCATCCTCGCCGTTGGTCAGATTTGAGGGCTGTAGATGGAAGTTCGGATTTTACTTCTGGTCCGGGCGCCCGGACCAGATCGGGATTCTATATATATATATTCCAAGTCAAGCGGCAGGAATTAATGCAAATTTCAAAAAGCATGTGACTTGCAAAAGTCAAAACGTATACCACCGGTAGCCGACCCGAAAAAGCAACCACTGTCAATTATTAGAGGATATGCATGTATCTATACCCAAAAAAAGGATTGAAGAAAAGGGTAAATAATTAAACAAAAATGAGTATTATAATCAACAATATTCTTTTTAATGTGATTTTGTAGTTTAAATATTTTTTCCATTTGTAATATTTAAATAATAAAGGTAGATATAGTGCCCGGACTGTCAAAGTTAAACAAATTTCATGGCAAAAAAAAAAATTAACTACTTCATGTGAATTGTCATATCAAATTAAGAGCAACATTAGAATGAAACAGACAGTTTTTACAATATCTTGTAGAAAAAGAGGAAAATAGATTAAGATATTAATTTATTTTAGATTTAAGATCGGATATCACTTGCAATCACACATAAATTAAAAAATAAAAGAGCACATAAAGTTATTCAGATTTACAAATTTAACTAATCTTGTTTGTCTGATATATTCATTTAACATTCTCAGACACTACATAATTCACATGTACCAAACAATGCTTCTATAATATAACTAGAAACCCTAACTCTTATAACAAACCTCAATCACATGAGCCTCAATACATTAATCAAACTCAAGACCGAACTACTAATAAATTCTTAAATCCAAATAAACATTACACTTGGTTTTCAGGGGGCGCATCCCCTTTGCAACTTCCACTAGCTTACTGGCGAGTGAGGCAATTGCTCGTTCACTGTTTAGCGAGACCCCTCGACTATCTTGTCATAGTGACTATTGGTCGGGTCCACAGAAATATGAGCAAATTCTAATAATTTGAGATAAAACTAAATTTTAAAATAATTTCTTGAAATAGATCGATTTAAAATAATGAGATTAATTTATATTTTGGCATCGACATATCTAGCTTTATTCTCTTATCATAGCCAGGTCAAAGGCATGCCATTACGGTACTAGGGAAGTAATGATTTAAATGTAAAATATTTTTCAAAGTGAAAAGTTATAATGCAACTTGGTTAATATATTTAGGTTGTAGAGATTGTCAAATAAAAAGTTATGTAATCAAAAGTCCCATTATTTCCATTATTTTATATTAACAAAATAGCATTACCAAAGGCAAGTTAATTCCTAACAAAAATTTGTATTTTTTTTTCTAGAAAAAATCTCTCAAAGCATCATGAAGTTCAGATTTTCTAACGCAACTCCTCATTGAAGATGTTGTCTATCATGCTCATATAATTTTTGGATAAACCCATCAGAGAATTACATTCGAGCAGTATTTTCTTTGACCGACTTTATTGATCAAAGAATAGAACATTTACACGATATCTTTTAACAAGGATTGACTACTAGATAATCGTCATATCGTTCATTTTATTTTAATTCCCAAGTTCAAGAAATATGTAGTGGAGTATAATTATAAGAGAAATATTGCTAATATTTTATGTCGTTCAAAATTATTTTTTTAGTTATTTTTTTATTTTTTAAATTTGTATTTGATATTTGGAAATAGGATGAACAGATATATGAAAAAATCTTTTCAAGATCAAGAACTACTAAACGTTTTCGATCTGAATTTTTTTATGTCGAATCTACTCAAGAGTTCATTAGTCATGTTTCAGTCCAAGAACAACCTCGTGAAATTATTTTTTCACAAAAAATATATTTGATACCACTGAAAATGAGACGATTATGAAACAGTTTCAACGAATAAAGTCTCAAATAATAATTTTGTAGTCACTAATATGTGTTTTTAATTGAAATTTATATTTGATAATTTTTTTTATTATTATTTTAAATTTAATTATAAAAATGTCACTCCTTGACAAAAATTCTGCGCCGGTCACTATTCATGTATTTATATATTTTGATATTTATTATCGATATAAATTTGTTATCACGTATACCAAGACTCCTTTATATATGTCTCCTAAAGAGGTAAAAAAAAGAAAAAGAAAAAGGGGAGCACTATTTCTACATGTATTTTTAATATTTTCACTTGAGTCTTTCTCACATGAAGGTAAAACTCATTTTATGCTCATGTGAAAGAGAATTATGTAAAAATATCAAAAACACATTCTATAAAAATATTAGTTCTCTAAAAAAAATTGTCTCTTCCAGTGATTTCTATTAAGTTATTGAATCTGTTTACGTACTGTTGTTATTTAGTCAACAAAGGTGATAAGGAAGTGGAACAAGGCACCTTGTGTAGGAGATAAATCAAATAGTCGAATAGTTTTAGCCTTTTAGGGAAAGTCGAAGAGTTCATTAGTAAAAGCAGTTTTATTTTATTTTATTTATATATTTATTTATTTTTATTGATTATTCAACCAGGACAAGAATTTTGGGACACCCGGATGCCTCCAAATGTAGGCCGGAGCATAGACGACTCTGCACAAGCAGTGGCAAAGCCAAAATTTTTGTTCAATAGGATCAAAATTATTATTAAGTTATAAATAATTTTGTAGGGGTTCCGCGGAAAATTAAAAAAGTTGTTGGCCAAAATTCTTTTTCTGTGGGAATAGTGCATAGAGAGAAATTCATATTGGCTAGAAAACATATGGGTAAGAACGCCATTCCTGAACCCTTATCATCTAACGTTGCCAACGTCATCCTCACCATCACCATAAAAAAATTAATTAATCTCAACTTGTTTCTCATCGTAGCTCTTGATTTTCAGGACTTAGCATATTAAACAGTTCAATTAAAAAATATTTCTTTGAGTTGCACCTAAGTGCGAATATTGGTGTAGCACGTTAATATTTATCGCCATCACATCATTGCACGGGGTGCAAATCATGACCACATCTACTTACAACAACACATTATTGCACGGAGTGCAATTTATACCATCAATTGCCCAAATATTTGATAAGGCATCATCAATTTAACACAATTTAAGAATTATTGCAATTCACATCTACATTAATAAGATTTCCGAATGGAATAGTTCATCTCATTTTGTTTTGTGAATTTCATGTAACTAATGAAATTTCAACATCAGAATATACATACCTTTGCAATTTAGCATAACTTGAACATCTAGTACAATTATTAAAGAAATTACACACGTTTAGCATCCACACAATATATATAGGCATTTGTGTAACTTGAACTTTACATCAACATAGCCTTCATAAGAAAATTATCATATTAAGTTAGAGAACTTGCTCAAATGTAAATATTGAGTAAATTAGGAAATTTGTCTTATGCGTTGTTTACAACTGACGCTATAATGCTCTTCAAATAGCCTACATAATATCAATTATGAATATATACTAATTAGCCAAATATAAACTTTATATTGGTTTACATACGAAAATAATAACTTCCATTACAAGTTGTTCGCGTTTTATAAATTAGTAAACGCGATTAAGTCTAGAACATCTCTCGACGTTGCGTCGTTCACAAACGTTGCGACTCTCATCATCTACATACTCATTGGTTTATAAAACCTCACTCCATATCTTATAGAGTTCGTTTCATTTGAACATCATTTTACATTTTCGGGAGCATTACACGTGCTTACGCACATGTCCGACACCCTTTGATTGCCTCCAATTACACATTAGTCCTACAAATGGCCAATTTAGACCCTTTTACATACCTCAAATCCAACAAATTAAAGAACGAAAGTTGTAGGTCTACTCTTCCTCTTTCCGAATCATCTTGAATCACCTCAATCCGAGTTCGTATGAGAAAGTTTTGTCCATTTTACTAAAAGAGATCAAAGCTGACTCTGACCTAACATTGGCTCGGCGTAGCTACGCCCAAAATTTGCCTTTGGGCGGCGTTATTACGCCCAACTACAAAACTTCAGCGTAAAGTCAGCGTCGCTACGCCTAAACTCAGTTTCATGCTCTGTTTTGACGCACTTACTGTAAGACCCCGAATTTATGAAATAAAAATTTATTATTTTCTTTATGATTATTTTTCTAAATAGTAAAGTGCTTAATTGTTATAAATGATAGTTAAGGGTGTTATATGCAAATTATCTGATAAATAGTATGTCGGGAAATATTCCTTTTGTCGGGAAATATTCTTTCTGTCGGGGAATATTATATTCGGTACCGTACGACGGCGCCGAAATGGCAATATTGTCAATGATAGTGGGCCCCACAACGGGTTAATTGTCGGATATAGAAAGTGATAGAAATTGGCGGCAAAACTTTAACCGATAACTGTTAAAATACCCGGTGATAAAAAGAACAGTAAAACGCGTTATTCCACAGTAGCACACGGTATTCCACAGTAGCTCACGATGTTGCACAGTGTTTTATATTATTGATTCAATAATTGATAAAGTAGCAATTGCATAGTATCTTGATTCAATAATTGTTAATTAGCATCTGCATAATATATTTTACTATTTGTCACGACACTGTAACTTATATCATTTGATAGGATATTTTAGCATTATCGACAATGTCTAGAAATTCTGTCAAGGAAAGGGGTTATTTAATTGCGCGCCATTTTTTATGGAAGGCCCCCTCTTTCCTGGGAATAATCTGGTTGTCAGTATTGCGAGTATATGCTATCTGTGATATTAATACATTTAACACAATAATACAGAAAAATGGATTTATTGTGATAATGGAGTTATTTTTTATGGTTTTATCTTTTGATAATGGAATTATCTTTTGATAATGGATTAATCTTTTTGAATAAATGGATGGATGATTTTAATGGAAGAAAAAATGGATGGATGATATTAATGGAAGAAAAAATGGATGGATGATATTAATGAAAGAAAAAATGGATGGATGATATTAATGGAAGAAAAAATGGATGGATGATATTAAAAGAATATGGGGAAAAGACCAAAATGCCCTCACCTTGATTTTCCTATAAATAGGGAGAGTTTGCTTAAGAAATTTTCACACCTTCATTGCTTATACTTCCTCCCTCTCTTTAAATTTCTGAAGTTCTCTTAGTGTGCTAGGCTATTGTGAGTATTTGTGAGAATACTAGTATTATCCGAAGTTAGTAAACTTCATAGAAAGTAACATCCAGTTAACGAAGGTAGGGAATATCATTTCTTTCATACTCATATATAATATCATTTGCTTTCATGTTCGTAAGTGATATTATACTCATAAAGGTTGTTATTCATTCTGTATTAATTTGTGGGGATAACCTGGCCGTGCGGTATGACGCATGCCTGGTGAATATCCTTTTGTATTCAACCCTTATTATTCTATGGGAATAACCTGTAAGTACGAGTGTCGTACCTAGTGAATACCCTTCTGTATTCATTCCTTATTAATCTGTGGGTATAACCTGTTCGTGCGGATTGACGCATACCTGGTGAATAACCCGTCGTATTCATTACTTATTAATCTGTTGTGGAAATAATTTGTCTACGCGAATTATCGCATTGCAGGTGAAAATCCATTGCAGTTTCATATATTCTGTTATACTCATATAACTTATCATTTCTTTTGTACTCTTTAAGGGATATCTTTTTCTTTCACATTTCTCCATTTATGATAAGAAAACCTTATTTGTTTCCAAAACCTTATTTTTAAATGGAGAAAATCCCTGAAAATTAGTAGAATATCCTTAATAGTTTGTGCTTCATCTAATATCTTTTCACTTGAATCTTTCTATACGTTATAGTTGAAGCATGAAATAGTTTCTTGAATATCATTCTTGAATTTGACTCCACAATTTAGTTATCGTGTTGGCAATTTGGTCAATCTTTGATACTGATTAAATTATAAAGTTTTTCTTATCCTTAATCTCACTGTATCATTGTCATCATCCTCATCCTCATACTTAAATTGTGGTGATAGTTCTCTTTGGCCCGTAGTGCAAAGATGAACTGGCGTGACATGATTTTGACCAAACTGTGTATTGGTATAATCATGACTTTTTGTGTTACAAACAAAGGCGTATGGTGAAAATTCTCTTTGGCCGTAGTGCAAAGATGAACTGGCGTTTGGCATGATCATGACCGGTGATGTTACAAATAAATATCTTTGGCATGTAGTGCAAAGAGAGGTTGTTGAATATAAACTGTTGATTTGGATGTTCATAAACAGGAATTGTTGATTGGTGTTACAGGGATAAAATATTGGTGGTGATCCTTTAATTTATAGAAGATGGTAGATATTATAATCTACTTGACTCTTCTAATGGATTGTTTGTTCCGCTGCAATTGTTGTTGTTGAACAATTATAATATCTTTAAATCTCTGATTTATTATTGTTAAAGACTAAAGATAATTTTTATTCTTCATTATCTTAGTCATGATATTTCTTACTGGGCTATTTAAGCTCACCCTTTTCAGTTTTGTCCCATTGTTCTTCTCAGGAAAGGAAAATGTAGCTGGGACTAGCCGGGGAGTGGAGTGATGGTCCGAGTTAGTGGTTGTCCTCATCAAGTTATGACATAGTTTAATAATGATTGTACTAGAGACTTAAAACATGTGTTGTCGTCTTTTTACGGCATTGTAATAATTTAGGTTTGGATACTATGGTACCATACGGTACGATATTTGTATGAAAAGTCATAGTATGTGTGTGGTCGTATTTTGCACGACAAATATTAGTTGTAAATGGGAAAATTCGTATTTGGTATTTGTATTTTTGTAGAATGTTATTGGCGACTCAAAATGGGTTGTGTGGACCTATTTTGGGGGCGTCACACTTACTTCAAACTTTCATAACTTCTTTTCTAGATGTCCAAATGAGTCTATTTCGAACTCTATAGACTCCTAAGACATAGGGCTATAATATATTAAAAATTTACAAACACTTATTAACATTAATATGGTCAAATCTTAGGCCAAAATATCAACTCATGTTCTGTTCTTGGTGTTCTTGGTGTTCGTTGCCAAAATCATCATCAATTCTTTGTTTTAACTCATTTTTACTCCATTCTAACTGGTTATCTTCATAACCCATAAAATTACAACATCATAACAGCTAACCAAATTATGCATAGGATACGGATTTCTTGCTTGTTTTGTTCCATTTTAACGTTATTAGGAAGGTATTTAAGGTATTAATCACTTCCTTAACAATTTATACACAACCAACAACAATCATAATCTATAAAATCAAACCCACTTGAAAAGCTTGAAAAAGCTTAACAATGGAGGAAATGGAAGAGATATGGTTTAGAGAGCGTGATACCTCTTGGCTCCTACTACTTGCAGGTTATGGAGGTTGTTTAGAGCTCCTCATTTCTTCCTCTTGCTCCTCCCGAGCTCCTTCTTCTTTCTTCTTTGTTTTATTTCTCTCTCTCTACTGTATATCTCTCTCTCTATACTGCTGAACCGAATTGAAAGAATGAAAATGGAATGTGCAGATGGAATGAGAGAATGGATATGGCTTCGGAGGATGGGAGGGTTAAATACCCGAGCTTCCTTGGAAATCAATTTGAGAAGGAATGTTTGCAAATGGGGGGTTCAATGTATGGAGTACTGCACTTGGCCAACATGTTGCCGGCTCAAGCCTCCTGTCAGCCTCCCATTGATCCATTGCCACACTTGCCCATTTTTATTGGTCGAGGCTTAATTGCCTCCCAATATCTACCTCATATACACAAAAATATATCTAAATACTCTCACTTTTGTATCAAATTTGCCCAATAACTGATGAGTGGGTTTTATACTTACGAATTAAGTACGTTTGACTTGATAATTTGTTAGTTCTTAAGTATTTTAAGTTAGTATTAGATATTTATAGTGTTTTTATGTTATTTTGTAGGAATGAGCAAGGAAACGCAATTCGAACATCTTTTGGAGTACAACATGCGAGCAAGTGCGAGAAGGGAAGATTATAGGGCTTTTAACATTAAAATAGATGCATGTTCTTGGTTTGGAACTTGGATTTTATTGTAGATTTACTTCTTAGCTTTCCGAAACATCTTGAATCACCTCAATCGGAGTTCGGATGCGAGAGTTATGACATTTTTATCAACAGAGATCAAGGTTTGGAGTTGTCATTTACATAACAGTCACTTGAAGCTCAATTTCAACCATGCTCCAGCCTGAATATCTCAATTTTCAAAGAATGAAAGTTGTAGATCTCGTCGATATCTTCGAGTTGGTAGGTGGCAGGCCTCGTAACTCCTCCCGGATCACAAGTTATGGTCATTTTACCAACAGACGTTGAAGTAGAAAATATTTTCTCGCCGGGGCGAGAATCTCAGGCTTAAATTTCTCGCCGGGGTGAGAACCTCTCTGCCCAACTTCGCCAGGGCGAGGATTTTACAAAGGAATTTCTCACCGGGGCGAGAAAGCGCGGAAAGGAAAAAATATTTTAATTCAGTTCTTTTTAGAAATCGATTTGGAATTGGATTCTTTTTATTGATTTGATTCAGAAACTATAAAAGAGACAGAGAGAGATGGAAATAGGGGGGAAGAGACATACATATACATAGATACACACATACATGGTTCATTCATAGTTACGCAAGGATTGAGACACAGAGCTGAACTTGGGAGATTGGAGACTGAAGAAGCATTGCAAGGAATTCAGATTAGAGACTTGAAAATTGAAGAACTTCTACTGAGTTTTTCTTATCCTCTATCTTATATTTGTAATTTAATTGTGATGACTTATTTGGGATTCATGTTTTCTATTTTTTCAGTATGAACTAAATTTGTAATTAAGGCTACAATTGAATCTTTATTGTTTATGGATTAATTATCTATTTGATTCCAATTATTATCTAATATTGAGTTGTCTATCATATTTTGTGTTTATTGAGTAATTGTTTGATCAACAATTAGCGTGATACTTTAGATGAATTCGGGAGATGAAATCTAGGGTTAGATCTGAATGTGATAACATGTATTCTTAATTATTTGCATGAGATGAATAATTGGGGTTGTGAAGTGAATAGGGATATCTCTTCGCTGCATGTAATTATTGGGAATTGATGCTTAATGAATTTAATTCTTTAGTTTTGCATAGGAATATCGCAGAATTAATTGAGTTAGATAAATTTATTTGATCACTTGGAAAAAGGCTTATGAATAACTTTGAATTCTTGTTAACAACTCTGTTGAAGTTAATAATTGGATGAATTGGTTAATTAGTTTGTATTGCATAATTGGGGATATTGTAGTCTTAAGCCTTTAAAAATCTGAATTTCAACCTTTGTGTTAGTTCTTATTCTTAGTTTTAAATTAATTAGCTTTAATCGTTATACAAATTGTGATTGTTTAAATAAAATTGAATTGATATAGTACTAGTAGTTGGAAATTATTGAACAGAGATTCCCTGTGGGTTCGACACTCTATCTTATCACTTTATTACTTGTTGATCGTGTATACTTGCACGTAATTGTTGATTGTGAAATCTGACAATAATAACTCAACCAAAAATTAAAATGGGTACTCCCATAAAATATTGGGACGCGTAAAAATAATAATTCTGGGATTTATTCATTTATTCGGAACACTCATATAATACATTTCAGATAAGAAATAAATCTCGTTTGGGCCCAAATAAAATTTTCGTCGCTTGAAAAAATTATTTCTTCGTGTACACGTCGTAACGAAATTAATAGAAATCGAAAAAAGACGTAAAAATATTCGGGCGTGAATAGTGTCTCGAGAAACGTGTCCCGTAAATAGTGATTTTGCGATATTACGCGAAATCAATATATTCGCTTACGCGAAACTTACTATACATAAAATCTATGTATTCACATAAAATCCATGCATTCACATAATCTAGGTTATAATATAACCTTTAAACACATCATATAAAAATAAAATTTTAATATATTCCAGAATAATAATAAACCCAAATTACAAGGGTACTCATGATTCGTGATCATTGCATCTGCCTCATTTTCCTTCTATACAATTATACGCTTTGTCAGTTAGTCCATACTAATTAAATTAATTAGTTTTGACTAACTATTAGCTCACATCTCATCACTTAATCCATAATAAATATATAATTCACATATATTTATTCACTTATCACATATCTCACATAAATATATATAACACATATATATTTTAGATTCAACCTTCTACACCTCATAATAAGAATTTTATTTATTAAATTCTTATTATAATTATCCTTCTTGAAAAATTCGAGTTGTTGCAACGCCCTCGAGCCAATTTTTTTAAATAATTTTTTTATTTTGGGTCACACACACACACACACACACATATATATATATATATATATATATATATATATATATTACAATGATAATATAATAAGTAATAATATATGATATAAATATATATATACACTATATTGACTCATAATAGACTTTTTTAATCACAATTATCCATAAGTAATTAATTCATTAATTATTTTTAAAAATAATATAAACTAGATTATTATTTAGAATAAAATATTGTAAAGAGATATACATATATTGAGAGGATATGAGTCATATGTGGTTAAAATTTGATTAACAAAGTTATAAATTTTTAATTTAACACCGTATAGTAGAAGATTTATAAAATTTTAGTGGTGTCAATTTATATATAATACTTAATTTTTTTAAAATTTAATTATTTTTTTAAGTGGGGTGAATTGACCCCACAACCTAACACGTAGTTTCCTCACTCTGCACAAGTGGATGAAAAATGTAGCTATGTACGTTGCTTTCAGCCGAACGAGTCTCTAGGCTCTACCCTCTCAGTCATAAAATCAATAAATTTTAATATTAATTGCATAAAGTTTAATATTAATTGCATGTATATTTATCAACTGTAAGTGAAAAATGTATATGTTAAAATTAATGGTCATATTTTTGCATTCATTAGCAATAAAAATTTCATAGCCAATTCTGCATGTTTAAACTTTATACTTTTAAAAATACTGTGAAAAAATCAGTTATTTGGGTTAGACTCGGGGTTAGTACTTAGTATTCATTCCAAATTAACCGGTACAAAACATAAAAAGACAAATTAGGAATTTTAATTTCGGCTAGTTTTCTCAATAAATTTAGGAAGATGATATTTCCATAACAGTTTTTGATATTTTCACACGAAAAGTGTCGTTATAGATTCTATAGCGACGATTTTTACATCTACAGCGACATTTTGCGTGTGGAAATATTAAAAATTGTTGTGAAAATATCGTTTGCCTAAATCTAACTTGAGGAGTTTCACCTCATTTTGTGTATTATTTGTGATCATACTTTTTTTTTGTATATTATATATTTCTATTGAAGATACTGGAGGTAAAAAAACACCATACGATTTTGTTTGAGCTATCTTTTGTAATAATACTTATTTTAAAAAATTACAAAATACTTTTTTATGCACAAATAAAAAAGCATCCGATTACACAAAACGACACATTTTCACCATATGCCAGTGTCCCTCACCTCATTTTTATCTTTATTTATCTTTAATTTTTCTGCTTTGTCTAAGCTTCTTACCCATTTTCTTATCCTACCACTATAGTGCACGTGTCCCCGGTTTAGAGGAACATCAGTCCAAGTTTGAAGCACTCATTTGTCAATCGGTTAGCAAATCAGGTTATTTAATTGTCTTATAAATGAAGTAGTTGCGGTTGACTAAGATATCGATGATGATTAGAATTGTATTATATGCCATGATTAAAGCTTTATCACTAATCAGATTATTTTATTGTCTTAGTTAAAACATAATTAATACTAAGCACTAAACAAAGGAAAAACATTCATTTTTAATTTGTTTATTAATTTCAACAACTGATTACAGTATTTATCCCTTATATCATTTTTTGAAGTTGAAATATACGAAATAATTATACTTTCACAACCCATATGCTAGGGCTAGGCATAGAAAAATAAAGACATTAACAAAATCTTACATTTAAAATCACCTTACATTTTAGTACTAGACCTTTAAAATCTTGTTCTTGAATAAATAATTTGTAGCTATATAATTAATCCATTCTCCTTGATTTGTTGGAGATATATATATATATATATATATATATATATATATATATCAATTATGACACTTGTATTTGTGTTAAAGATTTGACAACTGTTTATCATGTTTTCTTGGCTATTTGCATTTGTAAGACCCATATTTTGGTACGATATAATTTATTAATTTTGACTAGTCAAATGGTCAAACATGTTGATCATCAAGTACTCTATATATATATATATATATATCAATTATGACACTTGTATTTGTGTTAAAGATTTGGCAACTGTTTATCATGTTTTCTTGGCTATTTGCATTTGTAAGACCCATATTTTGGTACGATATAATTTATTAATTTTGACTAGTCAAATGGTCAAACATGTTGATCATCAAGTACTCTAAAATTAAGAATTCACAACTTCATAAAACTTTATTAATTGTTTTACAATACTTTTGATTCACACACACACATACATATATATATATATATATATATATATATATATATATAACTATTTGAGTAGACCAGAATACTTTGAATGATCTTTACATAAACAACCAAAGCACCGTCTCAATATTGACTGTGATTGTAGTTGTAATTAATAGAGAAGACCATTCATTGTTTTGCTACATGTGAATTGTAATTCTAGAGCAACATTATAATCATATCCTATGATTTTTGTTGTTCATTTTATTCTAATTACCATGGCGATCAAGAAATATTTATCCATATTTTGGGGTTAATATTTATGGAGATCTAATTTAGCTTCTTTTTTTTTCCACCAGTGCTAGACCTGAAAATCAAGCTCAAGGTTAAACATTTATGGTAAAAAGTAAATTTTAATGCTTTAGCAACAAAGGAAAATTTGTTCAAAATCTAGAAAGTGTGCACCAAATCTATTATTTGCCAAAGACAGGTTGTATATGGTTTTAGTCAAACCTTAACTAGAAGGTATAAAATTTCATATTAGTCAACACAATCCAAGTCCAATAAAATTGTTTACTAATCAAAGTGGGACGAAATTCAAAAGGACAAAAAAGTAATTAGGTCACAGGAAAATATTGTTATTGTTTCTGTAATTAAGAACTAATTAACCAATATATAGCTGGAGATTACCCGTCAAAACCTTGTGATATAATAACGAAGGTTTAAGAATATAGAAATAAGTGTAAGACCCTCCCAAAATATTATGCAATAACTTGTAAAAGAAAATTATGAACATGAAAACTCAACATTCTAAAAACATTAATTATAAAACATTGATTTGTTATTCAAATATATTTAACCACTATTAATACTTTTATCAGTTAAAAATTCCACTATTAAGAGACGTGGTAAAAAGATTTGATCAATTTCAAAGTTAAAGCTTATTCTCTTGGTAAAAGATAACGCTTTATTAATTTGTGATAAATTTTTTTATTTAAACAATATGTTTTCTAAATCTAAACATCTTAAAACAAGAGTAACTACTGTCCTTCCAATTGAAGGTAAAGATCAAGAGAAAAGTTGGTATTAAGAAAGAAAACCAAAACTTTGTTTAACCTAAAAATAATAATAATAACCGAAGGTTTTCAAAGGGTGACGACGAAATAACTATATTGCCCTTTCTTCTATAAAAAAGCTAGCGTGGATCTCAAAGTTTTGTGTCTTGTGCATGTGGCCTGGTAAATTCAACTCCTCCCCCGCCCCCACACCCCACCCCCTACCCGACAATGTGTCAAATTTGTCCGCTTGTTACCTTTTGTGGTTTTTGCATTCATCATTTTTTACGGTTATTTTTTCTCATCTTGACGTGGTTTATTTAAATTTTAATTTATAATGTTTGCGCTTTTTACTAGACATGTGATGAAGGTAGGTCCTGGTTTAAATAATTTTTCGTTAATACTTCCTTCGTCCTACTTTATTTATTTTAATTAATTTTTTATGATCAAATTAATTAATTTTAAAATTAATAATCAAACAAATACTTTATTCGTTTCAAAATAAATGTCTTAATTAGTTTTGACACACTAATTAATA
This sequence comes from Aralia elata, assembly GCA_034770075.1. NCBI lineage: Eukaryota > Viridiplantae > Streptophyta > Magnoliopsida > Apiales > Araliaceae > Aralia > Aralia elata. Next base: position 45,800,650 of record CM068381.1, on the reverse strand, counting down.
AATTTTTTTTATACCTAAATTACCCTTTTTGATTACTTTTTCACTTTTCTATGACCCTAATAGTAACTCTTTCTTATGTCATTTAATTCTCTAGATACATTTTTTTTGTAACTCTCACATTCCCAATAAGTATATTAAATAGATTATGAGGGTATAAGAGAAAAAATAGGATAAATATAATTACTAATATATAAACAGGACATTTATTTTGGAACATCAAAAAAAAATTAGTATATTTAAAATTTTAAAATCAAATAAGTTGATTTTGATAGTATATTCGATGTGCTTTTTTGTGATAATAAATTTGTGCGTATATGTAATAAATTTAAAAATAAAATTTGATTATAAATATGGTCGATTTGACCATAAAAAATCAATTAGGACAAATAAATCTGAACGGAAGGAGTAATTCGTAAAGATAAATTTAAAATGTAATAATAAAAATGGGTGACTAAACATGCATGTTAATATGGTTACATACTAATAATAAAAATGGGTGACTAAACATGCATGTTAATTGTCTAATTTTTTAACTTTAATTGTAGTTAGGAGGACACCAAAAATGATGAAACGCCAATATTATTCATGTATTATTTTATAAACAAGAAAAATTAAAGATTATGGAATAGTACTCTTCATATAACGTGCCATTTTTATTCTTTATTTTTAAATAAAATTCCATCCACCTGACAAAGCCAACTTTAATCTCGCGTATACACAAACGGTGACAATGACGACCATTTTTTTTTTTACGACTTTTTAAATTGAAATTTAACATTCGTATCTTAAGTAAAAATGGATCTTAACACCTTATGCACTCAAACCTTATGAGTAATTATTGTCATTGAACCATGTTTTTTTTTACCTCTTAGACATTCCAACTGGTGTACACATAGTGTGACAATGACGACCAACTTTTTTTCTTTGCTACTTTTTGAACGAAAATTTAATATTCTTGTCTTAGATAAGAATGAATCCCAATACCTCATGCACTCAAGCTTTATAAGTAGTTGTTTTAATATAAAGTTATTTAGTTTTAATATAAACAAATATAACAATTGTAAACTAAGGTGATGTTTGCTTACCTCTTGATATCTCTTAACAGCTCCGCATCTGATTCGGTAAGAGGGTAAAGTTGTTTGGTAAAATTTTGTTTGCCTCTTATCGTCTCTTAATTGGTAAGAGGAAGATATAAATCCAAATCATTAACAGCTGCTTCTTAATAAAAAAATTAAATTTATAAAACCTCTATAAATATTTTACTCTCTCCGTTCAAAATTTTAAGATCATTATTGATTTTTGAAAAGTTAATTTGAAATATTTTTAAATTTAAAAGTCACTCAGATATTTTATACTTTTTAGTTACCAAACAACTTTTTAAGTTCAGATGTTATATTCACTCAGATGATCTAATTTATTAAAATATACTAACCATTCAAATTTTAATTACTTAATTTTATCAAACACCACCTAACTATAAAATACTACTAATTATCATATTTGTTATTTTCAAAATTTGAATAAAATTTATATATATATATATATATATATATATATATATATATTCTTTGCCAAATTTGGGGTAAGGGGGTAGAATTGTAGACTTATAGTATATGGTTTTAGTCAAGCCTTAACTATTACGCTGCGTTTTAGGTCGAAGGAATGGAATGGAGAACGAAATAAAATAATTTTAAGGTATTTTAAGTGTATGTTTGGTTGTTGGTGGTAGTGGGTGTTGTCATATAATGAAAAAATTATCACATATATCTATTCCATTGGAATTGATTTTGTTGCACCTTCTCCACATGGAATAAAAAAACAAAAGAATGTAATGAATTTGTATTTCATTAAAATAATTTATCCTTAAAAATGATCATCAAATACACTATTTTTATTTTATTAATTTCTCTATTCTATTTTCTCAATCTAAACTTACCATTAATGTAATTGAGTTGATGATAAGTCAATTGGCAATTCACATGGTAGAATGTAATGGGAAATGGCTATGTATGTCTCCAAAAGATGTAAATAAAAAAAAAGAAATAAAAAGGATAAAAATAAAGTCGTATTCCAGTGATTTTTAATAAGTATATATCTTATATTTGAAATACATAAATACAAATAGTGCTAATATATACTTGCCAATACAAATATATACTGTTTATTAACCGTTTTGATTCCATGTGTTCCAATTGAGTTGCGAGCATATTCAACTATATATACCTGCTAATATATATTCTCCCTAATCAGAGTTGGTCCTGAATTTTTTAATGTCCGGGGCAAAATATCTTGAGTGTGCCCAGTAGCGAAGCCAAGAAATTTGGCGGGGGTTCGGGAGCAGCGCCCCCGAGCCAATTTTTTTTAATACTTTTTGTATTTTTTTAGTTTGACAGGAGTTCGTAGTGTGTTGAGATAAAACACTTGTTTTAATATAAATGTTTGACAAATTTTTTTTTCACAATATAATTAAAACAGTATTTCATATCAACAATTATAAAGTGTTTTTGATAAAAAAAATAAATTAAAGAAATTATTAAAAATGTCATAGCAACAATTATATTGACATGTTATTAAAATAAATATAAAATTATCGCTAAATATATATTTATTTTACCAATATAATTATCATTTTAACATTATTAATTATAACATTACATCCTCCTCTTACAAAAATAATTTTGTTCAATTTTTTTTCTTAATTATATATTTACAAATTCTTACAAATAATCGAACTCGAGTCTCTATCTTGACATGGTATTGTTCCACCACTAGACCACTGATGCTTGAATATGCACCTAAGAAAGACTAAATTACACGTATATACATAAGCTTATAATTAATTTTTGGGTCCCCTTCAGTTTTGAGTCCCGGACGGTCGCCCAGCTCACCCTAGCCCAGGGCCGACTCTACCCTTCTTTTAAATAAATCCTACTGTCTTCATTTATTTATTTATCTAAATACTACTATCAGCTATATGTCATGATGAAAAAATATTGTCTGGTTCAAACCCTACACCCCTCCCATATATATATATATTTATATAATTCATTTAGTAATTTATTTATTGATTACCTGGTTTAGTGGTTTTGACTTAGATGCTTCAATAGCACGCATCATGTAAGCAAGAGAATTTTATGTCCAAAATATTGGTTACAATAATGAAATGTCAAGAATTTTATATTAATCCATGTCTCTATAATTCTAATTAACGATATACTTCATCAGAATAAAATTAGAAAGTTAATTAATTCACTCAAACATGCACTATCTAAGCTGCTGAATTCATAAACACCATCACCACCAACCGGCTGCTCAACAAGGCTCAAACAACAGCCACAAGATGTAAAGCAATTTTCAGACTTTAAACTCAAAACCAAAATTTTTGCTTAATCTCAAAATTAAGCTAATTATTAATGTGGTGGAATTTAAATGGATATATAACAACAATCGAAACTGCAGGAAAAGTATAAACTAGTGAAAATTAATGGTCGAACAGACAATATATATATACACATATATAGGGGACTGATCCATAACTAACGTTGTCAATTTAAGGTTATCCTTACAACATATCGTGACCTCCATCCAAAAATCGAACAGTTAAATAGAGGTCTCGTCTGTAGTTTAATTTTTAGTATTATGCAGTTTAATATTGCGGACGAGACAACAAACCAAAATGTCCATCCTTTACAAGTTGCGCGTCCGCAGTTTAATACTGCGAACGCTAAATCATTAAAACGACATCATTTTAAGATGAAAACTAAAAGGTTCTGTCTGCAGTTTAATACTGCGGACGCTAGGTCTATGAAAATGACACTGTTTTTTCCTGAGAAATTGAGAAGTATATTGCGGACACTAGGTCTCCTAAATATAATATGGTCAAGTATTGCAAACTGATCTGGATAAGCAGAAAAGTTCGAACTAAGGCTCAAGAATTTTCTATTTCTTTTTGCATATTCTTATTCTTACTGATTCATGTAATCTGTCTTGAAGAGACATGTATGACTAACAATTGGAAATATCTGTGTGCTGAAAACACTTCACCCCATTAATTTTTTTTATCCATCATTCTAAATTGTTTTGCTATGTATGTTTCTCATCATCCTAGATTACTTGAATATATAACAACTAATAAAAATATGCAAGAAAACTAGATAATTTGTAGCTTTAATAAACTTATATTTATATTTTTGGATCGCAACTCATTTTTAAAGTAACGATCTGGGACGAGTATAGTTCAATTTAATGCTATCATCCCATCAAAATCTCCTCGGTAAAATATTTGGTTGTGATGGGGGTATAGTATTCTTGCCTCTTTCACCGTATGAGTATTTCTTTGGTAGGCCTAGACTCTTGTGCGGGGCAACCAATGATCGACCTTTCTTGCATAATTAGGCCTGCCGATTGATTGGCGTTCGTAGGCCCACATCTGTGTCATAAGATTTCGTGTTAAAATACTGTCATACATTATGAAAATAAATATCAATTTAAATAAACATCAAGGTATAAAGACAAAGAAAATACCTGAAGAAGTGTCAAACATCCTGAGAAGCTTTTTGCATCAAGGCAGGTTACTTTATGTAAGTTGCGGAACAAACAAACCAACCCAGTAGCTTCCCATACATAATCACTTACTTTATTAATATCCTCTAAAAATAAAAGATACCTAGTATGTATGACGTCGTGGTTTGTCGATGCAAATAATATCTTCCCCAATATAAACAAGACGTATGCTTTCGTGTACGTCACCACCGTTTCTCAATCAGTATTTAAGGGAACTTGGCAAAATTTGTTGCCCAACCACGATAACATAATGCCCCCTCTACTATACACTTTCTCATCCCCCACAATATATTTACTAAATTCGCTATCAATAAATATTTGTTTAGGATTTTGTATTAATGTACATGTTATAGGATTCCCTATAACCAGTAATCCTAAAATGAAATGTACATCTTCAAAGGTTATTGTCATTTCACCGGTTGAAAAGTAAAATGTATTGGTCTCACTACGCCAACGCTCCACTAATACTTCTATCAATGAAGCATCTAATTGGTTACAAACATTAGTGTTTGTAAATACCCCAAAACCTCATTCGCGTAATAATTCGTTTTAGGTATCACTTAAAACTCACATAGTTAACGATCGTCCACTCTCATTAGTTCTTAGTGTCATAGTGTAATGGGGATTGTTCCATACTTGTGTTAAAATATGGTTTGATTGATCCCACAACAATGTATTGACAATAGGTCTGGGATTGAATTCCATTTCTGTAACTAACACAAAAAACTAAACATATATCAGCAACACATTAATTGGAAACTGACACAAGTTAAATGAAAATAAAATTTTATTTTTGTAACCAACACAAACAAAATAAACAATATTACGAAGTTGTATACATTACTGTGTTTTTGTATACATTACTATGTTTTTGTAACTAACACAAACAAAATAAACAAAATTTCATTTTTGTATACAACAAAGAAGAATACAAAATATATACATATGGCGAATTTAGAACTTACATCACTTGGATTAAACAATGTTGTTAGGTTGGTTGTAAAGATTTGTTGATCTCCTTTTGTTTGGTTGCTTTTCTCTCAAATTTGCAGCAAAGATTTTAGGTTGGTTGCTTGGTTGCTTAGATCTCAGATGGACAGGATGGAACAACGTAAACTTCTTTCTGATTTGGGTAGAGTAAGAGTCCACAATTTAGTTCTGCGGACGGTTGTTATCTTAATATGGCACCGTTTTCATATTAAACCTAGCAAGACGGGACCTTTCAATTTTCATCTTAAAACGACATCGTTTTAATGAATTAGTACCTGCAGTATTAAACTGCGGACACACAACTTATAAAGGAGAGACATTTTGATTTTCTGTCCCGTCTGCAGTATTAAACTGCGGAATACTGAAACTAAACTGCAGACAGAACCTCTATTTAACCGTTCGATCTTCGGATGGAGGGTCACGATGTGTTGTAAGGATAAGCTTAAGTTGACATGTTAGCTATGGATCAGTCTCTCTCTCTCCCTCTCTCTCTCTATATATATATATAGAGAGAGAGATGATGGATCTAAAACATACTTCTTAAATAACATACTTTTATTAAAACTACGTCGTTTTAGAAATTCTTTTAAAAAACAAGTGGGGTCGTGGGTGGCATTTTTGTAAATAAAAGGAAGGCAAGTGGGACCACTCTATTTTAATATAATTTATTTTTTAAAAGAATCTTCAAAACGACGTAGTTTTAATAAAGATATGCTATTTAAGAGAGATATGTTATTTAAGAGGTATGTTTTAGATTTAAAGCATACCTCTTAAATGCTTTAGATCTAAAGCATATATCTTAAATATAACATACTTTTATTAAAACTACGTCGTTTTGAAAATTTTTTTAAAAAATAAAATAATATTAAAAGAGAGTGGTCCAACTTGTTTTCCTTTTATTTACAAAAATGCCATCCGTAACCTAACTTGTTTTTTAAAAGAATCTCCAAAATAACGTTATTTTAATAAAAATATGTTATTTAAGATAAATATACTATTTAAGAGGTATGCTTTAGATCCGTCATCTATATATATAATATCAAACAAATATACCAGTTTAAATTTTGGGTTTTGACTAATTGTAGTTGTACTAAATAGATAATACCATCCATGTTTTGCAGAAGTGGATGGTAAATGTAGCGTTGCGTTTCTTTCAGCCCAATCTCTAGGCTCTCTACCCTCATAGTCACGACAGGATTGATTACGGTTTGTGTTACAACAAACTGTGATAAAAACAAAAATAAATGAAAAAAATATTTACCCTTTTTTTCATTTTTCTTTGTAGTATAGAGACATCTCATTCAATAATTTATTTTTATTTATAATTTATGAGATAATGGCAAATCCATAAGATTTGGATATATTAGACAATGAGAGAATTACAAAGTTTCAACTCTTACCAAAACCCAAAAATTAACATAATTAAACCATAATCTAAACCGCCAAATAATGAAAAGAAAAATAAGTTGTAAAACATCACTTGATCTCCTTCATAGCATCAGAAAGCTTTTTTTCAACTGAAAGAAAACTGTATCCCGCAATGAAGAAATACTCGATGTCTCCACACTTCATCAGAAACATGCCACCCCTGCCTTGATAAAATCTCCACAAACAAAACACCACCACCTGTAAAGCAATTACCAGACTTTAATCTCAAAATCAAAATTTTTTGGACTTAATCTCAAAAGAACAAACAGTATGTATATATTCTCTATTCCAAACATGAGAATAACATAATATTGGTATAAAACATAACACTTTTAGAAGCAGAAAGAGATTAATTAAACTTAATATTTGAAACAACTAATTTAGAAATCCAAACCTTTTATTAATATTCACATAATCACATGCCCACCTGTAGATTGTTCATCCCTTAGCCCTTAGGTCCCTGCAGGACGCGGAGTACCCATGACGGATGGAAAAGGCGGCGGTTGAGCAGGTGAATAAGATTGATACATAGCAGGAGTCCCAGCAATGTTTGGTACTGGAATATTAGCTGATCTTGGGGTACTTGCACCTCCTAGGCCTAGGGTGGTTCCTGCATGTGGAGTACCCATAGGGTTTATAATTGGAGTATTTCTCAAGCTACCTATTCCCGGGTGGTCAGGAAAATTAGAACCACCCATCACTTGAGCATTAATTATTCCTCCGCCACTAGGGTTTCTAGTGTTTTCAGAAACGGAACCGCCAGAGGAGGTGGAACCCTTGCCCTTTCCCTTACTACCCGATCTTCCCATTTTATTTCTAAGCTCTTTGTGTCTCACTTGTGGTGGATTTTCACTTATTGGTTGGGTGCTTATATAACCAAGGGTAGCTCAGTAGAAAATCTTCAGTTGTTTTTAAAATTGTAGTTTAATTTTTTTTTATAGGTTAAACAATTTATTCAACATCCTAATGTCATGATGACAGTTGGATATATTACCAGGTCTCCTTTTTGAAAGTCATGCTCCTCATTAAATGCTACGTACAAAACGTAGTTTGTTTTTCTTCTTTTTGGTTCAATGTCTCTCGTCTTTTATCTTAAATTATTAGGTTTTATCTTCCAAATACCTTTACATAGTCCTCTCCCCCTCTTTCCATATCTTATATGATATGATATGAGTAATATGCATGTAGTTACAGACCATTGATATTGGGATTGTTTTCTACAATGCTACTTAGAAGGGTAAGCAAGACACCAAAATATCATAATGCCAGTATTAATCACGTAAATTGTTTTGTAACACGCAAAAATAGAGATTAATTATATACATTTTAATTTTAAAGTTCCATCCTCTTTAATTTTCAAACATACTTTTAATCTCTTAAGCATTAACCAATTTTCTTTATAATATTTGAGCCTTAATTATTAGAATTCACCATTGAGATTGAGATTTGGTGGTTGACTGCATGCTAATGAAATCCATATTATAAAAACATGAGCGAGGGCATGATTAATTAAAATGACTCCACGAGGTACATTCACACGCGTCGTGACGTGAATATGTCTCTCGTAAATGAGATATCTTTGTTATAGGTGAGTATGTCTGTCGTAAAATTATTATAAAGTTAATTTCAACTACTCAAATAAATATAAACTATTTACAGAAGTTGATTTTTGTTGCTTTTTGTTTCTGTACACCATACTGAACCATGCATATATTCTCACAGATCATCTGTACGAATGGGGGCCATACCATATCTTTCGACGAGGATTGTTTGATTCTGGAAATGAATTTTAGTCAAACTTATGACTTTGGAGCTTGTCTTATCTTAAGCGCCTAATCTGTTTTAGTGATTCAAATCTTTACGATTGAAAGTGGATCTAACAATATCTAATTTCTTTTATTTAAATTTAAATGTCTGAATTCTTAGCCACAAATAATCCATAAATTTAACTTATTCCTTTCACACATAAAACTCTTAAGATATATTAGCTAACATTACTTGAACCAAAGGCTAGTTGGTATCTCAGAAAGGTTAAAAAAATATGTTTAGATGCCAAGTTGACAGGTTGTGTTCAACAGACGTAAAATATGTCCCACTTTATTGAGCTATATACAAGTGGCCTGTTCCTCCTTTATTGAGCTACAACAGAAAGGATTAGAGGGAGATGTTGGCCTGTTCCCTCCTTTGTGGGAGAGTGGAGACTCAAATAGCAGCCCATATATTTTTTAATTCAATTCCATATATTTTTTAATTCAATTTAGATATAAAAAAAATATAGGTTTTCAAATAAGTAGATATTAGTAGCTACAGTGTAAGTTAGAATTTGATTACTTATCAACTCACCGATTTAGGGGGATGATTCATAGTAGCTCCTGATCTAGGGTCAGGAGCGGATCCATGCCTGGGACAGGGACACCTAACCCCATTGAATTTTCAGGGGACAGGGGGGTCAAATTACACATTGAATATAATTTCTCTTTTGGTATTGGTTCATATAATGTCAGTTTTTATTTTCAACTCACTATATCAATGTCCAATGGTTGCATTTCTGGGCCTCATTTCAGCCCAACAAAGAGTATATCATACCATTGAGGCCACATATGTTTGCAGTTGTAGGCGCTTATTTTGATTGGGCTTAAAAGTTTCGATCCTTTCCTGTGAAATTCTATCATGGACTGACGGAGCCTACATGTAATTCATGAAATTAAATTGTGAAAAAAAGATTTTAAAAATTATCACGAAAGGAATTACTTATAGTAAGACGAGTCAACCCACCATAAAAAAAAGAAAGAAAAACAATCAAGTGAACAACAATGGAAAATAAAAAGCAACAGATTATTGCGAGTTTCTTTCAATATTACTCGATTAAGGAAATTATAAAATGTTTCTAAACTATTTAATGAGTCATGCTATGTATTGTAAAAGATTTTTTTACCAAAATACTGTTGCGGCGTATATCAATATATGAGATTGTATAAGATTATAAAATTGACTCACCATATTACATATCTGCTTAAAAAATTTATTACCCCCTCCGTTCCAAAATTAAAGATATAATATTTGAGGATTATTTAGTTTTGTGATTCATTTTATTAAATTTTTATTTTTATTTCGAATTTGACCTCACTGAATTACGGGACTGGATCTACCCCTGTCTAGGGTTGTCAATAAGCTAAATTTTTAATATGATTTAATCTACTCCAACACAATTTATTAAATTAAAATTTTAGCCTTTTTTATCACTAATATGTGAAAATTTGATTTATTGAATCAATATTTCAAATAAATCAAATTTAATTTGATCCATTAATCCATTAAAACAAAAAAACAAAGAATAACGTATGTTATAACTCGCGCACATCCATATATAAGAAGAGCAGCATACTTACGTAAATCAACTATTAATAGTTATATAAATTAAAAATAACACTAGGAGCACACCGTTTACGTGTATATGATCCGATCTCATGAGATCCTAGTTTTTTCAAGGACTACTTAATTCGTTTTCCCGAGGGGAGCATTTATCATATCCTAGTCAAAAGCCTATAATATTTTCTTTTTCAATTGAGTTTTTTTATGCGGACATAAAACTTAGACATGAGTGTATTTGAATTTCACCTATTTATATTTTTACCTCTATTGGGGGTCAAAATACAAATAGATGAAATTCAAATACACTCATATTCAATTTTTATGTCTAATTTTCATGTCCACATAAAGTTTTTCTTTTCAATTTCCTTCTCTCCTTATTTTTAATTGCTTATTAAAAAAAAGATTGCTTGACCATCCCAAGTTTTTGTTACTGAATTTTGTAATGTTAATATTTATTATGTAACTTGATAGACACATAATTCATATATGTTATTCTTTAATTTTGTCTTTTTGTTATATTAGTTGATTTAATTAATGTTTTATTTTATTTTGTAAGATTTAATATTTTTTTTGTAATAAAGTCAAAATCTTTGTGATCAAGCAATATTTAATACTCTTATTCATGAAAGGAAAAAATTAAGAAGATTCCTACAATGAGAAGGAAATAGGTAGAACAATATTAGTGTGCAAATCAAATCTATTGAAGGAAAGAAAAGTCCATCTAGAAAATTTCTTTGAGAAGTTGATTGTCACGATGAAGTTGAAACCTATATGGAAAAAAAATTAAAGTCTTACTCCTATAAATAGAGGAGTATTAAGAGATATTTGAGGAGTTAGATTATTAGATATTTTTTATGTATTAGTTTAGATTATTAGGTACGCTCGTTCGAAGATCGTTAATAAAGAAAGTTTTCCTATTTTATTTTTAATTTTCTTCTTCTTTATCTTACTTGCTTTATTTATTTTCATGTCTAACTAATTTTTTTATATCTAGGATGAAGGTGAAACTATATAATTCACTACAAAAAAAGGTCATTGGCGACGGCCACTCCCGTCGGCGCCAATGACCTCCCTGTCGTCGCCAATGTGTCATTCTCGACGGCATACCCCCTGTCGCCATTCCCGTCGCCCCTGACTCCCGTCGGCCACCGTCGGTAATAAGGTCATTGGCGACGACATCAATAGCGACGGCGAGCCGTCGGTAATGAGGCATTGGTGACGGCGATGGGCGACGGCACGTTCGTCGGTAATGAGTATAAGGGTATTAGCGAAGCATTGGCGACGGGGGTCTGCCGTCGGTAATGACCTGTATGCCGTCGGCAATGACATTTTTTTAAATTTTTTTTTTTTGCAAATTACAAATTCCCCTGTTCAGTTACATATACATAATTGTACCTATTATAAACTAATGAAAAACAAATATTTCTTCACAAACGGATATCAATAACAATCAAATAGTTACATACATAAACCATCAAAGTATATATAAAACTGTAGTTTGTACAACTCAAAAACTGTATAAGTTTATACATGAAAGTCAAAATAATAACATAAACTAACTACATCCCCAAATCAGGAGTGCCAGTACCATCATCGTTGCCATCTATCGTACGTCCGGTCTCATCGCCAGTCCCAGTACTGGTCCCACCCTCCATCGTCTCATCAGCTCGGCGGTCATCACCATCTCCTCCACGGTCATCGCCTGTGCCACTGCCTCCACCCCCACGAGTCTCATCAACAAGACCCTACAAAATTAAAATATTAATAACGAAGTCGAAAAGAGAGCATATTTAAATTAGTTTAGTTTGTCTTCTTTAAGTTTTCTTAAGTTAGGCGAACAAACTGATGACTCGGCCTCCAAATATCGGAATCGAGTCCCGTAAGTTGTAACGCGTGCCTAATACCTACGAGGTGTTATGTTTAGGTCCGCGCGTCGATTTGACGCCCGAGGCGGGTTTTGGTCTCTTTTTCGACTATTGCTCTAAGTTTTCTTAAGTTAGGCGAACAGACTGATGACTCGGCCTCCGGATATCGGAATCGAGTCCCGTAAGTTGTAACGCGTGCCTAATACCTACGAGGTGCTATGTCTAGGTCCGCGCGTCGATTTGACGCCCGAGGCAGGTTTTGGTCTTTTTTTCGACTATTGCTCTAAGTTTTCTTAAGTTAGGCGAACGGATTGATGACTCGGCCTCTAGATATCGGAATCGAGTCCCGTAAGTTGTAACGCGTGCCTAATACCTACGAGGTGCTATGTCTAGGTCCGCGCGTCGTTTTGACGCCCGATGCAGGTTTTGGTCTCTTTTTCGACTATTGCTCTAAATTTTCTTAAGTTAGGCGAACGGACTGATGACTCGGCCTCCGGATATCGGAATCGAGTCCCGTAAGTTGTAACGCGTGCCTAATACCTACGAGGTGCTATATCTAGGTCCGCGCGTCGTTTTGACGCCCGATGCGGGTTTTGGTCTCTTTTTCGACTATTGCTCTAAGTTTTCTCACTACAAAAAAATGGACATTTGGCAACGATTTTTGGGGCAACGACTTTATAAGTCGTTGCCAAAAATGCATGTTTAGCAACGAAATTTGTTATTCGTTGCAATTTATAAAAGGCTTTCATTTTGTGCAACGAAATTCATCAGTCGTTGCCAAATTTCATTGCCAAATCGTAGACGGGAAAAATAAAACCCGCCTATTCGTTGCCAATGTGATTTCTCCCCGTCGTGGGCAACGGAAAAAAAATTGTTGCTATATTTTGTTGCCCAATATTGGGTCACATTCATTGGCAACAATTTTCTTTTCGTTGCGTATTTTGTAATTTTTTTGCAATGACTGGTAAATTGTTGCCCAAAATTAATATTAACCCAATAAGCACGTTTCAACCATTCCCCCCCCCCCCCAAAACGTATCATTTTGCATTTTAAAATTTTTATTTACACGCAATTTTATACAATCAAATGTTTCACTTCCTGTCTCAAAATGAATGCCCAGTTTTAATTTTTTTTGTTAGAGGTATAATTTTTGAAATTAAAATTGAGCACATATAGATATATTTTCTAATTTACAAAAATTAGAGTTTGTAGTAAATTAAATGTAGTTTATAATGATTAACTCTTGTGGGCAACGAAAGGTTTTTGATTGCCTTATTTCGTAGCCTAATGAATATCATAAGTATGTGTGTGGATATATATATTAGATATATAATTCTGTAATATATGTTATCTAATACATTAAACATTTCAATAAAAATCAAAAAATCAACAACAATATTAGTTCGAACTTGTATACATATCTAAAAGATTAACTTTCTGCTCATAGGAAGGATCAATATATATATATAATTAACCTTTAAGGTTCACATATAATACCTTCTAGTGGTGATTGTATCATAACTCTTGCTGATAAATATACTCTGCCCTGTCCTACTAAAGTAATGAGGTAGCAGTATATCACATTACAACTCTCACTCCTCCAACTCTTCCCTTCACAAGCATTATTATAGTTTTTCCTATATAAGAAACAACAATCCATTTGCATATAATTACTCCAGCTAGCGCCTGTTCTATAATTCTCAATTACTAATTTTTGGTCATCATTCATCAAGAATAAAATAAAAATAAAAATAATTTTTTTTTAAAAAAAAAACATTTGAGTTTACCAATATGTGACATTACCATCGATACAATATTTATTTGTGACAAATATATCTATCACTAAATATGAGTATGGTAAAACTTTAACATACAAATAAAATTTAACCAACAAGAAATACGAATTTTATTTTGGGTTTGGAAGATTTTGTTTTAGTTGATATTTTCATCCCATAAGTCTTCAACAGATTTGTAACGTCCTTCATCCGATATGAAGAAGAGTCCCAAGTTCCCCTTCTACTATGAAATTTCATTGATTTTTTCACATTCTTTAGTGCTCAGCTTCTTCTGCTGCCATAGAGGGCTCATTTCCACCTTGTGAAACAAAGTCAAAAATATGCTTAATATACACTTCATTCATTCCAAAATTAGACACGTTTTCTTTTTTTCTCTCCTTATTCTAATGGTATATTATAACTGCATGAATAGAGAATTAGTGAGATGAAATATGCTCTTACAATTTGGTTCAAAATATCCATCAAAGAAAATGTACTTAACAGTACTTACTTTTTTGAACAAGGGTGTTTTTAATCTCAAAGCATGCATCTGCTTCTTCCTTTTTCCCTTGCACTGTTATGCGAACAAGATTAGCACTCCCTTGTCAGCTATCTGCATTACCTGCAAAAGTGGAAATTAACTAATAATCAATCAGTTGAAGAACGAATATTAAGATGGACATAGAAGGGATATCAAACATCATAAAATTTAATTTCCAGTTTAAATATATTTGCATCTAGATCATAAAGTGATGTTGCCAAAGAACATTGGAGTTTTACAGTCATACATCAAAAACTATCATGGAAAAAGTTGTCTTAAGTGATAATTGTATGTCTCATTTAAAATTTGAACCTTCTTTGGTAGGTCATCTAAGGCAAGTGGATGAGAAATTTTTGGAAAAGATATAAGAACCCAGTAAGAAGAGATTGGGAGATTTAAATATAAATACTCTGTGGTGCATATATATGTGATCCTAACAAATATACTGGTTAAAAAAACAGGGGGAAAACTAAAAATTTGTAGTTGCTTTGTAATATTAGGCAGCTCCATTACAATAATTCCAGGCGCAGCCATGTTCATCATCACGAGATATTGTAATATCTCTGTTTGTAGTGCAGAATAAACTTCAAAAGATGTCAATAAAAGAAAGCAAGGACAGAAAGAAACATTTAAAGCTGAACCACAGTAGAATAAATAGCTGCTCCTTAACTTTGTTAAGTTGGAAGAAAGAAATGTAGCAGAGAGAGGGAAGGAATTTAAGAACCTGCTCCACTGTTCCAGCAATATCCTTAGTGTCAGTTGTGGTTATTGTTTGAATTCTTATAGGATGTTCACTGCCAATAGCCACATTGCCTACCATCACCGTGCTGGTTTTTCTCCTTACAGTTTTGTGAGACGATTCACAATACTTTTGCCAAGGAACTACAATTAAAAAAATGAGGACCATATTTGTATAAATATAATAGTATATATAATGACAGATCATATTTTCTACTTCTCTGCCGGGATGATGATAAAAAATAAAAAAAAAATGTCAAATCTGTAAATATTTTTCTTTCATCAATGATAAGTAACAACAATAACTCACTTTAGTGACAAACATATGCATGCGATAAACAAACACCAATTCAGGTGTCCAGCAGAATTAAACTGGCTCTTACTTCTTCTAACGACAAATAGTTGTGTGGAAAAGTTATTGTTTATCCCTTAAAAAGAAAGAAATCACTCCCAAGTCCCAACTATGAGCTTTTGCATGAGCAGAGATGGAAGATCACTGATAACTATGGTAAGGCTATAAAAAGAAAGTCAAAAATGACAGTTCCATAAGAAAATACAGTAAAAATTAAGAATAATGAAAGCCGTGATAATGGTAGCAGGTATTAAGACAATGCCAACAAATGTCTAAACCAAAAAGATCAAAACTATAAAGTACAGAGAAAATGAAAAAGTAAACGTAACAGGGTGTGGCCAAATAACTGAAAAAACATTCTGATAATAAACTTTTCTGAAAAGGTAAAAGAGATATTTGTACAAGGAGTCACGTATCAAGAAAGGCTAAAGCATAGAGCCAAGATCAGAATTTAAGGAACTTGAAATTTCGTTGCATACCTTAGAGAGAACCTTGAGCATTTGATCAATGTACTAAATTTTCTCTGGGGAAAGCCTTACAAACAAGATAACAATTATTAATAGGCTACATGTTACAACATATGTTGAAAGTTACAAAAAGGTTGAACATATACGATTTATAAATTCGTAAAAACTTCAGTGTTATAGACTGAATTATCCACTATTTAGGGCAACAACAGGTACAAAGATAGAAAACAGGAAAGTTACAAGAATTAAAGGAATCAATCATTTTCCCTTCTATAAAACTTTAAATTACTATTGAAACAATATGTAATTGGATATTATACTAGAAATCAACAAATGTCAGACAATACCCTCAACTTATCACTTTTCAAACCACAAATCCAATCCTTATAATCACCAAAGCCATCAATTTTCTTCAATTATATGAACCCTAAATGCTTAATCCCAATTTAATATGTTACATAAGTTTTATGTAGCTAAAATATTTTCGTGTTAGTTAATATAAGACCAAGTAAACCCTTGAACTGCTTTCAAATATGGAATTCACAAAGTTTATAATTAGTGAATTATTTGTGACGCAATTATAAGCAGCCATTATTTGATAATCAAAGAACAATCACATTGTACATAAATAGAGGCCACAAAATTAATACAATCCCAATCCAGTACCCAATTAGAATCTCATTGCAAATTGCAAGAAAAAAAGAACAATTAAACATATGTAGGAGGTACCTTCAAGTGCGACTAGGCTGCGTTAGAGAGAGATGATGGCGATGACCGTGAGAGAGAGATGATAGCGATGGCCGAGAGAAAGTTGATGGCGATGGCCATGGCCTTGAGAGAGATTTAAGTTTGGGCGAGAAAAGAAGTGCAGAGCAAAGGCCGAAGGCAAAAGGGCTGAAGCCCTGTTTTTTTATTTTATATATATATATATCTATATATATATATATATATATATCTATATATATATATTTAAGTAACTAAGGGAACCGGTTCAACCCGCGAATCAGTCACTGGTTCACTGGGTCAGACGGTTCAACCACCGATTTGTCGGTTTTAAACGATTTTGGCTTAAAATGAGCTATTGGTCCAAATCGAACTGGAATGTGAACCGATTTCTATTTTTACCGGTCCGATCGCCGGTCCAGTCCAGATTTAAAAACCATGCTAGAAATCATATCCAGTTGAGCCTAGAGTTTCTCCTTTATTACTAAATCTCTCTTTTAAAGCTTGAAATAATTGAATAAATTAGCCTTTAGATTGCTCATCTTCCTTTTCTGATGTTCAGATAAGTTCTCTTATGCAATATAAGTACTTATGAAGACAAAATTTTCACAGAACTCAATAAATATCATGGTTTAACTATCAAATCTTCTGCATGCTTAAGAGATTAAACATTGAGATCGTTTTAACAAACTTTATGAGTTTTATAAAATGATTTTAGAAAAATATAATTAATTGAAATTGCCCGACAACACTTTAGATTATCCAAAATATGACTTAATCGAAGAGAAACACAAACAATTTCATCACAATTTCACAATATTGTAAATTTTTGAAACCCATTGAGAGAGAACTGAGATGAGAGGATTAAAGAGAGAGAAGGAGGCGGTTGATAAATGAAGGTCATGACTAATATTTCTTTTTAATGTTTAAGCAGCAAACCGGTCAAACTCGTGAACCGGTTATCGGTTCACTGGATCAACCGGTTGGGTTGCCGGTTCAACGGTTCTGAGCGGGGTTTAATTAAAACTGATTAATTGGTTCAAATTGAACTGAAGCGTGAACTGGTTTCGATTTTTACCGGTTCGACCGCTATTCTGGTCCGAATTTTAAAACCTTGTTCGTAAGTGATTCAAAAAGTATACGAATGGCGTCAATATCTCTCTTATATGTTTTTGTGTATATATGTATATATCATTTCATCAAGCAATGGAAGCACTTATAAGTGTTTAAGCTATATTATTACAGGGAACAAAGTTGTTGGACAAATACCTGTGAACAAAGTGACGAATTGACGGGTCTTTTGGGCCTTTGCATCTACGACTTTTGGAAAGAACATGGGATCATTGAGTAATTTGTAAAAAAAGTATTAATTAGTTATTTTTTTAATGAAATCAAACTGCGTAGAAAACAAAACAAAAATTTTCACCAGAAGCAGCTTAATAATAAACAGTTATGATTATCCTACACTCAAAAAAAATAAAATCTCACAAATGAAACTCTATCACAAAGAGAAATAATTAATTATCTCATAAAAAAAACTAATACAAAGATGAATAAAATACTAGCAATTAAAAAATAAACACCAAAATTAAAATTTTAATTTAGCAACTAAGCTACCTCTAATATTTCCCTAAATTTTTTCCCACTTATCTCTTAATTTCACTCCCGCTATGTACACTGAAACTAAATCTCTTCTATCTCCTAAACCCTGGTCTCACCTTCTTCACCTTTCATCCCTTTCTCCTAAGTTTAGGGCTTTTCACTTACTGATAAAAACAAAGAGGCTGTTAGAAAGAGGATTCCGGTTGGAGTGTCGTCATCTCCGACGAGGTCGACTCTGTGGAGGTTCTTCAAGCGCCCATTCCCTCAGCCGTCTCCCGCCAAGCACATCAAAGCTTTGCTAGCCCCGGGAAGGCCCGATCCCGAAGATGGAGCCACAGAGCTTGATCAGTTATTCCATAAAAACTTCGACTACAATAAGAATACAGTGAATATGCAAGTGTCCAGTGCTTGTTCACCCTTCGGCAAACATCGTTGGCAAATGTGTATTAAATGTAACGAATTTCATCTTCGTTGGCAAAAAAAGGGATTCTTTTCGTTGCCAATTAGGCAGATTTTACAACGAAAGTTGCTTTTCAGTAACAATTTCTTAATAAATTTGCTACGAAACATTTCGTTGCTAAATGATCTATGATTTTTCACGAAAACAAAATTTTGTTGCGAAAAATCTCACTTACTGTAACGAAAAAAAAAAAATTCGTTGCTAGACAATTAGCAACGCTCATTGCGCAACGAATGGTCTAACGACCAAAAAATCGTTGCAAATGACCTTTGGCAACGAAATTTGGCACCTTTTGCAACAAAAACGGTTTGTTGCGAAATCACCATTTTTTTGTAGTGTCTTAAGTTAGAAAAAGTTAGGCAATAAGTAAACAATAAGTCGGATAACTATTTGTTTGACAGTTTATATAAGCAATATAATTACAAATTCTATGAATTAAATAAGGACATACATTAATAATTGTTTTTACTTGTCGAATATGTGGAGGAAAGATGTTGGCCAAGACAACCGCACATACACGGATGGCCTCCTCACGGACTATACCCATGAACTCGTCAGCAGATGTGGTAGGATCTATGGATCCGTGGACAACCTCCTGAGCAAACTGGTAGATCCGCTCGCATGATGGTGCGCCTGACTGCACAACACTGCTCGTCATGCACCCCTCTACGATCCGCCGAAAAAAATGGTCAGATAATGAAGGGCCGACACCCGATCCACTCGCACCACTAGCTCCGGTGGGTGGGCGACGCTGAGATCTCGCAGCAGGGACTAAAGTGTAGGCTGGGACTCGAGGAATGCCAACAACTTTACCTTTATTCGCCCCCCCCCCCCCCCCCGTAGCCTGCAGCCAGTCCTCCATCTCCTCATTAGCGCGCGTTGCCTCATCTATGTCACCGTCCCCTCTCTGGCTGCTCCGAGCCCTAGCAAGGTCCTCGAACCGTTGCTGAAAAAAACACATAAATATATGAAAAAGCACAATATGTTAAAAGAATACAAATGAATTTCAAGATTTTAAATACATACTAAATAAAAGAATTAATTAACTTACCGCAATGCCCTCTGCCTCAGGTGAGATATAAACCACCTTCACCTTTCTTCTGGTGGGCGTGCCACCAAAACTCTAAGCACGATGGTGGGTGCTTAAGACTAACCTTGAGTCTCTCCTTGTAAAGGTCATACGACTTAGACCCCGTGCAGTGTGGGAGACGACTCTGCTGTCGGGCCGCTGTACGCTGTGCTGACTTCTTCTGGAACGCAGCGCCCTCCCAAATGCTGCACATCTGCTCCCAGACTGCAACACCAATAAAATCTGGCCGGACATCTCTAAGTGTCTGTCCATCGGCCATCTTGCTTTGGGCCTTTTTCTTCCAGTCGTGGACCCACTTGTGCCAGTTCATCTCTAAATATGATTGAAGAACGGTCAAGCCATGGGCTTCCTGCCCATCCTCAAATCGATAATATCTCTGCACGTTACACATTACATTATTAGCAGACAACATAAAGCGACATGTCAAAGTTTAATAATTACATTATAGAAAACTAACATTTTAAATCTTTCTTATCCGAAATTCGTCTATAATCAACTGGTGTGAGCGGTCATCCACATCTGCCCACCTCATCCACGCGCTCGAGAATCAGTTGCGCACGATCCCAAGCAACGTGTTCCTTGGAGTCGCGTCAAGGATACTGCAAGTGAAATTAATACAATATACATTTGTTGTTTAATACATATGAAATTTCTAAATGATAAAATTCTAAGCAAATATATTATTAATACAACATGATCAAGCCCCTAAGGCATATACCTGTTTGAGACAATTGAAGCAAACAATTAATACAATTACCTATGGTCCCCGACGCGACATATATGAGGCGCCTGAGGGGGATTCCCTAGCAAACCACGTGCTAGTCCCCGCGGAGGCCTACGCCGATCACCTATTTGAGAACAATATGTGAATGAATATCATGACAATATACAATATAAAAAAATAATCATAATATTGACTTCAACATTTAACATGTAATTATACTTGAAGATCCGGCCTGATCATCACCCCCACGACCTCCACGGCCCCCACGCCCACCGCGATCACCGTGTGGTGTACGGGCCATATGTCTATAACTGTAAATAAATCAACTTAAAATTATTTGATAAAATGTAATCACAGTAATAAGCAAAGATAGACTATCATAATTGCACTACTAGAAACTATTACATACGGATACAACTAAAAAATTAAAAATAGTAATCGTAAATCAATTTTTCATCTTAATTAATAGAATAATATAAGTTACACCATCATGATTGCACTACTACAAACTATTACAACATGATCAAGCCCCTAAGGCATAAATAGAGCATACTCCTAATCATTTATATCATCAAAGCCATCAATATCAGAATCTTCATCTTCGAGCTGTAGCTCTTCATTCTCGCTGTCATCACCATCTTCGTCATCCTCAATGATTTCTTCATTTATATCTTCCTCCTCTGCAACATCTTCTTCACTTTCAACAGTGACGACATCATCCTCATCTTCACTAGACTCACTAATAACTGTCACATCAGCAGGTGTGACACTAGTTGACTTGACTTGTAAAGGTTCATCGTCTGGACGAGGAGCTGTGCCTTGAAAACCACGAGCTTTGGTGGTTATAACAACATACCATGAGCTTGCAGGAGTCTTAACACTCCGCGTGTAGTACACCTGCGTTGCTTGACTTGCTAAAATAAAAGGCTCGTCTGAGTTTAATTTTGATTTAACATTCACTGTCACTAGTCCTGAATTTTTATCTAATCTAACTCCATTTTCAACATCAAACCAATGACAATTGAAGCAAACCAACTCTTTTTGACCCCAATATTTGAGAACGACGTCTTCTAACAAGCGTCCATACCAGTCATCCCAAAGGTTATCGTAGCAACTACTTTTAACCACAACACTAGAATCAGATGAAGCGACTTCCCTAATATCGCAGCACTTAAATCTGTAACCGTTAACAATGCAACATTTATAAGTATCTACAGATCTTTCAGGACCATCAGCTATAAGCTTAAGCCGAATGTCAGCTTTATCATCTGCGAGGACCTAATGTACAGTAACACAAAAATAACAAACAATAATTATTTGGGACCTAAGATTCATTCATGAGGGTAAATGCACTTAGGTATTGATTTAAGAGACTTACTACATTTTTAAACCATTGCAGAAAATCTCTATTTCTCAAATTTTGCAAGTCCTCGTCCGATATAATCGGATTCGCTTCACGTATCTCAGCATCATATTGACTGCAGTACAGGTATAAACTTAATGTAAATGCAAGATACTTATAATATTTACAATCGACATAGTTATTACTACTTACTTAATGTATGGTGCTACTTCATTCATGTTTACAAGTGCATACAATGTGGCAGCTGCATACTCATTATCGGTTAAGAATTGCCTTTTTTTCCCGCCGAATGGATGTACAGGATGACTAAAGGCCGTTAATTCTCCATTGTCCTCGTGTGCAACAGCCTCGTTCCTCCGTAAGCGATTGTGCCTCGTCTGAACATTCGGCTCAAAGTACAACGAGCAGAAATTAACAAGCTCCTCCATAACATAACTTTCAGCAATTGACCCCTCTACACGGGCTCTATTCTTCACCTTTTGCTTTAGACGTCGCATATATCTACGTGGGTTTTTATATGCATGGATACATTAGAAAACAAGAATGGACAGTTTAACGTATTTAAAATATTAATGTCATTACCTCTCGAATGGATACATCCATCTATATTGCACGGGACCACCAAACTTGGCTTCGTATGGCAGGTGAATAGGCAAATGCTCCATTGAATCAAAAAACAATAGAGGGAATATCATTTCTAACTTGCACATTATTTCCACTATCTGCATCTCCATTTTATCTATGTCTCTGAGCTGGAGCTCTGTTAAGCATAAATCTCTAAAGAAATTAGAAAGTTCTGTCAGTGCTTCAACCACACGTTTCGGCAACAAATTGATAAATGCCACGGGGATCAGCTTCTGCATGAAAACGTGACAATCATGACTTTTTAAACCCCGAAACTTCAGCTCTTCGACTTTACAACACCTTGCTATATTTGAAGCATATCCATCTGGGAGCTTTAGTCCACTGATCCAATTACATAGCAATATCAACTGTTCTCTGGTCAAAGTATAATCAGCTTTAGGCGTTACCTTCTTACCACCCTCCTGATACAGCCACAAATGTTCTCGAATGTTCATTTCTGCCAAATCAAGTCTCGACTTGTTGTTGTCCTTTGTTCTACCACTGACATCTAGGACTGTATAAAAAATGTTATCAAATACATTCTTTTCGGTATGCATCGAATCTAAACAATGACGGATGCAGAGTGTAGCCCAATAAGGTAGCTCAAAGAACATGCAACGATGGGTCCAATTGTGAACCTGACCATAACCATAAGCTCGCTTTAGTCTGTGATTCTTCCCTGGAGGTGGAAAATTTAAATGAGTAAGCCAACTCAACACTGCTGTCCCAGAAAGACGGTTAGGTACTTGACGTTTCTCTATTTTTCGATTGAATTGTCTACTCATCCGTCGATAACGATGTTCAATCGGCAAAAACTGTCTAGAAGTTGCAAAGAAACTAATTTCCCCCCCATGTTTGAGTCGCATAGCTTTAACTGACCCCATGCACACGGGACATGACAAGCCCCCGTGAGTCGACCATCCACTGATCATTCCTAATGCCGGGAAGTCATTTATGGTCCACAGTAAAACTGCCCTCATTTCAAAGTTTTGTTTAAGAGATACATCATAAGTTTGAACCCCTTTATCCCACAACATCTTCAACTCATCAACTAATGGCCTGAGGTAGACATTAATGTCTTTACTTGGACTCTTATAACCCGGAATCAGTAAAGGCATGAACATGTAGGGATCTTTCATGCACATCGAAGGTGGAAGGTTATACACAACAATAATCACTGGCCAAGTTGAGTAGGGCTTGGTGTAAGACCCATTAAACGGATTAAAGCCATCCGTAGCAAGTCCAAGCCTAACATTGCGCACCTCGTTAGCAAACGAGGGGTGCTTTCTGTCAAAATTTTTCCACTCAAGCCCATCTGTCGGGTGCGTCAGTTGACCTTCCACTATGTCCCGTGTAGAGTGCCACCTCATATCATCGGCGGTATGTGTTGACATGAACAACTGCTGAAGCCTCGGTGCAATGGGAAAGTAACGTAAGATCTTTCTCGCCACGTCTTTTCCCTTTTTCAAGCGTTGTTCATAGTATCTACTTGTACCGCAGATATCACATGACCTCTTATCCTTATTATCATCACCGTAATACAACATACAATCATTCTCACAAGCATCAATCTTCTCATACCCTAGATTAAGCCTTTTGACCAGTTTCTTCACATCATAGTACGATTCCGGTAACTTATTGCCTGCCGGTAAGAACTCCTTCACAATGTTGAGCAGTTCATTAAAACCTCTCTCGCTGCAGTCATGTTCGTTCTTGAAGTGTAAAAGCTTAGTCACTGCAAATAACACGGTGTGTTTTTCGTGTCCCTCATATAGTGGCATCGCTGATTCATGCAATAACTGATAGAAACCCCTAGCCCCGTCATTCGGCTCTTGCTCGACGCTAACGTCATCCCTATTTGTATTCCACTGAAAAAATGAACCAGCAGCTTCGACTATCATGTTAGTACAGTCAAAGATTTTATCACCTCTAGATTCTGGTTCGGATTCATGTTCATCTAACCAGGTTTCCCCATGATAGATCCATGTCGTATAGCCCTGCTTGAACCCATATGCAAATAAGTCGCACATGACATCACTCTTTTCCTTCCACACTTCATTCACACACCTCTTACAAGGACATCTGATCTCATCGCCGCTGACTTACTCAAATGCAAAATTCAGAAACTATTCAACCCCTTTACGGTACTCAGAGCTAAACCCACTCTTATCATTGCCTACCCTACGTTCCATCCAACTTCGATCAATAGACATCTTGAACAACGGGCTGCTATATCCTAATATATATATATGGAAAATCAAAACACAATCAAATAGCAGAAATTAATGTATATGCATGCATATGCTTTTTCTTAACTTCATCTCTCATAGACATCTTGCACCCATCATCAAGAATTCACAACACTCTACAACAAAAAATTGCATACTCCTACTTCCCAAAATGAAGTTCCATCCTCAATAATAAAACATCAACATCAACAAGATATGAATTTTAATTTTAGACAATATAATTATAAAATTTGTAAACTATTCAAAATGTACTACCCCCACCATAAGATTTATTATTTCATAATTTTTGTTGAATTATCTTAATTTTAAATTTGAAAATATTTTAAATGAATTTTAAAAGTTAATGATTATCTTATAATTTAAAACGGAGGTAGCAGTATGTATTGAATTTCACTAAGTTATGATATTGAACCAAATGATTGATTTTCTTCTGAACAACTTGAAAGAGGAGTCCATTTGTCAGTGATGTTTTTTTTTGTTATTGTAATTTCTCATCGGTAGTGTGAATTCTTGATATTATAATTTTTATTGTACTTGATTGATTGTAAGAATTTATTGTATTTGTACTCCATCCTTAAATAGAGCCTTGAAAAAAAGATTAAAAAAAAAATAAGTGTCCATTATTGCACCATACCCTATTCTATTTAAATAATATTGACCTAGGACAATATGTCTCTCTGTATTGGCATAATTGTTAAACATACAATTATCATGGGTATATATAATAAGTATACTAAATACTCCATGTACCAACTGTGTTGGAGTAGTATTTCCTAATAAGTAGTACATGTTTATTGAGAATAAATATATCTAATCCATAATTTCTTAGTTAGAGATAAAAAGATATCTTAAAACCCAATCTATTCCAATGCAAAAGCAGAACCAGATTTGCGTAAAACCCACTTAATTTCCAAAGCCCTCTCTTCATCTCTCTGCCTCCCTCCCTCCGTTAACTTGAATCCTAAGAATGATTATCTATCTCTGCTCCTCTTTAAATACACAAGAACTATTCTTGATTCTGTCCATTCAAAAATCATAACAAGAACTATTTAAATTGAACTGATTCAGGTATACTAACTAAACTAAACTTGTAGAAATTGTACAAAAAGATAGAATTAGGTTATATTTGGGGGAAATTGGAATTGGGGAAAAATTACCTCGCTTGAAAGAGACAGAGGGACGGCGACGGGGAAGCCGACACCGGCGCCGACGGCGAGCTTAATCTTCAAGGACGACGGCAACAAGAAGACAACGACGACAAAAGGAAGGACCTAACAGTTTGGCTTCGCGGTGAAAGAGTGAAAGTGAAAGAACAAAAGTGAAAAAGTAAACTGAGTTTAATTTAATACAGACTCATTCTCGACGGCCGTGCCATCGATAATCACACCGTCGACAATGAGGTCTTTCTCGACGGCGAATGTGATGACCCGGATTTTTCAGAAAAATATTAAAATAAGAATTTAATAAATAAAATTCTTATTTGGTGCTATGTGATGTGATATTATATTGCATAAGTGAATAAATGCTATGCAATATGTGATTTTATGAGTAATAAATATATTATTATTATATATTTATTATTTCATGTAAATAAATTGTAGAATCAATTTATTAAGAAGAATGAGATGGGTAAAATTTATGATGAAGGAAATTATTAAAATAATTTATAATATTAAATTATTTTAATATAGTAAATTGGTGGTATTAAATATATTTAATAACCTCCATTTGATTGAGAGAATTATGTAATAATTATTGAGAGTAATGTATGTATGTTTTAATATAGTGAATATATAATTATATTTACTATAGTTAAATAAGTTATGAGGGAACAATTTATAGAAAGAAAAGAAAATAATTGGATAGATTATTAGTTTGGATAAAAATAAATTGTTGGAAACAATTTATTTATGGGAAAAGGAAATAATTAAATTTATGTATACTAAATTAGAGTATACATTAAATAAGGGGATTTAATGTGTATGTACGTTTTGGTTTGAAATAAATGGTGGGAATCAAATTATTCAAGAGATTGGTAGATTTAAAGATACAAAATTTTTGTAACTATTAATGAGTAAATTAAAATAATTTATAATATTAAATTATTTTAATGGGAATATAAATTGTTAGAAGTAATTTATAGATGGAGATTAAATTTAAATTATATTATGAAATAATATAATTTGATTATGAAGTCTTGTAATGAATTCGCTATGAATTAAATGTCATGAGCAAATTAATTAATTCACTTAATTAAATTGGTGAATTAAGGTAATATTTAAATTATGGTTAAATATATTAAAGTAATATATTTAATGAATAGGAATAAATTGTTGAAGACAATTTATGGGAAGAAGAAGATGATTAAATTTAACTATACAAAAGTTATTGTATATATTAAATAAGTAAATTAAAATAGTTAATTGAATATTAATTATTTTAATTTGTCTGTTACATTAAATAAAGAGAACTAAAATAATTTATGGAATTAGATTATTTTAGTATAGAGAAATTATTTCATTAAATAAACTATTTTTTATTTAATGTATAGCTTCCATTTTTATGGAAAAGATTTTTGTGTAATATTAATGTATATTATGTATATATAATATACAAAATTTATTACGCGATAAGTACGGAGGGGTATGTAATATATATTTGTAATATATATTATATGTAATATATGTATGTAATTATAATACATTTGTATGTAAGTATTTGGTATATATAATATATATATATATATATGTATATATATATATATATATATATATATATATTGTGAGACTAAATATTGGATTGCTGAGTATCATAAGAAGTAGGAGGTGTCTCAAAAAGGGAAAGCTTCAAGTATATGTGTAAAACCCCACTTTCACATGCCACCATAAATCTCCAAGCTCCAGCTCTCACTTCCTTGGAATTGGGAAAAATTTATGATTCAATTGAAGCGATCCATCCAATTTTCCACACCCATAAGCCACAATTTCCTTAATTCCATCAAACACTTCTCTTATTAGAAAACCCACCTCTATAACGTGGGTCCCGTTGCCTCTCACCTGAAGACCCGAGCTGTGGTCCGATTCTACGGACCCGACACCGTGAAATTCTTTCAAGGTCTGTTAACCAACAATGTATGGAGGTTCGTTGAACCCATGGGAGTAGGAACAACCTAAACTTGCTGGAAAGACCCAAAGTTTATTTACATCTTCAGCGGCATAAAGTCTAAAGGTTTAATTCCAACTTTTCATACTTTTTAGAAAAGTTGATTATACAACAAATAAAGGCATCCATCTTAATTGCTAGTCTGACTCGTTTTGGTATCCTTCTTTAATTGCAAACTTGCCATCTTTTACTCTTTATATAACATACTTGATATGAAGAGAAATTTGTTTGGAATTCCTACATTTTAGGTAGTATGTTATGACTGAAATTAGTATTACTTAGAATTATTAAAACCCTGTAGTATGTTGTCCTCCTAAAAGTACTGCAGTTTTCTGGTGTCACAACTCACAAGCCTTCTTTCTGGCTAAGAAATCTTATAGAGAATTTTTTTTATGAAGGAGCCCCACTTGATGTCCAAATAATATTTAATGAGATAATTGACCATGCGGTTGAAACTTATCATGAATTCTTTTGGGAATTACCTTATGCAAAGGATACTTGAAGTGTGCAATGAAGAACAAATAATGTAGATTTTGCTTATGGTAACTGAATAGCCAAACGAGCTTGCCCGAATCTCTTTAAACACCCATGGCACTAGAGTGGTACAAAAGTTTCTTAAAAGAGTTTCTACCCCTATTCAGTATATATTGTTTTCTTATTTTAAATAAGAAAGGGTCTTGATCGAAATATAAAATATAGTAAGATTGTATAACTAACCCATATGTGGGATGATAATTCAAGATTGGATAATGAGTTAAAGATTTGAAAGTTATATTAATATGTTATATGAAACAAATAAGAATGTGTTTGAATGTATTAGTTAACCTACGTACGTAAGGTATAAATACATCAATGCATAAGGTGATGTAAAGCTTACTAAGTTAATCTAGAAGAATGTTAATATTTCTAATAGAATTGACGAACGTGTTATAATTTGATGGTATATATATAGGATATACAATGAAGAATAATGTACGAGAAATGTTAATCGAGGAAAGAGGTTACGCAATGAACTTTCGATGAACGTATAGTGATAAACGCAAACCGAGGCAAGTCTTTCAGTTCCTATGTGCTATATGAACTGGATATTGATTGCTTATAATCTGTACTGAAATGAGTATGTTGAATTACCTATAATGTGCTATAAATTGTGAAAGTCAATTTATGACTAAGTTAATTGAGTTATGGAACTCAATCTTTATATGATATGTGAAAAGCAGCATGTATGATACACATAATATAATGTTTATGATGTATGAACTGAGCATGAAATTCTATGCTACGTGAAGCATGAAAACTGTTGGATTTGTTGAGCTGTCAAGCTCAATCTTGCAAAAATAAACTTTTTGCAGGTCAAGGATACAATGTAATATTATTCGCCATCTGATGATATGGATTAGAAGACGTGCAAAGGAATACTTTTTATTTATTTTAAAACAAAAATTGTATTGAATCACGATGATGGTTCTTGACATATATACTGATAGGTAAGTAAACCTTGAAATATTCAATAAATAAAGAATATTTGTTTTGAATGCATTAGAATGAGCAAATCAATATAGTGATAATATTATATAATAAAGAATTCGAATATAGAAATGAGTTGTATATACTCATATCTACTTCGATATATAATCGTAAAGGTTGCGATTCAGGGAATAGAAAGAAAAATATAGAAAAATTTTAATTATCCGCATTTTTAACTATTATTTCATCATAGTATGATGTAAGGCTGAATTAAGATAGTAATTAACGCACAAGGTCGGGATTAAGATTAGTCCTGATTTCGGATTAAGTTAGTCCCGATTTTTGGGGGTCGTTACACTTGGTATCAGAGCTATGGGTTATAAACCTTAGGTAAGTATACCTTAGGCTATAACCGTAAACAAGATAGATGGAAAGGAAGAAGAAGCTAAACATAAACTCGAATGAGGTGTAAATGATCTTGAAATGAATTTAGAAATTCATAAAGAATGCGTTAAGATAATACGCAAAGATTTGAAGAAGAATCTTGAAAAACCAAAGGATCAGGGAACACCTGATTTGAATAATCATAAAATAATATGATTAAAGAAAGGAGTAAGAAGGTCGTAAAAACAAAACGATCATAAGATAGAAAAGAATCGTAATATAACACGATTATAAGAAAGGATCACAACGTGATCCGATTAAGACATGAAATGATAGATGATCAATCGATTAATTAAAAATTTTATAGCAGAATTGTTGTACAAAAGTTGTACTATGAAATTGTACTATGTAAGCTCATGAAAGAGTAATTAATATTGAGATACGGATTAAATGAAATTCGTATTGAGTAAAAGGGAAGTTAGAATTATGTGGGATTTCAATTGAGAACTCATGTTAGTGGCTGAGTTGTACGATTCCTGGTATGGGATGAGAATTTGTGCTTGGTTTGAAAACCACTTAGCTTCCTATATTAATATAGTGGTTGAGTTGAACAAATCCTGGTATGGGACGGGATTTGTCTATGGTTTAACAACCGCTCAGCTTCCTATATTGATTAGTGGATGAGTTGGTTCGACAACCACTTAGCTTCCTATATTGATAATCATTGAAATACTGGTGTCGCGTTATCGATATATATATGGTGAGAAGGTGATTCTTTTCTCATATTTATATTCGATAGTTAGAGAATATTAAGCTTAGGTACGAGTTCTTAAAAATCATACTTATGGTAAGTTCGTGACTCATAATCATATGGTACGTTTTTGAACCCCTCAGCGAATGGACGTCTTTGGTCTGACTAGGATAAGTTCCTAAACTCATATGATTATGGTAAGTTCCTGAACTCATAACGTGTGGTATGTTTAATGAACTATATTGGGGTATAGAAAAGTTATGCATGAAGAATTGAGGATTTCTAGTATAGTAAGCTTTAAGGATGATAGAAATAGATAAAATTATTAAGCAATGGATCATAAGAGAAATTGAAGTTGATAGTAGAGGCATAGGTATTCCAAATCTTCTAGCTATGCTAGACTTCGAAATTTTTGACATCAAGCTAAATTCGCATTAATGTGCCTTTAAAAATAAAAATTAAATTTTTGTTATCCTCAAAACAAGGTGACAAGGGTGTGTAGATAGACTTCGAGCCATTATCACATCGTTACCTGTTGCGGCATGATAACACCAAATATAATTTTTCAATGGTTTTGAACCGTTTAAAGAAGAGTACGCTATTTGTTTCGGCTAGACAAAAATAATTTAAAATATCAAAATGTATTTTTAAATAGTCATCAATGCATCATGTAACCTGGTGTAGAATGACCGATGATGGAGTCATCAATGCAGATTAACCTAGTGTTGGATGTGATCTAAGGATCGTCAACCCACTATGGTATGATGTTGTATGATAAAGTCATAAAAATGACGGCATCCTCAACGCACTGGTAAAACAGTGCGGTACTATGCGTCATAAAATGATTTTCAATGTTTTGATAAAGATAGAAGTGTCAAATGCCATTTGAATCGGCTAGACACAGATTCAGATATCGCTTATATTAAGCTTTTGAGCTATCCAACTAAACCATTTTGGTTTGGACTCCAGATTTTTAAAATCCCTTAATTGGGAAAGTTTTCAGAGCACCAGATCGATGGTGGCACAGATGAACGTTTATCGTTCAAATTGGCGCCTAACGGCGGCCACTCAGATAGTGTTGATCAACACGGAAAATTCCTGAATTGGGAAATTCTGTTTGCGCGAAATAGCGGCATAGATAGCAGAGATCAACACAGGGCATAACACAGGCTGATCACATACGTGCCCGTAAGACTAGACGGTTCACAGATGAATTTCTGATAGAACCTTTTCAAAAACATGAAAAAGAAAGTTTGTGGTCTTTATGACCCTTCACAAGATACATAAAGTTTTCTTAAGCGATTGTTTTTGAAATTCTGAAGTTATTCATCTTGCTTCACAATTATAAATCAATTGTGGAGAATTTCAATTCTAGTAATTGAGATAGAAGGGGTGATGTTCCCTAGAAAAGAAGTAGTCGTGAGAAGCGACAAGTTTAGAAATATTCTTGAGAATGAATGATGAATTCAGAATGATCTCTAAGAAAGAGAAAGATAGACATAGAATTCGATGAATCGAACAGTGGAAGGCTAGAGAATTGAATTTCGAGAACGAAATTTGTAGAAAAAGAGATGGATGTGATATCCAAGAAAGTTAATGAGCTTAGTAGAACATAAGTTTGAATGTGGTAATCCTGAGAAGAGGATGTTGATGGTTAAAGAAAGGTCTTACTCGGAGTGTATCGAGTTAAGGAAGGTTATGTGATAAAACCTGTAAAGAGTTGTGTAACACCTATATTAACACGACGAGTTGAGATTATTCAACGGTATAGAATGTTGAGAGAAGGTAGATGTGAACGGCGTAAGTGAGGTTCGTTAAGGTGAGTTCGGGGACGAAATCCTTATAAGAGGGGAAGAATGTGATGACCCGGATTTTTCAGAAAAATATTAAAATAAGAATTTAATAAATAAAATTCTTATTTGGTGCTATGTGATGTGATATTATATTGCATAAGTGAATAAATGCTATGCAATATGTGATTTTATGAGTAATAAATATATTATTATTATATATTTATTATTTCATGTAAATAAATTGTAGAATCAATTTATTAAGAAGAATGAGATGGGTAAAATTTATGATGAAGGAAATTATTAAAATAATTTATAATATTAAATTATTTTAATATAGTAAATTGGTGGTATTAAATATATTTAATAACCTCCATTTGATTGAGAGAATTATGTAATAATTATTGAGAGTAATGTATGTATGTTTTAATATAGTGAATATATAATTATATTTACTATAGTTAAATAAGTTATGAGGGAACAATTTATAGAAAGAAAAGAAAATAATTGGATAGATTATTAGTTTGGATAAAAATAAATTGTTGGAAACAATTTATTTATGGGAAAAGGAAATAATTAAATTTATGTATACTAAATTAGAGTATACATTAAATAAGGGGATTTAATGTGTATGTACGTTTTGGTTTGAAATAAATGGTGGGAATCAAATTATTCAAAGAGATTGGTAGATTTAAAGATACAAAATTTTTGTATCTATTAATGAGTAAATTAAAATAATTTATAATATTAAATTATTTTAATGGGAATATAAATTGTTAGAAGTAATTTATAGATGGAGATTAAATTTAAATTATATTATGAAATAATATAATTTGATTATGAAGTCTTGTAATGAATTCGCTATGAATTAAATGTCATGAGCAAATTAATTAATTCACTTAATTAAATTGGTGAATTAAGGTAATATTTAAATTATGGTTAAATATATTAAAGTAATATATTTAATGAATAGGAATAAATTGTTGAAGACAATTTTATGGGAAGAAGAAGATGATTAAATTTAACTATACAAAAGTTATTGTATATATTAAATAAGTAAATTAAAATAGTTAATTGAATATTAATTATTTTAATTTGTCTGTTACATTAAATAAAGAGAACTAAAATAATTTATGGAATTAGATTATTTTAGTATAGAGAAATTATTTCATTAAATAAAACTATTTTTTATTTAATGTATAGCTTCCATTTTTATGGAAAAGATTTTTGTGTAATATTAATGTATATTATGTATATATAATATACAAAATTTATTACGCGATAAGTACGGAGGGGTATGTAATATATATTTGTAATATATATTATATGTAATATATGTATGTAATTATAATACATTTGTATGTAAGTATTTGGTATATATAATATATATATATATATATATATATATATATATGTATATATATATATATATATATATATTGTGAGACTAAATATTGGATTGCTGAGTATCATAAGAAGTAGGAGGTGTCTCAAAAAGGGAAAGCTTCAAGTATATGTGTAAAACCCCACTTTCACATGCCACCATAAATCTCCAAGCTCCAGCTCTCACTTCCTTGGAATTGGGAAAAATTTATGATTCAATTGAAGCGATCCATCCAATTTTCCTCCACACCCATAAGCCACAATTTCCTTAATTCCATCAAACACTTCTCTTATTAGAAAACCCACCTCTATAACGTGGGTCCCGTTGCCTCTCACCTGAAGACCCGAGCTGTGGTCCGATTCTACGGACCCGACACCGTGAAATTCTTTCAAGGTCTGTTAACCAACAATGTATGGAGGTTCGTTGAACCCATGGGAGTAGGAACAACCTAAACTTGCTGGAAAGACCCAAAGTTTATTTACATCTTCAGCGGGCATAAAGTCTAAAGGTTTAATTCCAACTTTTCATACTTTTTAGAAAAGTTGATTATACAACAAATAAAGGCATCCATCTTAATTGCTAGTCTGACTCGTTTTGGTATCCCTTCTTTAATTGCAAACTTGCCATCTTTTACTCTTTATATAACATACTTGATATGAAGAGAAATTTGTTTGGAATTCCTACATTTTAGGTAGTATGTTATGACTGAAATTAGTATTACTTAGAATTATTAAAACCCTGTAGTATGTTGTCCTCCTAAAAGTACTGCAGTTTTCTGGTGTCACAACTCACAAGCCTTCTTTCTGGCTAAGAAATCTTATAGAGAATTTTTTTTATGAAGGAGCCCCACTTGATGTCCAAATAATATTTAATGAGATAATTGACCATGCGGTTGAACTTATCATGAATTCTTTTGGGGAATTACCTTATGCAAAGGATACTTGAAGTGTGCAATGAAGAACAAATAATGTAGATTTTGCTTATGGTAACTGAATAGCCAAACGAGCTTGCCCGAATCTCTTTAAACACCCATGGCACTAGAGTGGTACAAAAGTTTCTTAAAAGAGTTTCTACCCCTATTCAGTATATATTGTTTTCTTATTTTAAATAAGAAAGGGTCTTGATCGAAATATAAAATATAGTAAGATTGTATAACTAACCCATATGTGGGATGATAATTCAAGATTGGATAATGAGTTAAAGATTTGAAAGTTATATTAATATGTTATATGAAACAAATAAGAATGTGTTTGAATGTATTAGTTAACCTACGTACGTAAGGTATAAATACATCAATGCATAAGGTGATGTAAAGCTTACTAAGTTAATCTAGAAGAATGTTAATATTTCTAATAGAATTGACGAACGTGTTATAATTTGATGGTATATATATAGGATATACAATGAAGAATAATGTACGAGAAATGTTAATCGAGGAAAGAGGTTACGCAATGAACTTTCGATGAACGTATAGTGATAAACGCAAACCGAGGCAAGTCTTTCAGTTCCTATGTGCTATATGAACTGGATATTGATTGCTTATAATCTGTACTGAAATGAGTATGTTGAATTACCTATAATGTGCTATAAATTGTGAAAGTCAATTTATGACTAAGTTAATTGAGTTATGGAACTCAATCTTTATATGATATGTGAAAAGCAGCATGTATGATACACATAATATAATGTTTATGATGTATGAACTGAGCATGAAATTCTATGCTACGTGAAGCATGAAAACTGTTGGATTTGTTGAGCTGTCAAGCTCAATCTTGCAAAAATAAACTTTTTGCAGGTCAAGGATACAATGTAATATTATTCGCCATCTGATGATATGGATTAGAAGACGTGCAAAGGAATACTTTTTATTTATTTTAAAACAAAAATTGTATTGAATCACGATGATGGTTCTTGACATATATACTGATAGGTAAGTAAACCTTGAAATATTCAATAAATAAAGAATATTTGTTTTGAATGCATTAGAATGAGCAAATCAATATAGTGATAATATTATATAATAAAGAATTCGAATATAGAAATGAGTTGTATATACTCATATCTACTTCGATATATAATCGTAAAGGTTGCGATTCAGGGAATAGAAAGAAAAATATAGAAAAATTTTAATTATCCGCATTTTTAACTATTATTTCATCATAGTATGATGTAAGGCTGAATTAAGATAGTAATTAACGCACAAGGTCGGGATTAAGATTAGTCCTGATTTCGGATTAAGTTAGTCCCGATTTTTGGGGGTCGTTACACTTGGTATCAGAGCTATGGGTTATAAACCTTAGGTAAGTATACCTTAGGCTATAACCGTAAACAAGATAGATGGAAAGGAAGAAGAAGCTAAACATAAACTCGAATGAGGTGTAAATGAATCTTGAAATGAATTTAGAAATTCATAAAGAATGCGTTAAGATAATACGCAAAGATTTGAAGAAGAATCTTGAAAAACCAAAGGATCAGGGAACACCTGATTTGAATAATCATAAAATAATATGATTAAAGAAAGGAGTAAGAAGGTCGTAAAAACAAAACGATCATAAGATAGAAAAGAATCGTAATATAACACGATTATAAGAAAGGATCACAACGTGATCCGATTAAGACATGAAATGATAGATGATCAATCGATTAATTAAAAATTTTATAGCAGAATTGTTGTACAAAAGTTGTACTATGAAATTGTACTATGTAAGCTCATGAAAGAGTAATTAATATTGAGATACGGATTAAATGAAATTCGTATTGAGTAAAAGGGAAGTTAGAATTATGTGGGATTTCAATTGAGAACTCATGTTAGTGGCTGAGTTGTACGATTCCTGGTATGGGATGAGAATTTGTGCTTGGTTTGAAAACCACTTAGCTTCCTATATTAATATAGTGGTTGAGTTGAACAAATCCTGGTATGGGACGGGATTTGTCTATGGTTTAACAACCGCTCAGCTTCCTATATTGATTAGTGGATGAGTTGGTTCGACAACCACTTAGCTTCCTATATTGATAATCATTGAAATACTGGTGTCGCGTTATCGATATATATATGGTGAGAAGGTGATTCTTTTCTCATATTTATATTCGATAGTTAGAGAATATTAAGCTTAGGTACGAGTTCTTAAAAATCATACTTATGGTAAGTTCGTGACTCATAATCATATGGTACGTTTTTGAACCCCTCAGCGAATGGACGTCTTTGGTCTGACTAGGATAAGTTCCTAAACTCATATGATTATGGTAAGTTCCTGAACTCATAACGTGTGGTATGTTTAATGAACTATATTGGGGTATAGAAAAGTTATGCATGAAGAATTGAGGATTTCTAGTATAGTAAGCTTTAAGGATGATAGAAATAGATAAAATTATTAAGCAATGGATCATAAGAGAAATTGAAGTTGATAGTAGAGGCATAGGTATTCCAAATCTTCTAGCTATGCTAGACTTCGAAATTTTTGACATCAAGCTAAATTCGCATTAATGTGCCTTTAAAAATAAAAATTAAATTTTTGTTATCCTCAAAACAAGGTGACAAGGGTGTGTAGATAGACTTCGAGCCATTATCACATCGTTACCTGTTGCGGCATGATAACACCAAATATAATTTTTCAATGGTTTTGAACCGTTTAAAGAAGAGTCTACGCTATTTGTTTCGGCTAGACAAAAATAATTTAAAATATCAAAATGTATTTTTAAATAGTCATCAATGCATCATGTAACCTGGTGTAGAATGACCGATGATGGAGTCATCAATGCAGATTAACCTAGTGTTGGATGTGATCTAAGGATCGTCAACCCACTATGGTATGATGTTGTATGATAAAGTCATAAAAATGACGGCATCCTCAACGCACTGGTAAAACAGTGCGGTACTATGCGTCATAAAATGATTTTCAATGTTTTGATAAAGATAGAAGTGTCAAATGCCATTTGAATCGGCTAGACACAGATTCAGATATCGCTTATATTAAGCTTTTGAGCTATCCAACTAAACCATTTTGGTTTGGACTCCAGATTTTTAAAATCCCTTAATTGGGAAAGTTTTCAGAGCACCAGATCGATGGTGGCACAGATGAACGTTTATCGTTCAAATTGGCGCCTAACGGCGGCCACTCAGATAGTGTTGATCAACACGGAAAATTCCTGAATTGGGAAATTCTGTTTGCGCGAAATAGCGGCATAGATAGCAGAGATCAACACAGGGCATAACACAGGCTGATCACATACGTGCCCGTAAGACTAGACGGTTCACAGATGAATTTCTGATAGAACCTTTTCAAAAACATGAAAAAGAAAGTTTGTGGTCTTTATGACCCTTCACAAGATACATAAAGTTTTCTTAAGCGATTGTTTTTGAAATTCTGAAGTTATTCATCTTGCTTCACAATTATAAATCAATTGTGGAGAATTTCAATTCTAGTAATTGAGATAGAAGGGGTGATGTTCCCTAGAAAAGAAGTAGTCGTGAGAAGCGACAAGTTTAGAAATATTCTTGAGAATGAATGATGAATTCAGAATGATCTCTAAGAAAGAGAAAGATAGACATAGAATTCGATGAATCGAACAGTGGAAGGCTAGAGAATTGAATTTCGAGAACGAAATTTGTAGAAAAAGAGATGGATGTGATATCCAAGAAAGTTAATGAGCTTAGTAGAACATAAGTTTGAATGTGGTAATCCTGAGAAGAGGATGTTGATGGTTAAAGAAAGGTCTTACTCGGAGTGTATCGAGTTAAGGAAGGTTATGTGATAAAACCTGTAAAGAGTTGTGTAACACCTATATTAACACGACGAGTTGAGATTATTCAACGGTATAGAATGTTGAGAGAAGGTAGATGTGAACGGCGTAAGTGAGGTTCGTTAAGGTGAGTTCGGGGACGAAATCCTTATAAGAGGGGAAGAATGTGATGACCCGGATTTTTCAGAAAAAATATTTAAAATAAGAATTTAATAAATAAAATTCTTATTTGGTGCTATGTGATGTGATATTATATTGCATAAGTGAATAAATGCTATGCAATATGTGATTTTATGAGTAATAAATATATTATTATTATATATTTATTATTTCATGTAAATAAATTGTAGAATCAATTTATTAAGAAGAATGAGATGGGTAAAATTTATGATGAAGGAAATTATTAAAATAATTTATAATATTAAATTATTTTAATATAGTAAATTGGTGGTATTAAATATATTTAATAACCTCCATTTGATTGAGAGAATTATGTAATAATTATTGAGAGTAATGTATGTATGTTTTAATATAGTGAATATATAATTAATATTTACTATAGTTAAATAAGTTATGAGGGAACAATTTATAGAAAGAAAAGAAAATAATTGGATAGATTATTAGTTTGGATAAAAATAAATTGTTGGAAACAATTTATTTATGGGAAAAGGAAATAATTAAATTTATGTATACTAAATTAGAGTATACATTAAATAAGGGGATTTAATGTGTATGTACGTTTTGGTTTGAAATAAATGGTGGGAATCAAATTATTCAAAGAGATTGGTAGATTTAAAGATACAAAATTTTTGTATCTATTAATGAGTAAATTAAAATAATTTATAATATTAAATTATTTTAATGGGAATATAAATTGTTTAGAAGTAATTTATAGATGGAGATTAAATTTAAATTATATTATGAAAACAATATAATTTGATTATGAAGTCTTGTAATGAATTCGCTATGAATTAAATGTCATGAGCAAATTAATTAATTCACTTAATTAAATTGGTGAATTAAGGTAATATTTAAATTATGGTTAAATATATTAAAGTAATATATTTAATGAATAGGAATAAATTGTTGAAGACAATTTATGGGAAGAAGAAGATGATTAAATTTAACTATACAAAAGTTATTGTATATATTAAATAAGTAAATTAAAATAGTTAATTGAATATTAATTATTTTAATTTGTCTGTTACATTAAATAAAGAGAACTAAAATAATTTATGGAATTAGATTATTTTAGTATAGAGAAATTATTTCATTAAATAAAACTATTTTTTATTTAATGTATAGCTTCCATTTTTATGGAAAAGATTT
This sequence comes from Aralia elata, assembly GCA_034770075.1. Taxonomy (NCBI): domain Eukaryota; kingdom Viridiplantae; phylum Streptophyta; class Magnoliopsida; order Apiales; family Araliaceae; genus Aralia; species Aralia elata. The sequence goes on along the minus strand of CM068381.1, from coordinate 45,760,717 downwards.
GTGTGTAATATTAATGTATATTATGTCTATATAATATACAAAATTTATTACGCGATAAGTACGGCGGGGTATGTAATATATATTTGTAATATATATTATATGTAATAGATGTATGTAATTATAATACATTTGTATGTAAGTATTTGGTATATATAATATATATATATATATATATATATATATATATATATATATATATATATATATTGTGAGACTAAATATTGGGATTGCTGAGTATCATAAGAAGTAGGAGGTGTCTCAAAAAGGGAAAGCTTCAAGTATATGTGTAAAACCCCACTTTCACATGCCACCATAAATCTCCAAGCTCCAGCTCTCACTTCCTTGGAATTGGGAAAAATTTATGATTCAATTGAAGCGATCCATCCAATTTTCCACACCCATAAGCCACAATTTCCTTAATTCCATCAAACACTTCTCTTATTAGAAAACCCACCTCTATAACGTGGGTCCCGTTGCCTCTCACCTGAAGACCCGAGCTGTGGTCCGATTCTACGGACCCGACACCGTGAAATTCTTTCAAGGTCTGTTAACCAACAATGTATGGAGGTTCGTTGAACCCATGGGAGTAGGAACAACCTAAACTTGCTGGAAAGACCCAAAGTTTATTTACATCTTCAGCGGCATAAAGTCTAAAGGTTTAATTCCAACTTTTCATACTTTTTAGAAAAGTTGATTATACAACAAATAAAGGCATCCATCTTAATTGCTAGTCTGACTCGTTTTGGTATCCTTCTTTAATTGCAAACTTGCCATCTTTTACTCTTTATATAACATACTTGATATGAAGAGAAATTTGTTTGGAATTCCTACATTTTAGGTAGTATGTTATGACTGAAATTAGTATTACTTAGAATTATTAAAACCCTGTAGTATGTTGTCCTCCTAAAAGTACTGCAGTTTTCTGGTGTCACAACTCACAAGCCTTCTTTCTGGCTAAGAAATCTTATAGAGAATTTTTTTTATGAAGGAGCCCCACTTGATGTCCAAATAATATTTAATGAGATAATTGACCATGCGGTTGAACTTATCATGAATTCTTTTGGGAATTACCTTATGCAAAGGATACTTGAAGTGTGCAATGAAGAACAAATAATGTAGATTTTGCTTATGGTAACTGAATAGCCAAACGAGCTTGCCCGAATCTCTTTAAACACCCATGGCACTAGAGTGGTACAAAAGTTTCTTAAAAGAGTTTCTACCCCTATTCAGTATATATTGTTTTCTTATTTTAAATAAGAAAGGGTCTTGATCGAAATATAAAATATAGTAAGATTGTATAACTAACCCATATGTGGGATGATAATTCAAGATTGGATAATGAGTTAAAGATTTGAAAGTTATATTAATATGTTATATGAAACAAATAAGAATGTGTTTGAATGTATTAGTTAACCTACGTACGTAAGGTATAAATACATCAATGCATAAGGTGATGTAAAGCTTACTAAGTTAATCTAGAAGAATGTTAATATTTCTAATAGAATTGACGAACGTGTTATAATTTGATGGTATATATATAGGATATACAATGAAGAATAATGTACGAGAAATGTTAATCGAGGAAAGAGGTTACGCAATGAACTTTCGATGAACGTATAGTGATAAACGCAAACCGAGGCAAGTCTTTCAGTTCCTATGTGCTATATGAACTGGATATTGATTGCTTATAATCTGTACTGAAATGAGTATGTTGAATTACCTATAATGTGCTATAAATTGTGAAAGTCAATTTATGACTAAGTTAATTGAGTTATGGAACTCAATCTTTATATGATATGTGAAAAGCAGCATGTATGATACACATAATATAATGTTTATGATGTATGAACTGAGCATGAAATTCTATGCTACGTGAAGCATGAAAACTGTTGGATTTGTTGAGCTGTCAAGCTCAATCTTGCAAAAATAAACTTTTTGCAGGTCAAGGATACAATGTAATATTATTCGCCATCTGATGATATGGATTAGAAGACGTGCAAAGGAATACTTTTTATTTATTTTAAAACAAAAATTGTATTGAATCACGATGATGGTTCTTGACATATATACTGATAGGTAAGTAAACCTTGAAATATTCAATAAATAAAGAATATTTGTTTTGAATGCATTAGAATGAGCAAATCAATATAGTGATAATATTATATAATAAAGAATTCGAATATAGAAATGAGTTGTATATACTCATATCTACTTCGATATATAATCGTAAAGGTTGCGATTCAGGGAATAGAAAGAAAAATATAGAAAAATTTTAATTATCCGCATTTTTAACTATTATTTCATCATAGTATGATGTAAGGCTGAATTAAGATAGTAATTAACGCACAAGGTCGGGATTAAGATTAGTCCTGATTTCGGATTACGTTAATCCCGATTTTTTGGGGGGCGTTACACTTGGTATCAGAGCTATGGGTTATAAACCTTAGGTAAGTATACCTTAGGCTATAACCGTAAACAAGATAGATGGAAAGGAAGAAGAAGCTAAACATAAACTCGAATGAGGTGTAAATGATCTTGAAATGAATTTAGAAATTCATAAAGAATGCGTTAAGATAATACGCAAAGATTTGAAGAAGAATCTTGAAAAACCAAAGGATCAGGGAACACCTGATTTGAATAATCATAAAATAATATGATTAAAGAAAGGAGTAAGAAGGTCGTAAAAACAAAACGATCATAAGATAGAAAAGAATCGTAATATAACACGATTATAAGAAAGGATCACAACGTGATCCGATTAAGACATGAAATGATAGATGATCAATCGATTAATTAAAAATTTTATAGCAGAATTGTTGTACAAAAGTTGTACTATGAAATTGTACTATGTAAGCTCATGAAAGAGTAATTAATATTGAGATACGGATTAAATGAAATTCGTATTGAGTAAAAGGGAAGTTAGAATTATGTGGGATTTCAATTGAGAACTCATGTTAGTGGCTGAGTTGTAACGATTCCTGGTATGGGATGAGAATTTGTGCTTGGTTTGAAAACCACTTAGCTTCCTATATTAATATAGTGGTTGAGTTGAACAAATCCCTGGTATGGGACGGGATTTGTCTATGGTTTAACAACCGCTCAGCTTCCTATATTGATTAGTGGATGAGTTGGTTCGACAACCACTTAGCTTCCTATATTGATAATCATTGAAATACTGGTGTCGCGTTATCGATATATATATGGTGAGAAGGTGATTCTTTTCTCATATTTATATTCGATAGTTAGAGAATATTAAGCTTAGGTACGAGTTCTTAAAAATCATACTTATGGTAAGTTCGTGACTCATAATCATATGGTACGTTTTTGAACCCCTCAGCGAATGGACGTCTTTGGTCTGACTAGGATAAGTTCCTAAACTCATATGATTATGGTAAGTTCCTGAACTCATAACGTGTGGTATGTTTAATGAACTATATTGGGGTATAGAAAAGTTATGCATGAAGAATTGAGGATTTCTAGTATAGTAAGCTTTAAGGATGATAGAAATAGATAAAATTATTAAGCAATGGATCATAAGAGAAATTGAAGTTGATAGTAGAGGCATAGGTATTCCAAATCTTCTAGCTATGCTAGACTTCGAAATTTTTGACATCAAGCTAAATTCGCATTAATGTGCCTTTAAAAATAAAAATTAAATTTTTGTTATCCTCAAAACAAGGTGACAAGGGTGTGTAGATAGACTTCGAGCCATTATCACATCGTTACCTGTTGCGGCATGATAACACCAAATATAATTTTTCAATGGTTTTGAACCGTTTAAAGAAGAGTCTACGCTATTTGTTTCGGCTAGACAAAAATAATTTAAAATATCAAAATGTATTTTTAAATAGTCATCAATGCATCATGTAACCTGGTGTAGAATGACCGATGATGGAGTCATCAATGCAGATTAACCTAGTGTTGGATGTGATCTAAGGATCGTCAACCCACTATGGTATGATGTTGTATGATAAAGTCATAAAAATGACGGCATCCTCAACGCACTGGTAAAACAAGTGCCGGGTACTATGCGTCATAAAATGATTTTCAATGTTTTGATAAAGATAGAAGTGTCAAATGCCATTTGAATCGGCTAGACACAGATTCAGATATCGCTTATATTAAGCTTTTTGAGCTATCCAACTAAACCATTTTGGTTTGGACTCCAGATTTTTAAAATCCCTTAATTGGGAAAGTTTTCAGAGCACCAGATCGATGGTGGCACAGATGAACGTTTATCGTTCAAATTGGCGCCTAACGGCGGCCACTCAGATAGTGTTGATCAACACGGAAAATTCCTGAATTGGGAAATTCTGTTTGCGCGAAATAGCGGCATAGATAGCAGAGATCAACACAGGGCATAACACAGGCTGATCACATACGTGCCCGTAAGACTAGACGGTTCACAGATGAATTTCTGATAGAACCTTTTCAAAAACATGAAAAAGAAAGTTTGTGGTCTTTATGACCCTTCACAAGATACATAAAGTTTTCTTAAGCGATTGTTTTTGAAATTCTGAAGTTATTCATCTTGCTTCACAATTATAAATCAATTGTGGAGAATTTCAATTCTGGTAATTGAGATAGAAGGGGTGATGTTCCCTAGAAAAGAAGTAGTCGTGAGAAGCGACAAATTTAGAAATATTCTTGAGAATGAATGATAAATTCAGAATGATCTCTAAGAAAGAGAAAGATAGACATAAAATTCGATGAATCAAACAGTGGAAGGCTAGAGAATTAAATTTTGAGAACGAAATTTGTAGGAGAAGAGATGGATGTGATATCCAAGAAAGTTAATGAGCTTAGTAGAATATAAGTTTGAATGTGGTAATCCTGAGAAGAGGATGTTGATGGTTAAAGAAAGGTCTTACTCGGAGTGTATCGAGTTAAGGAAGGTTATGTGATAATAAAACCTGTAAAGATTTGTGTAACACCTATATTAACACGACGAGTTGAGATTATTCAACGGTATAGAATGTTGATAGAAGATAGATGTGAACCGCGTAAGTGAGGTTCGTTAAGGTGATTTCGGGGACGAAATCCTTATAAGAGGGGAAGAATGTGATGACCCGGATTTTTCAGAAAAATATTAAAATAAGAATTTAATAAATAAAATTCTTATTTGGTGCTATGTGATGTGATATTATATTGCATAAGTGAATAAATGCTATGCAATATGTGATTTTATGAGTAATAAATATATTATTATTATATATTTATTATTTCATGTAAATAAATTGTAGAATCAATTTATTAAGAAGAATGAGATGGGTAAAAATTTATGATGAAGGAAATTATTAAAATAATTTATAATATTAAATTATTTTAATATAGTAAATTGGTGGTATTAAATATATTTAATAACCTCCATTTGATTGAGAGAATTATGTAATAATTATTGAGAGTAATGTATGTATGTTTTAATATAGTGAATATATAATTATATTTACTATAGTTAAATAAGTTATGAGGGAACAATTTATAGAAAGAAAAGAAAATAATTGGATAGATTATTAGTTTGGATAAAAATAAATTGTTGGAAACAATTTATTTATGGGAAAAGGAAATAATTAAATTTATGTATACTAAATTAGAGTATACATTAAATAAGGGGATTTAATGTGTATGTACGTTTTGGTTTGAAATAAATGGTGGGAATCAAATTATTCAAAGAGATTGGTAGATTTAAAGATACAAAATTTTTGTATCTATTAATGAGTAAATTAAAATAATTTATAAATATTAAATTATTTTAATGGGAATATAAATTGTTAGAAGTAATTTATAGATGGAGATTAAATTTAAATTATATTATGAAATAATATAATTTGATTATGAAGTCTTGTAATGAATTCGCTATGAATTAAATGTCATGAGCAAAATTAATTAATTCACTTAATTAAATTGGTGAATTAAGGTAATATTTAAATTATGGTTAAATATATTAAAGTAATATATTTAATGAATAGGAATAAATTGTTGAAGACAATTTATGGGAAGAAGAAGATGATTAAATTTAACTATACAAAAGTTATTGTATATATTAAATAAGTAAATTAAAATAGTTAATTGAATATTAATTATTTTAATTTGTCTGTTACATTAAATAAAGAGAACTAAAATAATTTATGGAATTAGATTATTTTAGTATAGAGAAATTATTTCATTAAATAAACTATTTTTTATTTAATGTATAGCTTCCATTTTTATGGAAAAGATTTTTGTGTAATATTAATGTATATTATGTATATATAATATACAAAATTTATTACGCGATAAGTACGGAGGGGTATGTAATATATATTTGTAATATATATTATATGTAATATATGTATGTAATTATAATACATTTGTATGTAAGTATTTGGTATATATAATATATATATATATATATATATATATAATATATATATATATATATTGTGAGACTAAATATTGGATTGCTGAGTATCATAAGAAGTAGGAGGTGTCTCAAAAAGGGAAAGGCTTCAAGTATATGTGTAAAACCCCACTTTCACATGCCACCATAAATCTCCAAGCTCCAGCTCTCACTTCCTTGGAATTGGGAAAAATTTATGATTCAATTGAAGCGATCCATCCAATTTTCCACACCCATAAGCCACAATTTCCTTAATTCCATCAAACACTTCTCTTATTAGAAAACCCACCTCTATAACGTGGGTCCCGTTGCCTCTCACCTGAAGACCCGAGCTGTGGTCCGATTCTACGGACCCGACACCGTGAAATTCTTTCAAGGTCTGTTAACCAACAATGTATGGAGGTTCGTTGAACCCATGGGAGTAGGAACAACCTAAACTTGCTGGAAAGACCCAAAGTTTATTTACATCTTCAGCGGCATAAAGTCTAAAGGTTTAATTCCAACTTTTCATACTTTTTAGAAAAGTTGATTATACAACAAATAAAGGCATCCATCTTAATTGCTAGTCTGACTCGTTTTGGTATCCTTCTTTAATTGCAAACTTGCCATCTTTTACTCTTTATTATAACATACTTGATATGAAGAGAAATTTGTTTGGAATTCCTACATTTTAGGTAGTATGTTTATGACTGAAATTAGTATTACTTAGAATTATTAAAACCCTGTAGTATGTTGTCCTCCTAAAAGTACTGCAGTTTTCTGGTGTCACAACTCACAAGCCTTCTTTCTGGCTAAGAAATCTTATAGAGAATTTTTTTTATGAAGGAGCCCCACTTGATGTCCAAATAATATTTAATGAGATAATTGACCATGCGGTTGAACTTATCATGAATTCTTTTGGGAATTACCTTATGCAAAGGATACTTGAAGTGTGCAATGAAGAACAAATAATGTAGATTTTGCTTATGGTAACTGAATAGCCAAACGAGCTTGCCCGAATCTCTTTAAACACCCATGGCACTAGAGTGGTACAAAAGTTTCTTAAAAGAGTTTCTACCCCTATTCAGTATATATTGTTTTCTTTATTTTAAATAAGAAAGGGTCTTGATCGAAATATAAAAATATAGTAAGATTGTATAACTAACCCATATGTGGGATGATAATTCAAGATTGGATAATGAGTTAAAGATTTGAAAGTTATATTAATATGTTATATGAAACAAATAAGAATGTGTTTGAATGTATTAGTTAACCTACGTACGTAAGGTATAAATACATCAATGCATAAGGTGATGTAAAGCTTACTAAGTTAATCTAGAAGAATGTTAATATTTCTAATAGAATTGAAGAACGTGTTATAATTTTGATGGTATATATATAGGATATACAATGAAGAATAATGTACGAGAAATGTTAATCGAGGAAAGAGGTTACGCAATGAACTTTCGATGAACGTATAGTGATAAACGCAAACCGAGGCAAGTCTTTCAGTTCCTATGTGCTATATGAACTGGATATTGATTGCTTATAATCTGTACTGAAATGAGTATGTTGAATTACCTATAATGTGCTATAAATTGTGAAAGTCAATTTATGACTAAGTTAATTGAGTTATGGAACTCAATCTTTATATGATATGTGAAAAGCAGCATGTATGATACACATAATATAATGTTTATGATGTATGAACTGAGCATGAAATTCTATGCTACGTGAAGCATGAAAACTGTTGGATTTGTTGAGTTGTCGAGCTCAATCTTGCAAAAATAAACTTTTTGCAGGTCAAGGATACAATGTGATATTATTCGCCATCTGATGATATGGATTAGAAGACGTGCAAAGGAATACTTTTTATTTATTTAAAAAAAAAATTGTATTGAATCACGATGATGGTTCTTGACATATATACTGATAGGTAAGTAAACCTTGAAATATTCAATAAATAAAGAATATTTGTTTTGAATGCATTAGAATGAGCAAATCAATATAGTGATAATATTATATAATAAAGAATTCGAATATAGAAATGAGTTGTATATACTCATATCTACTTCGATATATAATCGTAAAGGTTGCGATTCAGGGAATAGAAAGAAAGATATAGAAAATTTTAAATTATTCCGCATTTTCAACTATTATTTCATCATAGTATGATGTAAGGCTGAATTAAGATAGTAATTAACGCACAAGGTCGGGATTAAGATTAGTCCTGATTTCGGATTAAGTTAGTCCCGATTTTTGGGGGTCATTACAGCGAATGCCGTCACCTATGTAATGAGCCCGTCGACCTATTTTTTTGGCGCGCGCGCGGAGAGAAAATATGGGCGCGAAAAAGGAAAAGGACTCTATTGGCGACGGGAGTCATTCACGACGGCAGTGCCGTCGACGTTGAGGTTATTTACGACGGTGTTTGGGCCGTCGGTATTACGCCCGTCGATAGTGACCAGTTTTCTTGTAGTGATTATTCATGACAATATTTCTATCTCTTCTATTAATTGTGCTTTAATGTTTAATTGATTTTCCTTCATGTTTCATTATTGAAATACCTTTGTTTTATATTTCTTATGTAATTTTAATTGATTGAGAGGTTTTGATCGATTAATGTTAAGATATGAGTTTTTCATAATCCATCCTTAGTCGAAAAAGTTTTGATGAGTTATAGTTAATCCTTAAATTTTCATAATTTATATTTGTCCACGTTGATTGTAAAATTACTAAATTAAAAGAAAATGAGATCAAAACCATAGTTAATTTATAAAAATAGAAGAGATTTCATTGCTTGTTTTGTTTATTGTTTAATGGATTCAGATTCCTAGATTGCTTTCTTTTTATTAGTTTTCATATTCTAATTAGTTTAATTGTAGTTAATTAACTCTTCATCTTTATTTCTAATTCGCCTGAAATAGATATTAAGGATATATTGAAATTGATCTAGTTTATGTTGGTTCTACATGTACTTGCTAGTTTTTCAATTTGACACTGTGCACTTGCAGTTACATATTTTTATCACATCAAGTTTTTATCACATCATGTGGATTTTTTCCTAAGGTAGACTTTAAGCACATTCGTGATGAAAATTGTGACTATTTTTAATTTTTGAAGCTTCCTGAAAATAATGAAAAGTTCACACTTACTTGTCCATTTGTATCATTCATTTATAGTCGCATATTTTTTAGGATATATGAAATTCATAGGTATGTACATTTATTTTCTTTCTCACCACATTTTTTTGCAGAACAAATGTCCCACATACAAGGTACAATTCTTTCATTTCTTTTTTCTCTATTATTCATTTGTATACATTGAGGACAATGCATGATTTAGGTATGGGGGGTTTGTTTGTATTATTGTATTAGATTTTATTTTTTTTCTTTTTTAGGAAAATAAAAGAAAAACACATTTGTTTTTTTTGCAAATTCAGAAAAAAATTTAAAATTTTTCTGTTTGACTTGTTAGGAGTTGGACTGAAATTAATAAGTGTTAGTGGAGCAAAACTCATAAGTAAAATTAAAAATTTTAGAACTCTTAAACCTTTAATTAGATACAAAATCTTAGTTCGAAACACCATCTAAAGTAAAATTAAAATTCATATTCATTTTTGCACTATACATTTTCAATAATTCTTAGTTGAGGGGTATAAATCTATGAGTTAAGTAATCTAAATAAAAAAGTTAAAAAAAAGAAAATAAAAAATAACTACTTCAATGTCTATTAAACGAAATAACTAGGTATCCAAGGTTCAGGACGCATCGATATTCACGCTGAAAAGTGTGATGGATAAAAGCAATTTCATTAGTTTAGTTTTGTGGCCCTTAGGGGTTTCTCTACACCTAGTGTCCTAAAGCTAACTAGTTTAGGAATCATTGGTTCAACGCTCATTACATGAGTAACTCTGAAAAAGCCTAAGAAAACGGGACATTGTACAAGTCAAGAGAAAAAAATGAAAAAGAAAAAAAAAATTTGCTTGATTTTCATGGTAAAAATCCCAACTAAGAGTTACATCACGTACACAATGCATGCATCACATAGAATTAATTTTATGAATGATAGTTTTGAGAATGAAAATAGGATATTTATGATAAGGTGAAATTATTCTTTTGAATTTGATCTTGTTTATGTACAATGCCCATATGTAACGACCCCAAATTCAGGACTATTCTTCAATCCCGACCTTGTGCGTTAAACATAACTTATACTAGTTTTACATCATCATTTGATAATAAAACTAATAAAAATGCGGATAATTTAAACTTATTATAATTTTCTTTCATATACTGAATTTTCATCATAATTCAATTATATTCTGTACATAACATTCTATATCAATATAAATATTAAAACTTATCTAGTTTAATTTTTTTCTCAGTTTCAGGATTCGCAACCTTTAGAATTCATCATCGCTTATTATTTCATATATATTATGTTTTATCTTAGACGTCAATTGTGAATATAAAATTTAACTTCGAATATCTGACCAAGTCTTTTATACGTTTTGTTGTAATTCAACAAGTAAATGTATTCTCTAACAATCTGGATTCTCAAAACAAATATCATTTATTCCATGAGTCAATGTTTACATAATTTAGCTTACACACATCGTAAACCGTCATCACGACTTAATATAATTTCAACTAAAGAAAACAATTGAAAGCTTTTCGCTACACGTGCCTCTAATCTTTGTGATAGTGAGAGGATCGCATCGCATCTTTAATCTGCAAATTATTGCAAGGTTGAGCACGACGGCCCAACAAGTCTTACAGATAACACATAATTCATATTTCATACATGGTTTACAATTGTTATATCTTACATTCTAGAACATGTTTTTTAATCTTCATGTATCATTTTTAGATCACGTGCCATGATTCACGATACTAAATATTACATGTCATCATGTTAAATACAATTTATGATTCATAATGCTTAACATACTTACATCTCATTGTCAATATACAAAATATTTTTTCTTTAAATAACATATATCACACATTGACACATGAGTTTCTGTAACTCAATTCAATTCGGTCATACTTTGACTTTGGCAAGAATAAATTTGCAATGTAGCACAAAGGCACATAAATGCTAATAAATTTACACATAACAAGTCTGAAAAACTTGCCTTTACTGCGAAACGCTACTTGTTCTATTTGTGTTCGCGTACCCAAAGCGATATTACCTCGTATCGCACCTATGTAACATACATAGGGTTATTACATAGCTCAATCAATATATATATTCCACTAACTTTGAATTAAACTCAAGTCAACTATATTTGATATGGTTACTTCATTTCATTAACATTCTTTGTATTATTTATGAAATGTAATTAAAATCATTACATAGCTTAACGGTATAATAACCCACAAATTTTGATTAAACTCCCATATTTCAAGATTAATCGCTTAACCAACTCGGATATTACATTAAGCTATGAGTATGAACTGTAAGCCATGATGTGAAATATATATATTAATTAACTAATATGTATTACCATCGAATTTCCATAAGGACTTAATGATATTAATGCTTCAGGAACTGTAAGCTATGGAGTAATATATGAATTTCCATCAAATTATCAAAATTAATGATTAAGATATTTTTTTTTGGCCACACCTGCTGTCCAGAAACCTAGAAAACTCAACATTTTGTTCATCCTTTCTAGCTACTTTGCAATTTTATATCACACAAAATACAAATTCAATGGACTTCAAATTTGATATGTTCCAGTTGGCACTACATAGTATTTTATAAAAATAACACTTAGCTAAAAAAAAGAACTTTCTAAAATGTATATACAGAGGCTTGAAAGTACCCTGTTGGTACATATTTTGATTTGAACTCAAGTTTGACAAAGCTTGTGAAACTCATTTTGGACTGATTCCAATGCTCTTGAACCATTAAAGTTGTCTCATAATTCATGTTTGTATACTTCCTAACCCAAGCTCTGCCCAATTATCACTTTTTAAGCATTAAAGCTCTTTGAGGTATTTAATCAAACATCATACATGCAAGGCTGAAAACCCAGAATTTTAGAGTTGTTTAGACATGGTTCTAGCCATAATTTTCAACCTTATTACTCCACATAACAATATACCACCTCCCTTCATATCAATTCACAATCCAATCACAATTCAATTACATCAATTTCCGAATAACAAATACTATATTCTTCAATTTCATAAATTTTATGAATAGATGTTATCTTACCTTGTTTGCTTGATGTAATAATTAAATTCTTGTTCCAAACTTGTCGTTTGATTGAGTTTAATTCCTCCTTTGAGTTGTACCTTGCTCCAATTCTTCTCTTCTAATTTCAGTTGATGGCTTCAAGTTTGGAGGAATATTCGGTAATTTAGTAGAATTAGGGAGTACTTTGGTGTTAGAAATTTGTAAGTAGAAGAGAGTAGGAAGGAATGGTTTGAGAGTAAGAATGCTAAGTATTAAGTTTCTTCTGCCTCCCTCTGATTATCAGACATTTGTTTGCTTAAAATTCTTGACATCCGTTCCAAAAGAAATTCCATGAAAATTGTTAAATCATTTACATGTGTCCTTTCTTTGATAATCATTTACATGTGTCCTTGTTATAAAGTTAACACCTCATGCTTACTAATTGACTCAGCAAATTTATTTATTTATTATTATTTTTTTATTTCTTTTACTCCCAGCATAACCCACTTAATACTTCTCAGCATTTAGCTCAATTTCTATTCTCGGTATACTTGGTTTGGTTTGTTGTTTAATGTCCCAGCACACACACACACACACACACACACACACACACACACACACATATATATATAGCAAGGATCAAGAGCAGAACTCTTAAAGAGCATAATTAGCAGAACTACCTTTAGCATCGGACAGACGACGGTTTTGTCTGTCGCCATAGGTCCTGTCTGTCGTCATAGCTTTTAGCGACGGACAATATATAGTGTCGCTAAAAGCAATGGCGACAGACAGAACCTATGGCGATGGACAAAATCGTCGTATGTCCGTCGGTAAAGGTAGTTATGCTAGTTATGCTTTTTAAGAGTTATGATTTTGATCCGCCCTGTATATATATATATATATATATATATATATATATATATATATATATATATAGAGAGAGAGAGAGAGAGAGAGAGAGAGTCCGGATCTTAAGCATACCCCCTTAAATGACATACCAAGCATACCCCTTTAGCGACGGACCGGGCGACGATTTGGTCCGTCGCCATAGGTCTGGTCCGTCGCTAAAGCCTTTAGCGACGGGTCTGTCGCTAAAAGTTTTTCGTCGCTAAAGGCTTTAGGGACGGACCGGACCTATGACGACGGACCAAACCGTCGTCCAGTCCGTCGCTAAAGAGGGTATGTTTGATATGTCATTTAAGGGGGTATGCTTAAGATCCGTTCTGTATATATATATATATATATGGGCAATGATCCATATCATCTATTTGCTCTGGATTAAAAATTGACAAATACCATCTTTACCTTCCATTAAAATTATGAAGGGCTATGATTAAAAAACAGGCTTTGCCATCCGCTAGAATTACTAGCGGATGAGATTAAAATTTTTAAACGACAATTATGCCCCCATCACCCATGAACAAGTCATAGCGGATGTAATGTTAAAAAGGAAACAAGAAAATCATTAATCATTCCGCTAGAACTTTTAGCGGATTTAAATCGCACATGACAGTTTTCAAATCACACAAGGAAAAGGAATGTTCCTTTTGGGGATATAAATAAGTTCTGAAGTACGTAAACTTTCTCTGCCAATTGATGAGGGCAAGCAAATATTTTTGCAGAAGCTAGAGAGTTTTGAAGAGATTATTAGTATGAGGTATTCAAACTCTTTAGATGAGGATTTAAGTTTCAAAAGATATAAATTAGAAGATACTGATGATGAGTACATAGAATTGGAACCCCATTTGCATTATTCAATTGATGAGTTCGTCAAAAAAAATCAAGTCGAGGAATTACATGAACTTCAGTGTGACCATAATAAGGGAACAGAGCCATTGGATGGCTCAGGGAATTTGGAAGAAGATAGCCCGAAGAAAAAATCCTGGGATTAGGGCTCTAATGAGGAAGATGTAGTGGACATCCTGATGGAGCATAGGGATTTGATTGGGCAGATGAAAATGGAACTGAAAAACTTAAGAACTAGAGCACTCCCAACCATCTTAGAGGAATCCGAAATGCCAAAGATTGCGGAAGATTTGAAGCCATTACAAATTGATGAAAAATTTGAGCATTGCGATCGCATGGAAGAGATTCACAAGTTCTGCAAGAGCTACTCAGACAAAATGAGGAAATTGTATATCTTGAATTATCAGACCTTGCTTGCTATGACTCGTTGATGGGTGATGGGGGCATAATTGTCGTCTGAAAATTTTAATCCCATCCGCTAGTAATTCTAGCGGATGGCAAAGCCTGTTTTTTAATCATAGCCCTTCGTAATTTTAATGGAAGGTAAAGATGATATTTGCCAATTTTTAATTCATAGCAAATAGATGCTATGGATCATTACCATATATATATATATATATGTATATATATATATATAGGGAAACTTTCTAAAGCGAACCTTAACAAGCGAACCAAAGACGAACCATCGTCTTTGGTGTCTATGGCGACGATTCGACCCGTCGCCGTAGCCATGCAATCTTTGGCGACGGGTCGAATCGTCGCCATATGCACCAAAGACGACGATTCGTCTTTAGTTCGCTTTTTAAGAGTTTGCTTTTGAAAATTTTCCTATATATATATAATGTATATATTACATTATACATACTAAATTTTCAATACCCACATAAAATTAATTTATGTATTTTAATTACATATAATTTCAATATTACCAAAATTGGATATTATACATTTATAATCATGTATAAAAATCATCCCACTAATTATAGAATTAATCCATAATTAATTTAACACTTTTTGTGTAACGAACGTTACATTAAATAATAACTTATCTAAATTATACAACTAATATTGTATAATTAAGTCAAATTAAATTTCTTCTTCCTTCCATAAATTGTTTCAAAACAATTTATTTAACCCATGCATTTAATCATAAATTAAATATTACTTTAATTTATTAAATCTTGACACCAATATTCATTTACATATATATTGGTCCATCATCTCATATTTTTCATTCACATCCAATTAGTATAATATTAAATATTATACCATTACATGTTATATTATAATAACATAATTCTTATCTTATTCAAAGAAAATAACTTTCTTTATTCAATTAATCAAAACAAATTTATTAACCCATCAATTTTCCAAATAATGCACTACCAACTTAATTCCATGTTTAATTTATATTTTTTTTGCATAATATAATATATTAAGCTATTACATAAATATATTACATTTATTTATAATATATTAACTTAATAAATTTAATTAACTTCCTCATTTTCATTCACACAAAGTACATATATTAATTCACTAATTTATCAAGTGAGTTAATCATCTTGCCTTTGAAATTTATAATAAATCCATTGTCATACAAGGCTTAATAATCAAATTATACTATATCATAATATAATTTAAATTTAATCTCAATTAATTAATATTAATTAATTAATTTTCTTTATCTCCATATTTCATTTCGTAATTAACTCAAATTAACTAATTCAATAGTTAAATTTACTATTAAATCATACTTTTCAATAAATGTATATATTTCATATTTATATATACATTTTAAATCTACCACATAAATCACATAAATATATATATAACACATATATATTTATACATTTAAACACAACACTTCTCATAATAAGAATTTTATTTTATTAAATTCTTATTTTACTAATTTCTAAAAATCTGGGTCATCACACCATAGATATTTAGAAAGTGTTTTTTCAATTTCATAATTGGTTGAACCCAAAAATATTTTATTTTGAATTTGAATTTTCTAGGTATATTCACTGCAAACCCTCACGAGACACAACTCGTCCACTTGGAGTAACTTTGAGGTTTAAAAACTTGTTGCACATGCTAAGTGCAATCTTGTTTCATACAAAAATGGGATAGTTTACTTTTTATTTTATTTTATTTTATTTTTATTTTACTCGAGTACGAGCAAAAGCTAGGTATGAGAGTATTTGATAAACACATGATTCATACATTTTATTATCCCTAATTTTGTCGTTTTATTATATTAGTTTATTTAATTAATATGTTTTATTTTATTTTGTAAGATTTAATATTTTGTTGCAATAAAGTCAAAATCTTGATGATCAAACAATATTTAATACTCCTATTCATGGAAGGAAAAAGTCAAGAAGATTCTTACAATGAGAAAGAAGTAGGTTGAATAATCTTAGTGTGCAAGTTAAATCTAATGAAGGAAAGGAAAGTTCATCTAGAAGATCTCTTTGAGAAGATAATTGTCACGAGCTAGTTGAAACCTACATGGAAAAGAATTAAAACCTTACTCCTATAAATAGAAGGGTATCAAGAGATATTTGAGGGGTTAGATTATTAGGTATCTTTTATGTATTAGTTTAGATTAGGAGTAGGAGTAGATTAAATTATTTCTTCATTGTACGCTCATTAGAGGATCGTTAATAAAGAGAGTTTTCTTATTTTATTTTTAATCTTCTTCTTTATCTTAGTTGTTTTATTTATTTTCATGTCTAACTAATTCTTTTATATCTAGGATGAAGATGAAATTAATTAATTATTCATGACAATATTTTCTCTCTCTTCTATTAATTGTGCTTTAAGTTTAATTGATTTTGCCTTCATGTTTCATTATTGAAATACTTTCGTTTTTTATTTCTTATGTTATTTTAAATTGATTAAGAGATTTTGATTGATTAATGTTAAGATATAAGTTTTTCATAATCCATACTTCCTCGAAGAAGCTTTGATGAGTTATAGTTAATTCTTAAATTTTCATAATTTATGATTGCCCACGTAAATTGTAAAATTACTAAATTAAAGGGAAATGAGATCAAAATCATAGTTAAGTTATAAAAATAGAAAAGATTGGTTTGCTTGTTTTGTTTATTGTTTAATGGATTTAGATTCCTAAATTGCTTCCTTATTACTAGTTTTCATATTCTAATTAGTTTAATTGTAGTTAATCAACTCTCTATATTTATTTCTAATTAATTCGCCTAAAATAGATATTAAGGATACATTGAAATTCATCTAGTCTCTGTGGGTTCGACCTGTACTTGTCGGTTCTTCAATTTGACACTGTGCACTTGCAGTTATATATTTTTATCACATCATAACTCATTATATCTAAAAAATGGAGAGTTATGAATTTTATTTTCACTGTCCATTTATGTGTACTCATCAACTTCTTCTTTTATATTATGCATTTAAGGAAATAATAAAATCAACAAGAAAAGGCTATAATATAGAGTTTCATATCTTTCATAAAACCTTCATAATTCACTAAGTTAGGCTGGAGATTGTGAAAAAAATTAGTGAGAGAAAGTTTTCAAAAAAAAATAAAGTGAGAAAGTAAAGTTTTTAGAAAGATTAAGTGAAATCTTTCATAAATTAATATAATTTTATAAATAATAATATGTTATAAATTAACGCAATTGTACAAATATTTTATGGTTCGGTTTGGATCATAATCTGCATTATTATATCAAGTAGGCCATGAGACATATCAATGACTAGTTAGATGATGAATCAAATCATTAATTCACTATCACATTTGATGGAACACATTAGATAAGAGCAAGATTTATTCTGATATGACACATTGACAAGTTTTGGTCGATGGAACTAATTTTAATAGGTAGACTCATAACTTGTTGATTGAACTGTGTGATTGAGTATTGAAGTCTCTTAACATCCGTTTTTTTATTATACTTTTTTTTTACTAATTTGTGGATAGGGGGATCGAACCTAAGACCTCTTAGGTAGCAAGAGGCCTAGAGTACCACTCGAGCCAAAAGCTCTCGATTTTATTATACTTTTTTGCTACATTTTTATTCATTTTATAATTTTCCAGGTTATTAACTATTTGAATTAGTGTTTTTTATAATTGGTTTTATACAACCAGAAAAATATATTATTTTGGTGGCTCAGTAGCTTAAGGATATATTTTGGTGACTCGGGAATTCAAAAGTTTTTTAAAATTTCTATTTTGAGGTGTCATATATTTATTTAGATGAGAGCAAGATTTGTTCTGATCTGACACATTGACTAGCCTTGTTCGATCGAATTAATTTTAATGGGTAGACTCATAACTTGTTGATTATAACTTTGAACTGTGTGATTGAGTACTGGAGTCTCCTAACATCCGTTTTTTATTATACTTTTTTGCTACATTTTTATTCATTATGTAAATTTCCAGGTTATTAACTATTTGAATTAGTGTTTTTTATAATTGGTTTTATACAACCAGAAAAATATATTATTTTGGTGACTCAGTAGCGTAAGGATATATTTTGGTGATTCGAGAATTCAAAATTTTTTAAAATTTTCTATTTTGACGTGTCATATATTTATTTATAGTGACTTCTCAAATTTATATATAAATACATTGTATATTTTTTATTTATTCTTATTTCAATGTATCTAGTTTGAAGTTGTCATATAAGGTATCATATATAGCATGAATATCACACAAATAGCTAGATACAATAATTTTAAGACATATATAAAGAGTCTATTACTATTTTTCAAGATGTGAAAAAATCAAAAGTTCTATAATAATCTACAATATTTGTTTTCATTCTTATGAATCATAAACACTTATGAACTATTTGCTATGTTAACCAAAATTCAATTAAGTAAATTATATTATACATAATAATTATCATTTCTATTATATGTAGATTGTATTCGATTATGTTATGAATTAATTAAATAAATTATATTATGCACGATCTGATAAAAAAATTCTCTAAGTTATTTTTAAACTTACTCGTACTTTGACAACATGGATTATCAAACTTGTGTTGGTTGAAAAATAACCTTAGCCTATTGAGGGAGTACAAAGCAAATACTGACTGTATGTTCTCAAATGAAAATATAAAAGTAAGAAGAAAAAAAAAATTCAAGTGGGCTTGGTCTGCTAATTGTTGCACATGGGCTGTATAAATTTTTCTAATCGGGGATTTTTCTATAATGATCTCCATGAATAAATGTTTCTGACTATAAGTCTCGAGCAGTAGAGAAGAACGGCACTACCTAGTGGTAGGAACAAAGAGTCAGGTGAGCAAAGGACACCCGGTCCTTCTAGTAGCTGCTCCGGAACAAGGACACACCAAGCGCTGAAACCGATCAAGAAACAAACTAGCGTTACGAATCTGATATCTTTGAAATAAGAATAAACTATTGCATCCGAAAGTTTGAATTCCTTTGTTCTAGAGGATTTCTTGGTGACACCCTCTAGTCCTACGCCCCTCTCTGGTGACCATAACAATGGCCTCCTTTGCCCTCGGCCAAAAATGGAAGAGAGGTTCCCCGGTAGTTGGTGAGTAGCAGCGGCCAGCGGTTTCCAAACCCATACCGGATTGAACTCCTTTTCCTTACATTTCTCAATCCAGTATTTCTTTAGTTTTTCTAGCGAATCCTTTAGTCCCAAAAGAGGATTCCTCCATTTTTGGGAGTTCCATTTTGCTAACATTCCGCTTTTTGTTTTGGGAAACCTCCTCTTAGCACATTGGCTTGAGGGCATACTAACAGGTAGTTTACTACTTCCTTGTTAAGGGATTTCCAGTAGCTAACCGTAGACGCTAACTCGTATGCCGTTGCCTAGCCCGCTTAGCTACATGGTCCGTGTATCACTCATCCCATATTAGGGTGCCTCTGAAAGAGGCCATGTGTCTAAAGCAAAAAGGTATTCTAGCTAGCTTCGCTAGTAAATAAGGTAAGGTAGTTTTGCTTCTTGTTAGAGACTAGCTTCTACTGCGTAGCCTTTACTCTATTCTTTCTGAATAGCGGTCCTGGTTTAGCTCCCGTTTTGCTTTAGCTACGAACAAGAACTCAGGGCTCAAACCGCCAACTCCAGCTTGGCTGTCTTCTTACTCGCTTTTCGCCCTCTTGCGAGCTACCCAATTTTTTTCTTATTTCAATCTAGAATATATTACTCTAGCCAATGGACTGATAGGATAAGGGGAGGGTTACTTTGAAAAAAGAGATCTTTCTGGTGCAACTCTTATATAATATAGAAAGCTTTAGTTCAGTCTTTCCTGCTAATAATAATAAAGGGGAAGGAGAAAAAATTCTCATAAAAATACCACCAGATCTTTCTGGGTGAGACGTGTCACCCGTGACTTCTTCACAAATCATGTATCTTCGGATACAACGTTGGGCATGTCGACCAAATATTCGTATTGGTCAAGTTTCGCTTTTCGCCAACCAAATTATTTACACATCTGCTATGGCTCCAACAGGCTACTATTGATAAATTTTATTATATTTAAATTTAGAAATGTCTCAAATCATTTTTAAAAAATCATTGGATGTGAGGAATAAAAGTTTATGCGTATGTTTTTTTTTAAACAGAGTAAATTCATGTGCGTGAATGTGGCATGCAATGCAAAACATATAACACCAGTAGCCGACCCAAAAAATGTAACCGCTGTCAATTATTAGAGGATATGCACGTCTCTATACCCAAAATAAGGATTGAAGAAAAGGGTAAATAATTAAACAATTAATGAGTATATTATAATCAACAATATTCTTTTTAATGTGATTGTGTAGTTTATTGTTTCCATTTATAATATTTAAAAAATAAAGGAAAATATAGCGGATTCTCTTATATTTGGCATTGACATAGCTAGCTTTATTCTCTTATCCGAGCCAGGTCAACGGCATGCCTTTTAATTATATAAATGTAAAATCTTTTCTAAAATGAATAGTTATAATGCAACTTTTTTAATATGTTTAGGTGGTAGATATTGTCAAATAAAAATAATGTAATCAAAAGTTCCATTATTTCTTTTTAAGTCTTTAGCAATAACAAAATAGAATCACCAAAGGCAAGTTAATTCCTAACAACAATTTTTATTTATTTCTAAAAAAAAAGTGAACAAATCTGTCAAACCATGATGAAATATGTCTAGTACCACATTGAATATCTCAACAAAATATGTTTAGTATAGAATATCAAATCTGTCAATTCTTTTTATTATCTTTGAAGTTATGTTATCTTTGTTGTTAGAGTTTAAGTTTTTATTTCAGTTTTTCAGGAACGTTTCAGTGTGTACATGTTATTGCCTAAATCCATGACTTTTGAATTGGATTGGGGTTTATTCAGTAATAATTTTTTTGGCATTTTGCAAAAAAATACTTAACATAGAAAGACAAAAGCGAAAAGTTAATTTTGAGAAGATTTCACTTTGACAGTGGTAAACATAAATCGAATGTCTGAAACATAGTTCCCGAGGAAACTATATTAAATTGCTGAATGTACCAAGCCACTTCTGCCACTAACATTTGCTTCTGGTTTGATTATGAACTCTCACGTCTTGTTTAAATATCAGACACAAAATTCTCCATCCGTTTGATATTATTTAATTATTATTAATTTTTTTAAGTTAATTTTAAAAAAATTTAAACACAAAATTAATATAAATTCTTTTAATTTTAATCAATACATTAATAAATATTGTAAACTATTTAAAAAGTATTTCTCATTATAAATTTTATTGTTTCATAATTTTTAATGAGGTATCTCAATTTCGAGTTTGAAAATATCTCAAATTGACTTTCAAAAGTCAATAATAATCATATAATTTAGAACGAAGAAAGTATATTGTATTTATATAGAGAATGAATTCATTATAGAAGCAAGAACAACGACGTCGTCCTATGAAAACTTCATACTTCATTTATTTATTATTTTCCAGTTTAATTACATGTATACATACGTTCAACAACATATACTTAAACAACATATACTTAATTGCTAACATTCTCCCTTCTTTTATGTATATTTTTTTATCAATATTTATTTATTTTAATATTAAGTATTAATATTCCCCAAGTCAAATTTATTAATTTCAGGCAACTCTTTTTTTTTCCTTTTTTTTTTCCTAGAGCTCATCAAAATTCTGTTGGGTCTAACTGATGTCAAAATTCAAATCAAGTTGGTAATGCTTTAAGTTTCACAGTCCATTCTCTCTCGACTTATTTTTAATTTTATAAGGGGGAACAATAGACTACGTAAGCACATTAAAATTATTGAAACATAATAGAGATAGAAATATGTCGATAAATATTGAAATAGTAAATAAAGAAATTTAACGTGATATAACACAGGAGTAGAATTTCACTGTATTAACTTTCTCAAGAGATTACATTGTAAATAAGTGCCTATATATTTACAGGCTACTACGTACATGAGATATTGATAACACTATTTATGAAATACTTATCTTATTAAATTACTTAATAATATATACAACTGATCAATAATTAGCGTATAGAATATTAAATATTCTCTAATACTCCCTCTCAAGATGAGCATGTATAGAAGAGAAATGTTCACCTTGACTACAAACCCTTTTTTTTCTAATTGCCTTCAAGAAAAGCATCTGGCCAAAGAAGACTAGAAATCCCAGAACCATTCGGGAGTCCATCAAAGGAGAACGTTTGATTAGAAACCGCATGCAACAACTTATTTTTGAACCATACCTTTTTTTCTCATGGCCGCTAGATTGTTCATCTCTTAGGTCCCTGCAGGACGACCCAAATTACACACAATGGATGTGAAAGGTTGCGGTTGAGCACTTGCATAAGATAGATTCATAGCAGGAGTCCCAACAATATTTGGTGGAATATTAGGGTTTTGAGCTCTTGGGGTTGCACCTCCTAGGTTCCTGCATGAGGAGTACCCATAGGGTTTATATTTGGAGTATTTGATTTCGAGCTCTTCTACTTGGACATGAAAATTGAATCTGAGTGTATTAGGGGTCAAAATACAAATAGATAAAATTCAAATACACTCGTGTTCAATTTTCATGTCTATATAGAGTTTTTGATTTCTCAATGCACCCGTTCCCGGGTTATCAGGAAAAGTAGAAGCACCAAACAGTTCAAGACTGATAATTCCTCCCCCGGTTGGAATAATATTCTCCGAATTAGGGTTTCCAGAAACGGAACAGCCGGAGGTGGAACCTTTGCCCTTTCCTTTACTCGAACCGTCCCATTTGTTTCTAAGCTCTCTGTTTGATTTTCACTTTATGGTGTGGTATATTTTAATAAAAATAAAATATTTCAAAGTCAAAAATAACTATTTCATAAATTTAGAATTTGACCGAGTCATAATTTGATTTGTACGTGATTGAAAGTTTTACGGTTTTGAAAAACTAATAGACCTATTCTTGGGGAGAGTTTTTCTGTCTTGTTGAACAAATAAGGTGATATAGCCGCAGTCTTTTATTGTTTATAAAAGGAGTTCTCTGAATTGTAGTGGGATACAGAAGGCAGCCATTGTCTCTCTCCATCTTGGAAGAAACGGATTTACATACTTTCATTACCATTTAACATATGTTGCTGTTCATTTATTCATATCCATATAGACTTCCTGATTTCTATTCTCATAGATATATATTACCAAATACACTGCTACTATATATATATATATATATATATATATATGGGAACTAATCTGTAACGCCCCCAAAATTGGGACCAACTTAATCCAAAATTAAGACTAATTTTAATCCCGACCTTGTGCGTTAATACTATCATGTTCTAGCTTAAAAACATTATTTAATATTAAAATAACTAAAAATGCGGAATAAATTAAAAAAAAATTTATTTCTTTCCATTCCCTGAAACCGCAACCTTTACGATTATACATTGAAGTAGATATGAGTATATACAACTCAATTCTACATTCAAATTCTTTCTTATATAGTATTATCACTATATAGCTTTATATTACAAAGCAATCATCACAACATAATTAGAACAGATATTCTTTATTGAATATTTTAAAATGTACATAACTGTCAGTTACATATATCAAAACTATCAATCATAGTTTCTATACAAATCCTAAATGAAGAAAATTTAATCCTTCACATGTCTTCTAATCCTTATCATCCAGATAACAAGTAATAGCGCGTTGTATCTTTAACCTGCAAAAAGTATATTTTTGCAAGACTGAGCTCGACAACCCAGCAAATCTAACAGTTTTCATGTTTCACGTAGCACAAAATTTCATGCTCAGTTCATACATTATAATCATTTTACTATGCATGTCATACATGCATTACAACTCTAAACAATGCGAGTTCATATGTTTAACATATCATATATCACATATAGATTGAGTTCCGTAACTCAATCAACTTAGTCATAATTTGACTTTCATAATTCACAGAGCATAGTATGAAATTTAACATGCTTCTGAAGATCTCATTCACAATACGATAAAGATTACATATAATCAATATCAAATTCATGTAACACAACAGAACTGAAAGACTTGCCTCAGATTGCGTTTATCGATATACGTTCATCGAAAGTGCACAATTAAACTTTTATTTGTCAGTTGTTAATATCCGTACATTTCCATTTGCCGCACAACCTCCATTGGAAAAATTCAATGTGCCTTCCATTTTAGTCCCACGTTCTTGGTGTAAATTTTAAACAGACGCTTGAGCAGCTAGTTGTTTCTCTAACAGTATTTTCAAAACTTTGTTCCCGGGAATCACCCTTTTCTCCAAGTTAGGTGATAAAAACGTGGGGTGAGAGGCCAAGTATCCAGGTTTATACTCAAGCTCCTTATGAAATAATTCAGCACATTTCGAATCTTAGCTTCTGATAAGGTCAGATTGGACGGAAAATTTCTTGCCATAGTGATTACATTCGAATTTGACTACCCAAAGCTCCTGAAGATTTCATATTTCATTTCTACTCTTGACTTACTAACGGAAGCAAGTGTAAGGGCATAAACACCATGTAAGAACATCGTGGACTTCTGAGGAATTCCCAACTCCCATTCAATCTTGACTCAATATATTATCAAGCCTCTCGGGCTTTTGCATCACATATCTAAGGTTACTAATTACAAACTTCTCAATTTTATCAGTTGTAATACCATACTTTTCTAACAACACCATGTTGGGTCTAATTCTATTTTGGACATTACTTAATAACAACCATTTCAATCTATTAATAGCCTTAACAACATTTTCATCACTACCCACTAAACCTTTTAGATAATCAGTTGAAGGTTGGATGTGATTTTCCGAAGAACCACCATGCTGAACCAAACCCACTATAACAGCAGAGTCTAAGATACTATATTTCTTTTGGGCATTTCATCAAACACCTGGAGACCATCTACAAAATCCTCTCATTTTACATACATGTTAACTGGATGATTCTGTAAATATACCGAAGAGTTAATCGCAGTTTTGATAAATTTGGATTGCTTTGCCATGGTGTAAGCTTGATGATTCGGCGCATTTTCGCAACAAGCGGGAGTATTTCTCATCTTCATTTTCAATTCCAGTGACCCAAAAATTATCAGAGCAATTTGGAAAAAATTACACCATGCATCAATATGAATAGAGAAGAAAAAGGAACTTACATGAGATACTGCAAGACCAAACAGTGTCGATGGCCATGATAAGTACAAAGGTGTTCACTGAACACTAACGACAATATAAACAATAGGATTGTAATATTTGGTGTTGGAAAAGAGGAGGCTACAGTTTCTATTGTACTTAAAGAAACCTAGTGGCTTGGAAATTTTTTTTTTCTTTTTTGGTTTGGAACGGATGAAAGGAATGAATGATATAGTAAACTTATACACTGCTAAGCAGCTTACTCATCTTCCACTTTAATTTGAAAGGCTAGGTGTCATGTAACAAAGTAATACACCACCACCCTACTTAATTACTCAGCATTTGCAGGATAACATATATACTTATACATATTTATACATTTTGTTAATATAATTACTAATACATGTAATTATATTTATTTCAATATATGTAGTACTTCTAAATACATAATTTAGCAATCAATACATTTGTAATTATGCATAAATTCATTTCATTAAACATGAAATTAATCCACTCATGAAATTAACACTTTTAGTGTAACGAATTACTAAATTAAAATAATTAATATTTGCATCATTAATTCAAATAATTAATATTTACTTTATTAATCACATTAAATAACTTAAATTTAATTTATACAATTATTATTGTACAATTAAATTTAATCAGCTCCCTCCTTCCACAAATTGTTTCCAGACAATTTATTTACATATTAAATATAATTTAATATATTCAATCATTTATTCATAATTTCTAAGTTTTTTTTTTTTAGAAAACTTTTCTCTGTGAAACCAAAATTCTCTATCATGCATTATAACTCAAAATCTTCAATCCAATGAAGTCATATTGTTCTAACAATCATGTATACATACATATAATTGAATCAATTTATTCAATTACCTCCAATTCCCAATTCCTTCAACTCAGAGTGATAGAACTTATCAAGCTTTTGTCGAACGAACAAAGAAACTGAGACTGAGGTTTGAATTGGTTATTCATAGGAGATCAATTTCTTGCGCTCTACTCAATTTTCTTGCTGCTCACTAATTTTTTGTTTGGCTGAGTCGGTTCCTTGGTGGCTACCCAACTGGGATTATTTATCTGATATGTATATATAACGTATTTTACATAATATACATATATTACCTATTTACACATATATTATATATTTACAAATATATAATATATGTCACATATAAATATCATACATTAAATAAAAATAATTAATTTATTTAATGCATCTACTTTATTAAAATAATTTAGCTTTATAAATTATTTTAATCCACTCAAATTAATGTATACTTTAATTTAATATACACCAATTAATTACCTCACTTTTTCGTCCCAAAAATGGAAATTATATATCAATTAATATAATTAATATATAATTCCTCCCTTTATACTTAAATAATTTAACTTCATAAATTATTTAAATATTCTTCATTTAATGTATACAATAAATTAGTATACATAAATCATTCCTTATTTCTCTTTCGTCTCACAAATTGTTTCTAACAATTCCTATACATGCAATAAATATATATTTATCACATCAATTTATCATATCATACCATGATCATATAATCACATAACCACGTAAATATATAACACATATATATTTATCACTCCTTCAAACTTATTACGTCTCATAATAAGAATTATATATATTAAATTCTTATTATATCATTTTCGAAAATCCGGGTCATTACATAATCCGTGGCAACCAATTGCCACAGACATTATTCCAGTAACCAAGCTATCATCCGTTAATTTAGAAGAGTAAAGGTTGAGATAAAAAAAAAAGGCAGCCGCTACATGTTGTAGCGGCACTGCCAAATTACTAAAAAGCCTACGGATTTCTAATATAATAATACATTTGTGGGTAAGGAAATTGTGCCTTGCTAGGGTTAGGGTTTCGTGTTGGCTGGAGAGGAGAGAAATTCACGAAGAGCGCGGAATTGATTGATTGATTGAAGAGGGGAGAAGAACAGGTGGGCGATTACTCCAATGACACATGGAAGAACTCCTAGAATCCGAAAACCGGATTAGGGTAGCAGGGATTCCAAGAGCCTTCTTGAGTCTTCGAGTTAGGAGAGAGTTCCAAGTGTAATGAGCTTCCAAGAGTTTAAGTGTAATGTCTTGAGAACGATCCCCTTTTCTTAGAATAGAGGGGCTATTTATAGAGCTTGCCTGGGAAATTGTCATATGCCAGGCACATATTTTAAGGAAAATTCCAGAAATACCCTTTAGTCATGTTTTAAAGAGAAAATTCCAGAAATGTCCTATAATCATCAAAGTAATGCTCAAATTGCCCTGTTCTTCTAGCCACCAATCCAATCCCTCAATCAATTCTCAAAATGGGTCGCATCCACGAGTCTTCTGCCTTGGAACACGCGGAGACTTCCCCGGGTCTAGCACATTTATTTTTGTCTAATTTGTACATTTAATTAGGTTTTTGTAAACCCTAATTTGTACATTTATTTCAATTAGGTCATGTGAACCCTAATATGCACTTGGGCCCACAACATTAACATCATATCATATTAATATAATAATAATATATTTTCCTCCTTTCTGCCACAACATGTAGCGGCTGGAGTCTTTTTTTTTACCACTTTGTTTGTCCCAATTTGATTTTCATTCCCAATTTAACTAATATATATTAATATTATTAATAATAACTAATTTTATTATTATTATTTCATAATGATATTATTTTA
This sequence comes from Aralia elata, assembly GCA_034770075.1. Taxonomy (NCBI): domain Eukaryota; kingdom Viridiplantae; phylum Streptophyta; class Magnoliopsida; order Apiales; family Araliaceae; genus Aralia; species Aralia elata. The sequence goes on along the minus strand of CM068381.1, from coordinate 45,732,095 downwards.
TTAAAATTAATATTATCAATAATATTTTATTAACTTCAATATTACTAATTTTATTTTGACTAATATTTGTTATTTTTGTTTTGAAAAATATAAAATATTAAAATGTAGTTAATATTAATATTTTAAAATGTAGTTAAAATGTAGTTAGTAATAATAACTCAATTTTAATATTAACTTTATATTAGATCCCTATATATATATATATATATATATATATATATATATATATATATATATATATTAAATCCCTATATATAAATATTACTCTTAATTTAGTTAAAATATTATCTATACATTAATACTAACTACATTTAAATATTTTATATTTTTCAAAACAAAAATAACAAATATTAGTCAAAATAAAATTAGTAATATTAAAATTAATAAAATAATATTGATAATATTAATTTTAATAAAATAATATCATTATGAAATAATAATAATAAAATTAGTTAGTAATATTAATATTAATAAAATTAGTTATTATTAATAATATTAATATATATTAGTTAAATTGGGAATGACAATCAAATTGGGACAAACAAAGTGGTAAAAAAAAAGACTCCAGCCGCTACATGTTGTGGCGGAAAGGAGAGAAATATATTATTATTATATTAATATGATGTGATGTTAATGTATTATTATATTAGAAATCCGTAGGCTTTTTGGTAATTTGGCAGTGCCACTACAACATGTAGCGACTGCCTTTTTTTTTATCTCAACCTTTAATCTTCTAAATCAACGGATGATAGCTTGGTTGCTGGAATAGTGTCCGTGGCAACCGGTTGCCATGAACCAGATCCCTATATATATATCGTGATTTGCATACACTTTTTATTGTATATACACAACTTAATTTTTTGAGTACGAGTAAAGAAAATTCGAAATTGTTCCTGAGTCATCCTACTATTTTCGGTACTGGTTAGTTGGAGTGAAGAGCCGTTGAATCTTGGAGTAGATTTTCGTCTATGATCTTAGCACCGAGCAAAATTTCTCCGAGGGACGAAATTTCGTTTATTATGAACATTCCATGCTTGTTAAAATTGAACCCTTTAATGGTATTAATTCTAAATTATGACAAACTGAGATGTTAACGATTATGAAAATAGCAAAAGTTGATTTTGTCATTACCAAAACAAAACTTGTTGAGCCTGTTAGGAATATTAGTGTGAGGAAGAAAATGGCATCTGCAATTTTTTTTGTTTAGGTTGATCCACCTATATGTGAGTGTTCAAGGATTGTGATTCTTGGATTAGTGAGACGATTGGAGAAATTGAAAGTTGAGGGCAAAGCCGTCACGGATGAGTTGAAGCAGAGTGCATTAAGGTTTAGGGTAGCAATGGTGGTCTTGCTATTGAGCCGGACAATTTTAATATAGTTATTTAGAAATAGAATTGTTGTAAAATAATGAGTTATCATTATGATTTTTAATTTTAAAATTAGTTAACTAAAATGTAATCACTAATATATAAGTTAACATTGATTTTATAAAATTAATTAACAAAAGATCTCCTATATGAAATAGAATTGGTAACTGAAGTATAACTGTTAATATATTTTGTAATATATATAATATATTTATTAATATTAATTATAATTTACTCATAATATTTTTTTTAATAATTTCAATGTATACTTATTTAGAGTTCAAAGTTGAGTAAAATCTAAAAGTTAGAATTTTTTGTATGATTAAGTAACTAAATAAGTCTTATAAAGAATTAAATTTTTGCACAATAATAATTTAATATTTACTCATAATATTTTTTTCTATATTCTTAATATATAATGAGTTATCATTATGATTTTTAATTTTTAAATTAGTTAACTAACTTTTAATCACTAATTTATAAGTTAACATTGATTTTATAATATTAATTAACAAAAGATCTTCTATATGAAATAGAACAGGCAACTGAAGTATAATCGTTAGTATAATTTATAACATATAAAATATATTTATTAATATTAATTATTATTTATTCATAATATTTTTTTCTAATAATTTTAATGTATAGTTATTTAGAGTTTAAAGTTGGCTAGAAATCTAAAAGTTAGAATTTTTTGTATGATTAAGTATCTAAATGAATTAATTTTTTGTAAAATAATAAGTTAGTATTTATTTATAATATTTATTTCTATATTCTTAATATATAAGTAAAAACTTAAAAGGTAAAATCATAGACATTATTTGTATGATTAATTAACTAAAGGACTCCTATAAAAAATAAAATTTTTGTTAAATAATAAGTAATTCTAAAGTTTTCAGAATCATAAATAGAGTTTTATTTCTAGTTAAGTTCTAGATTTAAAAAGTGTATTAGTAGTACGTAAATTTTAGTCTCATACCAAAGACAAAGACTCAAAAAAAACGTTTTGTCTTATTATATATTTATATAGATAGATTGATCTCATTAAAATTTGAGTAAAATCTAAAAGTTAGAATTTTTTGTATGATTAAGTAACTAAATAAGTCTTATAAAGAATTAAATTTTTGCACAATAATAATTTAATATTTACTCATAATATTTTTTTTTCTATATTCTTAATATATAATGAGTTATCATTATGATTTTTAATTTTTAAATTAATTAACTAACTTTTAATCATTAATTTATAAGTTACATTGATTTTATAATAGTAATTAACAAAAGATCTCCTATATAAAATAGAACAGGTAACTGAAGTATAATCGTTAATATAATTTATAACATATAAAATATATTTATTAATATTAATTATTATTTACTCATAATATTTTTTTTAATAATTTTAATGTATAGTTATTTAGAGTTTAAAGTTGGCTAGAAATCTAAAAGTTAGAACTTTTTGTATGATTAAGTATCTAAATGAATTAATTTTTTATAAAATAATAAGTTAATATTTATTTATAATATTTATTTCTATATTCTTAATATATAAGTAAAAACTTAAAAGGTAAAATCATAGACATTATTTGTATGATTAATTAACTAAAGGACTCCTATAAAAAATAAAATTTTTGTTAAATAATAAGTAATTCTAAAGTTTTCAGAATCATAAATAGAGTTTTATTTCTAGTTAAGTTCTAGATTTAAAAAGTGTATTAGTAGTACGTAAATTTTAGTCTCATACCAAAGACAAAGACTCAAAAAAACGTTTTGTCTTATTATATATTTATATAGATAGATTGATCTCATTAAAATTTGAGTAAAATCTAAAAGTTAGAATTTTTTGTATGATTAAGTAACTAAATAAGTCTTATAAAGAATTAAATTTTTGCACAATAATAATTTAATATTTACTCATAATATTTTTTTTTCTATATTCTTAATATATAATGAGTTATCATTATGATTTTTAATTTTTAAATTAATTAACTAACTTTTAATCATTAATTTATAAGTTACATTGATGATTTTATAATAGTAATTAACAAAAGATCTCCTATATAAAATAGAACAGGTAACTGAAGTATAATCGTTAATATAATTTATAACATATAAAATATATTTATTAATATTAATTATTATTTACTCATAATATTTTTTTTAATAATTTTAATGTATAGTTATTTAGAGTTTAAAGTTGGCTAGAAATCTAAAAGTTAGAATTTTTTGTATGATTAAGTATCTAAATGAATTAATTTTTTGTAAAATAATAAGTTAGTATTTATTTATAATATTTATTTCTATATTCTTAATATATAAGTGAAAACTTAAAAGGTAAAATCATAGACATTATTTGTATTAATTAACTAAAGGACAGAAATAGGATTTTTGTTAAATAATAAGTAATTCTAAAGTTTTCAGAATCATAAATAGAGTTTTATTTCTAGTTAAGTTCTAGATTTAAAAAGTGTATTAGTAGTACGTAAATTTTAGTCTCATACCAAAGACAAAGACTCAAAAAAAACGTTTTGTCTTATTATATATTTATATAGATAGATTGATCTCATTAAATAACATACTTATCTTTCACTTTATGTACTTTAACTCATCTTTTTTAGGACAAAAACAATTGTACCTTTGATCATTTTTTTAAGGACGGAGGGAGTATTAAACTCTACTATTATTAAAATATAAATAGGTATAAATATTCAATTATTAAATTAAAAATTTAAGACTGATTACTCTTTTCATGATATTTTTATAAACATGGAATAAAAAATCAACAATATCATAATTATACAATATGACCATCAAAAATAAAAATAGGTAATATAATTTTACAATAAAAACAATCAATACTAAAATCATGTTACATAATATTAATTTATTATTGTTATTATCATTTATATAAGTTTAAGTAATTAAAATTATTTACTACTTATATATTGGATAAGTAAAGAACTATCTTACAAAGATCGTGTTATGTTCCTAATTTGAATTTGTTATCATTATTAAAATATAAATATAATTATAATTTTGAGTGTAAATAGAGTTTATATTATTTCATAGATGTTTAATATTAGAAGGAAAACATTTCCTTATAAAGACTAACTTACCTAATAATAATTTGTTACTATTATAAAATATAATTATAAATATAACATATATAAACCAACCATATAATAAATATTATTTTTTTTAAAAAAAAAAGTTCTCTACTCAATAAGATTTTGGAAGAAAAATAAATTTTTCATAATTGACCCTTCATTTGGTTCAACGGAGTCAAAATAGAGAAACAATCATAAAATCATCTTACCTAATTTAATTTGACCATTATTAAATAAAAATTTATTATGTACAAAAAGAATATTATTACTAAAACAATATAGTTTGGGAAGAAAATAATTTTTCATAATTGAATTTGTCGCTATCATCAAAATATAAGTGTAATTATATATATTTCAAGTATGAGTACAATTTTATTATTACTTAGATAACACTTCACTACTTCAAATTATAAGATTCATCTACTTCAAATTATAAGATAACTATCGACTTTTGAAAGTCAATGTCAGAATTTTTTAAATTTAAAATTGAGACGATTTATTAAAAATTATGAAATAATAAATTTTGTAATGAATAGAGCTCTTTAGATAGTTTAATATATCCATTATTGTTTCATCTACTTCAAATTATAAGATAACTATCGACTTTTGAAAGTAAATTTAAGACGTTTTAAAATTTAAAATTGAGATGATTCATTAAAAATTATGAAATAATCAATTTTATAATGAATAGAACTCTTTAAATAGTTTACTATATTCATCATTGTATAGACTACAATCAAAGGAATTCATGCCAATTTTACATTTGAAAATGTCAAAATATTAAATTTTAAATATTTTGAAAAGGAGGAAATATAATTTCAGAACCAAACTATTTTACTACGTGCAGCCTTTGATTGAAAGAAGTGGAGATTTTCTGTACCTTTCCCTTTTATTTTTTATAATTTCTTTTAGAATGTTTTCCATTATGTCTGAGCATCTCCATTACCTGATAAAAAAAAATAAAATGTCTGAAAAAAGAAGACAATGAATGAATGAATGAATGAACCAAAACTCACATGGTGCGTTGTGGTTGTTTCCATGTTTGACTAAATAAATGAAATGTCTGAAAAAAGAAGACAATAAATGTTCGAGTGATCTAATTATGCCTTAGAAAGTGTTTCATTTTTACTTTTTGACTGTTTTTGATATTCCTGTTAATGTTTATGTAGCAGGTATTTGGACCCACAAATCTTCCTGCTATGTACCAATCGTTGACCCAGCTTGACGTTTGAGTTAATTATTTCTAGATTAATTAGCTGGCCATTCGGAATTTTCTACAAAATATTGTAATCTTAAAAGGAAGACAACCTTGATGTCCTATAGGCCTACGTACACAAAAGTATGTAATCTTTGAAAATGTTGGTGGCTTGGTGCCCTATATTCTTGTCACCAAATTTCAGACTTGTTGCTTTCATATGTACCTTGCACTAATCACTTTTTCTTTTGTACCCAACAGCCGTTTGGATATTTACGAATAAAATCTTTATAATGCATGTTAGGTAGTTCCCTCGCTAGTTTGTTTATTGGTAAAGCAAATGGAAAATTATGTTAATTAACTACTCAATGTGGAATATCAATCTAAGCGTAAGATCAAGCTTTGATAACACGAATTCAAGATAAAAGTAACTTACTCCCGTAAAATTATTTTATAAACTAAAGTTCATTAATTTATTTCTTCTTCTTATAAAACATATCGAGTTTGATTCTCGAATAATTCTTAGTTAACTCTATAATTTGACTTTTTACGTCTATATATCAAATTTAATGACGTAGGGTGTATTTAAATATAATTTTTTTCAAAATATTAAGTCATTTTCGAAGTATTATGATGAAAATTGCATGCATCATGCATGTGACATAATTTTCTTTTAGAAATTAAAAAGTAAGCGAAAGATCAATTGGAAGAATATAATAGGAAGAAATGAGGTAAATGGTCAACAACACTTAGGCAATACAACAAGAGTCATATAGGTTGGGAATATTATTGGATCAAGAAACGTGGGCAACAAAATTCAACTTATATGTCTCATGGAGTCATTAATTGCGTGTAATTTTCAAAATATTAATTTTTCTGTTTCCTATTCGCAAATGAAAAAATTGGATAGGTTATAGGTGAGAATCTCATAAATCAACTCACTACACAGCAATCGAATTCTTCATCTCAAGAATATTTAGCCTACCTAGTAGGAGTTTAAGGTCAAGAGAAAAAGAGTAAATTGTGTTTTATATTTATAAAGGAAAACTAATGGGGCATGAGATTTGAAGTGTGTTAATTTGAAAACGGATTGTTTTTTTTATGTTCCACTTTTTTGGAAATCCAATATAATTTAATAATCATGTACATTATTTACAATTACAATATCAAGAATCAATCAAACCTCACTAGAATATAAAGAAATAAACTCACAAACCAACTAAACCTCACGTAATTAAAGGAGGAAACACATTTCATATAAAGGAAGAAAAAAACTCACTTAAGTGAGAATCGAACCTAAGACTTAAAAGTCACAGTACCTCATAATATAAATATTATATGGAGAAAAATAATTAATTTTTATTTGTACTCAAAATAAGAGTAATTAATATTGTTATTTTAATATTTCTACTGTTTCACCTGCCCCCATAACCCCTGTAAGTAGAAGCGTAGCTTCTCTTCCTATCCTAATCCTATTACTAAATGGTTGAATGGCACTTCTGTCTCTTCAAGTTGTCATCCACTTTTAAAATTGTCCTTAAAATTTATTTTTCGTCAATTAGGTTCTTAAAGTGACTTTTTTGTCGATTCCGTTCCTTTTACCCAATTTGACTATAACCCGACCAAAAATTGACCCGATCCATTTTTTAAGGGCAAAAGTGTCTTTAACATTATCAATGTTTATAATATATATCATATATTGCACATAAGCCGTCTAAGCTCCTACTCATCTTTTTCATTGTTTCTTAAAATCGATTTAGAAGAGGAGATTGCGGTCATGGACAAAAGATGCCTATGAACATCCAATCTGCTAGTGGGTCAAATTATAACACAGAGAAAAAAAAACCCAAAATTAAGAATTGCTATATACATAAAGGAAATAGATATAGAAAGAGGGGCGGCTAAGGAATATATATATATATATATATATATATATATATATATATATATACACACACACACACACACATACACACACATATATAGGGGACCGATCCATAGTCAGCGTTGTCAACTTAAGGTTATTCGTATAACACATTGTGACCATGCATCCGTAGATTGTGAGGTTAATAGAGCCCTCATCCGCAGTTTAGTTTCCAGTATTCGGCAGTTTAATACTGCGGACGGGACAAATGTCCAAAATACCCTCCTTGTAAAAGTCCATCGTCCGCAGTATTAAACTGCGGACGCTAAGTATGGTTAGTCAATTTGAAAACGACGTCGTTTTTAAATAAGTGTCATCCGTAGTATTAAACTGCGGACACTAAGTATGGCTGGCCAATTGAGAAACGACGTCGTATTCGTCAAATTCAATTTTTTTTAGTTTTCTAGGTTCCGCAATATTAAATTGCAGATGCCAAATATATAATTAATTCCACTCTACGATTTCATTGATTCACTCTACGATTGTGAATCAATAAAAACTAAAATAAAAAAAACATGTTTACTTTCTCTCTTTAAACTCATAAATCTCTCAAATTGAAGCATATAATAATCTCAATGATGCAGGGAACAAACCAGATGAAAGAAGTGAACTTATCTTCTTCCACACACTCCCTCATTCCCTTCTTATCCACTGAAATTATATGTTAGAAAAAGAGAAAAAGTTACAGAATTTGGGGAATAAGAAGACAGAGACCAGAATTTGAGAGAGAAAATTATAGAGTGAGAATAGAGAAATTGTAGAGTGAAAAGAAGAGAATAGAAAAGTTGGAAAGGATGCCAAATTTTAGGCTCCAAAATATTGCGGATGACAAAAAAAAATTTTAGTACAAGGAGGGGTATTTTGGACATCTGTCACGTCCGCAGAATTAAACTACGGATTCTACAGTATTAAACTACGGACGAGATATCAATTTCACCGTTAGATCTGCGATTGGACGATCGTGATTTGTTGTAAGGATAATCTTAAATTTACAACATTGTCAATGGATCAGTCCTTATATGTATTATAGAGAAATGGATTCTTTTTAGAGGGAAGGAGCTTAGGAACTCAGATCCATCACCATCCGGAAGAAAAAATAACAAAATACCATAGTCATCGATCGAATACGTCAAAGTCTGTCATCCGCGAGATCTCAAGCTTGTTTTCTCGTCTCTCTCCTTTTCTTTTTGTTTTCTTTTCTAGCTATACCATGGGCTTTTGGTAACTTGGGATTTGGGGCTATACTTAGCAGTGTTAATAAGGTTGTGGTTGTGGGCCGATTGTGGGGGTGGTGGTTTGGAAGCCATGAAGGTTTCCTTTACTCTCCATAGGATTTTATATTACATGGTATAATATTTATATATTTATTTTTCTTTCTTATTTTCCTATGACTCAAATTCTTTAACTAGTCCAAAAGGAACTATAATTCAATGATTTAATAATTGGACTAAAAGTATTTTTTCAAACAAATTAACTCTACGATTTTGATCGTTCTGATTTCAATGTAGAAACGTAGAGTGAATCCTTAGATCGTAGAATGACTTAACTCTACAATACTAGACTTTACGTTTTGCAACAGCTCTATGATAATAAAGTGACTTTACTTCTTTCTTCTACGATAGTAGAGTGACTTTACTTGTTTACCCTACGATAGTAGAGTTGACTTTACTTCTTTACCCTACGATAGTAGAGTGACTTCAGTCTTAACTCTACAAACTGATATTCTACTCAACGATCTTAGAGTTATCTTTAAGTACTTCTTTACTTTATGATAGCAGAGTGACTTTAGCCTTAACTCTACGAACTAGTATTTCACTCAACGATCTTAGAGTTATCTTTAAGTACTTTACTTCTATATTCTACGATAGTAGAGTAACTTTAGCCTTAACTCTACGAACTGGTATTCCAATCAACGATCTTTGAGTTATTTTTAAGTACTTTACTTCTTTACTCTACGATAGTAGAGTGACTTCAGCCTTTACTCAAAGAATTTACATCATCATCATTCTTAAAAATTGTCCAAAAATTGTCAAGAACTCTAATCACAAAAGCTGCCCGGAAATCTAATTTCTACCGTTACATAGATAGCCTTAAATAGATAGCCTAAAAAATTATAATCAAGGAATTTCATCCTTTATTGAGATGAACGTGTAATTAAAAATAAAAATCCAAGTTAGCACACATTGCCCTAGTTTTGCACTCATTTAATTCGTCTAAACAAAACGCACACTTTTTTGGACTTAATCGGTCAAAAATGACTGGGACTTACACACGTGTGGATTTTGATGGGAGTATTTTTGTCTTTTCCATCTCTTCTTCTCCTTCCCGCGTCTAGACCAACTTATTAATGTTAGGTTTATATATAACGCGAACATACAATCAAATTGCAAATAATGAGCGGAAGCATGTTAAATCAGAGTTTAAAATTTTACAAACCAAACACAGGATCAATCTTTATGCGCAATTATTAATTAACACGGGAAGATAGAGAATTAAAAATTATACCCTTGTAGAAACTAGCTTCCTCAGGTACGAATTTTACTCCAAAAAAAATTCTCCACGAAGATTCCTTCTTTTGATCAACGCAAGTCACCCAAGTGTTTGGTCTCTACAGGTGATCCACCAAGGAATAATACTTACTCAAGAAGTTGGTTGATGGCAAACCCTAGTTTCTATCTCTATAGAATTAAGAGTATTCTCCCAATTCTTATAAAAGAGTGTGTAACCCTAAATTATAATAAGACTTCTCTTATTTATAGATGTAGGCAACCCTCCTAAACTATTTAGGTTTAGGATTTTATTAATTATATTCCTAATCTAATTAGGATCTAATATGAGAATACTCCTATTAATTAATTCCTAACCTATTTACAAATTAAATAATAGTAATAATAATAATAATAATAAGACTTCTCTTATTAATTTATAATTAATATTTTTAAAATACTAAATAATAAATATTAAGTTATTTAATTTATTCTATCAACATAGTTTAAATTAAATACACTTAACTTATTATTACAATTATGACATTTACTTCTTAAATAAATATTTTTCTTTTGCGGTGTGACCCTTTAGGTTCTCCATATTAAACCGGTTGTGAATAAATTTATTAGAACAATTCTAATATTATTTAATTAAATAAATTAAATTATTTAATTTATTTAAATAAATAATATTTATTCTACAATAAGGGTAAGCCCTCTTAGCGATCAACGACTTTTCAGATAATATAGATTTCAACATTAATCACAAAAGAACCTTTTAGTGAATAGTTACTGTACAATTCAATCCTTCTATCATATAATGTCTCAATTAAATATAAGACATGGAGTTACTGTCAAGTCTTATTTTATTTAATTATATGTGTTTCGATTCACAAATGCACAATTCTAAATAATGCAAATTAGAAACAACTTTCTAATTTCATTATACATTGGCCAAGGACTATTGAATTATCATTTATCGAATCACATAGGACATTCTCTCCTTTTACTAGAAGCGATAGATTCTCTGTTGATTATTCACCTATCTCCATGTCTAACTTATAATACTCAAGCATACCCTATGTTATACCCTAAAGGTATTAAGGAATATGTCAAAGCATAATTCATCATGCACAAGATACTATGATAATCTCAAGTCCAAGAATCACTTGTACTACTATCACTAGAGGATTTCCTATTGACAGGCGTGTAAAACTCCATTAGGTATTCCTTTAGCGAGCCACGTTCCGTGAACTTATTCTCTAATAAGTATATATATACTTGCTTTAGTGTCTACACACAAATGATATGATATCAATCATTCTCTCCCTAAGAGCAAGCAAATTATGTACTAATCTATCCGGATTTACTAATCCCCTTTTTAGTAATCCATCGACTGTGAACTATTTTAGTTTTAAGATATCTAAGAATTTAGATCTCATTAGCATGATCATCATCATGATTCTAAAAACATTACTTAAACTAAGGGTTTATTATCACATTTAATATAACAGCACCATGTAGATAATATAAAACGCCTTTAATAAATAATTTTTTTTATTAATAAACGAATAAGATTACAAAGTACATGTTTTATCATATCCAATATGATTGGCTTGTGTGCATACTACTTTCAATTAAAGCCTTAATTTAATCAATATCATCGATGCAGCTCGATTGAGATCTAAATCCACCAAATTCGCTTTAAAAAATAGGAAAATTTATGGCCCGTGGATTGAAATTGCTTGTAATTTGACCCACTAGCAGATTGGATGTTCACATGCATCTTTTGTCCATGGCCGCAATCTCCTCTTCCAAATTGATTTTGAGAAACGATGAAGAAGATGAGTAGGAGCTTAGACAACTTATACACAATATATGATATATATTATAAACATTGATAATGTTAAAGATACTTTTGCCCTTAAAAAATGTATCGAGTCAATTTTTGGTCGGGTTATAGTCAAATCGGGTAAAAGGAACGGAATCGACAAAAAATATCATTTTAATGACCTAATTATCGAAAAATAAACTTTGGAAACGACTTTAAAAGTGGGTGACAACTTAGAGGGACAGAAGTGTCACTCAGCCATTACTAAATGTAAGAGGCATCCCACTTGGTCATATATCTCCCATTGGAGCAACACTGGCCATTCATTTTAGGTTTCTATATTTAATAATTTCCTGTAAAATTGATACTTTATATCAGACTTTGATAATTTCCTGTACTACTCATAAAATCAACCTTTGATTTTTTTCAACTCAATTTCATGTTGTATTTTGTTAGCCCTTTTCAAGTTTAAATACATATGGTTTGACAAATAAACATCAAATTTTGAGTTTTCTTAAATCTTGGGTAGTGTCACAAAAAATTTAGTACTAAATGGAAGCATATTTTTATGAAGTTATCAAACACTTTTCAACACAATTTTACAAATTCTGATAACGTTTCTAAAATTTTACTCGATCTATCTAATAAAAGGAGTTTTTTTGTAAAATTTATTATTATTAAATATGTATTTCATTTTATAATATTCATAATTACATTGATATAAACTAAATTAATTCATCTCAATTTTAGGTATGAAAATATTTGAAATTAACTTTTCAAAAATCAGTATTGATATTATAATTTAGAACCGAGAAAAAAGGATTAAATACCAATGTTTCAAATTTCAATTAGAGGTTGCCACGTTTAGGGTTGGGATGAGATCGCACGTTTTGAACACGTAATGACAGCAACAACTAAAGTTGTATGATTATTATCTCGAAAAATGATATATATATATATATATATATATATATACACACACATAAATATGGGACGAAATTTAATTACGACTAATGCAAAAATTTATGCGATAAATTAAGGTACAATTATTTTTAATTATTTCTTACCTATTTTATTTGTGCATATACACCAAAATTATAATTTAACTAAAAACTTCCCTATACATAAGGTGACTATTATCTCATCAGCACTTAAACGTCAAATGGTCAAATAGTCACTAATTTAACCGTAATTAGTCTCCGGGCACACCCTATGTGAAGTTGCCAGCTCAACCGGAAAGAAGTAGCATATTTTACAATCCTATATATTTTGTCCAAAACATGTCGATCCGTATAACGAGGTCATACAATGATATAATCTATAAACTAATAAAAATAAAGAATTAAATTGATATTAACAGGATTAAAATTATGAGGACATGGTAATTAATTAATATTTTTTTAGATAAATTTGCCTCTATGCACAAATCACTTAACAGTGATTTTATTACCGATGGATTGTGTTTTTGAGATGCGTTGGGCTCTTGCTTTTGAGTGACTTCCGACGATCCATGACCGGCTAAGATGTTTTGATTATATTCTTCGAAAGAAGTTAACGCGAATTTGTTGATTGTGTAATAGTTGAGATCAGTTGTTGTAAAATGTCATTTATACAATGATTGAATGACATTTCTGTCCCTCAAAATTGTCACCCACTTTTAGAGCCCTTTTTAAAGTTTATTTTTCGCCAATTAAATCCTTAAAGTGACATTTTTTGGCATTTATGTTCCTTTTACCCGATTTGATCTCAACTCGACCCATTTTGACCAAATTTTGACCCAACCCGACCCAGTTTGACCAGACCCCAATTTCACCAATTATTTTTTTAAAAAAAAATTTAAAAAGTTTTAAAATTATTTAAAAATAATTATTATTTTAAAATTATTGTAAAAGTAATAAAATATTATAAATAATTATTATTTTAAATATTTTTTAAAATAATTATTATTTTTAGGAAAAAATATTAGAAACTTTACTATTTCATAAAATGAGTAAAGTTTCAAAAAGTATATATTCAAAAAACTTAAATAAGAAAATAAAATTTTTAAAAAAAAAGTAGATTTTTTTTCATTTTTTATGTAAAACTTTATTTTCAGAAAAAAATGTTTATATGTTTACCATTATTATATGTATTCGTAATATTAGAAATTTTGAAAACAAAAACTGAAAATAGAAATTAAACTACAAAAAACAATAAAAGATAAAAAAAAAACTGATTCAATTTTTTAAAAAAAGAAATTAGAAACTTTTACAAATAATTATTATTTCCAAGAAAAAAAATTAGGAAAAATTTCATTTTTAAAAAAAATGAGTAAAGTTTTATAAAATATAGATTCAAAAAATAAATCTTTAATTTCAGAAAAAAATAGAAATTTTTATTTTTTAAAAAATGAGTAAAATTTCATAAAATATAGATTCAAAAAAAGTAAATAAAAAAAACTTTATTTTCATAAAACAAAATTAGAATTTTTTATTATTTTAAAAATAATATTTTATTTTTAAATATTAAAAATAATTATTATTTTAAAATAATCTAAAAAATAATATTTTACTTTAAAATATTAAAAATAATATTTTATTTTTAAATTTTAAAATAATAATTATTTTTAAAATAATTTTAAAACTTTTTAATTTTTTTCCTAAAAATAATAAGTATTTTTAAAACTTTTTAAAAATAATATTTTATTTTAAAATATTAAAAATAATTATTATTTTAAAAAAATATTTTATTTTAAAATACTTAAAATAATATTTTTTTAAAAAAATAATTTTATGTTAATAATTATTTTTAAAATTATTTTAAAACTTTTTAGTTTTTTTTTAAAAAAAATTAATTGGTGAAATTGGGGTCCGGTCAAATTGGGTCGGGTTGGGTAAAAATAGGTTGGCTAGGGTCAAATCGGGTTAAAGGAAAAGAAACGCCAAAAAATGTCAATTTATGGACCTAATTGGCGAAAAATAAATTTTAGGGACGACTTTAAAAGTGGATGAGAACTTAGAGAAACAAAAGTATTATTCAACCTTTACAAAATACATTCAGTAAGCTCTTTAAGATGTCTCTATCAACCTGGTCTGAAATTTCCTAGTAGAGAGATAAAGAGGGGAAGGGGAGACTGAAACATAGACTCCTACTGTTGTTTCACATGGGCACAATTGTCAAAATTAAATTAACTGCTATGTACCTATAATCTCAACCTTGTTAATATCAATTGCCTAAAATTGCATACGAAAATAAATTATATACGAATGACCTATAAAATTAGAGTTTTACATCATTCGGTAACAACAAATCACATAGAAAAATTTAGGAGAAAATAAATTAAAGTGATTTGAATTGTATTAAGAAATTTTGTATTTATAAAATTGTTTAACTAATTATATTGAATTTTAAAACCCCGTAGTTATTTATTTTTTAAAAAAAAATTCCTACGTCGCATGTTGTTATTGGAGAGTGTAAAACTCTAATTTTACATGCCATCCGTACATAATTTATTTTCAATACATAAATAATTAATTAATATGTCTACTCTAAACAAAAATCTAACAAAACATAAAATATAAAAATGAATCATTTTATGTGCACTAATTAATATTTTGTCACTAATAGAAAAAGAATAATTTGTTGCTCTATTTAAATAACATGAACATGTGGACATATATTGTTTTCTCTATATTAGTGCACAAGAATAAATTTTATTCACATAAAAATTTGGATAGTAAATCTTCTAGAAGAAGAAAAGAAAGTCCAAGAGTTTAACATAAAACTGATAAAAGACTTCAGCCCATGTTGCTCTATAAAAACCCCTCATTAGGCTAGAACAAAATGTATGATATCAAGATCTAGCTAGAACAAATGATAACTAAAAATTTTCTGCCCTTAAGCTTTCTTCCTTAAGCTTTCTTATGTAAAACCATATATTTATATGAGAACTTAAGATTTAGAACAAACTAGCTAAAATGGGACGATCGGGTAAACAGAAGGGCAAGGGTTCGGCCTCTAGCGGTATATCTGCAAACCCTAATCCGTCGGCCGGTGGAGGAATTGATGCTCAAGTGATGGGTGGTTCAACTTATTCTGACCCTGGACCGAGTACGGTCCGATCTCGTCCAAACACGAACCTTATGGGTACTTCTTCGGTGGGAAGCTTAGGTTCAAGCTTAAGAGCTCAAGCTATTCCGCCAAACATTATTGGGGCTTCTGGTATGAATGGAGCTTATGCAAGTGTTCATCCACGGCCTTTCCCATCGGTTAAGGGTACATAGTTGGCGTCGTTTGAGCTAATTAGAGATGAACAATATGGTGGGTATGTACATTTCATATACGCGCATATAGATAGATACATATATGTATGTATGTATGTGTGTGTGTGTATGTATGTGTGTGTGTTGAAGGAAATTTGAGTCATTTTAGGGAGGTATACATATATACATATATGTATGTATGTATGTATGTGTGTGTGTATGTATCCAAGTTGGAGGAACTGAGTCATTTTAGGGTTTTTACAAGTTGAAGGAAATTTGAGTCATTTTAGGGTTTTATCTTTCTTCTTCTGAAAATGTTGGGATTTATACCAGTTATGTGATTCTCATATTTACATATGTATGTGTGTATGTATGTATGCATGCATTCTCTCTGTCTAATTTTATTTGTTTTAATTGATTTTTTATAGTCAAATTAACTAATTTTAAAATATTAATAATTAAACAAATGTATTTGAAATTTGAAAATCAAATATGTTGACTTTGTTAGCATATACAATATACTTTTTAGTAATAATAATTTTGTGTCTCTCTTGACAGTTATAACCGCAATTCTAATAAACTTAATAATAACTTTTAATTTTAAATTTGACCATAAAAAGTCAATTATGACAAATAAAATTAGACAGAGAGAGTATATAAGTTGAAAGAAATTTGAGTTATTTTAGAGTTTTGTCTTTCTTCTTCTGAAAATGTTAGGATTTTATGTGATTCTCATGTTTAGAAAAGAGTAACTATCTGTGCTGTTTGTTTATGGATTATTAACACTGTTTTATTCTTTTCCTCTTTCAATTGCTGGTATCAATTTTAATTTTGCCATTTCAGTTTTGTGATTAAAGTAAAATGTTTTGACCTGAGATAGAAGTGTGGACATTTTTTAGGCCATGCACTAGCGAATTAAACTACATTCATCACAGGACAAAAGGTACTACTGGCACGGGAAGGTTATGGATGGACAAAAACACTGATGCAACTTTTTATCTGTACATATTATATAATAAAAAGTTGCATTAATTAAAAGTATTATAAAAAATAATAATCTTGTCCATAAGAGTCAATCTAGCTTTTTATTAACATGAAATGTATTAAAAAAATTGAAAAATTGTATCCATGTTTTATATGAATTAACATCTGGTGACATACGCGTTGCGTGTGTAAAATATGAGGATAAAATAAAAATTTTATAAAATTTAAATAATTAAATAGAAAGATTAAAAAAATTAATACTAAAAGATAATATAGCAATATAATTAAATTTGTAACAGTAAAAAAATATAAAAAAGAAGAAGAAGAAGAAGAAGAATCATGACACGGTTACACCACTTATAATAAGAGATAATCTTGCGATACGATACCTCTATATTTATTGTTTATATATGGGGAACAATTGCACACGCACGATGACCAAAAAAGAAAAATATAAACATAAACAATGCCTGCATTTTATTTTCAAAAGACAAAGTAGCTATTTTACTTGACTTTCAGGAACTTGACTAAGTCATTAAATAATGGGATAATTGACCAAATAAAAACATCAAACGAACTGTCTTAAATTCAGGGTACATGCGGAATTCGCATAACCATCAAATTATCACCCGTGTTAATCAGAGGTTCTAACGCATTTAAAAATATAATTTTTTTTAAACAATTTATTTCAAATATAATTAATTTGTTGAAGTATAAACGCAGGCTCAAACATTACATACCAAACTTAATGTTAAACGCTAAAACACTATCACTATAAACGCGATAAATTCATCACAAGCAATATTTGTTTTTATTTTATTAGTCCAACGAATTTTGGGATGACGAAGTAATAAGCATCACTATAAAATTTATGCATGCAATTTCAAAAGACGGAAGAAGTAAACATATAATTATAAACATAAAATGAAATGTCATCAGCAGAGAAATATAAACACACGTGTTAGTTTACCGTTCATTAAGTATTTTACCATCTAAATATAAACACGCACCTGTTAGTTGATCGTTCATTGACCATTGTATTTTACCCTTTTCATCTTTCAATTGCTAGCTGCTATCCATTTTAATTCTACAATATTCTATACCTTCCGCATACAAAATTATACTTGCAAATTTTACAAATATTAAAGATGTATTTTTATTTCATATTTATTCCTATAATAATAATTTATTTTTTGTATTTAATAATGATGGTATGATATTGAGATTATAATGAAAATTCGAGAAAATTATATTATTTTGTAATAATATTAATAAAAGAGAGAGGAGTATTTGCCTTTTGACGGAACAATGGAAGTATGTTGGTTTTCAAGATTAAGTTCGAACTTTTAATTTGAGATTAAATTCGTCTAGAATATATGGGGACCAATTGCACCTTTTACTTTTGTCGGAATTGATTCTTATGTTTGTAGTTTTAAAATAGCAAATAATTTAAGTCACCTCAATATCTTTAAAAAATTGACGTTTTACCTTATGTCTTGTAACGGGATGACATTCTTTTGACAATTTGATTATGAGATTTTAATTTATTTATTTTTTTGAAAGTTCCACTTTTTAGAGAATAGAGTATAATTTTATAATCAAGAATTTAAATGTCACAATTTCTCAATTTTAATCACTAAACTAAAACTTCATCGGTATGAAATTTTAATTTAATTGTGTGCATTTGATATAAAGTACTTTTATGCGTAAATAAGAGGGTGGAAATTCTTTTTGGATAAACAGGCTGAACAGCTCGAGGAGATATAATTTTAATATATATAATTTACAAATATGAATGTTATGAAAAAATTAATAAATAAATGAAGTCTTGAGCTTTAAACTAAGAGAGAATATAGATAGTTGAATTATATCCCAGCAACTCAAATGGAACAATTGTAATCAAATAAAGGCCGAAGTATTCCATAAATAATGTGATGTAGCTTTAAGTATCAAAACCGACTTTAGTTTTCTTCACCCCAACAATTTCCCTCTCCAAGTCGTTTTCTAAAGGAAGTTATAAGCTCACCAAAGTAGGTCTAGTGGGATAGTTTCTATGCCTCCCCCAAAACGAAGTTATAAGCTCACCAAAGTAGGTCTAGTGGGATAGTTTCTATGCCTCCCCCCCCCCCCCCCCCCCCCCCCCCCACACACAAAAAAAAAACAAATTTTAGCTTTTGAAAATATTTTACCTTCATAATTTCATATACATTAGATTAAACTACAATACACCCCCTCTAGATAATTATACAATAACACTCATCATCTCTTTGATATTTGTAGGTAAGAAAATTACACCTTGCTAGGGTTAGGGTTTCGTATTGGCTGGAGAGGAGAGAAATCCACGAAGAGTACGGAACTGATTGATTGATTGAAGAGGGGAGAAGAACAGGTAGGCAATTACTCCAATGACACGTGGCAGAACTCCTAGAATCCGGAAACCGGGTTAGGGTAGCAGGGATTCCAAGAGCCTTCTAGAGTCTTCGAGTTGTGAGAGAGTTTCAAGTGTTTAGAGCTTCCAAGAGTCTAAGTGTAATGTCTTGAGAGCGATCCCCTTTTCTTAGAATAGAGGGGCTATTTATAGAGTTTTCCTGGAAAATAGTCACATGCCAGGCACATGTTTTAAGGAAAATTCCCGAAATACCCTTTAATTATGTTTTAAAGGAGAAATTCCAGAAATGCCCTTTAATCATCAAAGTAATGCCCAAATTGCCCTGTTCTTCTAGCCACCAATCCAATCCCTCAATCAATTCCCAAAATGGGTCGCATCCACGAGTTTTCTGCCTTGGAACACGTGGAGACTTCCCCGGGTCTAGTACATTTAATTAGGTCACATAAACCCTAATTTGTACATTTAATTAGGTTTTTTGTAAACCCTAATTTGTACATTTAATTCAATTAGGTCATGTGAACCCTAATATGCACTTGGGCCCACAATATTTAAGTAACAGTTAGAACTTTTACAAATGTTTAAAGTTGATTAAATAAATAAAATTATATTTTTATCCTTATATGATAAAAATTAAAATTTAATGAATAATATAAAATCCTGTCTATTACAAAACTACATTTTTTTTAATTCAATCTATACACTTTTAATTAGAGTTTACAAAAGTTTTGTTTTTCAAATTGTTGATAACTTATGAAATATGAAACAGTTATCACATATCTTTTTAGTTTTTTAGTGGACTGCATGTCTAGGCGGTTTTTCTTTAACTTACCCCCATTTATTTTCTAGAAAAAAAATACAAATTCTTTAGTATTGCTCGTAAGGGATACCTTTGACCTGGTCAAGATAAAGGTAGGTAGCATAATGCTAGCCATGCAACACATGTACCTCAAATTTATTTCGTACAACTTTATTTTATATTATATAATTATATAATTTTTTGACCTCAAATTAATATCTTAATCTTCATCCCATATTCACTAATAAAAGAATTCAATTTTATCTAACGTTTAATTTTTTCATCTGAGTTAATAATCCAATGAAGTACTGTGCATGCCTTAAGTTTCACAGCCTGTTATCTCTTTCTTTCTTTTATTAAACAAGTGGAAAGAATATATGTACGCACGCAAGCACGTTAAAAAGAATTTTAGTAAAGATGTATATATCTAAACGCACGATATTCAATTGAGTGAATAAATTTAATTGGTCGAATTGACTCAATAATCTGACTCAAATGAGTTGATCTTTCATTTTTTATTTTATTCACTTCATTTCTTAATTTCAAATTCTTTTTCTTCCTTAACCCTTTCTTATTGGATAGGAAAAATTAAAAGTCTAAAAGTTTTTAATTTCATCAGCACATACATTCACAATTTTAATTGTATATATTGAATAAAAAAAATATAATCATTCACATTTTCAAATTCATGTAATTAAAAAAAAATATACTATTTATACATATTCACAATCACAAGATCTATATATATTCATATTCTCGACAACATATGTATACACCACCATAAATATCTTTGTTATATTTGGGTATGTCTCTTAAAATAAATAAATAAAAATGAGGATAAACGAAATATCTTTGTTATATGTAATTGGGTATGTCTCTTAAACTTATTTTAAAGTCAATTTCATTTACAGGTAAAAAATATTTTATCTGTTCTATATTAGTTGATCATTGTTGACTTTTTAAAGTCAACTTAATTAGAAATTTTTTAACTCAAAATTGACATAAAATTCTTTTATTCTTAATCAATACAATGATAAATATTGTAAACTATCTAAAAAGTATTACTGATCATTGTATATTTTATTGTTTTATAATTTTTAATAAGTTATCTTAATTTTGAGTTTGAAAAATATCTCAAATTGACTTTTAAAAATCAACAACAATCAAATATTTTGGAACAAATCCGATTAGGGTGAAGTTGGCTATAATAAGTTCTATAACTTATTATCACATTCAGTATAAAAAATTACATTGATAAGTTCTACAATTTTTTATTACAATGATTAATGTAATATTTTTTATACCTAATATAATGAAACATTATATAAACTTATTAAGATAAAATTGATACTAATTTCTCCCTAATCGAATCCCTCTAAAAGGAATGGAGTATAAACTATTTACGGAAGTTGACTTTTGGTACCCAACTTTCTTGATCTAATGAGCCGAATCATTTAAACTAGTGCAACTATTTACGGAAGTTGACTTTTGTTAGCTTTCTTGATCTAATGAGCCGAATCATTTAAACTAGTGCGTGCAGCATGCCTTGTAAGTTCACAATATTGAACCGAGTACTTCTGGGGCGACCGGCCTGGGCGACCGGGCTCAGCGACCGGTCGGAAAAATTTTTTTTTTTTTTTTTTTTTTTTGAATTTTCACTCTCAAATAATTTATGTGATTTATTGGAACTGAAATTTAAAAAAAAAAAAGTGATTTAGGTGTGTTTTGGATACATATACAAAACAGTGTTGTACAGACTGTGCCACACTGTTTTGTATATGTATCCAAAACACACCTAAATCACTTTTTTTTTAAAAAATTTCAGTTCCAATAAATCACATAAATTATTTGAGAGTGAAAACCAAAAAAAAAGAAAATAAAAAAAAAAAAAAAATTCCGACCGGTCGCTAAAGGGTCACCGGCGCCGGTCGGCCTAGAATTATTCTATTGAACCATGCATGCATATTTTCTGACACATCATCATCCATGCGAAGTGTCGGTAATACGATATCTTTCGACAAGGATTGTTTAATTATAGAAATCTAAATTTAAGTCAAACTTATGACTTCTAAGCATATATGTCTTATATTAAGTGCCTAATCGGCATAATGAAAGAGGATCTAACAAGATCTTTCTTTTATTTAAATTTAAATGTGTGAAGTCATAGTCTTCACGCAATAATGCCACATATAATTAATAAATTTAACTTATTCCTTTCGGTGGCTAATATTATAATGATATCAATTGTCACCTATTTGTTTTGTTTTTGCAAAAAATATTACATAATACATTTTTTTTATCAAACAGCCTAATCGACTGAAATATATTGAATCTATAAACTATTACAAACGATGAAAAAATTACAATATAAAAAATTAAAATTGTAAT
The DNA here is from genome assembly GCA_034770075.1 of Aralia elata. Lineage (NCBI taxonomy): Eukaryota > Viridiplantae > Streptophyta > Magnoliopsida > Apiales > Araliaceae > Aralia > Aralia elata. The sequence continues at coordinate 45,709,387 of CM068381.1, read as the reverse complement.
CATTTCAAACATAATAACAGATAATCAGGAAAAAGAAAAAGGTCAATCATAGCAACAGCTAATAGACACTAGATATACTCCTAAAAAAACAATAATAATTTAAAGTATTACAAATATTTTTTATATTCTATTTATTATACAAAAAGAGTCATATTATAAAATTTATAAATATACATATACATAATTTTGTTTCATGTATAACCCCGAAATAATAAATTTTTAGTTTAATTAGAAGTGTGATATGGTAATAAAATTATAATGACAAACTTAAAGATATTGTCTCATTTTAATTATACTATTTTCATTAAAAAGTAAACTCTTTTTGGATAATTAACAAAAAAAAAAAGATAAATGAGATTATTATTTTTTTGGAAGGAGGGAGTATTTGTAAATAATGTTGTAAAATAAACCAAACAGTTCAAACTCGATTCATACTCACTCGACTAAAAGTTCGATTCGAGCTCGACTCGAAATATAAATGATTCAAATATGAGCAAATTTTAAAGTTCGATAAATTACTCGAATCTCTTCAAATTGTAATTTTCTATTGATACTCAAATCATATTTGCTCGAAAAGTTTAAACTGGTTAGGCTCGATTCGAGATCGGACTCGACTCCGTAGCTAAACGAGCCTCAATCAAACCTTATTTCATACTCAATAAATTTTGTGAACTAAATTTAAACAACTCAATACTCAATTTAACTCGATTCATTTACACCTCTATTTGTAAATTGTAAATAGGTAGGTAACCCTGACAGGTTGAACTTGAGACTTGTTATGGTCAACTTGGCCTTGATTTGAGGACTGATGAGTTGATAAAACTCTAACTTCGGTGATGCACAAATCAGTCTTCAGGAATTTGACTAATTTAAATTTTATATATATAGGGTAATAATTCGTGGTAACCAGTTGTCACGGGTATTATTCCAATAACCATAATTTACACCGTTGATCTCGACATCAGATGGTTAGGATTAAAATAGATTCCCCCCATGCCGCTACAAGCTGTAGTGGCAGCACACTACAAAAAAAAGGTCATTGTCGACGGGCATTGCCGTCGCCAATGACTCTTCTGCCGTCGCCAATGACCTCATTGACGACGGCAATGCCCGTCGCCACTCCCGTCGCCCCAGGGGTCGTCGCCCCTGGCCCCCGTCGACCGTCATCGGTATTGGGGTCATTGGCGACGGGGTCATTGGCAACGGCAATCCGTCGTGAATGAGTCATTGGCGACGGCATGTCCGTCGCCAATAATATTTTCAAAAAAAAAAATTTAATTAGATGAATTAGGTTACTAGCTTACATATCAACAAAAGTAACCAAATTAGAAACAATATATATATATATATATATATATATATTCCCCAAAAGTTTTACTTGGGACTAGGTAACCAAGAGTTAACTTTACTAAACATAAAGAAAGAAAGAAAAGAAAGAAAAATGTTGCAAAAGCTTGGGAAATAATTTAGTACTCAAAGAGATTTCTTTGGACATTTTTTCAAGTAACTCTAGAGTTACGTTGATTTCACTATTGTCCATTGCCAACTTAGATTAGCAAAATATGATAACAATAACTAGCACAAAACAAGTCACATTCAGATATACTTATCTCTAATATAACACAAGTAACAAGGTATAGATCATGGAAACAACTATGGGCAAACGATCATATTATCAACGTTGTAGCCATTATTTTACACTAGTTCACCAATTGGAAATATACAACAACCAAGGTAAATAAGTCAGCAACTAAAATATTTCATAAATATATACATTTAAGTGATAAGTACTAAATAATTTATATTTCATAATAGAACCTTCTTTCTTTGCATTATCTCTCAAGTCTTACTCTTAGAAGAAAAACTATTCACATATTCAGGATAAAAGAAATAGTGCTTGTTAATTTAATCTAGAAATTCAGTAAAAGTTTAGTATAATTGTAAATTTTGAAATACATCAATAATTGATATATATATATATATATATATAGATATATATATATGTCGACAATGAAACAAAATCAATTAAAAATAGTACATTTTCTAATGATAATTACTAACAGAGAGCAAATATATATATATATATATATATATGTGTGTGTGTGTGGGGGGGGGGAGGAAAAGCATGCACATACCCTAACAAAACAATCATGGAAATGCATTCTATTAATGAGGCCTGCAGCTATGCCAGGATTTTGGGACACAGCTTTCTCCACTGCTTTTCTTACAATTGTCTCTGCGAACGAACAACTTTGTCTGTAGAAACCTATTTTCAGGGATGCCAATGAAGCAGTGGACAATATTAATGTAGATACCGTGAAAAAAATAAGCAAGCTAAGGCGCGATTTTGCTAATCGAATTAATCTAGGGCTTATCATTTAGTAATCAAATTAAAAGCAATTGATCGGAGAAGAAATTAATATTAGGAGTAGTATGAGAAGGGAAGTAGTAGAAGAATGAAGTGAAGATGGATAGATGATGAAGGGGTGTTCTTAAATCCCACCATTTCAGTCTACTTCATTCTACAAAACATGTTAGAAGCATTTTATAGTTTGACTAACCAAGGATATGAAAAAGGGAAATTCAACAAATAGCGGTGAGCGTTCAGCAATTAATTATGTCACTCAGAATTAAAGAAAGACTAATGTATCAATGAGATTTACTCAATTAATTATAGCAAGATATAGCAATTATTAGAAAATATATATGAACCAACACAAATTGCAATGCCTCAATTCTTAATCAGTTACAAAACTCTTATAACATGGATTAGTGAAATAATAATACCCCAAATTAATTAATTTAGAACAATAAAATTACAACAATTGTAGTCATAACATATTTCACATATTCAAATGAATAAAACTGAATGCTAAAGGGAAACAAATTTGATACCAAAAATACATATACAATATGATTTGGAGCAGCAAGAGAAGAAGAGGGAAGGCAAAGCATATATAAGTTAGTTGAAAAAAATAGATGGCTTGAATAATCTGTGGAAATTTAACTGAAGGAATTAAAATTGTACCTAAAATTAGTTCAATATACAAGACAATGTCAGAACCACAACATCAAAACCCTTACACTAAGCAAATCTTTATTCTTTAGAACCAAACAAACCATTAAAATTCGTTAATATATATATACACACACATACATACACACACTTCTAAAGCACAGCCATATGTGAATTTGCAATTCCATAATCACACAATAACTAACACAAAAAAATTACCAATTCCCCTAACAATTACATCACCGAACCAAACAGCTGAAATCAAGCTCATAGAGAAGGAAAATAAAATACAAAGCAAGGCTTACGAATTCAACCGGAAGAGAAATGGAGTCTTTCGTCAATGTAAAGGTTTCTGACATTATCAAATCAACGAGCAACTGCGCTAAGTAGGGAAGAGGGAGAGGGAAAGGGAATTCGCGCGGCCTATTTGGAACTTTGGGTATGAAATTTTTCCCTGTTGTCGAGCCTAGGGTTTTAAAATTAAAAAGTCGTTCTCGACGGCAACGCCGTCGATAATAACCCCATCGATATTAAGTTAAAAGGTCATTGCCGACGGCATCTCCGTCGGCAATATAGTTTAAGTCCGTCGTCAATGACTTTCCCTCTCCCGCGAATTAATAGCACCAAAACATAAGTCATTATATGGAGGGAGCATACCCATTGGCGACGGGGTCATTGGCGACGGCTATGCCGTTGCCAATGACCTCATTATCGACGGCATTGATGCCGTCGGCAAAAAGCCCATCGCCAATGACCAGTTATTTTGTAGTGGCAAAATAGTTTGTAGCGACACGAGAAATTACTCATTTGTCCCTTATTTGTCCAAGTGCTACACTGTCTGCCGCTACAAGTTTTGGCGACAGTATAGTTTTTTAATAAATTGGAATGACGCAACGGTAAGGCAATGGCTCAATGACCCATAGATTCTAGGATTGAAACCTAGTTTTGTTAAAAAAAAATGCTTCATGTGCTATATTTTTTGTGTATTAAATAAATTCTACTACCATCTATATATATAAATGTTTCTCTTTACAAAAAAAAAATTATTTTTGTAGTTTCCAATATTTTTAAATTTATTCTACCAATATATATACATATATATATACACACACACATATTGTTTTTTAAATTTTTTGTCAAACTAAATAAAATACTAAACAAATTTCAACATTAAACTAATATTTACCCATCTTAAATCTCAACATTATTCTAAATATATATAAAGTAACTATGAATATTTTAAAAAAAGTAACTATGAATATTTGTAACTAAATAAATATGAATATTTGTTTATAAATATTTATATGAATATTCATTAAAACTATATGAATATTTGTTTATAAATATTTATATGAATATTTTTTATAAATATTTATATATAAAAATATTCATAATTACTTTTTTTTAAATATTCATAGTTACTTTATATATATTTAGTTTAATGTTGAGATTTAAGATGGGTAAATATTTAGTTTAATGTTGAGATTTGTTTAGTATTTTATTTAGTTTGACAAGAAATTTAAAAAAGAATATGTATATATATATATATTAGTAGAATAAATTTAAAAATATTGGAGACAACGAAAATACTTCTTTTTTGTAAAGAGAAACGTTTATATATATAGATGGTAGTAGAATTTATTTAATACACAAAAAATATAGCCCTTGAGATGGTAGTAGAATTTATTTAATACACAAAAAATATAGCACATGATGCAAAAAAATTTAATAGAGCTAGGTTTCAATCCTAGGTCCTATGGGTCATTAAGCCATTGCCTTACCACTGCGTCATCCCAATTTATTAAAAAACTACACTGCCGCTAGAACTTGTAGCGGCAGGCAGTGTAATACTTGGGCAAATAAGGGGCAAATGAGTAATTTCTCGTGCCGCTACAAACTATTTTGCTGCCGCTACAGCTTGTAGCGGCAGGGGGGAAATCTATTTTAATCCTAACTATTCGATGTCTCGATCAACGGTATAGATTATGGTTGCTAAAATAGTACATGTGGCAACCGGTTGCCTCGGATAATATATATATATATATATATATATATATATATATATATATATATATATATATATATATATATATATATAAACTATTCCAAGTATTCTCATAAAGAGTAGAAAAGGTCCATCAAGTTTGCAGTAGTATCAATTTAACATGTAACAAATTAAATTATGTGCGCTGCAGAAGGTTCCTCTTATCTAATTTAAATTTGACCCAAGTATTAACCAATTTTTTCTATTTTTTGGTAGATTAATTAATATGTTGAAGTGAATTATTATTTCAACATTGCATGTTTGGAAGAAAATATCAATAATACAGAAATTTATCAAATAAGCGACGAATTGAATGGGCAGCACTAACGGGTGACAAATTGACCAAGTACGTGTGATGGGATAACTATTACATTTAATATGGAAATGAAAAAATAAAGCTAGGTTTCTAATTTGAAAGGGTAGGCAATACACCGATTAGTTTTTAACTATTAAAAGCCTAATATATTAACTCAATTAGTTTTAAACTTCCATTCTCTTTCCAAACACACTTTTAATCTCATACCCATTAATTAACTTCCTAGATATTTATAAAAATAAAAGGGCAAATAACAAAATTATCCCCCAAGTATAAGTCAATCTCGTATTGCACTCCTAAATATGATTATCGTCAATTGTTATTACCTCAAAGGGTCTTTAAAAGTGTAATGTCGTTCCTTTTGACCGGTCCGGTCAATTTAGTGGTTGATATTGACACATTTCAGCTTCTTAGTTATTTATACCAACTTGATCCTACAGATTGATTTTTTTTTTCCTACAAAGAATGTATATTTGTAAAAATAGTATATTTCTCAATTTTATATACAATTTATACTTCATCTTCTCCATCATTTACTTCATCTTATCCATCTTCAAAATGTGCGCAATAATAAAATTTGAGTAAAATATACTGACATTCTCTGTAAATAATCATAATAACATTCACTATCACTCTAGTTTTTCAAGTAACAGTCAGCATCTCTCTAGTCAACAATATGTAACATTCACTACCTCTAATGTAGTTGACTAGTTTATATCTGCCAATATTTTTTAATATAATGTCCAAAATATCTTTCAAATTATAATGTTTAATATAACCACTAAATATAAATTTGTATATTTTTATTTAACTTGATAAGATTAATAAAATTATGAACTTGTGCATTAAATAACATAAAAAATAACAAATATTCATTTTATCAAGAAAATAAAATCATAAACTTTTTGCTAATTAAATTCCTTAAAGATTAAATTTACATAATACACATTCATACATAATTTTTTTATAATTAAAAAGTAAAATTTTAATACACATAAAAACTACAAATTAACAAAAAAAATTATAATTATTTTCACAAATATTAAATTTTACAAAAAACAGACTTAGACAAAACTTGTTATGGAACGAATATTATTATTCATATAAAAAAGTGTGAAAAAATATGTTCATTATTTTTTTTCAAATATTAAACTAAACATGAGTCACACTTAGGCAAATATAATTATTTACAGTAAAAATGATAAATGTTGTTATTCAAAAAAAAGAAAAAATATATTAAAAAAGAAAAATTTTTTACAATACAGAGGTAGTAATTGATATTATTACATTCTTTTTATTCAACATTCCCGGAAAAACAACACCAACTATACACTAAAAAATGTAATCAAAATTATAAACATCCCAAATTTTAACATATACTCGAGATAAATTTAACATATGAAAATCGTATTATATAACTAAAAATCAAATAATATTTTTTTTTTGTTAAAGACCAAAAACTAAATTATTAACATACCCAATTCACTCTAATTACAAGAGCTCCATTAATAATTTAATTTAAAATTCTTAATATTTGTATAATTTACCCGAAAAATATTTGTTAATATATTAAACTAAATTTATTTTTTTATAAGTTACCAACAATTTAAATTAGATGATCTTAATTACAAACAAAACTATAATTAAAATGTATTGTATTACAATAGGATAATTTTTTCATTGAAAATATATATATTATTCATGAATTATAATTTGATAACATATAAGGGTAAATAAGTATCTTTATCTATTTTGTCAACCTTAAAAACTTGCAAATAGTTTCCTTTTTTACTGTGGGGCATGTCTCCTTTCAAGATTCATCGATTGAATCCTATTTTCATTTTCCAACTGAAATGGAATATAACTACCAAAATTGCATTGTACATCCAGAATATTTGCTTTATCCGGTATCAAACGGGAGCTACGAGCAAATAGAACACCCTTCAGATTGCAAGTGTACCAACTATTATTTAAAAATTAAAAGGGATGAAAGTGTTATTATAATTGTCTAGAGGAAGGTGCCACTACATTTTACTTGTAAAATTTTATCTTGAACCTTAAATCCATATAACAAACAACACAATCAACATTTGCTCATGAATAATCAAATATTATCTTTAGCCTCAAATTCGCATAAACAAACAACAAAATCAAATGAATTTTTGACCCCAATAATGTCTTTTATGGAATCAAAGAATGATTTTTTCATGGTAATCAAAGATTGATAAACAAACAAATAATTGACAAACCAAATTTCAGATGTTGCCTTTATCGTCCGCCGCCGTAAACCCCAGATTCTTAACGAGGAAAAAGAAACCTAGTATTTAATTGTCGCCACCATTTGCAACTAGACAACCATGGTGGCCAACAAGCCTGTCGCTACCTGCCCGGACGGCACCAAGGATGCTCTAGCAGTCCTAGTCGTCGCCAAGATCCGAGGTCCGGAAGATAAATTAAATCAATCAAGATCCGGGTCGCCAATATCTGAATTTGTTGATTTGGTTTGCCGTTGACAGAGAGCTTTTGTGATTTGGGTTGGTATCTGATGTTGAATTGGAAAGTTGTTTGGTGAATGTCCAGATCTAATATGCAATGGTGCTACTAAAATTTCAACCCTAAAGCTCCATTTTCACTCTACAGTTCACCTCAAGGACCTTGGACCATTAAAGTACTTTCTTAGTATAGAAGTCACTCGCACAATAGAAGGTATTGTTCTTAGTCAACGCAAATATGCCCTTGACATTTTAACAGAATCGGGTGTGCTTGGTGCTCGTCCTTGTTCCTTTCCAATGAAGAAACAACTTCGTCTTTCATCTGACGCCAGTTATCCCATTATTGATCCCTCTCAATATCATAAGTAAGTTGGTCGTCTACTCTACTTGACCATCACAAGACCTGACATATTTTATTCAGTCCACATTCTCACTCAGTTCATGCAAAATCCCCAGCAACAGCACTACGATGCAGTTATGAGAGTGCTCTGATACATCAAGTCTTCTCCTGGACAAGGAATTCTTTAATTTGTCATCCTCAAGTCTCTGCCACAACTAAAAGCTTATTGTGATTCTAATTGGGCTGGCTGCCCCGTGACACGATGGTCAACTGCAGGCTTTTTAATCATGCTTGGTGAATCACCGATCTCTTGGAAATCAAAGAAACAAACTACTGTTTCTCGATCTTCTGCTGAAGCTAAATATAGAGTTATGGCTGCCACCACCAGTGAGCTTACATGGTTGATGTATCTTCTGCGTGATCTTCATATATATTCCTCATCCAATGCCAATAATTCTTTACTGTGACAATCAAGTTGTTGCTAACCCATCATTTCATGAACGCACAAAGCACATCGAAATTAATTAATTGTCATTTTGTGCATGAGCGAATCCAAGCCAAAGAACTAGTTACTTCTTATCTCTATACAAATAATCAGCTTGCTGATATATATCAAGAAACACTTGGGACGAGAAAAGTTCTCTTCAATTGTATGCAAGTTGGGCATGCGTAATTTCCATGCTCCAACTTGAGGGGGGAGTATTAGGCAAAATGTCCCTAGCATAACAGTTGCAACAGCTATAACTGTACATTAATTGCAGCTGTAATTGCAGCTGTAACTAACATATATATCCCAGATTTGTAGCAGCTAGATTTATGTTTTTTTTTTTTTTTGGATCAACAAAAAGCAAATTTTATTAACACCCAAAAAATTACATATGTAGCAAACCAAAAGTTTTAGATGAGGCCACAAAGAATTACATCACAATTAATAAGAGAAAATCCTATGCGCATATTCTAACTCGCATGACCCAAATCTAATTTAAGGACAGCAGGCCACCCTTTTTTGCAATATTAGAACATATAATAGATCACACTCCTACAGCATCAAAACCCCATTCAAAAATCAGCATCAACATCATTAAACGCCAACAACAGCAGAACATGCACTGTGATTCCAAACTCCATTGCCAAATTTGCTTCCACTCTTATATCCATCTATGTGGTGGTCACATAATCCTTGCATTAGGCAGGGAATTAGGCCTAATAAAGGAGAATTCAAAGCAAGAACAATTCGCCAAATCATCCCAACTTATATATCAGCCAATTCTTTACATGGGATGTTTTGATTTTGTCTTTGATGGTAAGTTTTTCCCTAATATACTCCAGATTTAATACTCTTAAATGTTGGTGAATGTCCAGATTCATGGGTTTAGGTTGTTGATGAACAACTGAGAATTGAAGTGATTATTTACGTATTTGATGTTAATTAGTATTTAAATGTATCATCTTTGCAAGGGAAATTAAAGTTTTAGATGTATTCATCTTTCTGTTGCAATTAAGTTTCAATGCTAGTTTCATTTAGTTTAATTGTAATTAATTTGGCTTAGATGTTAGTTTAGTTTAATGTTAACTTAGTTTAGTTTTGATTATATTCTTTATTCTGTTCTAGTTTGTTTTTTTATATTTACATTTTTTCTTAAGAAAATTAACAGTATTTCGCAACAAGAATAACTAAAAGTATTTTTATAAAATTACATATTTATGTGTATAAAAATGCCATATATGTATTATTATGTATAAATAAAAAAGTCAATATGCATGTAGTCAAACAGTATTAAAGTCATATATACTTGACATGCGGCATATTTTGCTATGAAGTTGGCCGGTCCGGCGAAAGAGGAATAACAAAATTGCTTTTTTAAGAAACTTGGATGTAATAATCGATGATAACTATATATCGTATGGCTGCAAATTTAAATTGACTTATATGGATACAACAACTTACAATGCATGACATCGTTTATTTCTTTATAATTTTGTAAGCAATGAGGTAGGGATGAACCGACTGAGTTTTGGTTCTTCCATTTTTTTTTTCTTATTTTAAACATTTCATATTTTAACTTCAACTTAATATTCTTTTATGGATCTATTTTTCAGTTAACTGTGACTAAACCTGGCAAGTGGACGGGTTCGGGCGGGTGAAAATTGGTTTGAATTTATATGAGTTAGGTTTAAATGAGTTGTAAATGAGCGGTTATAAATGGACATAAACGAATATGGGTTGCCCATTTATATGTCATTATAATCTCTAAATATTTTCTCTCATCATCTTGTTCATATCATTAGAATTTTATCACTTTCTATTTAAAGAATCATAGATCACATTCTCTCTCTAAAATTGTATATCACTTTTTATTTCTAAGAAAATCCACTAATTTTCTCTGTTATTATCTTGTTTTCTCTCACTACAACTTCATCTTTGTAAATTTATTGGCCACTTTCTTTATATAAAAATTAGTGTATACCGTAATTGAGTAGCCTCTGAAAGTTCATCTATACTGTAAGACCCCAAAAATTTTAATAAAAAAAATTTATTTTTCTTCTCATTATTATTTTAAACAGAAAGGTGTTAAATCGATAAAGTTACCAGTAAAATGTGAAAATTGAGAAGTTTAGTAATAACGCTAAATCACTATTCACGCGATCACTATTCATGGGGGACTATTCACGCTAAAAACACTTTTATACTTTCTTCGACATTCGAATTACGTTATAATGTTTATATGAGCTGGATACGAAATTATACGGTATAAATACGAAAGTACTATTCATACGAATATACTATTTATTTATACAAAAAAGTCAAACCTGTATGTCGGGGAATATTCCTTCTATCGGATAATATTCGTTCTGTCAGAGAATATTATATTCGGTAAAGTACGACGGCGCCGTCGAAATAACCAATTTTATATTCGGTAACGTACGGCGCCGAAATAACAAAATATTAGTGGGCCCCGCAATGACAATATTGTCAACGATAGTGGGCCCCATTATCGGATACTAAAAGCGAACAGTATTATCACCGACAACTGTTGAAATACCCGGTAATAAAAAAAACAGTAAAACGCGTTATTCTACAGTAGTACGCGGTATTTCACAGGCACACGGTATTGCACAGTATTTTAAATTATTGATTCAATAATTGATAAAGTAGCAATTGCACAGTATTTTGATTCAATAATTACAATAGCATCTCCATGGTACTTTTTATTATTTGTCATGACACTGTAACTCATATTATTTGTTATGATATTTTAGCATTATTAACGGATTAAAAGTGGAGTCTAACTTAGGGGTACCTAATTGAAATTTTGAAATTCACATGATATGAACTATTGGTTCACATGATGGAACTATTGGTTCACATGTGAAAACTATTAGGGGATGTTATGCAAGATTGATAATACTTGGGGGATTATATTAAAAATAGAGGCAAAGATGGAGGTACTAAAGTGTAATAAGTCGAGCCTTTTTTGTGCAATTAATGAAACTTGGTTTTCCTATAAATAGGGGAGATTATCTTAAGAAATCTTCACACCTTCCTTGCATATACTCCCTCTCTCTCTCTCTCTAAATTTCTTGAGTTCTCTTAGTGTGCTACGCTATTGTGAGTATTTGTGAGAATACTAGTATTGTCCAAGTTAGTAAACTTCATAGAAAGCAACATCCAATCACTTATTAACGAAGGTAGGGAATATCATTTCTTTCATACTCTTATGTAATATCATTTGCTTCCTTGTTCGTAAGTGATATTATATTCATAAAGGTTGTTATTCATTCCGTATTAATTTGTGGGGATAACCTGTCCGTGCGAATTGACGCATGCCTGGTGAATACCCTTCTGTATTCATTCCTTATTACTCTGTGGGAATAATCTGTATGTACGGAGTGTCGTACCTGGTGAATACCCTTATGTATTCATTCCTTATTACTCTGTGGAAATAACATGTATGTACAGAGTGTCGTACCTGGTGAATACCCTTCTGTATTCATTTCTTATTACTCTGTGGGAATAACCTGTATGTACGAAGTGTCGTACCTAGTGAATATCCCTTTATATTTATTCCTTATTAATCTGTGGGTATAACCTGTCCGTGCGGATTGACGCATGCCTGATGAATAACCATTCGTATTCATTACTTATTAATCTTTTGTGAAAATAATCTGTCTACGCGGATTACCGCATGACGGGTGAAAACTCATTTGCAGTTTCATGTATTCTGTTATACTCGTATAACGTATCATTTCTTTTGTACTCTTTAAAGAATATCTTTTCTTTCACATTTCTCCATTTATGATAAGAAATCTCTGTTTGTTTCCAAAACCTTATTTTAAATGGTGAAAATCCTTGAAAATTTGTTGAATATCCTTAATAGTTTGTGCTTCATCTAATATCTTTTCACCCTGAATCTTTCTATTTCGTTTGATACGATATAGCTGAATCGTGAATTTTATTTTTGAATATCATTCTTGAATTTGACTCCACAATTTGGTCAACCTTCGACACTGGATAAATTAAACATTTATTCTTATTCTTGATCTCATTGTATTCATTCTATATCATTGTCATCATCCTCATCCTTAAATTGTGGTGATAGTTCTCTTTGGCCCGTAGTGCAAAGATGAACTGGCGTGACATGATTTTGACCAAACTGTGTATTGGTATTATCATGACTTTTGGTGTTACAAACAAAGGCGTATGGTGAAAGTTCTCTTTGGCCCGTAGTGCAAAGATGAACTGGCGTTTGGCATGATCATGACCGGTGATGTTACAAATAAATATATTTGTCACATAGTGCAAAGAAAGGCTGTTGAATATAAATTGTTGGTTTGGATGTTCATAAACAGGAACTGTTGATTGGTGGTGGTGATTCTTTAACTTATAGAAGATGGTAGATATTATAATCTGTTTGACTCTTCTAATGGATTATTCGTTCCGCTGCAGTTGTTGTTATTGAACAATTATAATATCTTTAGATCTTTGATTTATTTTGGTTGAAGGCTAAAGATAATTTTATTCTTCATTATCTTAGTCATGATATTTCCTACTGGCTATTTGTGTTCACCCTTTTCCTTTTTCTTCCATTGTTCTCCTCAGAAAAATAGAGTATAGCGGGAACTAGTCGGGAAATGGAGTGATGGTCCGAGACAATAGAAATATCTCAATACAATATTATTAGTGTGGCAATAAGTGTATTGAGAATTTAAGATGTATTTGTATTGTGTTGTCGTATTTTGCACAACACTTATTAGTTGTAAATGAAAAAATTCGTATTTGTATTTGTATTTTGTGGAATATTATTGGCGACTCAAAATGGGTTGTGTGGACCTATTTTAGGGGTGTCACATATACAGTGCCCAATAGTTAGCCAAATTTGTCTATAAATTTTTCATAATGTCATTTGTAATTTTATTCCCAAGTTGAAATTGTAAATTTACTCAGTTTTAATTTTATAAACTCCACCAGGTAGGACCACTGTGATCACGCCATAATTGTGAATGGATACTCCAGTACTTCAGAAAATTAACTGTTTTGAACTTCATGCTGAGTAAGTATGTACATGTATGGTATTAACTAGTATCCCGCACCGATAAAAAAATTCCACAAGAATCCTTATTTGAGTTTCAACTTTGTATGTATATATATATATAGGGAGAGGATCAAGAGCATACCCACTTATATGACATACCAAGCATACTCCTTTTAGCGACGGGCCGAGCAACGGTTTGGTCTGTCGTCATAGGTTCGGTCCATCGCTATATGTTTATCCGTCGCTAAAAGCTATAGCGACGGACCGAACCTATGGCGACAGACCGAACCGTCGCCCGGTCTGTCGCTAAAGGGGTATGTTTAGTATGTCATATAAGAGGGTATGCTCTTGATCCTCTCCCTATATATGGATCATCATTCATGACAGCTGGTTACTGCGAACATTATTTTAACAATCACATCTTACACCGATCATTATGATATTCAAGGATTGTGATTAAATTAAATAGATATATACATATATATATATGGGGCCCAATGGCAACCCATGTCTATCCACATAATAAATGGGTGGACATGGGTTGAACCATTTATATATTTCATTAAAAAATTATTAACCCAAACTCATTTAGTGTGGGTGAACATGAGTTGCCCATTGGGTTTGAACCAATCATGTCAGGTCTAACTGTGACTTATAAACTGTAAATCCTAAATTGCTTATAACTTTTTATCTGCATTCTCTTCTTCGATATTTAAGAACCAACCTCTTATTTTTTTTGTTCACTCCATGCTAAAAAATATAATTATTAGCAGTATTTGAGTGGAGTTGTCAATGGTGAGCCAAGCTGATTGTTAAGATTATATTTCGCCAGCTCTTAATTGGGCTTGACCCAATAAGTTCCAACTAAATACATGCTAGTTTCCCTTGAATTTGAGCAAGTCCAAGATATTTTTGGTCTAATTATAGCCTTGACATTACTCGTCATCCAAGTATAACTAGTAATTTTCATAAAGGAATCCATCTCTACATAAAAATATCATTTCCTACAAAAACTTAACAAAAGACAATTCTTTAGTTGACTCAACTAAGGATTATTCTTTCCTAGTATGATGTAAAAACTCTATAAATGCAAAGTACAGGAAGTGCAAAAGATACATACACAACATTATTATATTTGTTTTAAACCCTAATGGCTCTATTGTTAATCGCCTTGTACTGATTCTCACACTAGAGGGTTCTCCCCGACGGCTACTGCCATCTGGTCACTGGTGTGTTCTTTTCTGCAGGTTAATTCTGCTTTCGGATCTAGCGACGAGTCTTGGACGAAATTAAGCGTTAACATTTGTGATAGAATGAGGGCTTCTAGCAGTTTAGAGAAAATTTTTGTCACTAAAGTTATCTTATTTGTGCCCTGCATGGGTCAGAAAATTATAATTCACCACCAACTACTTCAAGGATCTGGTATTAGCCCCCTCCGATGAGTACATATATACATGTTCGGACATCTCTTCGAAACTTGGCTTCGACACTCAAATTAATTATTATTGTCAATCACTGTGGACGAGGCTTATACTTCTAGTCGCTCACCTCCTTCTCATTCTACTAGATAAAGAATGAGTCCATTATCTTGTCTTTGATTCAAGGTTGAATGACACTTATGTTTGTTCAAGTTGCCACCCACTTTCAAAATCATCCCTAAATTTTATTTTTCATTAATTGAGTCCTTAAAATGATATTTTATGTCAATTTCGTTCCTTTTTCCCAATTTCATTATAACCCGCCCAAGAGCCGACCCGACCCATTTTATCAAGGGTAAATTTGTCTTAAACACTATTATAAATATTATAAATTAAAATATAAAAAACTAAACATAGAAATTAAAATACAAACAAAAAGAAAAAGATTTAAAAAAAATAATTGAAATTTCAAAAAATAACTAAAGTTTTAAAATTAATAATTATTTTAAAAAAACATTTAAAAATAATATTTTTTTTAAGAAATGATTAAAGTTTCATAAAATATTTTTTCAAAAAATTTAAGTAACAAATGATAATAATACATAATATGATACCCATAAATTTTATTCATGTAAAATAATAAATAAAACAAAAGTAATTGTCAAGCCATTAGACTCATTTTGCACTCTGTCAAAAGCATCACCACATTCGCCCGAGTTTCCCCAGTAGACCCACTTTGCAAAATTGGTCTCCGCCATTAAATTTAATGTAAGTCACCCAAAAAGCTCTTATTCATCACCTCATCCACCAATTTCGTCCCAAAGTGGGACAAAAATATGAATGAATCTAGTATAACCCATCACCGCCACCATCACTCGCAACGGTAATGTCAACCAGTGACAGAGATGAGAGGACGCGTCGGGCGGTGGGCGGCAGATCAAAGAGTTGCAGCGGACGGGGATGAGAAAGGAGTAGCGGATTTAGGAGTAGGCAGCGGGTCTAGGAGCAGAGAGCGACGGATCTAAGAGTCAACATCCGGTGAATCTAAGGGTTTTTGAAGTGAGTTTGGAGAAAGAATTTTTGGGATAATGGGTTTTGGTGTAGGAGATTGTGAAGAGCGTTGCTTCTTAAGATTTTGATTTTCGTAAGAAGATGAGATTTGTGTTGGAATTACGTTTGAGAAGATAAATTAATTTTGGAAGTGTTAAATCCACACTATTTTTTGTTATTTCCGCACATATGGCCCACACATTAACCATAGTGAGACAACTGCAATAAACTAACAAAGATACAAAATTAATTTTCCAAAATTACCCTCACTTTCTCAGTTTCTCAGTGGGTGAACATGGATGAACTGAACTTTGGTGTATCAACTTTCTCTATCTCCCCTTCCAAATCTCTAACTCTTCAATTCTTTAACTTGCTATACACATACAGATCTATCCACAAATTAGTAGAAACCCCCACGAAAACCATCACAGATCCACCACAAGCTAACCTTGAAAGTCGCATCGTGCAGCAACCCATTCATCCATCAAATTCAAATTGGTATGCTCAACAATCAGCTCTAATTTTCTCTCTCTATATGTGTGTATATATATATACATACATATGTATATATATTGTATGTAGCATTTGATTAGCAGAAGGAAAAAAAAACCCATTTTTGGATCCAGGAGTTTTCTTTCTCTATATGTGTATATATATATACATATATATATATATATGTATATATATTGTATGTATATCATTTGAAATGCATTTGATTAGCAAAAGAAGAGAAAAAATAGGAAAAAACAGAGACCCATTTTCGGATCTCAATGTTTTCTCTCTATGTGTGTGTGTGTGTATATATATATATATATATATATATATATATATATATATATATACATAAAGCTTCTAAAACGAACCTTAAAAAGCGAACCAAAGACGAACTGTCATCTTTGGTATCTATGGCGACGATTTGACCCGTCACCGTAGTCATGTAGTCTTTGGCGACGGGTCGAATCGTCGTCATTCGTCTTTGGTTCGCTTTTTAAGATTCGTTTTAGAAGCTTACCGTATACATACATATATATACATATATATATATATATATGTATGTATATCATTTGAAATGCATTTGATTAGCAGAAGAAGGAAAAAAAGAAAAGAAAAATGAGACCCATTTCGGTAATGGGTTTGGAATAAGAGAGAAAATTAATTTGGAAGAAGAGAGAGAAAGTTTAGACACCAAAATTCATCTATGTTCACCCACCGAGAAAGTGAGGGTAATTTTGGAAAATTAATTTTGTATCTTTGTTAGTTTATTACAGTTGTCTCATCATAGTTAATGTGTGGGCCATATGTGCGAAAATAACAAAAAATAGTGTAGATTTAACACTTCCCATTAATTTTTGTTTTGTTTTTGATAGATTTTTGATTGACAAAATTAATGAGTTAGGGATATGGTTAATGAAGAGAGATTTGGATTTTGGTTAGAACTTATTTTGGGTTTGATTCTGTTCTCACATCCCCGTAAAATGGTTTGGCAATACTCATTAATACACTACCTTATATGTATGTTTAAAATATAATTTTAAATTTGTATTCAGAATATTAGAAAATACAAATTTACCCATAAAATAGGTCCGGAAGGTTCTTGGGCGGATTACTGTGAAATTAGGAAAAAGGAACGAAACTGATATAAAATATCACTTTAAGGATCTAATTGACGAAAAATAAATTTTATGGATAATTTTAAAAATGTGTGACAACTTAGAGAGATAGAAATGTCATTCAGAATCAAACTAGTTAAATCACGAAGAGGACAATATTGTATTCTTGTCAACTCTTATCCACGACATGCAAGTGAGATAGAATTTTAGTGCTAAGCACTCTCTCTCTCTCTTGTGGTTCAGGAAAAAAAAACTTCAATGGATTAGGGGCACAACAATATTTAGATATATATGTTCAATATTAAATAAGGTTTAGCTCAACATTAAACCGGTTATCATCTACCTACACAAAAAAGGACAACAGTTACAAAACAAAGCTAAATGTTTACCTCATCTATTCAATTAATTTACTTGCCACATAATTTATTGCACAAATCTAAACACATTATATCATCACCTGATTACAATTAATATATTGTGTACTCTGTCCTATATTATTCATGAAAACACAAAATTCATGTTCCAATTTTTGATCAATTTTCTAAATTTGAAAAAAAAAATCGTATCAATTTTTATTTTATCTATGATACATATAATGTAAACCTCCTTGAATCGGATAAAATTATGTATAAAATATTATCTTCTGGGAAATATGTCATCTTAATTACAACCGTCATCTCTGAGCATATGAAAAACTTACTCGATGATCGAAAAGCTCAAAATTACAAAAGGCGTAATGTAGTCGAAAGTGTTAATTGAGACTTGAATACCTTTTGTCACTGTCGCTCTTTTTTGCATAATTCCTCATCCTTTGATTTATTAGTTTTACAAGAATTTATCTTGCGAGGCTCTGCAGGGCGATCCAATGATTGAAGAGCACCTCTTCGGAATATATAATATAAATGGTGACATGAATTCTTCATTTTCAAATGGGTTCAAGTGTGAATTATTCTCCTCGAACTGTCTAGATTCTCCCAGTATTTATCCTTTTTGGATTCGATATTGAACCGACTCAAGTTCGAATCATAAAATTGCTATTTTGAGCAATTACAGCCCAAGAGAAGCCCTCGGTCTTCTTTGGGCCTTAAGCCCAAAGAACATTGACGAGAAGCCCAATAATTCTGGATTTTAATATTTCTGCTCCTTAGTCTTATAATATAAAATTACAGAATGGGGGCAATCTTTCGCCAGTTCCTAATTGGGTTGGACCCAATGAGCCCCAACTAAATACATGCTACCTTCCCTTGAACTGGGCAAGCCCAAAATATTTTTGATCTTGTTACCGCTTTGACATTACTTGTCATTCAAGTATTAACTATTAATTTCCATAAAGGAATCCATCTCTACATGAAAATATCATTTTCTATGAGAACTCAACAAAGGACAATTCCTTAGTTGACTCAACTAAGAATCCTTCTCTCCTAGAAGGATGTAAACACTATAAATACAAGGTACATGAGGTGCAAGAGATACACAATATTATTATATTGACTCTAAACCCTAATGTTTCTATTGTTAATCCCTTCATCCTCCTAAATTCTATTCTGATTTTCACACCGGAGAGTTCTCTCTGGTTGCTACAACCGTTGAATCACCTATATGTTCTTTTTTTGCAGATTAATTCCGTTTTTGAATCCGGCGACAAGCTTAGAACAAAATTGAGCGTTAACATTGATCCTCGAGGGATTGTAATTATCTCAATTTCTCATGAGCAAGATAGCTCTAATCTAACAGTAATTAGAGCTATCACAATCAACATATTCAAGCATTGCTATTGCATTGCACCTACTGAATGTGGAACAAAATATCCATTCCATCTGCTTGGTGTTGGCATGGCTTGATTAAGTCATTGGTTGAGCCAAATAAAAAATATAACAAAAAGAAAAAAAGAATTAGAGAGAGCACGAATGAAGAAACTTTCCATATGTACGTAAATCAAAAGTTGCTGCACTTCTAAAAACAAACAAAAACTAATTAATTGGAAAGCATATTCTACCTAACCACTTCTTAAACAAAGTTTTCTAGACAAGAAGATTAAGAAACCTGACTTACTCCGATCGTCGATTGATCCTTAACTGAAAATGTAGACTTCCTGCTATATCAATCGTTTTTTAGAGCGAAACAAAGATTGAGATCCATACACAGGAACAATTATATCCATCAAAAGCGGATACTTCAACAAACCAAACATGAGTGGCACACAAATGAATGCACCAAACAGCAGGGCTTCCCGTACAAATCCATCACCGTTCGCTAAAACAAAAGTTGTGCAAAACGCTACCATCAAACCCGATATTGACAAGAACAATGTCAGCACTCCAATCATTAGTCGAAAAGGTAAAGACCAGAGAAAATCAATTTCTGCATAGCGTGAGGTCAGTATGGACAAGAACATTAGTGCTGAAACTGAAGAGCAGCACATTACTGTGGCCTCAGATACTGAATAAATCATATAGAATCTTTTATTCAGTAAAATTGGTCTGCCCGTGGAATTGTTATTACCACCTGGTACAGTAAAAGAAGAGGCGAATACTACGACTGCAATTAGTGTTGCGATGATCATACATGATTTAGATGTTTCTCTCATCCATTTCTTTCCTTCCTCTAACAACTGTTTGTGTTCCTTAGAGAATATAACTGCTGGTGTTTCTCCATTCATATTTCCCATATCCCTATATGATGGTTGTACTATCTTTTCCACCTCCTTTCATTGTGTTGACACCAAATACCATGTGAAGAAGAGTTAAGTTTACAAAAGATAGTGTTAAATAAAGAGTACAATTCAAAACTGACCCTCCAGTTTGTCGCGTTGTGATGATATCATCCTTCAATTTTCATTATTGTCAAATCCCACCCTCCAGTTAGTTGTTCAGAGTAGAATTAAGTTGTATTAAGTGCTTGTTTAGTTCGTTAGAGCAAGTTTGGTGCGTTTAATGTGTTTGGAAGTTTAAATGTACTATAAAATCTTGTTTGTCTAAAATCAGTTTATTTCATATACAATTTATTTAATTCACAAAAGCACAAAAATGTTGCGAAGCGTTTGGAAGTCAAAACGCTACCATGGCCAATTAAACTGCAAAGTCTAGTAATTAGACAAACCCTAGGTCTCATATATAGTTTTCTGGATATAGGACAACTCTCTTATAAAAACTTTGGTCTACTTTAAACAATGGGACAAACTAGAGGACTAAGCCTACAGATTATGAAAATTGAAGGACAATATCAACACAACAGGACAAACTGGAGAGTCAGTTTCGCATTTTACTCTAAATAAAAACACATGTATTTTATTCAAATTTGATAAAATCTGAATAAAATTTGATAGAAATATATGACAGCCAGAGTAGGAATATTACCTTATACCACAACAATTCTCGTTGCATTTGAAGAGCCGCCCCTGATACACTATTGAGTTGATCTGGAGGACTTAAAGTTGCAGCTAAATGCAGTATGTTATTGTTGGAATTATCTCTATAAGTGGCTATCAACTCCCTGACCGGGCCTATCTCATAGATCAAACTGAAGATACTTTCATGGCGATGCATAACCGCAATGTGAAAAATGCTGCGGTTGTGTGCATCTACTTTCCATAAAAAATCGGGATATGAACGAAGAAGCTCCACTACGAAATCAACATTGCCATATCTTGTTGCAATGAAGAGAAGTTTTGAGGTGTTTTTTGACAAATTTGGAATCTCCAAGTCTTCATCTTGTAGTGTATGTTCCCAAAGACAGTTAAGTAGCTTAAAAGCTGTGGACCTTGTTGAGCTTTGCTTGTGTGGAGCTTTTATACCTTGCACTGCTTAGGAAACAAAAGAAAGAAATTGTGATGATCATAACTGTAGCATTGTCTGACTGGTATCATACTGTCTCTATTCCACAAAAAGAGTCCCATTTTTTTCCAAAAAAAGGAGTCCAATATCCTCAAGTTTATCATCACATTTCATTATCATGTCATCACGACTCTTAACCTTAACCCTCAATAAGTTCAGGGGTAAACATGGAAGAATAATATATCGGTAAAAAAGCTTGTAATTTTGCATCTAAGACATTATTTGTGAAACGGAAGGAATTCCGTGTATGCTTCCGTGTATGATCCCAACTGTTTGAAAAGAACTTACATATTCTTATGATTTTTCTCCGTAGTCCTATATTTCCACCAGCAAATGCTAAAGGTTTTCGAGCTAGAACATGCAGTGGCGTCTCGCCATTCTTGTCCTGAGCTACAGCCAATTGATGCTCATCTTTTATCATATTCAAGGCTAAATCTGCATTATTCAACAAAACAGTTGTTCAGAATATAAATCCAGTACTTCAGACAGTTACTGCCTTTCCCATCCTACATATAACCATGATAGGTTATCCTGCTCATTGCCAATTGGTTTTTAGTTTGATATTCTAACAACAATAATCAAGAAAATGGTTATTGAAATGCAAGTCCTTGTATCAAATATGCTGTGTTAAAAATACCGAATATAGATTTGTGGTGTCTTTCACACCTAAAACAACAAAACCAAAGGGAAAGGAAAATCAAAACTTGAAGAATATAAGAAAGGTTTGCACAGTACTAGGATATTTTATTATTTTTTTCTTTTTGATATCATCAAAAATTCAGTACATATCATTATATAGGGGATAGGGTGCTGAGAATCGAACTTATGCTTCTACTGCAAGAAGGTGTGGGTCTTCGTCTGCCACGTATAACTCCAAGTACTAGAATTTTAAGTGTATATAATTACACTTCCATTCGTCAAGAAAAGATTTTTTCAATTTAAAATTTTCTTTTTTTCCTTATTTTCCCTTCCCTTGCATATTTTGAGTTATACACCGAGTCTAATTGTTTCTCACAAAGAAATATATGTTAAAGACATTACTCATTTTTTTAAATACAGAATATGAAAATGCTCACTTCTATGCTATGTCTGGCAACTCAATGCCAAGTTTTGAAATTGGAATTAGCAGCACATTTGCAATTCCAAATAATTAGTGGAGTATTTAGTTAAAATGTTGTTTTCTATTCCAGTTTCAAGGCTTGCATGGAATTGAGTATTTTTGTCAAACATAAGAACGAGTGGTACCAATACTGCAAACGTAACGGTGTTGCTACTTGTATCAAGACTATTCACTTATTCAGTCTATTTTCCTTGCAAAAAAATTATGAGAAAATAATAATTATTGTCACACTAGATGTTATGTCTGCAAAATTTATATAGGGTGATGTTATGGATCTCAAATTTTTAGTCTCAAAAAATATCTCAAATGATGTGTCGCCATAATATTGGTTGGGTAGATCTCGTGTGATTGACTAAACCATAAATTATCATTAAAATATTCAATACTATGTCATTTGAGACCCATTTGAGACCAAAAATTTGAGAACCCTAACATTACTCATTTATACATATGTAAATACTCAAAGAGAAGAAAGACCAAAGTTAGTTTTAAAAAGGATTGTATATACGTACCGTAAAGATCAGAGGCAACAGAAGTAGTAAGTAGCTCAATCTTTTCTTCAGAAGTCCAAGATTGAATATCAGATAAAGGATAAAGATATTTAGCCATCTCTTCGTGCCCTAACAGAGCTGCCATATAAATTGGCATCACCCTGCTGCTGCCCCGAATTGTAGGTAACATGTCATTCTTCTTAATCATGGCATTAGCAATTTCAACATTTCCAGTAACAGCAGCAAAAAATAATGCTGTGTTCCCAATATTGTTTTTAATATCCAAGTCGCTTCGTTTCATCAGTTCCACTAATTCTTTCACAAAGTAAACATGTTTGGCTGCTGCGGCAATATGAAGAAGCGTTTCGCCACCTTCTGTTATAGGATCTTTAATAAGGATAGGGTCATTATCAAGAATTTTTTTTGCGGCATTCCAATCGCCTTTTAGTGCAGCTTGATGGAGTGGCACACATTTGCTGAGGTAGCGATTTCCTGATTCAAGTTAAGAAATGTTTAAGCCAAAATAATACTTGCTCGGAGTCTCATTTGTCATTTATTTTGCTCCAAAAAAGTCATATTTCTTTTAATAGTAGTATAGAATGGTGTGATGTTTCTAAGCTTTACTATTATAGTTCTATTGTTAATCAACAAAGTTAAATGGTAAATATGAGATATATACATACATATATATATACATATATATATATATGCAGTTGATATTGTCAGAGCAAAAATGATGTTGTCAGAGTAAATATACATTTAGATATTTTTACAATTATTTTAACAATACGTAATACAATAAGCGACACACAATAAGCAACAATTTTTACTCTCAGCAATATCAATCTCGTACATATATGAAGTACATAGTGTCAATTAAGGCTGCTAAGTAATGGGATTTTCATGTGGCGCTCTTTCTAGGTACTGGCACTTATTTTGAAAGAATCTAACAATTCATTATAAAGTTTAAGAAAGAACAGAAAAGAAAAGGAGAACTTACGAGAAAACGGTAACATTGGTACATTCGATTTTGAAGCTTCATCTTTTCTTTGCAGTGCTTTCAGTACTTGCGTCTTTGCCATTTCTTGAAAACGAATAGTAAGTGAATAAGGATTTCTCTGGGGTGTATTGCAAGTTTCTTACATTGTTATTTCTCTATTAGACTGTAGAAACAATTGGTTAGCAAAAACATGAAAATACATGTTTAACAGAATTCAAACAAATATTTACAGAATGCAAAGGCTATCATTAGTGTGCAACTTTTTTGTGCTATATTTCTATAACCTTGACAAAAACAAGACCATACTTGAACTTCATAAAACCGATCCCCCAATAAACTAGGCCATTTAAGTCAAATATAGGATAAGGATGCTTTCTCACAAACACATACTCCATCTAATTCTTTTTTATTTTTAAAGTTGCTTATTTGAATATATCCTTATAATAATTGTTATCTCTATGTCTTCCTTTCTCTCTCGTCTATCCTCCAATAATAACTTATCAACTAGCTTGTGCCCGTGCGAAGCATGGGTTGTCGCTAAAAACAGTTGGTGTTTATAAAATAATAACCAAAAATCTAATACCATCTTCCACATATGAATAATCTTATCTTCAAAGATGTCTATAATATTTGGTCTAACTGAGGAACACAGAGATGTCCATTTTATATATGTTAGTGATAAAATCCTTCAGAGAATTTGCAATTTCTTTCACAATACAATCTGCAATTCAAGCTTTGTGCTCTTGGAGAATCCCAACTCTATTTGAAAATATAATTAAAAGAACAAATAAATTTGTGTAACATATTTTTCTTGACAAATATAATAATCAATTTCCTTATTAAGAAACATAATATTGTGTCAAAACACATGAAAATAAAGAGTCTGTGGTACTTTAATATACACTTTTCTTTCATTGAAATACATCAAGCATGTGACTTAATATAAGAATCTATCCACATTTACTTTTATATAGATTATTTATTCTCCCCGAAGAAGAGTGACCACTTAAAGGGCATGCCACATTTTTATTGGAACGCTCAAAAATCTGATGTGAAAATCAACAAAATCTTACCTCATTTGAACAAACGTTTTTCTGAATTGACTTTTGTACCATAACTTTCGCAGTCATCCTATTACAAGGAGAAGGAGAAGACTTGCAACATAGCCAAGCTTGTTGGGAGTGGTGATAGAAGCTTTTACCCACATACTTTGAGAACTTATGTTTAAAAAGACAAAGACTAAGGCAATATGGAGCCATTATCACATGAGATCAACAACTATGCGAACCCAACAAAATATCGATTGTGCAAAAGTAATTGTATAAGATGGTAGTAAAACTTATAAGATTGTTTAAAAACAGAGAGAACACACAGAGATATAGAAAGATACTCCAAAAGAGGACATGCTCACAAAGGGGTTGGAAAGTTGGTTGGGTTCGCATTGTTTGATTACCAAACCACTGACATATTTGAAAGGAATGAGTGAGAAGAAGCATTGCATACGAAAGTGTAATTTTTGGAAGATGAAGTAGATCCCACGGTCATTATGCCATATCAAATACTCGAGCTTAAACAATTAGATATATCGAATGATCAATTTATGAAGGTTATTTCCAATTGATTCTGGTAAATTAGATCTCCCATCATCCATACGAACTTTTTACTCTATGAATTATTTCTTGATTTATATTTATAACTATTCCATGTAAGCAAACAACTTACAAAAAGTAGAATCATGTTCATGTCAATGGAAACAGACTAATTAGGACGACATTATCGTAATACTCTCTCCGCTCCAAAATATAAGATCAATACTGATCTTAACGGAGGAGTACTTGTTTTTCATTTGATGTTTACACCGAATACGTATTTTGCAACTCCTTTTTTAAGCAAGGAAACTCTGGTTATATACTCTAAGTAGCAAATTCGTCACTATGTATTTATGTGCTTATGTATGTAGTTATTTTGTTTTTTAAGCTCCTGAATCAAAAATAATATATAAATCATAATGTAATGTGAGACGGAAAAATGATAATAAGAAATCAAGAATAAATCTGTTGAAAATCTACTTCACAATCAATACAAAATAAGGTTTTTGTTAGCATGATATACATCGTAAGACCCTCCATTTAACAGCTTAAGCATTTGAATGAATTGGTTACTTAACATGGTATCAGAACTTTGGGTGCGAAAGGTCTTGGTTTCAAAATTTTCCGGCCATACAATTGACTTTATATTAATTTAACAGTGCAAATGCACTCTAATTTCTCCCTGCTATGTAAAAGTTGTATTTGAGGGGGAGTGTTAGTACGATAACAAACGGTTTATATGCATATTCCAAGCACGTTCCCTATACCAACATTCAAATAAGGTTATACTTACATTTTAATGAAACTTTGAGCGGCGACTGCGGAAGAGGGGCTGGTGGTGTTAGTGCTTTTAAGGGATGGGTGGCATCGGCAAGAAATGTCTATCAAACAGAGGATGGATCCGAGTGGCAGCCATTATGAGCAGATTTTATTAAGATCTGTGATAGCCTTTGTTTTTGCACGATATAGTGTTTGAATATGCAAAATACATAGATTCTTAGAGAGAGGGAAGAGAGAAACGATGAGATCAGACCTTTGATATACCCACCTAAGGGGATACAGAGGAGGAGATAATGAATTTGTATAAACAAGATGGTTAATGGACTGATGAGAGTAACGGTCTTAACGAACCGCACAGTTAAAAAAACTATATTTAAATTTCAAGTCTTTTCATGATAACTAATTTTATAAGATATATATAATTATAAATATAAATTAAACTTATTATTTTACTTAAAAATTAAAAATATATTTACTATTATACTTTACAAATACAAAAAGACAATTAAAAATTTTAAAAATAAAATAATAATAATTAATTATTCTAATTATTTAACTTTGTATATATTATAAGAGAATATATCGAGTATATACTCGAATATGTATTAATCGAGTATTTATCGAATCACAATGGAAAATTCGAGTAGTTTAAATCCTAAACGAATCGAATATAACTTTACTCAGATTCTACTCGTATTTTTATTCGAATTATTTTTTGCTCTCAGATTTAAATCATATTATTAACGAATTCAATTCTGGCTCGCGTTTTTTCTAGTCAAGTTCGAATCGAGTCCGAATCGTTTGGTTCGATTTACAGCCTTAAACGAGAGAGAGGAAGCTTAATCATAGAATATGATTTGACTCGGACGGACAAAAAAACGTTCTCGAGTGTCGGGCCAAAAAAACGAGTGAAACATGACCAAAACTCGGTGTTCGTGGTTTTAATATTTTATACTGGTATTGATATATTGTAAAAATTATAAAAGAGTCTCATTAATTACGCATCTCTTTAAAAAAATAATATTAATATTTATTTAAATAATTAAAAAATTTAACGTAAATATTCGCAATGCATATTATTTTCTTTTGTCGTATTAAGAGAATTATAATAATCCGTTGACAATTACCCCTCTGTTCAGTCGAGACGGTTCGATTAATACCTAAAAGATCTACGGTATTTTCTCTCTACTATTTCTCTTTTCCCTCCAATTTTTTTTCACTTTTTGCTATCTAAACGTTTTCTCTCCAATAATGTCTTCTTTCCTCTTGCAGTCTTGCTTATTTTGTCCGGTCAAATGAATTGATCAAATTTGGTCAAATTTTAACTTATTTTTAAGTTTAATATTTCGTTATTTATCTTTTTTAATTAGAGTTGAAAAACATTTTTGACATTTTAGATTATAAATATGTTGTCTTAAAATTTTTGAAGTATTATTATTAAAAAAAAATTGAAAAAGTTGTTTTTTTTTGTGCTAGAATTTATATAACTTTATGTTAGTAGGTTAAACTAATTACAATAATCTCTTATATCAAATACTTTAATTTGTATATATGGACTTAGGATACTTTTTTTAATATTTTCAGTGATTATTTTTTTAGTGAACCTATGATAAATAGGTTAAGATATCTCAATTAATATTATTGAAATAATAAATTAAGTTTATATATTTAATTTGATTTGACCTCGAGATTTGATACGAATTATTCTCTCTAAAAATTTTAGTCTTTGAGAATATATTCACCCTTGTGTTTTCTCATTTTCCTCTATTAAAGTACGTTGGAGGAACCTGCCTTTGCTTTCTCACTTTCTATTTTATTCGATAAAGTATATATACAAAAATTAAAAAATAGAAAAATAAAAACTTCAAACTCGGCTGCATCACTATGCACTTACAAGAAGTGTCCATAGAGTACTACCAGCCGCACTTAGTTAAATACTCAAAAAAAGTAAAACAAAAAAAACTAAATTAATGGTGGTCGTTGTTATATTGAAGTTTTATAATGGCAATCAACATATCATATGACATATGCTGAATCTAAATAAATAATGGGTAGGTGACATTAAAAAAAATCCAAACATAAAAGGGTACAAAGTCCACAAAATCAGCTCCGCCAATTAAGACTATCCAGAAAGACCGAATAAATTCCGACTTTCATGTCAATTAACTTTTATTCAACTTTATGACCGACAACTTATAATTATTAGAGTGTCGACCATAAATTTATATCGATAAAAAATGTAGACGTATGTAAATAAAAAAAGTATATAAGAATTTAATTGGAATTCTAATATTATTATTTAATCTTATTTATTAGAGTTAGGTTATAAAATTTGTCAACATATATATATCATTTTTTTAATTATTATATTATAATTCAATTCTTGTTAGAGGTTATTTTATTGTACGTGGAATTTTATTTTTTGTTTATGATGGAATTTTATATTTTTTAATTTATTATAAGATTTGTATATATTCTCACCTATTAAATATTGAGAGAAAATGATATTGTTGAAATTATTATATGATTTATTGTAATTATACTTAAATCTCTTTAAAATCAGGGCGTTCAAAAAATAAATTCTGAATTTTCATAAAAATATGCATGTTAGGTTATTCCCCAAAGCT
The DNA here is from genome assembly GCA_034770075.1 of Aralia elata. NCBI lineage: Eukaryota > Viridiplantae > Streptophyta > Magnoliopsida > Apiales > Araliaceae > Aralia > Aralia elata. The sequence continues at coordinate 45,680,127 of CM068381.1, read as the reverse complement.
TATCTTTACCTGATCGTCTATTATTGGATCAGGTATTGGGTTCGTAATATATAATGCTTGTTTAGCTGATTGCATGTTTTGAAAATATACGGATAATTTAATAAAGTTGCATGTTTTCAGATGCTATTAGGGCAAACGACAGATCTACCAAAAGGCTAAAAGGCCCCGATAACCACGTGATCCATGTGCCTAATGTAAGATGGCCATGTGACATGCTCAATATCACGCCACACATGAACATGAATCCACTAAAATGTCAGATTTGTAATATACAAATATTAGGGATGTATTTATATATTATATTTATTAGTAAAAGTAATGAATTATTAATTTAATTATGATGGTATAAGGATAAAATTATAATGATAAATTTGAAATTTTGTGTCATTTTGCTCTTTTCTTTTGAATTACTTTCAATCGCATCGGGCCTCCAGCAAGCTCTTGATAGGTTTTATCCCCTGGTAGTGGATTTGCCATTAACTCAAGTCTTTTCTAGAGGAGATAGAATATTTTCTCAGTGGGTGATGAAAAAGAGTCACATTTGTTATTTTTTTAATATAAAAATAATTTTTTATTAATAATAATATATCTAGGCCTCAAAATCAAAATATTAGTAACAGTTAAGTTACAAGGATGCAGTAGAACAGAACATCCTTGGTTACGACTATAAGACTATCTCAATTCCTCTTATATCAAAGGTGTAACGGGAGAGAGATACACGAGCAAGGAAATGTCAGAAGGGTTATATGTATAGTTGTAAAGTCACCACTATTTTGAGAAGAATTAAAATGTAAAATTATTCTGTGTTTTGATCAATGTAATATTTTCATTCTTGAGTGTAACTTTGTTAGCAAAACTCTTCCACAATGTATAACTATTAGTACAAGTATAACTAATAGTGTGAAATTGATCCGAATAAAATTGTACCTTCTTATCTAAATGGGGTAGTTTTTCGTTACTAATTGTTGTTGAGATATCGCGCGATAATAAAGTTTCACATCAGAGTATAAGAAGAAAAATTGATGACATGTATGCTCTAATGAACCGTAAACCTAATAAGTTAATTGTGATACCCCCAAATTCGAGCATATATAACCCAATTTGAGTCGTCAAAATACAAAACAATATACATAAATTTTCCTAACTACAATTATTACAATGCCGTATATAGTACGTCAATACACACACCAAGTCTTCATTATAATTATAGCAGTCCTCTCTGAGTTGTAATAATTATAGTGAGGACTTAGTATGTGTGTTGTCGTACTATATACGGTATTGTAATAATTATAATTAGGAATATTTATGTATATATGTTGTTTTGTATTTTGGAGACTCAAATTGGAATATAAGCCCAAATTTGGAGACGTCTCATGGTGGACCTTTTCTTGTGGAGGCTTGGTTAGCCCTTAAAAATAAATGTTGAAGAGTGTGGGCTTGTCAGTTAGGAGTGATGGGCTAAGTTCAATGAGTTATAGATATGTTTGGTGATGGATTATGTACTCTTTGATTAGTGGTGGACTTTTTTCAGGTACACTCTTAATGGATTAAATAAGAGATATTGAAAAATAAGCTCCTCAGACTTAATCTAAGACTTTATGAGACATGATCGACTAAGTTCAATGAGTTATAGATGCTTAGTGGTGAATTATGTATTTTTTGAACAAGTGGTGTCCTCTTCTCAGGTAGACTCTTAGTGAATTAAACAGGAAATATTGAAAAATAAATTGGTTAGAAGGTATCGTATGATAATAAAGTTCTAAATCAAAACATAAAGGGAAAAAATTAGGATATATATACTCGAATAGACCATATACTTAATAAATTAACATTTTGGGTCGAGACATGATTTTAAATAAGTATATATATACCGAATATTCCAACAAGTGAGTAGAGAGGATTTTAGTTAATAATAGCTAAAGTCATTGATGAAAATATTATCCAAATATATGACGTTATCCCAATATATGAATGGACAGTTTTGCGCTATTAATTGTGTTTGAATTGAGGATTTAACTAATACCTCAATTGATGGACGAAAACGTCACAAATTAATAAAATGAAGGGACAATTTTATGTTCTACTCCCTCCGTCCCAAATTAATTGCTCAGTTTTGACTTTTTAAAGTTAAATTGACTATTTTTAAAACTAATTTTTTTACTATTTTTGTTAAAATATAGGTGAAAAGATTATAACCAAAAAAAAAGTATATACAATTTATTACTGACTCCAATTTTTATAATTTTAGAAATATATTTATATATGCTTAATTATTAATTTTAAAAATAGTCGATTTGACTTAAAAAAACCAAAATTGAGCAATTAATTGAGGACGGAAGGAGTAATCTTTTAACAAATGTGATGCTGTAATTCTAGGCATTTACAAGAAAACAAAAAGAAAAGAAAAGAGAAATAGTGGAGCTGTAAACTATAGGCATTTACAGTTGCAACGAAAAAGAAAGAGAGATTGAAGTCCAATTGCTAAAACAAACTTATACAAACTATGGCCTTAACTACTTGAGTTAAAAAGAAAAATGAACCAGGTGAGTCAAGTTTCGTAGCTCAAAATGAGGCCAGTGGCATATCTATTCGTTGTCAAAAAGGAAATGAAAGACAATATAATATATATGCATACCTTAACTAGGATGCCCGTTTATAACGGAGATGTTTTATTGATAAGCTCGCAGCGTATGAATGTTTTCCGACAAGGGTTTTGTCCAGGCTTGGCAGCCAGCTCCAAACTGACTTTTTGTTATTTATGCTACAAAAAAATTAGTTAATTAATGGAGTTGGCCGTCTAATTTATAGCTAGGAGTAGGTGACGAGACTACAACGTCCATTATTTTTTTATTCTCTCCGTTTCAAAAATAAAAAAAAAAGTCTTATTTATAGAATTTGTAATTTTTAATGATATTATTCTTCTACGTCTATATATTCCTCAATATAACGAGTGCATAGTTTTGTACTTAGAACGTGATAGTAAAATTGTGTTGTTAAACTTGAATACTTCATGCGAATTTGTAACATCCATATCTCATATCGAAAAATAAGGAAAAAGTTTGTCTGTATACAAAGAATTGAGTTACTATCAATAGTACATTCAATCATGACTTTTTGAGTAAGTCTGTGGTGGATTAAGGGAAGATACTATTAGATTTGTTTGTTTAGATACGTGGACCTTTTAGAGAAAATAAGGATTTGAGTTACTATGAATAGTACATTCACTAGTGACTTGTTTTATAAAAAATGTAAGAAGAACTACTTTTGTGGTGCATGCAAATATTTATTTTATATTAGGCAATGGGAAATTGGGAATCTACCTCTTCAGATGTTGAGATTTTGAATTGCACTAGCTCCTCGTCTTCTTTATGGTTTTTAATTGACTAGATAAAATTGAATAAAATCGGTGGAAAAGAGACCAGAAGGGAAAGAGAGATTGAATTTCTTAGTGGTTGGCGGCCGAATATCTTTTTAGAGAGAGAGTGAGTGAGTCATAGATTCACATTGGGGGGCTTGTTCATCAATCCTTATACATGCTCAATTGTCTAATCGAAGGCTCTTACGAATCCATCCGTGACTGACGGCGAAGTTTTTCATGTCTTTCTTAGCCTCGTGACTGACAGTGAAGTCTTTCATGTTTTTCTTGGCCCTTTCCGTATTCTAATGGATCCGAAGCCGCGGAGTAAGGGGATGGTCAAAATTCTTTGGTGGAGTTTGGTTCTTGGAATAAAAATTTAATGTAACGTAATAGTTTAAATAATGTAATATTTGTAATATAATAGTAATAGGTTATTACAACATATTTGTTTGGGTTGTTCTAAGTATTTGTGTAATAATCATAATATTATTATATTACGTTCAAAAGTGTGTTTGTTTCACTAAATTAAATGATTGTAATAAATTAAATTATAAGTCAAAATATCAAATCACTCATAATATGACCTATTGCATTATGAACTTAATGAGTTAATACATCCAATGGTGGACATAATGAAAAATATTAAAATTGACGTAATAACATGATGTCACCCTGAAACGTACGACCCATGGCCGCGTTGTCTTTCCAGGCTTTACAATTATTGCAAGTGGGATTCGATCCCAGGACATCCGAGTTTACGGTTCGCCTTGGGCCTCATTTGAACCACTGCGACAACTGCCGCGGTTGTAATCATATTACGATTTTAATAAGCTAATACATATAATAGGTGAATCAAATAATATATATATATATATATAATCAATATAATAATTTATTGTATTACATAATTATTATATTAATTTGATGCGAACTGAATACTAACTTTGTCACTTTCAGATCATATGTACATGTAAGCGCATATGATCAAATTTTAGACGTCTTTAACAATTGAGAAAGTTCAACGACATAAGTGCAAAATAATGTGTTTATTATTATTTTTTTTTAGTAACTTCACAAGAATCTAAGGTTTTTTTTTTTGTTTTTTTTTCAATTATTAAGTCTATAGTATAAAAGAAGTAATCTATCTAGAGCCTGTTAGGCTCCTACTTTTATTGATCAATTTATAAGTAATTCTTATTGTTTAAGTGTTTGTGTGGGACTTATTTTTTAACTTATATATAAGATGACGTATAAGTTATTCTTGAGAAGTAACAATTTTTTGTTTTTCAAAAAATGACTTATAAGTCATTTTAAAATAAGTAAGTTTGACTAAATATAAAGATTATTTTGTCTTCATTTTAGTTATCTTTACAACTTACTTTAACTTATAAGTCATTTCAACCAAACACTTTCACAACTTATTTTAATTAACTTATAAGTAAAAATGATGTCAAACACTTTTATTTATAAATCACAACTTAAAATGACTTATAAGTCATTTAAATTTTAACTTATAAGTCATTTGAAAATAAGTCATTGCCGAACAGGCCCTTAGTCTCTTCGACCATAACTTATAAGTTGTTTTTTTTACTATTCAAGTGTTTGGTTGGGACTTATTTTTTAACTTATAAATAATTTTTGAGAAATAATAATTTCTTACTTCTCAAAAATATTATTTATAAGTCATTTTAAAATAAGTAGGTTTGACAAAATGTAAAGACTTGTTAACCCTTAATAGCTTTTATATCTTATTTTAATTTATAAGTCATTTTAGCCAAAATACCTTCACATTTTATTTTAATTTAATTTATGACTTATAAGTTAAAATAGTTTTAAACACTTTTATTTATAAATAATTAGTTAAAATAACTTATAAGTTATTTTAAAATAAGTCATCCCAAATAGGCCAAATCTCCTTTTTGTCTCAGGTGGAGAAGCCATTTAGGGCGAAAGATCAAAAGTTGCGAGTACAAATTAATATATATACCCTTTCAAGCCTTCAAAGGATCAGACAGTGTATCAACTATAGGCAATGGGTATTATCGAAAGCATATGCGTAGGTAGACAGTAGTTATCTCCCTCGTAACAAAATGGGAAAAAAAAATATATATATATATATATATATATATATATATATGTGTGTGTGTGTGTGTGTGTGTGTGTCTGCGCGTGTGTATCAATTATAGACAATGGGTATTATCGAAAGCATATGCGGAGGTAGACAGTAGTTATCTCCCTCGTAACAAAATGGGAATATATATATATATATATATATATATATATATATATATATATTCATTGCCTTTAATTAGATCTAACAAAAATAAGAAAAGAAAAGTAGGGTGAAAATTAAGAAGCTTGGTTGTCAGGCTGTGCATGGGACCATTTTCATTTTCAAAGAATGAGAATATAGATCACACTATAATGATAACAACTAGGATTTTCTCTTGCAAGTTGCAATTACTCTCGACTTTAAAGCTTGTGCGACTGAGTATTGGATGGCAAAGAAAAGAATATAAAATTTATAATTTTTTTATATTATTCTTTGTTGTATAAAAAGAAACGAAAAGAAAACGTATATTTTAATTAGATATATTATAATTTTATTCTTATACTTAATTTTGTTGTGTTTATAAATAAAAGATAATAAAAATTATAAAATATATATAAAAAAAACGTAGTGATCTCGTCTTTTTTCAAAGAGTTCTTCTACTGTGCTGTGCCCGGGAGTTGGGGACCGACTTAGAGCCTGGTCCAAAAATTTTTAATTTTTTTTTTGTTTTTTTGCTTTTTCACTCTCAAATCACATAAATTATTTGGGAGTGAAAAAGCAAAAAAAATAAAATAAAAAAAATTTGGACCGGGTTTCAAGCCGGTCCCCACTCCCGAGCACCGTAGAAATTTTGTTTTTCAAATGTTTTGTCCTTTCCTTTTCTTTATACGGAGTATCCATTAAGAATCTAATACGCCAGAATCTGTACATTTCAAAACTGAAGAAACATAGTGGAAAGAACTTAGGACTAGAGGATAATTATATTATAATATGAATTATGAAGTTCCGTGCTCAATCCTAATAGCCAAATGATTACCCATACTCAAAAAATACTTGGGTATTTATGATAGGTTCAAATTTATCACGTAAACTCAAAAAATCATTACAAAAATTTAAAATTAATTTTAGTCGTCACAAAAGCCGCATCTTATGCTTTCGTTATAAAAAATCACACAAAGGCGCAATGTTTTATGATGACTAAAATAATCGAAGTAAGGCATAATTTTTTATAATCTCATGTCAAAACCATCACAAAAAATACAAGATTTATTTAAGGATCAATTTTTTTGTGAGCAACTTATTCTACCACATCAGTAACATTAAAAATTGGCCGATCACCTAAGAGGGTCGCCGACCCCGATCACCGCAGAATCGCTCTACTTGTATAGTTCGAACCCTTTATATTTGTTTAGCAGTAAGTCTAGGCGGACCGGCTAATTGGACCGAAAAATTGGACCGAACCCCTAGTTTACCCATGTTCCCTTGGTTTTTTTTTTGTTTTTTTTTTGTATATATCCAAACATATTTATACTATGGATTTATAAAAAAAATTTAAAAAAAATTAAAAAAATTAGGTGTAATTTGGATATATATCAAAAAAATAGTTGTATGGGCCCATACAATTATTTTTTTGATATATATCTAAATTACACCTAATTTTTTTGAATTTTTTTTATAAATCTATAGTATAAATATATTTGGATATATACCAAAACAAAAAAACAAAAAAAAAATAAGGGAATATGAAAATAACTAATTTCCATGTCCAACAAACATGTCCATGTAAAGCACCAGGGGCGGACCTATAGTATGGGCAGTATAGGCCCGCCTATGCTCAAATCTTTTGCCTATGTTCAATTTTTTTTTTTTTTTATAAATATAGTTACAGGGGCAAATATATAACTTAATAAACTTAAGGGGGGCAGATTAATAGAAGAGCTAAACTTGGAGCGAGCAAATAAACAATTTCATAAACTAATTTTAACTACAAGACAAGTCCGCCTCACTCTGCAAGTGAATTTAGTTTAAGGCTTTGAGCATTTGGGAAATATCATGACAAGTGAAGTAAGTTTCTAAAATGTATCTAAATATTTTTTATTTTGAAATTCTCTTTTTAGATTGAATTATGAATATTTATTTGTTGTATATTATAGAATTCTATTTATGTTGCATAAAATATTTGGTCTCAATTTGAGTTGTTGTATATTTGTATTTTGATTAATTTAGGCATTCATGACATGCGATCAAAATTCAAACGTTCCAAAAATGAATCATCAACATCACAATCTATCTAAGTTGATGAATTCTATGTACGTTGCATAAAATAATTAGTGTCAAAGGGGTTGTTGACTTGTTTATATATATATAATATCATTACTTGTTATATTAACAATATTGTAACCAAATACATGTTTTACATATGCAATCGGCTGGAATACACAAAATCATCTAAAAAAATTGGCTCCGGAGCGCAGCTCCCGAACCCCCGCCAAATCTAGTCAAAGACTAAAATCCATCCCTGTTGGGTTTGAATCCTGGATCCACCCCCGTAAAGCACTCGTTTAGTATGTAAATAAAGAGTAATTAATACCACTGCACCAAAGAGTATTGGTACCACTACATCAACTGGTTGAACATACGTGACAATAACACCCTCTTATAATTTATAAAATTATGTAGCTTGACTTGTCATATATTTTTATTATACTCCCAACAATCATGCCGTATAAAAACCAAAATATGTGGATAATATATGTAATTAAATTAATCATCAATTAAGTGGCATTGGATTCTCCAAAGGTTGATGCTCGAATTCAACTCTCGCCGAGCCCAACTCTCGAGAAAGAGGAAAACTGCATCCTACCCGAGAAACAGGTTGATAGTTACTACTGTGGCCTCACATGCTCTGTGCTCAGAGTCAGCAGTAGCCCAGTTTTGTCCCTGTCACACCAATAATTGAACAACTATAATAGTATTCTTATACAAAAAGATTTCATTTGTACAATTTTTAATAATTTCATTTTACTTATATCTTTTTTTATATTTATAAATTTAATTAATTTAATAGTGATGATATGAGAATAAAATTATAATAATAAAATTGGGTACATTGTGTCATAAGAACATAAGAAGAATGGAACATTGTTCTTAAAATAAAAATCTTTTTGCAAATGAGAATTTATTTACGCATCTGCTGGAGAATTTTTTTTTCCATCTATTATAACCAAATAAGTTTTAACAATGCATCATTTTTTTATATGATTATATAAAAAAAAATTGCCTCTGTACAAGATTTCTTTGTGAGAACTTATTGTTGAGATATTGCGTGATATAAAGTTCCACATCGAAACACAAGGAAAACGATTGAAGATATATATGCGCTCTAATGAATTTAATAAATTACGTTTTTGGGTCAACATTTGATTTCAAACGAGTATATATATGAACCGAATATTTTCAACCACTAATATCAGAGTCATGATTATAGGCTTGGGTCATGAAAATGATATGAACTGTGCATGATAGACAAAAATAATTTATTAAGAAAGTGATGGACTTTTATCATGATTATAGGCTTGGGTCACTATGAATGACGACAAAAATAATTTATTAAATGGTGGACTCTTTTTTAGATCGAGGATCTCAGAAAACTATAAAATTCAGATCTCAATGATTAATATATTTTAATAAATATCATTTGAGTGAAATAAAATTTAAACTTAAAAAATTGTTTAACAACTAAAAAATATAAAACATCTGAATTACTTTTAAATTTAAAAATATCAATTTTAAATTTATAAATATCTCAAATTGACTTTTCGAAAATCAATAATAATCTTAAAATTTAGAATGGAGGGACTACAATATTTATCGATGCTTCATAGATTTAAATTTTTCATTAAGAAACAGTTCTTAATGATTTAGATTTATATTTTCTTCTTACCAATTAAGAGACGATAAGAGGCAAACAAAATTATACTAAACAACTTTACATTCTTACTGAATCAGATGTGGAGCTGTTAAGAAGTATTAAGAAGTAAACAAACATCACTTTAGTAAATCAAACAAGAGATATTGAGATATAAACTCGTGAGATAAAAAAACTTGATGAGTTTGACAAAGATTCTTGGCAGATCAAATAAAAAATAACGAAGAAGGGTGGTTCGTCAACTATAGAAGAAGTGATGAGTTATATGCTCAAAAAGAATGGTTAAAGTTTAAGGGGGAACTTGGTCATTGATGTGAACGGAGAAATAACGCGTTAAGAAAGAGATTGTTGAAGTATTGTATGATAGTAAAAGTGGTCCACATCGAAATATAAGAAAAACAATTGACGAAATATAATAGGTTAACTTTTTAGATTAAAATATAATTTCAAGTAAATATATATGGGTGAATATCTTCAAACATCTATCTTAATTTATTGCTAACATAATTCAAATCGGAAAAAAAAAATTGAGAATAGGAACCCATGTATTGGACTCTCTTTGATCATAGATGTCATGTTAACGTGAATAAATATAAATTAAACATTTAAATTTGAACCCACAACTTGCACCCCATTCGCTTAAACACTGCCGACAATACATCACATACTTGCTAATGAAAAGATGTATAACCTAACTCGTTATGTTTTTAATTATAAACTCGCCTGTGGAAGTTGTATATCTGATTTTAAATGGAGCTATGTCTTTACAAAAATGATAGTTAGGTGGCATAGAATTATTAATTTGCACTAATTAATTAATTTTTTGAATTATTTTATTTATTTAATCTGATGCATTATATTTTATTTTTTTAGACCATAAATTATAATTTAAAATAAAATTTTGGTATTATTTAAAAATTTAACATATCATCCTATTGAAGATAGTAAGTTTTATGTGTCACCCACTTCACCACTTTAATAATAAAATAAAAAATTGAAATGGAAAAGAAAAACTTGTAAAAGTGAAATTAGATTGATTTCTATTGTTAAAGAGTGACAGCAATTCTTTTTACAACTTACAAGTAATTCATTTGATTTTGATTTGCTAATCCTTATCATTTCTCTAATGCGAATACATTTTTTGTAGCACCTCACTCTCTTTGATGCCGTATATTGTGAAATGAAACACGCAACCATTAAAAATCTCAAGTTTTATTGGCCAAAAAATATCTATTTAAATAACTTGAAAGATAGACTAAATGTAATAATTTACTAGTATAGACATTTTTAACTGTGCAATATCACATGTTCGAATTTATCTATTTGCAGAAAGTCATAGATTCATCAAGCGTATGATTTCTCAAGTTGTTAGAATAAGACTAAGGTTGTGTTTAATAAAATTAATTGTTAAGATCTGAACAGTTTAGATATCTGAATAATATAGAGCATCTGAATAAAATTGTATCTGAATGAAAAAATATTATTTGATAATTACATTTTTCAAACCCACTGAATAATATGTTTTTACTATTTTAACCTTAAAAAAACAAAACAGCTGCAACTTCTTCATCTTTCCCGGCCCCCGTCCATCCCCTCCCCTCTCCCCTCTCCCCCTCCCGCCCCCGGCCCTCCCCACCCCTCCCTCCCTCCCCCCCCCCCCCCCCCACCCCCTCCCTCCCTCCCCCCCCCCCCCCCCCCACCCCCCCTGCCACTGCCACTGCGGCCCCCTTCTCCTCCTCCCGCCCCACCCTTCTTCACCCATTGGTGTTGTTGGTGATAGATCTGGTAGTGGTGATAGTAGATCTGGTGTTGGTGTTGGTGTTGGTAGATCTGGTAGTGATGATGGTAGATTTGGCGGTGGTGGCGGCGGTGTCTTGCAAATTTGGTGGATAGAAAAGAAAAATAATAATATTGAGGAGACTATTTTTGTCTAAAAAATAGTCAAGCTCATTCAGACATCCCTCTTAATAATTTAGACTTAATTTTGTATTTTAACCGATTAGAGGTATTAAGAGGTAACCAAAAAAAAATAATCATATCTCTTTTACCAAATAAGAGACAGTCTATTAAGAGGGAAGAAGAGATAATCCATATGACTCTAAGTTTGTATAATAGCTATGAATTTATTTACTGTTGTTGTCTCTAACATCATAGTGGATTGGGTGTTCCAAATTTAAAAAGTGTAATTCATCCACTACCACTAATGGCACTTTTATAAAATAAAAAAAATGGACTGCTTTTTTTTTATAGACGGCTGGAGAAATATTTATTCAAACAGTACCATAACAAATACTTACTTTGAACCTCTTCTCATATATGTATTTCTTTTTTTAATTAGTACCAAAAAAGATGAAGCAAAGAAACTTTAGTGTTTATATAACACTAGATGATATGGAGGAATGATTAAATGCAATTAAGATTAGAATTATGCCTGGGTGCTTGGGTCATCATTACTGGTGCATTTCTGCTCACTGGTCAAGCATGAAAAAGGGAATTAATTAAGGAAGCATTGATTAAGATATTTCTTCTCATTTATTTTCGTTTGTTCGTCTAGTTAAGAGGAACTTATTTTAAAAATAATTTATTTATTTAATTCATAAATATAGTGTTTGAGTCTCAAACGTAATGTATTAAAATTTGTGTGGTACTTTTGGAGATCTAAATATTATAGACGTTAATATCGCAAACGCTAACAACTGAACAAACCCGTTATACTAAAACGAACCAATCTTGAACCACAAATACCATCTAATAAATAAATAAAACCTTTTTGATTCCAAAATATTAACAAACATTCAAAGTGTTGATAAAATTGCAGATTTCAAAAAAATTCAATAGCGGTTAGAGAAATATCGTGCTGACCCTCGGCCTCCAATCCATACCTTTCACTTCTCATCCATGGACCTTGGGCATACACGCATGGTCTCTCTTTGCCATACATATTTTTATGATGAATTTTGCAATAAAAAAAATACGTGGATAAATAAAAAACTATATATCATGTTATTTATAGCTGATAACATTATAATTATATTTTCAAGGTCATATCAATAAATATTTTTAAAGTTGAAACATGTTATACTCCTATCAAATAAATGAAAAAATGTCGTTAATTATTGTATATTTACTTTAACAGAATATATTATCGTGACATTATTATCATCCTCGTATAATTTGGAGAATATTCAAACAAATTTGTGAGGCTCTATTGGCAATTTGGGTAGTTTAAGTGACTCGGTGTAAAGTTGTGAGTTCAAAATCAACTAAAATACTGAATTACAAGTCATGATCTTAATGTGAAATCAAAAAACCTTGTTGATTTAAAGAGGGTTCAAAAAACATATCAAATTTAATACTAATGTATAATCTAAAAATATAATGCACAAAGAGGCATATATTACCTTCTTATGGGAAAAAATATCAACATTATTTAGGTTAGACAGACCATTAGGGTTTGAATTATTCCTTCGTAGTATGAAAATGTTTAAATTGATCATCCTTGTTGGGTTGAAAATTTAAATGTCTATTTGACAAGATTGTAAATAGACGAATTCTTGTCAAGACTCTTGGCATGCATGACCATATGGACCATATATATGTTGGCCTGTTGGGTGACCCATTTAGTCCAATCTTATAACTACAATGAATTAGTTATTATAGGCCCGTAGGGAAAGATTGGGCTGAAATCTATGATCAAGTCAAAAATATAGCTGGACTTGGATTACATAAATTGAACTTAAGTCAGCCTAGCAGGGCCGGTCTGAACTATTTAGATAATATTAAAATTATATTCCCTTCGTTTCAAATTGTAAGATTAATATTGACTTTTACAAGATCAATCTGAGATATTTTTAAATTTAAAATTAACATGATTCATTTTAATTATGAAAACAATAAATTTTATAAATAGTAGTATTTTTTAAAAATAATTTATAATATTCATAATTGTATTGATATAAACTATATGAATTTATGCTAATTTTAAATTTAAAAATATTTAAAATTAACTTTTAAAAAGTCAATATTAACTTTGTAGTTTGGAACGAATGTAGTATTATAAATATTAAAAATACGGGAGTTCAATAACTCCTAAAAATGTTACTCCCTCTGTCCCAAATTAATTGCTCAATTTTGACTATTTTAAGTCAAATTGACTATTTTTAGAATTAATAATTAAGCATATATAAATATATTTTTAAAATTATAAAAATTGAAGTTAGTAATAAATTGTATATACTTTCTTTTGGTTATAATCTCTTCACCTATATTTTAACAAAAATAATAAAAAGATTAGTTCTAAAAAAAGTAAATTTGACTTAAAATGGTCAAAATTGAGCAATTAATTTGAAACGGAGGGATTAATAATTTTATATCACGTGCACACATGTCTTTAAATAAAATAAAAAACTTATGATGCACAAAGTACAACTGGAAAAATAGATTGTTGACCATTTTTTAAGAGGGACAAATGAATTCTTGTAGACTTTATATTAAATTAATAATTTACATCAAGCATAATATTAAGTTTACTTTTAAGATATAAATATTGTTAAAAAGGAAAAAAATTCATTACCTCGTAAAAAAAATATTATTTGTAAATTTACAAATAGTTCAGTTATGTATTACAAGAATTTTTGTTGAATTACGATTGCAACATATCAATAACTTAGATTATATATAATTATAAAGTTGACTCACCATATCAAATAAGTTTTTAAAATATTACCAATTACAATTGTCTACGTAATTCAAAATAAAAACGTTAACATATAAAGTTATAAGATATATTATTTTTCATTTAGATATAATAGTTTCACCCCTACTTTCTATTTTTCTTCTCAATCTCTTTCCTCCCATAATGTTTGATTTATTTGGGTTTAACTGATTTTTTAGAAGTTAGGTGAAGGGCATTTTAGTCATTCAAAAAGTTAGCAATGAACACGAATAATCATCCTCATGAGTAAAATAGACTGAAATGCAAAAGTGACCCTTTAATTTGTACTATTTTTGTAAAACTCACATTCTAACTTTTATTTTAGCAACTCTCTTTTCAAGATATATTATTGGTGCAAAACTCACCCTATACGTGTTTTATTGTTAAAAATTCTCATATAATCAAATTATTTCATCTAATTCATAACTAACAAATTTTAACTTTAGAATACTTCTTTTATTTCACTCAAACGACTTTCAATTAGCAAAAAATAAAAATAAATATCACAATGCCATTAAATTTGAAACTTTAGATTATATACATTTGCTATATATCAATTGATTATTATTTTATTTGATAAATTTCTTGCGCACAAGATCCATATTCAAATGTATCTTATTTTCGATCATTTATTAACATATGTCGTCATCATTAAATATGTCGTTAAACATAGGAGTGAGCATTCGGTTATAATCGAAAACCGAAATTATACTGTTTCAACTATCCGAATTACTACCCGAAATGTAAGATAATCGAATTAACGAATAATCGAATTAGTTATTCGGTTATTCGATTAATAACCGAAATTGTCTTTCCACTAATTTCCTCAACAATGGAGAAATAGTAGGCTTCTGTCACCATTTCTATAATAATAATTCATGTCATTTAACTACCACAACATGGGAATATAAGTACCCACTCCATATCGTTTGGTATATTGATTTTACAGAGAGTCCAAAACAAATTTAATTACTTCACCCTGTTTACGTGAATAAGACAAGGATAACCATCCAATTACTCTTCGATCTAATATCATATTCTTCCAACCATCCAAAGAACACAGGATACAAAATCTCATTTTCTCCAATCCTTTGCCATTGAGCAATTAAGCGGTAGTTAAAATCATAAAACATTGAGCCATGGGGCTTTTAGGAAGAAGAGGATCCAAACCTACCACTAAAACTAGGGTCATTGACAATAATGGTGGACAAAGCTACCAAACTCCATTAATATGGACAAAACTTAGCAATCAAAATATAGGAAAATAAGTAAATTCATTAATAATGTATACGATACCAACCTTATTAAAAGTAACATATGATAGTGATTTATCCCCAGAGAGAGAGAAATAAAATCATCAGTGCTCATCAAGATCACAAAATCAGAGTATGGCAAATTGATAATCAGAAGCTTATTCTTTCTCCATTGTCGAGTTGAATGGAGAGTGATTTCAGTGATTTGGGGATTTTGGAGTCGTGTGATATTTTAACTTTTAGCTTTTAAGTTTTAAGTCTTCAATTTTTGTTTTTCTTATTCGGTTATTCGGTTAACCGAATAACCTAATTTCAATAACCAAACCCGAACACGAATACCGTATAGTAAAACGGATATAATCGAAATACTCAAAATAACCGAATAATCAAAATATTTCAGTTAAAAAAATTTGGTTTGGTTATTCGATTTTATCCTTTTTTTGCACAGTCCTAGTTAAAACACTACAAAAAATGAATTATATAAACATATACCGATCAATTTCCCTTAATACTTATCACTACAAGAAAATGCATCAAAAGCGATGAACTCAACAAAAAATAAACAATTGATTGACATATAGGAGAGATAGAGAGTGGGATGTATGAATTAAGCGATTTAACGTTGCAAATAGATTTGTTGGTATTGTGATAATTTTTTTTAACTAATTGAAAGTTGTTTGAGTGAATAAAAGGAGTATTCTAAAAGTAAGATTCTTAAGTTATGAATTTGAGTGTACGAGGGATTTTAACTAAAAAAAAATACATAAAAGGTGAGTTTTACATAATTTATATATCTTGACGGGAGAGTTTTGCAAAAATAAAAGTTGGAGGATAAGTTTTGCAAAAAAGGTACAAAAATAGGGCTACTTTTGCATTTAAGTCGAGTAAAACATGCGTCCTGTGATTATCTCTCTCTTTCTCCCGCGTGGATGCTAATATTCTTTCGTTCTCGATCTCCTCTAAACCTCAACAAGGGTTTCCATTCTCTTTATCCAAAGATATCTCTATACATACATATACTTTAGTATATACACATATAGATATATAAAGAGAAAGGGAAAATGTCGCAGAACGGGAAATTAATGCCGAATCTGGACCAGGAGAGCACAAAACTCCTCAATTTAACCGTGCTTCAGCGGATTGATCCCTTTGTCGAAGAGATTCTCATCACTTCTGCTCATGTCACTTTTTATGAATTCAATATCGACCTCAGCCAATGGGTAGAGCTCTTTTTTTATGTGTATTTTTGGTTTTCCTTTACGCTTGCTATTACTATAACTTTTTATTTTTGGTTTGTGCGATTGCAGAGTCGCAAGGATGTGGAAGGATCATTATTTGTTGTTAAGAGGTAAAACTGGGTTTCTGTAAATTATGAAAGAGGCCTTCTTTTAATTTATTCGTGTTGTTTGGGAATTTATTTATTAATTAGGGTTTGATGTATTTGGTTCTGATTCAGGAGATGTGTGTTGGAATATTGAGCTCTAATTGCTACTTTCTATTATTAAATAAATACTAGTGACTATGCAAATTTCTTTTAGTGATATTTTTTTGGGGTGTTGCAGGAATACCCAACCTCGATTCCAATTTATAGTGATGAATAGGAGAAATACAGGTTAGTATTTGTTTTGCTATATATATCTATGTATATTATGCATATATTCTCTCATCAAAGTTTACGATAATTTCGTAGTGTTGTTACTTAAGTCACAAATTTATATAAATATTTAATTTTTTTGTACGAAGTAAGCTGTTTCTCTCTCTCAGTAGAACTCGAATGTGATAAAATGTAGGTTTTTTTAGTTATTCGTTTTATGTAGGGAAGTGATATTTCTCCGAGTAAAATTGATATTTCCAAAAGGTCCTCCCTCTATTCATGTGAGAAATATCAATTTTACTTTTGGAAATATCAATCCCCTTCAATACCTTGCTACATGGACTCTTCAGTTGAGGGTGACGTAGCTGTTTCACAGGAGTGGACATAGTTGTGCTTACAGGATCCTCGTTATCTACTTTTTTCTGAAGTGTGGGGTAAACAACACCCTCTACTTCTACTTCTAGCTAAAGACGAAGAAAAGTGGACACAAATGTGGAGTCTGTGTCGGATCCTTCGCTTGTTTATCGGATCATTTGAGTCACCAACAATGATGTCGGAAAACTTCAAGAGATAAAGATTATACGAGATAGACAGAAAACGCAGTTGCCAAATATGGTTTAGGATAGGATAGTTCACCACTCCAAAAAATCCACTATGGAGATACATAACAAGTACTCACCACTCGCGTGGGGTAGGAGCATCCAGTCGGAAATCTTTTTGGTTTCCCGAAATTCACTGAAGGGACAGAGTTGTAAGATAGTCATCACTCGATGAAAGAACTAAAGAGATACAGAACTTAAGAAGGATAACAGATAGCTTAACTTGACTTGATAATAAACTTCTTAATTGATTTGTGAATACATGACCAAGCTATTTATAGGCCTCAAGTACATCATATGTAGTAGACTACATGTAGATAATGAATAGAAAATACTAAAGGACTCTTAATAAATAGATATATGACCAAATGCATAGGAATCTGCTAACATTGCACAGTTTGTACTAAAATGCTTATATTTTTTTTATAGAAATCCAAACGACACACCATTTGATGTGTTGAAACTAGACTTTCAGAGCTCTTCAACCATATATGCCACACGTGCTGGGTCCTCTCGTGCACTTGCAGTTTTGCCCCTCAAGTTGAGAGAAATTCCGGTTCAACAATTTTTTGGATAGTTTTTGAGTCTTTTCATGAAAACACCACTTTCTTCTTTTAGGAAGGTCAAAGCTTAGACCCGCATTTTTGTCCCTAAATTAGCCCCAAATATCCTCAAATTAGTTATATCCTTAAGTACCAAAGCTCCATTTCTTGAACAGGACTGTCCTGTGTCAATGAATTGTTAATTTCTCCCATAAACTTTATTGTATTTTGAAATTGAGCCCATAAACTCGGTGCTTTTTGCACCAAATCTATCATATGTAAATCATCGCTTAAATATACCCCACTAATTATCTTTTATATTCATGTCGACACCAAATGTATGACATTCTTTCACTAAATCTCACCTAACATGAACTTTAACAACATTACTTGTCTTATTTACGCACTTGTGTCTTACATTTAGATCCTTTTACGTCATGTCCCATTCTTTTAGGAATGGGTAAGTGTTTCACCTAGACAATATCAATACCTGAAACCCAAATCAAGTCCATATAATATAAGTTTAAGTTATTCAGTAGTGAAATTTAGATTAGTTGAAATATGACATTATAATGCACACAAGCATCATGCCATGATATAGAGGATTAGATTTGTCGTAGAGAAAAATTAAAAGTTACATCTGACTATTTCTCTTTGTTTTTTGACGAGGAACAAAACCTTCGATCTAGTAATTTATTTTTAAAATTTGATAGTGGATAGAATTGATGTAATTAAGAGTGTTTATTTTAGTACGTGAGGATTTAGTGCAGTGTAGGTATTTTGTTCAAGTATTTAGGGTATTTAGATATTTTTTAAGTCATTAGGGTAATTTGGTCTTTTATTACTTTCTTGCTCCATAAAGGTTTTAATTTCCCTTTAAGTATGGGTTGTAATCCCCAAGGTTTGAGTGTTCGGTTTGAGATCAAGTTATTTTGGTTGTGAATGGGTTGTCTTGGTTTTGATTAAATTGTCTTGGGTGCAATTCATCTATTTGTTGGCCATACTGAAAAGCATAACTTTTGATGTGTTATTGCCCATAATTATGATGTTGTGCTAGACACGGCTTTCTTTTCCACAGATCCGTGAACCTTGAAAATGCATCCATCAAATGTGATGCACCAAGTGTGCGGTGGCACCGACCGCGAGTGTGCTTGCATTTTGGTGTTGGTTGTTTTGATTAAGAGAGAAGATATGAATGTTGAATAAATGAGGATTAGAAGTGACATTCAGATGCTTAATGAATAATGGAATAATTAAAAGTTATTGTACATAAAAAATGAAAAAAAGTAGTAAAACTTTGTTCTTGATGCAGTATCGGAAGATGTATCAGACAATCAGTTCGTGATGTTGTATTGGGTATCGGTATTGGGCGATACGTAACAAAAAGCTATATATTGGGTAAAAATTTGAGAAGTACAAAAATCTCAAGTATAAGTACGATAATAAACTAAACATATACGATGCTTGTCATTTAATACATTTAATATAAGTTATATGATACATTGTTGTTGAACTTGTTAACATTTATTGATGTGAAATTGTAATTTTTTTTCCTTCTATATATTGCATATATGGTACCTTTACGTATAGGCCACTGCCATTGATGTACCGATACATGTCAGCCAATATGTACCGTTATCAACTAAACTTTAAACCATGATTAAGACGATACAGATGCACCTCTTAATGAATAAGATTCAAAACTCTAACTTATTGATTAAGAGGTGTTAAGTAGTCTTAGTGGCTCATAAAACAAATGGTCTTATTAATTATACTCTTGGATGAAACATATTAAGATGTGTTAAGATGTTGTGCTGCTTGTGCAGACAAAACAAATATCTCCTAGTCTTTATTGGTTTTGGGATCACCAATAGATTTTTTGGTACCTTTTAAAAACTTATGTTCATCATTCTTGGGTAGTTAGTCGCTTTGCTAAGTAGTTGGACAGAAAATGAAGGCTGGAAGAGATTGAGAATTATTTATTTATTTATTTTGTTTTTTTTTTTGGGGGTGGGGGTGGAGGCAGCTCTTGGTTGAGTTTGCACGGACCGTTTGGCAGAAAATGAAAGAAGAAATTCGATTTTCCATATCGCTGCGACTTAAAGTTGAGTACTAGGGGGAGTATTTATCCAAGCATCACCTATAGACATGCCAAGCAAACAATTTTAAATGCATGGGGTTAATCCTGCACCTAGAATAACTTTGAATGCTAGATGTGCAATCACCATCATTTCCTTCACCACATGCACTTATGAAACAAAGATGTTCATGTTTTTCTTTTTGTTACCTAATTAAAATATCTTATTTTATCAACTTATAGACTTTAATTCGCTGATATCTTTTGGTTGTGCAAATTAGAGGGAATGGTTTCATTGGGTTGTTTCAGTTCAAGTTGAAAAATACTCACTTTTCTGGGTAGAAAAAGTTGTGAGATGATGATGTTATAGGGCTTGTAAGTTGTAATGAAATAAAGGATTCTAGAACAAACATTTAGTTGTGACTAGTGTGAGTGAGGATTAATTTGCTGTCACTTGATATCAGTCCACGAACTAGTTTACAAGTAACATTGATCATGCTACATGAATATAAATTTTGGTGGCTAACTATTGTGGTTGAAAGTTCAGGACCGAAGGTTTTATTTTGATATCAATTGATGCAGTATAAGACAAAGAATGAACATAGAAGGAAGAAAATATGTAGAAGAAGTGAGTTAAGAGTGACAGAACAGGAGAGAGGCTGGAAGATAGAGAGGTTGAAGCTCAGTTTACTGAAGCTGAAAAATTTGTTGTACATCTTAGCATACGTAAATTCTCCAAAATAAGGAAATTTCAGAAATTGGTTAATAATATTAACAGATAATCCTGTATATTTGGCTTGACATAAATAATTTTATGCATAAGTATGAACTTTTTAATATTCAATGCCTATCAATATTTATTTGTATATTTAAGAAGGCAAGGTAGACATACATTTTGATAAGGGTCATAAAGACCTCTTTTTTTGAATGTTTTAATCTATTAAAATAATTTATCCTAACCTAGGGAGAAGGGGTCTAGGTCGGGAGGAGATAACTTACTGTCTTCAATATTCATCGCGCTATCTTCTGGAATAGTTTTCATAACCTGCTGTCAACAAAAATGAGAACTCTCGATCTTTATATCTGCCGTCAACAAGATTCGAACTATTGATCTCTATATTATAGAAGTGAGTTGTATTAGTGGACCAAGTGACCATCAATGGGTCAAAAAGACCTTGACGAACTCTATTAAAATGTTAATAATCTTTTCTTTATTACAAAATATTCATTTAATAAATTTGTGCATCAACTTACATTCAATGTAAAAAGCATGTGAGTTGTACTTACAGAAACTATGTGTAAAAGTATACACTCTCTGTCCCACATCATTTGCAACTCTTTTTTTTATGGGCTTTAAGATGTGTCAAAAGTATATTTTAATATTATATATTTAAAATATTCATAATATACTTAAAGATATCACATTTGAATACATTAAAATATATACAAATATAATATTTAGATATTATTTTTGAGCGTCTTATTCTTGCCCCACACCCTAAAAGGAGTTGCAAATAATGTTGGACAGAGGGAGTATTTATATATAAAAAAAGTGTAAATATATATTTATTTGATTCTAATTGTTGAATAATGCCGATTCTACAAGCGTGCATTTTCCTTTTCTGTATATACCAAGAGTTGTCAACTTCTTGACATGACAGATAATTTGGTTGAGAATCTCTTGGGAGATTTTGAGTATGAAGTCCAGGTTCCATATCTATTGTATCGAAATGCTGCTCAAGAAGTAAATGGTATATGGTTTTACAATTCACGCGAATGTGAAGAGGTAGCAAATCTCTTTAGCAGGTATTGCTATTCCCTTTTATTTGCAGCTTCTTGTGATTGTGATATATATTTGTATATATTCCATCATTAGACTCTTTGAGAATATATAAACATGCATCAGGTAAGCAAGAACATTGTGAAGACAACTTTGGTGGATAGAATTTTTTTAGCATACCTGTTTTTGAATGTTGAATGACATTCTACATAAAGTTAAAAAAAATAAGCTACAGGGTTTCGCTTGATTGATACATATACATGATTGTATCTACCTCATTTTGCTGTCTTTATTTCCTTTTTCTTTCTTGCAGTTACTTTTTCAGATACTGCATGGTTTATGATGCCATACACCATTTTAGATTTATAGATTCTTTTTCTGAATTTCATTCTTTTGTAGGAGCAACTTTGGTCAAACGAGATAAGGAAAATCTTTGGGACATTCAAATAAGACTTATTTGACAAACTTATTAACACAAGTATATAGGATTTTGATGGATCAGTAGGTTCTCAGCCTTTACACTTCAAATTGTTCTTGTCATGTCTTATATCACTTTAATCTTGAGTTATGGTTGTAGCATATTGTTCTTATAAAGGTAGTTCTATTGCCAAAGAGTATTAAGCTTCTGCAAATAAAATGTAAAACTTTGTAAACAAGAAACAGAACTGGTGAAAGTATAATTTTCTTTGGCAGATGCCAGAACATCTCGGAGAATGGCATGGTTATTTTTGCCGAGTTCCTGATGAATTTGTCCAATATTTAACTGTGCCAAATGGAATGTGGCACTGTTAATCCCAATCCAGGGGCAATCCTGTTATCTTGATGTTAGTTGAGTATCTAGATAGTGTGACCTCACATGGTTCATGTGCAAGGTGGTTATGACTTATGAAGCCTTTCCCAACCCCCTTCCCCACCAAAAAAAACTACCTCTCCATCTATTTCTGAATTCTCAAGCCTAATTCTAATCTAATCATTGTTAGGATCATCCATTGATCCCAACAAATTAGTATCAGAGCCCATTCCTTCCTTAAATTATCTTCTTCATTCTTCATTTTTGTCACTGTTCACTATAAGTGAGAATCAAAATTATTCATAAAACAAATTTTCTAATTCGTTGTTGATTGAAATACATCGGATGATTTATTACTACAAATAGAAAATTCAGCGGCTAATGCAACCCAGACTTATCACACAAATGTTTCGCACGATGCTCTGTTTTGATGAACACCAGCAAACGGGATTCCTTACTGTTCTTATACAAGGGGAAAATTATTGGATACACAGGGTGTAGATTATCCATCCACACACAGGGACCTGAGCACAGTGAGTTGAAGGATGAAGCATCTTTTGAAGGTACTTGAAGGTAAAATATATGAGATGTCCACTGATGAGCTCTCTTTCACTCAAGAGCAACAAGAAAAAGACGAATTGAGCTGCCCAAGTATCCCGCAAACGATCAAAAGCTATGGAGATTCTAGCTTATTTATGACAAAGGCAAATGACCAAGGAGTATAAACTGACCAATGGATCAAAGATATACTTGGAGCATGATGATGCCCAGATCTCTTAGTTATTGATACTAGTTTTTGACCATTAGGGGAAAAGGAAAGGAAGATCTCAATTACAGTAATTATGGCAAAGGAAAGAGCCCAACAAAATTGATAATCCATTAGGACATGGATTCTTGAAGGGAAAAATGTTATGCCCAACCCTTAGTCAATTCTATTATTTTTTTTGATAGTAGAGTATCTTTAGTTGGTGTTACCTCACATGATCCACCTGCAAGGTTGTTTTGGAGTAGGATAAGAGAATGAGCATGTTAGTGGCTCATAAGTGTAGCTATCTAGTTGTTCTGTTGAGATAAGCATGTATTTCATTTCCTAAGGATGATATGAAATTTGCAGAATAGTGAGAGAAGTTCTCTCTGTATCCCTATTCTTCCTCTAAATTTCTACCTTGTTCTTCCCTTTCTTCCTTCCCCAAACTCAATTGTCAGTAAATCTGAATTCTCAACACTAATTCAAATCATTTTTAGGATCATCCATTGATCCTAACATAGAGCACTTGGTCATGAGTTTCGCTCATGGTTTCTTCGGCTATAGAGTTTCTTATTAGCGTTCTCGTGCTTAAATTTTTTTCCGCCGTTCTTTAATCAGGGTTATGTTGCTAATAAAAGTCTTTGAAGCATTTTAAAGTGCATAACTAGCTTATCAATTAAATAATTACATTCTCTATTTCGTATTGTGATCAGGATACTCGGTGCATACTCCAAGGTGCCAACAAAGTCAAAAGTATCTTCAACAAAAAGGTAAAACTTTTCTTTGGTTCATAATTAAGCTTGCTGAGGGAGTTTGGAATATTTTATGTTGTGTTTATAGTTTACTCAAGCTAATTGATCCTTTCACATTTTCTATGATTGAGGTTATCAATCAATCAATTTCAGCTTATGTGGCATCTATTATTTAATGCAACACCAAATTATTTCTTTACATTAAAGAAATTGAAAGTGCCATGCAATGAGAGATAGAGGGCATCATACTCCGTTATCCTATAATATAGGGCATGCCTATGTTTGATCAAGAGAATATTAATTACTGGTTCTTGTTCTTTCAAACAAGCTCATTACCCCACTAGGCACTAACCCATGCGAAACAATAGTTGTAAAATTATTATATTGTATAATGATATTTCTTTTATTAGAGTAATTTAATGGATATTTTATTGAATATAGTAGTTAATTTCAATTTTTGGACTTAATAACTCAATCATATGGTTGCTCATAAAATTATATTTATAGTTATTATATTGTTGAATTTTTTTTATTGTACTTTTACATAATTTATTGGTTAAAGTAACTAAAGTTTATTTTTAGACTTAAATATTGAATCATATGGCTGATGAATGTGTTATTTTATACTTATATCTTACTTTCTTAGCAATAATAGATTAATATTAGGTAAATTGATCTTCATAAGAAAATTGTTTTTTTTCCCTAAAATTATATTATCTAAGTAATAATGAAAACCTATTTAAAATAAATAATTATATTTATATATTAATAATAGTACAAGATTGAAATTAGGTACGATGATCATCGTAAAGAAATTGTTTCCTTCTAAAACTATAGTATCCAAGTAATAAGAGAATCCTACGTAAACTTGAATAATTGTTCTTATAATGTAATACACATTTTAATAATAATAACAGTAGACAGTGGACAATCAGGAACCTAGTTGATTGGACAGCCGAGTTGAAATTTTTACCTTATGATATATATAAGATTGATATATGGTTTCAATCTCTTTTATAAAAGAATCAATGAGGACTATTGGCAAAAATGATTGAGATGAATATAGAATGGTAATATATCAACCGGGTTGAGGAGATTTTTGGTAAAGCAACAAGATTTTATTGATCAAGTGATAAGAAATTATGATGCATGTGGAAAACAAGAATCCTCCCAAAGAAACTTCCAATAAAAGGTAAATAAATTGAGTGAAAAAAGAGTAATGCTAGGAGTCCCAAGTAGTGTGAAATTGTAATATTATTTTATTACATAGCCAGTCAAGTGATGCATTTGACCAATATATTAATTACACTATTTGTGACTCCCAAATTTGAGACCCCTAGTGTTAGTGTGTTACTTGTGAAAAAATCATGGATGCAATAATGGAGCACTGACCGCCAATCTTATGAAGATTGAACAAAGAAATTCCTTGAAAAGCTACTTATAATTGAGCCCTAAGAGAAGCAAAAAACGACACTCTATCCCAAAGTAAATTGATATTCATTGCCCGACCACAAAACATGCTAGCATGCATCTTGATCCAAGCTCCTCACAAATGGCAAAACAATAACATCTCCAAAGAATTTACTCGTTTTTGGCTGCAGTGAATTTGAAGAACTGGAAGCTGTTCCTAGTATGGCTGTAATGGATGGACCTCTGGAGCCATCATCATCAAGTGCCCCCAATGTTGCAGATGTTCCTGATGATTCATCTTTTGTAAACTTCTTCAGTGTAAGCAGACTTTCTTTACAATGTGTGCTTGATTTTATTAGACAATCCATTTGGTTTATTATGTTTCTTGTTTGGATTTATTCCATGCAATCATTTTGTCAAATTGCAAACTGTGTGGTTCAATATATCTCTAATTGGTTTTTGTCTCTTTTCTTGAGAAACCAAGACAACCAGCACTAAATCTTTGAAATCTGGTTATCTGGTTGTTTCTAGGGAAACATTTTCCGTAAATTCGGTGTTTTTAAGAAACAGTAAAAGTGCTCAATGGAAACCATAATAAATTGGATGCATATTTAAGCTTAGTTTACCATAAAGTAGCTTACCTCTAGAGCATTAGTCGTTTTTTGGAAAACAATGAAAGTCATTTTCGCAAAAAACGTTTTCTGGAAATTGTTTTCTTGTTTCCTCTAAATAAATAGAGCCTAGCTTTAATAACATATATTGGCAACTGCCTCTGCATAGATATGTCGAGAATACGATACGACTAGTCTCCTTGTCTCCTTCAATTTTGAATCGCCTCTTTTCATTTGATGGGAAATGAAATTTAAACTCGAGTGACTTGACAATTTTCCTCTCTTCAAAAGGCTTGCTTGTAGACTTGATCTTTAAATCTACCTACTTTTGCATGTATCATTTTCTGTGAACAGGTTGATATCTTATTCTTTTATCTTTTTAATTTCTTGTGTGTTTGGGTTAGGTTTCACGTCATAGGTGTCCTTGTGACACCCCACCCCACCCCACCCCAACACTGTGCTTCCTTGAATATTTGTGAGCACACTAGTTTGGCCATCTAATGTGCTTTTAATTAATGATGGTAACTCCTCACTATCAAACTTTGGCTTGTTTCTCCTTTCATCAACATGATTTATCAACATATGCCTTAAAAAAAAATTTAGGTTTCTATATAAGATTTTCCATGGTAGGATGGTTGGCCCTAATTTATATGAAGTTTCTGGTGTTCCTTATGTTTGAAATGTGCTAAATTCGCATGAAGAAATCAGAACTTTATTTCAGTAGAGGCATTTAAATGAACATGGGGTTGATCTTCATTAAAATACCTTACTGATATATTTTTGTGTGGAATTGAAGAAAGAATATTTCTCCAGATATCAAAGTTTCACTTTGCAAATTTCAGCATTTTCTAATTGAACTTTATGCTGCATGTCTTTAATTCAGTCTTCTGCAAGTATTTAGATATGTTGTCTTTGTACTAAATTTTTAATTTTTTTTTTGGTGGGAGAGTCTTCTTCTACATTTTCATGTGTTAGGTCATGTGATTTTGTTTTGATTTGTAACAGTATCTTTTTGTGACATTCTTCCATGTTACCATTATAAAATCTTTGAAACCATTATTTGCAGTCAGCCATGACAATTGGGAGTGCTTCAAATACTGCAATATCAGGACAGCCTTACCAGTCATCTACAATTATACCTCCACTTCGCCCACCCAGTGTCATATCTCCAGCCATAACAACCGTCCAGACACAACCTCCTCTTTCAACATCTACTCCTTTAATGTCTCTTCTTGATACCCAGGACCCCAACCACAGTAGCAACCGGATTTCTAATCTGGTGAAACCTTCTACCTTTTTTGGTCCTCCGTCTTCTCAACTGATGATCCCACCTGTCTCTTCATCTATGCCTACTGTTCCTCCACTTCATCCTCCTGCAAATCTACAACGTCCATATGGTGCTCCCTTGCTTCAACCATTTCCACCACCTACTCCCCCACTGTCTCTGACACCTAGTTCTATGCCTTCTCCAAACTATGGACCTGTTATCACCAGAGAGAAAGTCCGAGATGCACTTCTGATGCTTGCTCAGGTATGTATTTTGGAATTTACATCTACTTCATCATTATGTTGTTCTTATTCTTCTTCTTGATATCCAGTATGTGTCCCTCTTTTTTTTTCCTTCTTCCCCTGGTATAGGTAACACTTACCAGTATTGCTCTCGTAGGTACCAGTTTGATGGTTTTATCCTTAAATTCTCAAGAATTGTTTTGTATGCACTTTCATGGCTTTGGTGATATACAGTCTAGTTCCACAGCATATTGCTACTGCATGCTTGATTTTGACTATGAATTCTGATTTCTGAATAAAAATTTCCAAGTTTTTATCTTGGTGTATAGAATAAAAAATTTAGAAGTCCATGCCCCAGTTAACAATCTCCTATCTTTGCCACTCACTCTCCTCACAAAGCACATTTCAGAGGCTTCAAGTTGATGTAGTTGACAATTAGTTTTAGAAAGAACTAATTGATTATCAGTTTTAAAAAGAACAAGTTCTAGTTTAGTTTGAACTTATTGGAAGGAGGACAACAGAAAGAATATGGAGTAGTGACGTGGACATGGGACACAGATATGTTAAGGATAAATATAGGTATGTATCTCTTGTGTATTAAAGTAAACTTTATAATATTTTTTGATAAAAGAAGAAATTTTATTAATAGAGAAGAAATGATACAATAAATGAGGGATAAGAAGTCCACCCACAGCACACTAAAAGAGCAAACACAAGAAAGTACTTGAGAAAATTCAGCCCTCCAATCTCTACATAAATTAGTAACAGAGATACCTCTAAAAGTCCCCATAGCAGAAGCCCAAAGAGACGCAAGAAAAATAAATCATAGCTTTAAAGATAAGTAACTTTCTCTAAACAACCTAGTATTACGCTCATTCAATAGCTTTAAGGATAAGTAACTTTCTCTAAACTTTATAATATAGTTTTCATTATAAGAAAGTTTTATATTATATGATAGTAATAGTCTGACTATGCTACTTCATTTCTTGTTGCAGCATTTTTTTTTTTGAGAAATAAATGATTGCTTCCGAAGTCCCGAAAATAAGGACAAACCCACATATAGGTGAAATGGAAGGCAAAACAATCAACCCAAAAGAAAAATACTTGGAATAAAAAGAACCTCTGAATACCTATGTTAGGCTTCTGAGCAAATGCTCCCTTAATTTGCACTAACCTCATACCTTTAGATAAGTAACCCCTTTTCCATCCCCCAAGACTATTCTCAAGCCTCTCAATGACTGAATCCCAAATAGCCTTGCAGAGCACCCAACAGCAGGAAGGCACCTACCCCACCACCCAAAATCGTGGCCAAACTTTCCGAATATCTACCTGCTTCGGCGGGAACACAGCGCAGAATTCTCATACCTGAAACCTCCTCTAAAGCAAATCAAAACACACCTCAAGGCCCTCAGCTTGTCAACTATGACATACAGAAGATGACGGTGTCATCGACAAAGATTAAGTTAAGCCAAGGATAGTTTAGGAAATATATTCTGTCATCGTTTCTAGGTTTTGCTTCAAGTGTTTAAAGACTACTAGCTGAGCTTTGTTCGTACCTTTCACCTATTAAGTTAGTTGGGACTTGGGAGTTTAGGGTAAATTGTAAGGCCAATGGCTTTATTTTCTTCCTCTTTGTAAGCTCTCGGTGGGAGTCACAAACTTCTCAAGGCATATTTTGTGTCGTTTCAATTGGATTTGGGCGGGGAGGATAGTAAGGACCATTTTGGTCAATTGAGAGACGGTATGACACCGAGGGAGTTGGAGTAGGAGATTTAGGCTTTAGGAATGTGGTCTCTAAGAACCTATTCTTAGTAGGTAAGTAGTTGTGGCTGTTTCCTTTAAAATTTACTTCTCTTTGGCATAAAGTGATATTGAGCATGTTTGATCTCCAAAAATCGATGGGAAAATGCTAATTCATGTCCCTCTTTAGTTAATCAAGTCCCTAGAAGTTTATTTCTCAGGGTTATGCATTTTCCTCCGTTTAGTTCAATATCGGGGTGGAGATGGAAAATCTATTGCGTTTGGGAGGATATTTGGTTGGGGAATTTTTCCTTTTCAGTTGGTTTCCTTGATTATATTATGTTTTTGATTCTTCATAATGCATCTGTGGCCAGATTTTTCAGCCCCCTCCTCCCCCTCCTTCACTGCATGTGTTTGTTATGCTGCTTAATAGATTTTATCTCATAGTTTTTATACCTATTTATCTCGTCTCATACCTACCTGATTATCTTTTTGTTTGTGTGACAGGATAACCAATTCATTGACATCATTTATCGAGCTCTGTTACATGGTCATCAATCCTGACTAATTGAAGGTTCACTGACCTGCATTTCCGTCTACCCAAAAGAACAGAAGAAAGAAAGTTGAATTTCTCTACATTAACTAAACGTTGATCAGCTACAAGCTTGTATAAAGACCATATTGTATAGATATCACTTGACACTGGCTTAGATGTTGGAATAACTCGTCTAAATTATGTCTGGTTTTGATCAGCTTGCAGTCTTTCTGGTAATGAAATTCGCATTTGGATGTTTATTCATGATTTATACATTCTTTGAGTGGTGAAAAGGTGGTGATATACTCAATTTTGACTTTATAGAAGTCAAATTTAAATATTTTTAAATTTAAAATTGATATAAATTTATTTAATTTATGCCATTACAATTATGTCATAAAATATTTTAAAAATATTACTTCTTCCGTCTCAGGATAAAAGTCCTAGTTGACTTTTTGTGCATATTAAGAAAGAGGATAAAATGACAAAATTGTTCATATTTAAATTCTCATTTAATTACATAGTTTTTTGTACATGACTAGTGATGTTTTTATAAATATGCATAGGTAATAGAAATATGATAATTAATACTAAGGGTATTATGGATAAATTATTGTAAAAAATAAATTATTTAAGGTAAGTAGACATTTAACTTGAGACTACTTAAAATAACAATAAAGACTTTTATCCTGGGACGGAGGGAGTACTAGTTATAAAATTTATTATTTTTAAATTAAAATAATTCATGCCACTTTTAAACTTGAAAATATTTTAACTTTCACCTTTAGAAAGTCAAGATCTTATCATTTAAAACGAATGAGTTAATTTAATTTCACCTTTAGAAAGTCAAGATCTTACGATTTAAAACGGATGAATATAAATTAACGCGTTTCTTTGCAAAATCCAAGTTAACCTTTTCTTGATGGGACCAAAAGAATAGTGGAATACCTCGAGCATAAATCTATTTTGATCAATACCTCGAGCATACTAGATTCCAGGTCGAGTCTACTATACAAGAAACTGTAAAATTATTCACTCGGCTTCACAGATTTTAATTAGGATGAATGCCCCTTTGCCTATTAATTGAATGTTTTGAATGCCCTTTGGTCTATTAATGATTGTTTTAAATCTTACCTAAAGCTCTCTCAATTATTAAGCATTAATACTAAAATGTCAACACTTTAATCGACAGTTTTTATTTTTTTTTATTATCATTTAAGAATTAAAACTACAATGTCCATTAAAGGGCCAACAATAATATTACATTGTAGAAGTTTATATCTCAGCCAAAAATTTTGTAGTAAGTTGATGATTCCCCAAATAAAGAAGTTACAGAAAAAAAAAAATTCAAGGATCAATCGCTAAATTAGTACATGAAACAATAAATTAACCTACAAAAGGGCAAAAATTATCAAAGAACTAGTCCAAGGATGATTTCAGATTTATGCTAGGAAGCTAATGCATAGTGCTAGGCTTGAAGCTAAGAAACTCTGCTTCAAGCATCAAGCTGTTTTCACTTTACGCGAGGAAGGACGGCGAAATAGACTGATGAGATCATCAAGACCCTGTTGAGCAATATCATCAGTTTGCTTAATTATTTTCTTGTTTGTTCTCAAAAAATTGTATTCAGTTTTCAAGAATAAATATATTTCCTAAAAAAATAAATACAATAAACTGTATTCATGTATTCATTAAGATTCATCCACAATTGAAGCAAATGTAGTGTTAAAAGTGAAATCTTACCCTGGTCGTGATAACAAGAAAACTGAAAAGGACGATCAAGTAGGATCCCAAAACTAGAAGCAAAAGTAAATCAAAAGTCACACTGGCAACCTGCAATAACAAATCTAAAAAAGTTAATATTTTAGACAGAAACACACGTTGAGTAATCATGTTCTAATTTTGTTTTTAAAATATACATTGATCATAAAATAGTAACATCTATAGAGCACGGAATGGTTCTATTGGTGTAATTATAACGATAAAATCTCGGTCAGTGATAGCCTGTAATGATATATTATTAACACAAAAGTCTGATTTGGTCAAAGAATCCTAACAGGCTAACATAAATTCTATAGCAAAACAAACTAGGTTACCAGTATCCCTAGCTGGAACAATCGGAAGAAACCGATCTAGAGTAGGTCTTGCCTTGAACAATATGACAACATTAAAAAAAAACAGAATCCAGCGGCAGTAGGTTACTTAGACCAACACATGCAGATGCAAACACACACACACACACAATGCACTCACACGGGTACACACCCACATAGCTAGTCCAAACCTGATAAATGTGCAACCTGGCACTTGTTGAGTCATAAAAAGTAAATATCCCATCTAGCACCTCATGTTGCATATTCACCTCAACAGTATGATCTGCTAATTCCTGTCAATAGAGCATAATAAAGTTGATAAAACTGGAAATATTCAAGCAATACAACCAAAAATGACAACAAAAAAAAAAAAGTATCTAAAAAAAAGTAAAAGTAAAAGTAAAATATCCCTCTAGATCTATCCTTATCGCATGAGCAAACAACTTTGTGATGATATTCAAAAGTTGTAGAAGATTAGAGAGTGATGACTATATAATGATGATTCAAAAGTTAGAAGTATGGAGTCAAAGATAAAACCTTCATATAAAGCCTATTCATTTCCTTTTCTTGTATTAATGGTTTAGGGCTTAATGAAGAAGTTCGTATTAGGTATATTTAATTATTTGACTTCAATTAACAAAATATTCTCACGGGTCAAGTAATATATTAGAATATAAAAAGAATTTTGAATAAATGTAAGAACCATTATCAAATTTTTGCCAACTATAAAATTGACATTGAAAATGAATTATATAATCATTTTGAACCAACCATTCCCAAAAAAGAAATATTAGTTTTGAAAAATTACTTTCTAGTGGTTATCAAAGATGGTTAAGTTCTCACTTACTGAATGCTTGGTCATGGGTGCATATCCTAGAATCAACCTATCTGCAGATATAAACCTAGATATTTACCGGGAGCTTTGCCTGATAACCCCCCTCACCGCTATTAGTGGTTATCGAATTACTTTATCTTATATGAATTACATGTATTAGAAACCCAATTTTGGGAACTCATTTGAGAGTTGAGACCCCAAGTATTACTCTGACTTACAGTCTGATCCAAACAAGATTTACTATTAACTTGAACTCTACATGTGCATAGAAAAAGAAAGAAA
The DNA here is from genome assembly GCA_034770075.1 of Aralia elata. NCBI lineage: Eukaryota > Viridiplantae > Streptophyta > Magnoliopsida > Apiales > Araliaceae > Aralia > Aralia elata. The sequence continues at coordinate 45,646,924 of CM068381.1, read as the reverse complement.
GAGATAAGAAACAGCTCCATTTTATCTTCTTTTGGTGCACTTGGAATGAGATAATTAAACAAACAGAGTATTAAGGGGAAAGAAACAAGTAACCAAGGTAGGAAGTCTAAAAAAAGATTGCAGAAATTTTACATTATTGAATTGTCGTCTGATTCGGGCACATTATACTTTTTCCTTATTAGGGAGATAGATATAGATAGATATGCGTTGTATACACCGTCATGTATTCGAGCCCAGCAAAAATACTTTATTACTAAAAGAAAAAATAAAGCTTCCAGCAGAAATCTGCAGATATGTGCCACTAACACAGACCAATTAAAATAGTAAACAAAGAACAAATCCACCAACTAGAAAAATTATAAAAAAGTATAATATTATCAAACCTTTTTCAATGCCATGACAAATGGGTCATTCTTTGAAAGAAATGGTGCCACTCGAGGGGTTGTTGACAAAAGGTGCAACCACGACTGTATATATGAAGGATTAACCGCTAAACTACTATTATCTTCAAATACTTTAATATTCTTTCCTTGCTGGCTGTAAATATGCCTCTGTGAGAAAGGAAAACCTCATTAGAGAATTGTACAAGAGAAAGGAAAATATCAGATGAAATATTATATTCAGAATTATCGAAAGTTATAGTAAAATATACAAGAGATTATCAATTTCATGGATGAATAATGTGAAATGTCAACAACAATGAAGAACTTCAATATAGGTGTTTACAAACAATGCAAAGTTGAATAATTACATACATGCAACTATGAATGTACACTCTTTTTTGGGGGGATTAGTTGACGGTTCGATGAATTGCCCTCAGCCCCTCAACCATTTCCCAACAACTACCAAAATACTCTCAAGCAGGTGCTGCAATCTATAGAGCCAGAAAGAGGTGTCTACACTCTCGTGAATGTAACTATTTATATGAATACATATATATATATATATATATATGTCTATAATATCTTTTAGATAATTGAAGAAGACTTTATTAAGGTAAGAGTAAGAGATCACAAAACAGTTGGACTACAAATAAGTTTTCCCGAAAGAAATACAATAGAAAGCAAAGAAACATTATTAAAACATCATATAGGCACTAGTGAAACAGCACCAGCCAATCCCTATGAAAATCTGACATCATCTTAATGGGGCCCAATGTTCAATTTTATGGAAAACTAACCAGTTTGCAGAAGATCAGGTATTCAATACAGTCTATCCGTAATGTAACATACTTCATAATGTTTAAATCAAGGTGGTTTAAACCATTTGCATTCAAACGAGTTATGCATGACCTCCTAAACACCTGAAGACTCTCTCATTATTATGTTCAAAAGATGACTCAGCCTTACCATAGGCCATACAACTGAAACAACCCAACTAAAAATTTAGAATATAGTAATTCAAACATCTGAGGCCGCATGTTGTGGATATGTAACATACAATTAGGAAAAAATAATCATCGGTAATGCGGAGTAAGTTTAGCATATAACACCGAACTATCTTCAAAGGCATACTGCAGATATGTTGCATACACGTAATAGAAGAATTTTGATTGCAGATGCACATTACAATTTTATCCTATAATAGTGCAAACATCTGCAAATTCATATTGTAGATAAGTCACCGCCTATGTCCAAGTATTTGTGTGTGTGTGCACGTCTCCACAATATCACAAGACCAAAACAAATCACCAAGACAATACTGATATAAAACCCTTACCGCTAGACTTTCAGCAACTAACGAGACACTTTGAATAATTGCAGCTTCACTGACAAAATGTCTGAAAGGAAACAGAGCTTTCAACAAATGGTCATCTTAAACAGAACTCTTCTAGAAATAAGGCAAAGTCGCAAAGAGGAATTAGTTATACATAATGACCTGTTATCAGACAGGCCTCCAGTACTTTCCAGCAGTTCAGGTGCAACAGGAAGTTCAGAAAGTGTTGCTGCAGTAACTCTCAGCCTTGAAAATTGTTCATGCTCCCAGGCTACCTACATCATTTAGTAGATTTAGCACTAAAACTGAATACTAGAATCTTACCACAAATGTAATGGAAAAGTTACACTTTCGTCCATCTTAATCCAGTAACATCTCAATAAACAGTACTAATTAGCAGTACAACAAAAGTCGCATTGAATAACGAAAATGCACTGATTAGTCACAATATACAAGCATCGAGCATGAATGTAGTTTGTTAATGAATGAAGATGGCAATGGTGAAAATGAATGTCAATATGTTCCATTAGTGCAATACTTAACTACAAAGAAAGCTCTCCATGGTCTAAGCTTCACAGCTAAAACCTAATAATTAATTTACTTACTCGAGGATTTGAAATATTTATTTTCTTGTGCTTAAGACCAACTTTAAGCCCCAACTCTTCTGCTACATTAGAGAAACCCTGCAAAAAAGTTAACCTGTAAAACCTACAAGTGGCTATGCAGAAAATCATTAAATAAATCAAAATTTCTCCTGAAACTTTTATTTACCTCGAAAATTTGCTTAATGTTGGCATTTTCAGGAGGTTTAGAGACATGAAGCCATAATTCATTGTCCGATGAACCAATGCTATTCAGGCAAATAGCATAATCAATACTTTCACGCAAGCGTTGATCAAAACTGCGAAGCCACTGGTGTACCAAAAAACAAAGTTAAGTGGATGATACCAGTATTTGTTGACATAAATGATATCCCAATTATATCTACGTCTATATATGCATATATGTGTGTTAGAGAGAAAAAAAAAATTAGTTCCCTGGACAAGCCAAGCACCTTATGTGTTCCATTGTAGTTGTAAGGTCCACCAGATGTCAGCCCAAAGAGTAAATTATAGCCCCCTCTTGTCTTGGGATTTGAATATAGTAGAGAAAATAACCTAGCAATTTCAAGAAGTGCCACAATGCCACTACCATTGCTATCACTTCCCACTGATAATGCCTACAAAATAAGAAAAAGAATCTTAAGGTTTTCCCAAGATCATGGAAATTATATAAGTGGAGCAAAATATTTTAATTATATACTGGTGCAGCCCCGAACGTGTCATATGACGCCACTATGGCAATAGTTGGGAGTTGGTGTGAATCTCCATCAGCTTTCAGTCCTGGCAACCAGCCCTGACATCAACAACCATTTAACTTATAAGCAACTTCAATTAAATATAAGCACTAACAGGTTAGAACAAATGATGCAATATGGAAATCCAATATATTCATGGCGAAAAATGAAGCTAGCATAGAAGGCAGCAAGTCATGATTAATTATTCATGACCCCTTACCAAATATACCAACTAGGGTACATGATACGATCTAAGTCATCTGACTATAATGTTACAATTAAGACTGGTATTATGAACTCCCATTGGGTTAATAAATGATCTAAAAGTGAAAAATAATACTCCCTCTGTCCCAGGATAAAAGTCCTAGTTGACTTTTTGTGCATATTAAGAAAGAGGGTCAAATGACAAAATTGTCCATATTACTCTATAAATATGCATAGAGAAAAGATATATGACATTTAATACTAAAGGAATTATAGGCAAATTATTGTAAAAAATATATTATTTAAGGTAAGTAGACATTTAACTTGGGACTACCTAAAATAGTAATAAGGATTTTTATCCTGGGACGAAAAGAGTATAAAAGAAAATATTTAAATGTCCCCCAAAAATTCACCTGAAGCTTGTTAAACATTAAACAAACATCTAACCCCGAAGGAAGTAGTATTAGTAGTAGTTGATTGCATAATGTATGTTTTATAACTAAGTGAGCTTGAAAGGAATATCTAAGCACATGTGCAAAATTCAAAACATTTCAATCGATGTCAAGAAATCAATACAAGTATATAACAAGTCAAGAGAAGAAAAATTAATTTGGTTGGTCATCTCAAGGGTAATTTAATTATCAGCTTATAATTTTCAAATACAAATTACATAATAATAATAATAATAATACATGTTCAAATACAATGAATATAATTATAATTAGTTCTCTTAAAAAATGTATTAATCGTATTACCTTTTCACATTCGTGTATAGTGCTATTATATCAATTAATATATATATTCCAAAAGCACTTCAATTTAGAGTCTCTATATTATTAAAAAATCACATATAATATAATGATACTTACTGTGAGACGGAGGGAATATAATTAATGATATTCACATTCTTAGTTTATATCATATTCGTTTATTAATTTTAGCATGAGATCATTTGATGAAACAAACTAAAAAAATAAAATAAAGTAATAAAAATAAAAAAATGGTAATAATATTATATGTATGTGGGTGGATATATATATATATATATATATATAACAATAATCACAATAATAATAATAATAATCTAAAAGAGGGGAACCTGCATTTTAATTAATTTAATTGATCATTAAGCTGTAGATAATTGTAAAAAACAATGAACCTAAAATGAAATGAATTCCAATAGCCAAGAAAATAGAAAAACAAGAAACTTATAAGAAAGATATCCCGTGCCTCGCACGGGTTCCAAATTTGTATTAATAAAGAACATGATAAATATTAACTAACTTGCAAATTCATCAGGACTCTATCGACTCCAAAAGAAGTACAAGGGGGGAAATGCAAAACAAAAACAAACAAACTGGCTGAACCACAACCTGAATATTTGTGATGGAGGGAGATCCAAGTTTCTTAGGTTCAGGTGCAGTGACAACAAGCTTGTACCTGAAATATTAAGAAAGCAAACATGCAACTAATAAGCTATTGACAATTATAATGACACCGTGTTATTAGCATCTTAAAGTAACATCCCACTCTAAGAAAGGCAAATATATTTATATGGAGTAAAGCTGATATCTGCCAATACACATGACAATTAATTAAATAAAGTTGATATTTGCCAATACACTCATACAAGATGGCCAACGAGATGTTTGTTACACAGAGGGGAAAAAAATAACACATAAAAGCAACTATCAAGTACTCCCTCCACTCAAAAAAATAAGATCAATTTTGACATTTTAAAGTCAATTTGAGATATTTCGAATTCAAAATTGATGTGATTCATCTAGCTTTAGAAAACAATATATCTTCTAATTAGTAGTACTTTTTAGATAATTTACAATTTTAATAATAATATTGCCTAAAGATAAATAAATTCATATTAATTTTAAACTTAAAAATATCTCAAATTTACTTCAGAAAGTCTTATAGTTTGGAACAGTAGAAGTATATCATAAACATGAATACAAGATTATATGATGGATAACAAGTAAAGAGCATAATCTCATTTAAAGAAAGAAAAAGCAGTTCTATATCCTTTTCGCTTTCTTACTCTATAAACCTCGTTCAGAAGACTTGTTCTCTTTACTTATTTTGAATCTTAGTTTAGAGCTACCTGATCTTAACACATCCTTACCCATCAACCCATTATTTTTTGATCAAAGAAGAAAAGTGTAAAACTACAATACAATTTCCTGTTAAAGTATAATTTATGATGTGCACAAAAACGACAAGCATCATTGGTAGCAAATGGTAAGAACGTTCCAAAACACGGTACATTTCTGTTTCGAAACATAAGATGTGGCGATCCCAATTTTTTTTTACCATTACTTGACCTTCGATTGCACAAGCATTACTACAACTTTACTTTATGATTACAAATAAGGAGCATCCTCTTATACGAGTCTTGGCCATACAACCCATGGCTAAGATCGAATTTAATAGAAGACAAAGAACGACTAACTAAAATCAACCTCTAAAATATCTAGAATATTTACAAAGTATAATAATCACATGAGTAAATCTAGAACACCACTAGAAACCTTTATACGTAAAATAAGATTTCAGGGAATGCCAACTAATGTAGCCAAATGAGCGCCTTGTGGGTGTTAAGTAAGCGATGACATAACATAATCTTATTGAAAATGTACTTGTAGTGACACTACACTCAGAAACAACTCAACCAGTTTTAAATAAAACTCCACTATTTTTTACCATCTCCCAGTGTATCATGTTCCGAATAAATATAATCCATACTAATTAAGTGATTCGAAGAAACCTATCCCTACTGTATTTTGTATCACAAAAAAAAAGATGTATTCCGTTCCCAATTTCGTTCAATGTACCACATCGAACCACGATCTAGATAACATTGATTAGACCATTAATGGTTGAAAATCATGGGAGCACGTCCGCAAAAAGTTGTCATCTTAGGAGGAACCCACTCGAAGAAACCTACCCCTACTGTATTCTATACAACGAAGAAAAATGTTTTCCGTTCTCAATTTCGTTCAATGTACCACATCGAACCACAATCTAGATAACATTGATTGGACCATTAATGATTGGAAATCATGAGCACGTCCGCAAAAAGTTGTCATCTTAGGAGGAATCCCCAGATCTGTGCTGAAAAGACTCCTTGAGAGGATTGTGCTTAGACACAGTATTTTCTTTTTTTCTTTTTTTTCTTTGATAGGCATCCTTAGACACAGTAGGCTAACTCGTACATAGTCTAGCCGTCTAGGTTTTGTCTTTTATTCTTTTCTTATTTCTTTTTCTTTTAGTCATGTGTATATTGGTTGCACCTCCCTTGGCAGTAATCTATAATCATGTTATTAATTAATAAGAACAATTTCCATCATGCTAAGAAACTTCTACATATGTAGGTACATTTTATTTGAGAAATTGTTTAAGGCCTTAAATTTCTATTTATCTTTTTCGATTCAAGTCTTCTATTAGAAAATAAAAAACAAAAAAGTAAATTATTCCACACCAAGAGAGAAACTATATAGCAAAAGGAGAGCCTTTTTCTCCCATCACAAAAAGTATAATACACGATTACTTTTTTGTGAGACGGACAAACTAATCTCCCAAAAAGCTTATGCAAAAGTCAGTGTACCAGTTCCTCTTTTGAAGTGACAGTTGACAGAGTCAATAATTAGACGCATGATGGCAAAAAAACTAAGAAACAAAATAATAAAAACAGATTTACCTCTTCCACTTTATTTTCTCTATACGTGACATACAATGGAACTGCTAATAGGGGCTGGAGGGGTATCCAAATTACAAGAAAAATATAAGAAAGAAAAATAAGAAGAAAACAAAAGGAATCAACCAAACAATGATAATCCAAATTTGAGCTAGAAAGTTACCCTGATCTATTCCTCTCCTTCTGTGTGACAAAGAAGAAACTTCAGGATTGAATATTAAATATTGTTTCATACAAAAACTGAAGAAAGAATAACTATCTGTGGAGTATCTTTTGATAAGTCAAAACTGCGATAATTATTATGAATAATAAGAGTGTCTAACTAGTAGTGATCAAGAAGTATCAGATATCATATGGCATATAAAATAAACCCAAACTTATCTAATCTTAACAAGTATAGTCATAAAGCTATGCAAAATTGGAAGCTTATCAACTAACCCGCCAGTTGTTGCAGTTGCAGGCTGACCTGTAGCATCGTTCCTCTTGACATCAGCTAACACAGCATCAATATCGTCACCCTCAAAAGCAAAATACACCGGATACTGTAATAAAAAATAATATCATCTCGTTATAACTAATATAAAATTTTGGAAAGCTAGAACATGAAGAAATTCCAAGTCAATATTAAAAATCCCCAATGCTTATAGCATATGAATTTGATGCAAAGCATCTCTGCATCTCTTAGGAGTGGCAAATTAGGCATACAATAAAAAGACTACTTTCATCATGGCAGTGGAGTGGTAAATCAATGCCAACACAGAACGAAATAATACTTCATGTTCTTTCCAAAAGACAAGTAGAGAGTATGAAAGGAAAATTGCAGGTTCCAATAGAAGACATTGGCAAAAAACTTTTTTACGAATACGTAAGAATATCTGAATTACATAAGAAATAATCTAGTGCTATCTACGAAAAGCATGTAAATCAGTGAATGAAAGGTTGACAAAGGAGTACTAAAATCTTATCATTGAGCACCTCCAGGTGGCAAACAATGAAGATAAAAACAGAGTGAAACACAAGCACAAACGCTAGGTTTAATTATAGCAATAAGAATCATGTGAATGCAGAAAATAAGGAAGATACTTATTCCACTCACACGTATGTTGGCATGTATAAGTAATCGTTCAAGCTCCACCAGTAGATTTCTTATAAGCTCCTTTCCAGAATTATGGTCACCTTCCACGCTGTCTTTGTTCTCAGAACTAAATATCCGAGGAAGTAAAAGTAACAATCCCCCTAATGGCTTTTTCTGTCCAATATACTCTGTCATAGTGCCAAATGGTTGGCAAGAAAAATAATATCAGATATAGATGGAGAAATATAACAATAAAGTACTTAATGGTGCTGTGAGCTAATTAGGAATCATCTGAACAAAAAGCACCCCTATCCCAAGCCAAAACAGAACTGTATAATTTCATTTGTAGATCTTTGTTATACCTGGTGCACAAGACTTCCGCAAATAGCAAGTAAAACTAACAAATAAAAACAATTCATTGATAAAATTAAATGTGAAAGTGAAAACTAGAGTGTCCACATAATTCAGACATTACTAAGGGGGAAAAAAAGAAGGGGAAAAAAAAGTTCCAGAGTCCTGCTTTTGTTGTTTCCAGGTATTCTAGTAGAGGGGAAAAAAAAGTTCATGACACTAACATAAAAAAATTGTCATACACATCCATAAATAATAATAAAAATAATAATATCATAACTGAAATACAAGAATTCTAGCAACATCAACTGCTCCATAGGTGTATTTTAGCTTTGATTTTGTAGTTTCATTTCTGAATTCTGAATTTCTGATACTTTTGCTTTTATATAAAGATCATACCAATCAATTATGATCGCAAATTTATTGTCAATTTGCAAGTTAATTACATGTCTATAATATTTTGAAGAGAGTCAATTGAATAACTTTTAGGGGGGGTACTAATTGTAAAAGGTTGAAAACTACAAGAATTCTAATACAGCTCTACCCTCCAAAATCTTTGTGAATTTTAAATGACTAGACCTAAAAGCATCCATCGCAGAAGCTGAAGGAGAACATGAACATAAATTATAACTAAATATATTATGACCAAACACAGAAATTTCGTGCATTCTGTTTTATCCATAAGCCCCCCATAAAATAACAAAACATCTGCACCGCCATAGGACAGTTCCTCCACAAAGAAACAACAAACCTGGTCCTTACCCAAAACCCTACACATTAAACACTAAAGCTGCCTTACAATAAAGCAATTGAGATAATATTAGAACTAGAGTCAACATTCACATATTCTCTTTGCTGCTTCTTCAATCCCAAAGCATTGAGCTAATACCCTAGGAGGAATTAGAATTCGAAGACATGATATTATTTGGGATTGGATGCAAACCTGATGCAAACATCAAGCTATAGACATTAGATTAAAAACAGGGCACACAAGGCTTTGCACTGTATATAGATCTAGAGTAAATCAGTGCCATTGAGACTTTCAATGAGAGAGCATCAAAACAAATTTCTTATATTAGACGGAGTCTTTGCCTTCCAAATGAATGAAATTAATAGTTTGACAAATGAGAATTTGAGAAAGAAAAAAGAAAGACTTTCGAGGGAACCTTCCAGCCAAATTCGATGGTAAACAAAGAGTGACTATCTGGTGAACGAGAAACGGAGCAATCATTAGGGAGGACTGAGGAAAATCCTTCATGAATCAAGATGCTTCTACTTTTGACAAATACATAAAAGCAACAAAATTGTATCAATTGTTTTGTTTCCGAATGAGAAAGAGAAATGTTCCGTTAGAATATCTTAATATGAAGTTACCATTAAAAAAACTCCCTTCTTTACAATCTTTAATGTTTTATAGATTTGTAAATATTTTAGAAATCTCAATCACCTATAAATTAATATCAATTTCTGTCCAGATTATTTTTTGATAAAAGAAAGAAATTTTATTCGATAAAAAGAAATAATATAAGCATAGCAGAGAAAGAGTTCACCCACACTATTATAAGTGGGAATAAAAAGGAAACCCTCAAAAGAGGGAAGCTCTCCAAGGATAAGACACAAAAATACCCCCAAAACGAGTTTTGAAAGACTCACAGATGCCAAGATTATTTGAAAATGTGCTTGTTATGATATTTTTATGAAGTATATAGACCCAATGAAATGTTAGAATATTCAATGATTCCCATCTCTCTCTTCCTATTCTGGGACAAAATTTCATTTCTAGCATCGTTGTGGGGATTGGTTATGGGAGCTTTAGAGGAGTTGCTTGTTCATAGGGTTCTGTCAGATTCCACTCAGGACATACTTGTTAGCTATAGTTCCCATCGTCTTGTAAGGAACTAGAACTCGAACTGCCCACAGATACGAGACTAGCTCCTCTGGCCGTAGCAACTGCAGTTACTCTTGCTCCTAAGCTTCCAAATCCTTATTTCAGGGGATTAAGGCAAGAAGACGTTAGGCTTGCTGGCGGGCAATACTTTATTAGATTTTCTTTCTCTTCACACTTGTATTTCTTTGTAAGACTCCTTGTCCTCCCTTTCTACTCTCTTTTATCAAAAGAAAAAATACACCTAAACACACCACGGCAAAAGCCCATAAAGAAACAAGAAAAAGATCATATCTCGTAACAGGTATCACAGACTTTCGAAGTATCTTAACGACCTTTCTCCCTCCAAAACCTCTTAACCGAGTAAGCAACAAATTTCTGCCCATTTTCCACTCGAATATAAAATAAAATTCTACAATTTTTTGAAAGCATCTCTAGTCTTAAGATAAATATCTCCAAGTGTAGCTTAGCTGTCAATTGCCGTAAAATTAGAGAATCATTCTCTTCTTTCACATGCTTCTTTGGTTGGGGGTGGGGGGCGTGTGGAGCAATTCCTTCGTAGGATCTATCTTGGGGGTACTTCAGGGGAATTCTAGAGTCTTAATCCTTATAGGATTCGATATTTGACGACATGGCAAAAGGTAAGATAGCTGTAAATGTGCATTTTCCCACTTTGGGGTAAGATGCTAAGATAACCTTGATTTAGTCTTGCCTATAAGAGAGAGACCACTTTGTCTGGTGGGAGCTCATAAGTCACTAACACTAGCCCCTGGAAGTTTATTTCTTAGGGCTATCTCACCTTCTTATTCTTGGTTCATTCTCAGGTTAGTGACATGATATTTCTCTCTGTGATGCTTGTCCACATCACTGTTATCTTTCGTCCCGGCGGGACTCCCGGTTTCTTGTTTTCCAATTTGGGAGGGTGGACACATGTCATGGAACTGTTGTTTCTCCCTTAAACTTACCAATAGGGAGCCAGATGACATGGCTTCTCTCATCCTTCTTGAGTCTCATTCTCTCAAGTCTTTGTATTATTCAGATTCGTCTAGGAGCTTCTCTATCTTTCTCTCTCTTTTTATATAAATGAATATGTACAATAGCCTTCTTCCAATAACGATTGTAACATCGAATTTCATGCTCTATTAACTAAAAATTTTATTCTGTCAATATCTTCTCTAATTATATAGCCAATATAGCCCCATGCCATGCAATTGAAAATTATGTTTCACACACTAGTAATCAGTTCTTTATTGCGTACATAATGTTGCATTAACTTGCGCAAAAACTGAGATTTGTACATTTTCCATCCTTCAGAGCAAATTCAATATTCAATAAGCTAGCTCCAACTTTTTTAACCTTTAATTTTAAAATCGCAACTAATAACAAACAAATATACACAAATTTCACTACTAACCAACTCCAACTCCAAATTTCAATGGACTGAACAGAAAGCTTGGACCAATCGTACCTCGAATGAAAGTGATATTCAATTCACGAACCGGTAGTATGACAACTGTACGGGAGAGATCCGTATTTGGAGCAAAAAGCGAAGAGCCAGCGTGATGATTCAAGGAAGCCAGCCGCGATCCGAACGGCTCGCCGGCGATATCGTACTGGATGAGCCGGTAAACGTCGACAACGGTGGCGGCGTCGCAGAGCTCAACGCAAGCCAGTAGTATGAACAACAGTGACAACACTGAATACACTGACTCCAACACTTCTCTTCTGGCGGCCATTGATGGAGAGAAACGATAGCTAGGGTTTTTGGTGTGAGCAGTGTGGTGGTTTGATTGATCGATTGATCTGAAATAATAGTAAAGAAATGGTGATGGATGGGGTTTACAGAGTTTTCGGTTGTCTAGTGCAAATATCCGTCCAGTAGATGCGCCAATTGATTAGTTTAATTTTACATAATAACAATGACTTATCAAAATTACACAAGTAAAAACACAATGATTACGTGAAAAATGACAAAAAGAAAAATTCAAGTGGATTTAACAATTATAAAACGAGAAAATAGCATACTCCCTCCGTTTCAAATAATAAAATTATTATTAATTTTTAAAATTCAACTTGAAATATTTTTAAATTTAAAATTAAAATTAAGACAATTCATAAAGATTATGAAATAATAAATCAAAATTACATAAGTAAAAATACAATGATTACGTGAAAAATGACAAAAAAAAAATTCAGGTGGTCGGTAAAACATTAAGAATTATAAAATGAGAAAATAACATACTCCCTCAATTCCAAATACTAAAATTATTATTAATCTTTAAAATTTAACTTGAAATATTTTTAAATTTAAAATTAAAATTAAGACAATTCATAAAGATTATGAAATAATAAATCAAAATTACATAAGTAAAAATACAATGCCTACGTGAAAAATGACAAAAATAAAAAATCAGGTGGTCGGTAAAACATTAAGAATTATAAAATGAGAAAATAACATACTCCCTCCATTCCAAATAATAAAATTATTATTAATTTTTAAACTTTAAATTTAGATATTTTTAAAATTATCATATATTTTTAGATATTGCCGAGAATTGAACCCAAGACCCAGGTGGGTCACTGTCAAGAATTGAACCTAGGACCTCGCCTGATACACCAAACTGAGCTAGAGCTCATTAATAATAAATCTTATAATTAATAATACTTTTTAGATAACTTACAATATTCATAATTTTATTAATTTAAATTAAAAGAATTCATATTAATTTTAAATTTAAAAATATTTTAAGTTAACTGCAAGAAGCTGAACTTTAAGATTTAAATCATTACAAAGCGTTAAACCTTCTGCAATACATTCGCTAATTAGTTCGCCATATGTAGTTTGAATAAGGAATATATTATTCCCACCACATTTATTTTGAATTCTGATTCTAACCTTTTCAGCGTATAAAGGAAGGAAAACCTAATATAAATTTTTCATTCTAAAAGTCAGAATTACGATCCCTTCTCATAGTAATTTTTGACAAAAAAAAATCTTCATACTACCTGAAATGTGTTAGGTAGGACATTTGAGGTTTATTAACAATTCTTTACATCTATATGTATTAATTGCGGAATTTCCAACAAAATATTTTAAAATAGAGTGAATTAGTGTATAAGCATTATCTTCCACCTTTCTGTTTTCATTATTTTGCACTTCAACTTTTACTAAATTGAGAATTTCTAATCTTTGTGCAGGTGTTATATATAACATTATCCCACCACTTTTCAATTGATCAGTAAAACCAGCAATTATAAACTCAGCAATTTGTTTATCAGTATTTCTATTAGTTTTATACACAGTAGGATACATAAACATTTTATGCATAGTATTGAAAATACCATATTCATAGACACCATCTTTATTCCATTTATAGATACTTTCAGAACTATAACCAACTCTATCAATATTTAAGAAATTCTTCAAATAAAATATCCATAGGAGTTGGCATAGGATAGTAATTTCTTCCATACGAATAGTTGCGAAGCCACGTTGGAAGGTGTGGGGTCAATTGATCTCACTGATTTTTTTTTATTATATATGATAAATTTAGAAGAAATTTAAGTGTAATGAACAAATTGACCCCACTGAAATTTTAAAATTTTTTAATATACGTGATCAAATTGAAATTTTTATAACTTTCTCAATTCCATATTACTTCTACTCATTTATGCATGTATGCATCTTCCTCTAATATTTTTAAAATAAATAATAATCTAATTTAGATTATTTTCATAACATAAAGGAATTTAAATATTTATTAACAAATTTGTGATTAGAAAGAAGTATTAGGGGTCAATAAGGGGTACACACACACATATATATACATACATATATATAATGTAATTACTTATTATATTAACAATATTGTAACCAAATACATGTTTTATATATATATGTAACTGACTGAAAAACACAAAATTATCTAAAAAAATTGACTTGGGGACACAGTTTCCGAACTCCCGTCAAATTATTTATAAATCACAATATTTTAATTCCATTGGATTAAAATTCTGACTCCGCCTGTGCATACGAAACCATATTAGGTTAAGATTTAGTAGAGCAGTCAATTTTTTTGATTTCGATAATCCATAGTTAACATTTTAAATTAGTTTCCTAATTCTTCTAGGGAAACATCTTGCTCGCTGTCACCAGTTATTTCTCAATTTAAAACCGAAACATTTCTTGAAATATTCTTTATTAAAAAGTGTTATCTTGTAGGCTTAGATCACAAAGTTTTTTAACTAGCTATTAGTAAAGTCGTCATCATCATATTTTGGTTTTAAATTAAATTCTTTATTTGTGACTTTAACCGGAGGTCTAATGTTAACCGGTTGAATATTATCAATAGAAATCTCTTTGCATTTATTTAAGGAATTAGTTGTGACCTTCTCTTTAACACTTTCAATTTTATCTTCAATTCTTAGTAATTGTTTTCCCATAGTTTGAAAACACAAATTTGTATAATTATTTTATTTTATTGTATAGTTATTTTCAGAATTTGTATCTCCTGTCTTTATAAAAGTTGTAGCTTCATGACTTAGACTGCGTTTGATTACATCTGAATGCCTCTTAATAAATGTGTCTCTGATTCGGTCAAAGGCTAAATTTGTTTGGTAAAATTTTTTTTGCCTCTTAATCGTTAAGACAGAAAATAAAATCTAAATAACCCCAGCAGTTGACACAGTGGTTCAAATGACGCATTGGGATGAGCTGTAGACCCGGACATCCTGGAATCGAATCTCACTTGTAACAATTGTCAAAGGCAATAAAAACGCTAATGCGGCACGGGGACGCGGGTGCAAGCCCGTATAAAAAGCTTAACCTGGGGTAGAGAGATTAGTCCGACTGCGGTTGGGAAACTCCACATTAACAAAAAAAATCTAAATTATTCAGAGGTGAGTTTGAACGAAATTGACTATTTTTTGGACCAAAATAACATTTTCAATATTACAAAATTCTTTTTGTATCCTTAATTACTGTTACTAACCCTTAAACCCAATAGATCTGCGCCACTCAACACTAGATCTGTGAGTTAGGGCTTAATTTTGGATGCACGATGGAGAATTTTTTTGAAAAGGAATGAGATTGATCGAGATGAGAGTGCGAAGAGGGAGAGATTGAATGGAATTTTTGAAGTTGAAGTTCTTTATTTTAAAGCTGCTACAGAGTATTTCAAAAGTCATGTTGTAATTCCTGCATCACTGTTGTTCTAGTTTTTTTTTTTATTCTGGTGTGTTATTGAAAATTTCCGTGGAAGCTTTTGCAAGTCTGGGACTTAATAAAACTGGTTGATTATCTTACTCAAAGGGAGGATATCCCTTCTAGGATCGGAATCACCGGTGAATCACTTGGAGGTTGTACAAATAAAACTTGAAGGATAAGAACTTAAATATCTTTGTTGCTTTTATATGCAGAATTCATGGTTCCCCCTTATTGTGCAGGAATGCATCTGCGCCGCTAGCGGATTGCTTAGCAATTGATCGAAGATCATCTTCTTCCTTCATTAGAGGTGTATGTATGTTCATGTCAGAACTAAATGATTTTATCAAGTTGATAGATGTTATTTGAACAAATTGAATTCTCAGGAAGAAGAATCAAATTTTGGTACTCAATTTGTCCAAATAACATTATCAATTTGACAGATTTTATGGACAAATCTGATTTGGGGTTGTTGCTGGGTTTGGAAACTTAATTGCTATTTTCAATTTGGGTTCATATATTGTATTTTGAGTTTGTCTTGAAGTTTCGATCCAACTGGTAAGGTAGTTTTTGAAGGTGACATAGTTAGGTTGATGTTTACAATGGTTATGGAGGAAGACAAGAAGCTGGATTGTTGAATAGGAAGAGAGAGGGAAATAATAAAATACTGTTATTCAGACATTTTAAAAAAATTAATTATTAAATAATATTTTTTCATTTAAAAATATAATTTGACAAATACTCTACATTATTCAGATGTTTAAACTGTTCAAATCTTAACATTTAATTTTATCAAACAACAACCTTCCTGACCCTAATGTAATTTTTAGGGAGGATTCAAAAGGAGGATGTACTGCCATTATGGTAATACCCTTGTCTGTTTGCCATTTTCTAAAATAATCTTTAATTGCATTAATTGATTTTTCTTTATACTTTTCAGTAAAGAAAAACCAATAAACAAATGAAATAATTATTTCATTTTCATGAATATAATCATGAAATTCTTCTTTTAACATTTTCAATTCTTCAGAACTATAAGTTTTGAAGCTACCATGTTCTAAATATTTTATATTTATCTTGCATGAATTCATCATTAATTAATCTCTTTCCTATTAACAATGAATTCTTTATTAATAACATTTAATGTAAAATTTATTTTAGAAGGTGTAGGTGATCCAGTCTAGATCTAGTGGATTTTGCCTTTTCTTCCTTATATACTCCATGAGGAATATGTCAGAAGGACTCTCTGGTTCCTACTACAACACTATCAATAATAATACATTCTCTCTCTCTCTTTCGCTCTCTCTCTTTGAGGGACTGAGGAAGTAAAAGCCCTACTATTAGCAGCATTTTTATCAAAATTTATAAGGTTTTGATTTCGTTAAAATATTGTTGAGATTTCCGATGAAGGGATGAGAGATGGAAATGGAAATGGTGGTGGTACGAACATTAATTAGGAGAAGAAGAAAGTGTTGAACGGAGTTGAAGATGGTAGGTTCACAGAGGCAAAATGGTGAGAGTTATTTGCTTTTTAATTACTAGTTTTTAATTGGTTTTCTCCATTAACTAAGTGCTCAAGTACATGGAAAGTGATTATGTGTAAATTCTGTTTTACTAATTTAATACCATTTTCTATTTTGTGGAAAAGAAATAGTTAATTATAGTTGTAAGTATGATGGTATCTAATAATTAGTTACAGATAGTTTTTTTTCCCTTCTGTTTTGTTTGAAAATTTAGGTGTTAATGATAGTGATAAGTAATATTTTTCATAATTAATTATTACTTAGTTTTTTTTTTTGAAAAAAAATAACCTCTTAAATAGATGTTCATTTTAAAATTAATTTTAGTTTTTGTTGTTAAATTATAATATAATATTACATTTATGCCTACTTAGTTTTTATAAAATGTTTTAAATTAATTATAAAATGAGTCTTGTTTTAACACATCATCAATCACATCCTAGGTGTTAAAGTCATGTCATCATTTATAACGTGATAATTTTAATTGAACTAAAGTGAAAAAAACTAATAGTTTAATATTAATTTGACTCGGGTACTTAGTATAGAATAGATTACATTAATTTCGTATAAAATATTCTTGGCTATTCTAACTAAAGAGAATAAAGTGGCTTGTAATCTATGAAAACAATTAACATGCAGAATCTAAAACTATGGGAAACCAAAATTAAATAAATAGAGGTTAAATTAAAGCGAACCTGAACGTGCATGGAGGATGAGACTTCGTGAGTGCAAATCACTGGAGGGAGGGAGCAACCCTTTTTTTAATTAATTACGAATTAAAGAGAATATAATCGGTGACAGAATCAGAACATTTTTAGAGGAGAGTCAAAATATATCAATAAAAAAAAATTATCGTCTTTTATGACTCGAAAAAAATAAATTGATTATCGCATCGCATATCATAAATGTAATTTTCAAGTTGATCCCCAAATATCATGCGATCAGTCAATGAGAAGTCTTCTGGATAAAGCTCACCAAGACGAAGTAACTTATTTTTGTCAAATTTAGAGAACGAATCCCTTGGATCAAGGCATGATATGCATAAAAGTAACTTTGTGCTTGATTATGAAAAATGATTGTTCATCTCTTGAACAATTGAATCAACAACCTATCTTGTAATAATGAAAAATCAACAAAAAAAGATAAATTCTTGGATATGAATAATGAAAAAAGATTACCTGACAAAAAATCTCAACACGATAATGATGAAAATTAGTAATAATTTGTTTATTGCGTCTGCTACGACTGCGGGATCTCATGTTGTCTTCCATATTAATTATTGGGATCATGTTCTTCTCGCAAAAAATATTGTCTTCTTTCAAAAAATTCTCTATTTCCGCCTCCCTAAAATCTTGTAGTCAATCTTTCATTACCCCAATCAAAAATTTTTAGGGTGTCATTTGACCCCCCTAGACCCCCTAGTTCCGCCAGTGAATATAATTTCCCTCAAATATTTTAAAACCTTGTAATAAATTAAATTATATATGAGCTAATGACTCAACCATCGATATCACACTCTTGTATATCCTGCAAGCCGGAGCAATTTAAACTCTTAGGCTATGTTTGTTTGCAAGGATTACACTTGGGATAGGACTATTAATCCCAAGTGTCTTGTTTGTTTTTAAATTTGGACTTGGGACTATTAGTCCATGGATTATAAAATAACTTAATATGAGGGACTATTTAATACCATGTTTAGCTAGGTATTATAATCCCCATCATTTGGGACTAAAAATTTCTGAACAAAATTAACCTCAGTTTTTCTCTAAAATGACCATTTTGACAATTCGCCTATGCATGACTCTATTAATTGGAAATACCACAAAGAGCTTAGCCACGTGTAATTGTGTACAAGTCCTCGCTGCAGTTCCCATCTTGATAGATGATATCAATAGATTTTTTGCTTTCTATTAATTATTTTCTTATTTGTTGTCGCTTCTTTGATTAATTTGGCATTTTATATATATATTTCTTCATCAAGAACTTTTGTGTTAGTTATGAGCTTTATATTCTCAATTTGAATTCCCTAACACCATTTACTATCAGTAAATTTGAAATAGTACTGTGAATCATTGATTTTCACAAATAAAGTATGTCAGTAAGGATTTTAATTTGAATCATTAATTCTATTAGTTTTGACTTTAATGATTAAATTGTTTGTGCAAATATTCATCTCAACAAATAAACTTAACTAATCATGTACAGGGACGGGATAATACGACTGGTAATTAAGGAAGAAAATTTGTACCATTAATCGTCTCTTTTTTTTGGCTTATATAAGCAGAACGTGAAAGTATATTAGGCTAGGCTATTAAGGATTTTAGGTGTGTTAGGATTGTTTTATTAGTTGTTTTTTTTATATAATAATTTCGTAAGAGTATGGAGTCTATTTAAGATTTTAGGTTTTGTTTAATATTGTTTTATTAGTTGTTCTTAAATAATATTTTAAATTGAAAAATTAGTTATTTTAAAAAATTGGATTCTAGAAAAGCAAAATATATTTATTAGATTTATTTAGTTTCTATTGGCAGGAAAAGTTTAAAAATATTAGAGACTATAAGAGTGCTTTATTTTGTGAGGAGATTATGTTAAGAGAATACTCTATTTTGTGAGAAAAACTCTCGATTTCTGTCTTTATCTTTATTCTTTTGCTGATAATCTCTGGCCTCCAGAGTCCGGGCTCCATCAGAAAATTAAAGAGATAACAGTATTCTGTTTGGTTGGTAGGTTAATGCTTTCTTTTCTTTGGATTAGTTTAGAATTTAGATACACATACAAATAATGCTATATATCTAACTTTATTGTGTGCGTAGCTAGTTGATATGCAGGTGACGCTAGCTAGCTAGTTGATGCCATCGTATTTTCGTCGATATCATTCAGATGATTTAAGGGCATGTTCGGAAACTCCATATTCTAAATAACTTATAAATTAAAATATAAGTTGACTTATATATAAGTTATTTTAAGTTACGATTTATAAGTAAAGTGTTTGACATCAATTTGACTTATAATTTAAAAATTAAGTTAAAACAAGTTATAAAATTGTTCAGCTCATAATGACTTATAAGTTAAAATAATATAAAAATTAATAAAAATAATATTAATAAAAAGAAGGGCAACATAGAAGAGGAGCAAAATAGACATTATATTCGGTCAAACTAACTTATTTTTTTTTAAAATAAGTCACAAATAGTTACTTATTTTTTTGACTTAAAATTTAACTTATAAATAAAAAAATAAATCATTTCCAAACACTCAAATAATAACAAATATCAACTTATAAATTATTCCCGAACACCTCTTAATACGCTCGTCTATTCTACTTCGTTTCCTATTACATTCTTTTATGGTCGTCGCCAGTCTTCCACTAGCTAGAACTTGACAAATAGCAAAAAGCAAATATTTTTGTATGTTTCTGTCCGTATTTTTTGTTTTTATATATTTTTCCCTTCACTAGTTAAAAGTACAAATCAAGCAACAGTGTTTGATAATCATGTGATCTAATAAATACATGATAATAAAATTAATGTTAGGTAAAATGAAAAAAAAAATGTTGTTAATAAGAATTGATGGCGTGCTGGAATTCATTAAAATTTAAATGGCCCTGTATATCTCAAAATTAAAGAACAAAAAATTATGTTCATTTTTTGCTTTAAATTTACCAAATAATGCTTTTTTCTACAATGTCAAAAAAAAAACAACAAAATTTGGGTCTAAACGGCCTGCCTAGGTTATTAATGTTTTATAATTTATGCATTAATCTTTATATGTCCTTTATTTACAAACTATTTTTTGACCCCATTGGTCCATTTACGTGTATTACAATTAATATTTTCCTTCCACTACAAAAATACATAATAAGAAGTTTGTAATTATTATACAATGCAACTGCAAGTAATAGGGTCTATAAAGAAACAAATTCAAATGAGGTATCAGAATGGTTGATACACATAATATTTTCCTAACCTTACTCAGATTTTCTCTGATATATATATATATGGCCCGACCATCTCCTATTACTCGACAAATAATATTACACTTACGTGAATTAGAGGTAGCCAAATTCCACTAGTTCACAGTTCTTTCCTTGGGAATTCCTCATTTGTTTCTTCTTTGTGACCTCAAGATTCCCTCTAGCTAGCCAGCCGGCCATCATTCTATCATTTTTCCACAAGGGTCCTACTCGGTCTACTCCAAGTCCATCCCACACATTGAAATACAAATGTGGACAAACCAATTAATGTTTAATATCTTGCTCTAAACATCACCCCCGTCGCTCTCACCAAGTGTTTCTTTTTTTCCACGCTATATATTATTAGCTTCCAATTCTATTATCTAAAATATAATTTAGATTTGGTTTGGATGAAAAATACTACTCCGTCATCAAAAGAACGAGTAAAGTATAATTTATATATATTAAGAAAATTAAAAATAGAGGAAAGAGAGTAAAAAAATTTCAAATTTATTTTTAGTGGCCCCACATGATATTATATAAAGTAATAAGTACTTTTGTTTTTAATGCTAATGGACCCCACTAAATGACATATTTGTCCTTCACTTTATCTATTTTATCTCATCCTTTTAGGGACAAAAAATTATACTCCCTCGGTTCCTAAATAACTGACGTTATAGGTCAATTTTTTTGTTCCCAAATATTTGACGTTATAGTATTTCTAGGAGAATTTATATATATCCATATAATCCTCTCTTCTTCCTATTGGAGTCCTAAAGAAAATTAAAGACTTGAAAATTCTCTTTCTTCTTCTTATTGGAGTACTATAAAAAATTAAAGACTTAAGAATTTTCTCTCTCCTTTCTATTAGACTTTTTTATCTTTTTATGTATATCCGTGCAATCCTCTCTCCCAATACTATTGGATGAATAGACAAATGAATTGGAGTAATTAAGTTTCTTAATTAGTGTGCATTGACGTATAACGTCAGTTATTTAGGAACCGAGGGAGTACCCTTAATCATCTTTTCGAGGACGGAGAGAGTATGAAATAAATGTTTTGGAATGCATGGGGTTGAATCTTTTAAATGGATTCGGTTAGGGTGAAGTTGGTGGCACCAACTTCACCCAAGTAAATTCTATAGGTTTTCGTTGTATCGGTTATAGAAAATGTTGCATTGATAAGTTCTATAATTTTTTATTGCATTAGTGCCAACTTCACCCTAACCGGATGTCTTTTGAATGGTTGATCTTATGAAAGTTTTGAGCATTTGGTAATTTGCGAAAAATCTAAGCTAACTGGTAACTTAAAAAAAAACATTCTACTTTGAGTTACATCCGATCGAGGGCAAGTATTTCAACTTAAATGTGATTGTGAAATTAGATTCTTATATATTACTCTTTCTGTTCTAAATTATATGATCATTATTGACTTTTGAAAGTCAATTTAAAATATTTTCAAACTCAAAATTGAGATGTCTCATTAAAAATTATAAAACAATAAAATTTTCAATGAATAATATTTTTTAGATAGTTTACAATATTTAGTTTTGTAGTGATTAAAATTAAAAGAATTTATGTCAATTTTGAGCTTAAAAATCTCTTAAGTTGACTTTAAAAACTCAATTAATACTTATCAAATAATATTGAACGGAGGGAGTATTATGTCTAAAGCTTAAAAAACAAGAGGAAAAAAAAATGCGTAATTTAAAATTTTATTGAAGCTTGAAATTTACTTTGAAATTATACTCGATATTAAATTAATTATAAGTTCTTTAAGTATGAGTCTAGCAATGATTTATTACAACATGTTATTGAATGGCTTATACGTACAAAAAATAATTAGGAAGTATTTTACTTCTAATATTTCTACACAAAAGTTGTTTTGGAATAAATTTTTTTGACCAATCAAAGGACATTATTATATATGCTTCATCTTTTTAACAAATAACTCTTTTATAATCTTCCATCCATTAATTCTTCCACCACAAGCGCCTCCACGCGCGTTAAAATATACATGTGGACAAACCAGTGTTAACTAAAATCCTCAAAACATCTCGCTCTCTCTCTCTCATTGTAATTACATTATCCTATCACAAAGTTTTTACGGTTTTTTTTTAATATTTTTTTTTAATTTCTAGCACATACTTTCAGTAATTTAAATTAGCTTCCATGCAAGTTCCATTAGCAAAAATATGAGTTATAATTGGTGTAACACCCCCTTCCCAAAAAGGAAAGGGAGGTCACATTCAAAACACAACAAACCTCGAAATTACCAGAGCACTAATAACTTCAAAATATATAGTAATGACACACCATCAATGATGAACTGAATATCATTCTCCAAAAGAAGACAAAATAATCAAAACCTAAAATCAAATAAACCTAGATGGTCAAAGGCAATTCTCCCATCACATTAGCCCTGAATAACCCCTGCAAACCTGCTGGAAGAAAAACACAGCATGAGCCAAATGCCCAGTACGAATATAGATATGCAAAGATTTACAACTGAAATACGGAAACAATTGAGACAAAATACTGAACAAGGTTGAAAGGGAAAAAATATATAACCTCCCAAGATCTGAATAGAATATATCTTAATCAACAGAATTAACGAAACAAACCGAAGAGTACAGAAATAATGAACTCAAATATCTAACTCAATTAAATGAATTGAATTGAAATGAACAAAACTAACACAATGAAATAATAGGCTGAATCAAATGACTGAGTCTTGTTTCATACCGAGCTCAGAAATATATCTTGCCACATAGGCAAGTCAAATAATGCCCACATAGGCAAATCACACATTGGACTGCAGATCCAAATGTATGCAAAATCGGAAGGTATGTCTAGCACAAACATCACCAATTCGCAAAATAGAACAGAAACTAGGGTTAACCCATACGCCTCCCACAACAAAAACACCAAATGGCCCACTTCCTCCGGAGCCTAAACGGAGACGTCGTGGACTGATCACACCGCCACGAAAAGTGTCATGCCTCGGTGCTAAGAGGACATGCCTGTGGTACCCCCACAGGTGGTTATAGCTCAGGTATACCCTATCGCTTATTCTACAAAGATATAATGTCACAACACATGCAACATAATACCAACAAAAGGGTTCTAAATGTACATGTTGAACCAAATCAAATCATAAACACAATGTCTCCAAAAGAAAGTAACAACATGTACCGCTCTACAAAGATCAATAAATTTTATGCATGAAAAATAAATTCAAAAGATTACAAAATATGAAGTTTGGAACATCTAGATCAAACCAAAGCAAAATAAGAATTTAATTAGAAACGAAACAATTAAGCGAGCACCAAATTCTGAACGATTAGCAAAAATAAACAAATCAACATGATGAGAGCATCGCTGAAGAAATATGGAATATGTTTTAAATTATAATAGAAGGAAAAGAGTTCAAATTATAGAATAAAGTGAAGATGTCGAAGATCAAACTTCTATTCAAGAGCGTCAACAGAAATATAAGCGAAAGGTAACGAATGACGAGATATCACGAGATATAAAGAATATAACAATAATCAAAGGAGTGGAGTACGGAATCCGTACCTGATATGCAAAATCACTTATATCACACTCCACAAAATCTTAACCTCCAATGCCAACGATATCAAATACGAAATCTTAATCACCACCTAAATATATTCGCCTCGAATTAAATATAATCCAAACTAATAATTCCAAAATAATTTATAACTCATTTAAGATACCTTTAATTATCGCCTTAGATCACTATTAATATTTCAAAACTTAAAAGTCAATAATAAAACTTAAGAAATCTTAAAACCCCAATATAGCAACTATTTTTAATACGTCAGTCCGCTATTCTGATCTTATCACCATTAATTAAAACTTATTTGTCAAATTAACTAGCTTTAACAGAAACTAGACTTCAAATACTCCAATTTAGCCTCAAGAATCACCCAAATCGGATTTAAAATCATTAAGTTATACATTTTTAAATATTAGAACTTATTGCTGAAAATTCTGCTACAAAAATTCTAAATCAGCCCCTTCTTAAAATTCACAACAAATTATACGTTAATCTTTAAAGGTTCAAAATTGGTGAACATATTTTCAACTTATATACGTATAATATATCCAAAAATTATAAACGATCCAACGGTCAGATTAAGAGATATAACCCACACAATAAACCTAAAAATATAGAAACTGATTTTCAGATTTTAACGTTTACGTTCAATCAAATTATATTCCTCTATATAAATTTATCTCCTCATTCTGATTATCATGATATCTACTTTCATATCTATATTTAATTTAAAAATAATCACTAATTTAAAAATTCTCATAACTAAACTTAAAATTAAAATACGAAATAATATTTACCTTCATTGTTCGCCTTCCTTCAATACGCAGCAGTAAAGAATCTGACTTTTGGGTCTCCTAGAGTCTTCAAAATCTCTTCATATCTCCGAAAAATTGTAGCTCTCAAAAAGATACACGAAATAGGCTCAAGAATCACTCGATTCGGAGTTAATATGACTGAGTTACGAATTTTTAAAACTAGGGTTGAAAATAGTCGCGGGAATTAGAATATATTGCGGTTTTCATCAATTTTAGGCATGAAGATGATGTCAAATAACTTTTATTCCTATTTATAATTGTAGAGAACGAAAAACTGAAGAAATAGACTTTGGATTCACTCAATTCTGACATCGGATGAATTAATTATGATTTTTCTAATGAGCTGCAGTGCGTATGATTATTCTACGCGGGAATTTAACTAACCAAATTAGAATAGGCTTAGGGTTACATCATCACTCTTTAAATATGAATAGGAATCAATATAAGAGTTACCAAAATCCTAATGGACTACTCAATTTTAATTAAATCAATTATTTAATAGTCTACTAAAAGAATTTAACTATCCAAACAAAACAAGGAAGAAAAAAAATAGTAACTTACCTTTTCCAATTCAATTATACTATTATAAATGAAATCAATTAATATTTAATTATTCACAAAAATATGGGTTATTACATTCTTTCTCCCTTAAAAATAATTTCGTCCTCGAAAATTCAAATAAATTATAGAAAGTTTTATTTTTATTTAAATTGAATAATTATTCATGAACTTTAGTTAAGACGTTTTAGTAGTATCGTCCTTTGTAACGATCAAGGCTGATAAATCCATCGGTCCACATAATTATCCATGTACTTGTAGAAGATTCGGCAGCTACAACATCAAGCCTTGGTAAGGTCTTCGTTCTGCATCAAATTAAACCACATGCTCTAGAGCTGGTGCGGCCCCGTCAATTTCTTGATTTTCATTCTTGCAAACGTACTCTTCGGAACGTAATTCGAAAACCCATAATTTTCTCCACATCCATAATCAAGTTCGAATACCCAAAATATTCAAAATTATCTTTAATTCGAAAAGAAAAACTCATGTTCTGCACATGATTAGGATCTAACAATTTATTATATAAAAACAAATTCATGCAAAACTACAATAACATTAGATAAACAAAATAACTCTACAAATTATATCACCAACTCTTCCTAAGTTCTTCAAGAGCCTCAATCCAAATTAATTGTCAAATATTATTACACCCAAAAATATATTACTAAGACCTCTTCATCGCCATAATCAAATTCTAAGTCAAATTTTATTATTAGTATAAGCAACATATAGATGTTCAAGATCTCTAAAAATCAATTGGATTCACCACTAATCATTTAATAAATCATCATTCTCTTAGTGTAAACCTTAACCCAACATATTTAAAAATCTCCTCATACTATCACAAAAACAAAACTTCGCATCACATAACTCTAATATTCTATTCCACTAGAAATAACCGCAAAATTGATCATTAACTCCAAATGATTAATCTAATCACCTCGAATATCAACAACTCAAATTTATAAGAGATCATCTATGCTTAATAGAAAAATAACTCTAACAAATAATTATCCAATATCAAAACTCGCTGATACAAATACTCATATTATAATCGTATGATCATTTCTTAACCGTACAAAATATAGCTTTATTCTCCATAATGATCTAATCACAATTCTTACTAATATTATTGCTCCATCGCATAACAATAATAACCTTGGTAAAATTATCTCACCTTCCTCAAATCAACTACAAAGCAAAAAGAGACCAACACCTGGTCAAAATCAAAACCAACCAAACAGAGACCCAAATCAAAACAAACTATTACGTCTACCCAATGGTTTACCCACAACTCACAGGTCAAGCCTAAAGGCAATCTACAAAATCATAACCTAAGCTCTGATACCAACTCTGTAACACCCCCTTCCCAAAAAGGAAAGGGAGGTCACATTCAAAACACAACAAACCTCGAAATTACCAGAGCACTAATAACTTCAAAATATATAGTAATGACACACCATCAATGATGAACTGAATATCATTCTCCAAAAGAAGACAAAATAATCAAAACCTAAAATCAAATAAACCTAGATGGTCAAAGGCAATTCTCCCATCACATTAGCCCTGAATAACCCCTGCAAACCTGCTGGAAGAAAAACACAGCATGAGCCAAATGCCCAGTACGAATATAGATATGCAAAGATTTACAACTGAAATACGGAAACAATTGAGACAAAATACTGAACAAGGTTGAGAGGGAAAAAATATATAACCTCCCAAGATCTGAATAGAATATATCTTAATCAACAGAATTAACGAAACAAACCGAAGAGTACAGAAATAATGAACTCAAATATCTAACTCAATTAAATGAATTGAATTGAAATGAACAAAACTAACACAATGAAATAATAGGCTGAATCAAATGACTGAGTGTTGTTTCATACCGAGCTCAGAAATATATCTTGCCACATAGGCAAGTCAAATAATGCCCACATAGGCAAATCACACATTGGACTGCAGATCCAAATGTATGCAAAATCGGAAGGTATGTCTAGCACAAACATCACCAATTCGCAAAACAGAACAGAAACTAGGGTTAACCCATACGCCTCCCACAACAAAAACACCAAATGGCCCACTTCCTCCGGAGCCTAAACGGAGACGTCGTGGACTGATCACACCGCCACGAAAAGTGTCATGCCTCGGTGCTAAGAGGACATGCCTGTGGTACCCCCACAGGTGGTTATAGCTCAGGTATACCCTATCGCTTATTCTACAAAGATATAATGTCACAACACATGCAACATAATACCAACAAAAGGGTTCTAAATGTACATGTTGAACCAAATCAAATCATAAACACAATGTCTCCAAAAGAAAGTAACAACATGTACCGCTCTACAAAGATCAATAAATTTTATGCATGAAAAATAAATTCAAAAGATTACAAAATATGAAGTTTGGAACATCTAGATCAAACCAAAGCAAAATAAGAATTTAATTAGAAACGAAACAATTAAGCGAGCACCAAATTCTGAACGATTAGCAAAAATAAACAAATCAACATGATGAGAGCATCGCTGAAGAAATATGGAATATGTTTTAAATTATAATAGAAGGAAAAGAGTTCAAATTATAGAATAAAGTGAAGATGTCGAAGATCAAACTTCTATTCAAGAGCGTCAACAGAAATATAAGCGAAAGGTAACGAATGACGAGATATCACGAGATATAAAGAATATAACAATAATCAAAGGAGTGGAGTACGGAATCCGTACCTGATATGCAAAATCACTTATATCACACTCCACAAAATCTTAACCTCCAATGCCAACGATATCAAATACGAAATCTTAATCACCACCTAAATATATTCGCCTCGAATTAAATATAATCCAAACTAATAATTCCAAAATAATTTATAACTCATTTAAGATACCTTTAATTATCGCCTTAGATCACTATTAATATTTCAAAACTTAAAAGTCAATAATAAAACTTAAGAAATCTTAAAACCCCAATATAGCAACTATTTTTAATACGTCAGTCCGCTATTCTGATCTTATCACCATTAATTAAAACTTATTTGTCAAATTAACTAGCTTTAACAGAAACTAGACTTCAAATACTCCAATTTAGCCTCAAGAATCACCCAAATCGGATTTAAAATCATTAAGTTATACATTTTTAAATATTAGAACTTATTGCTGAAAATTCTGCTACAAAAATTCTAAATCAGCCCCTTCTTAAAATTCACAACAAATTATACGTTAATCTTTAAAGGTTCAAAATTGGTGAACATATTTTCAACTTATATACGTATAATATATCCAAAAATTATAACGATCCAACGGTCAGATTAAGAGATATAACCCACACAATAAACCTAAAAATATAGAAACTGATTTTCAGATTTTAACGTTTACGTTCAATCAAATTATATTCCTCTATATAAATTTATCTCCTCATTCTGATTATCATGATATCTACTTTCATATCTATATTTAATTTAAAAATAATCACTAATTTAAAAATTCTCATAACTAAACTTAAAATTAAAATACGAAATAATATTTACCTTCATTGTTCGCCTTCCTTCAATACGCAGCAGTAAAGAATCTGACTTTTGGGTCTCCTAGAGTCTTCAAAATCTCTTCATATCTCCGAAAAATTGTAGCTCTCAAAAAGATACACGAAATAGGCTCAAGAATCACTCGATTCGGAGTTAATATGACTGAGTTACGAATTTTTAAAACTAGGGTTGAAAATAGTCGCGGGAATTAGAATATATTGCGGTTTTCATCAATTTTAGGCATGAAGATGATGTCAAATAACTTTTATTCCTATTTATAATTGTAGAGAACGAAAAACTGAAGAAATAGACTTTGGATTCACTCAATTCTGACATCGGATGAATTAATTATGATTTTTCTAATGAGCTGCAGTGCGTATGATTATTCTACGCGGGAATTTAACTAACCAAATTAGAATAGGCTTAGGGTTACATCATCACTCTTTAAATATGAATAGGAATCAATATAAGAGTTACCAAAATCCTAATGGACTACTCAATTTTAATTAAATCAATTATTTAATAGTCTACTAAAAGAATTTAACTATCCAAACAAAACAAGGAAGAAAAAAAATAGTAACTTACCTTTTCCAATTCAATTATACTATTATAAATGAAATCAATTAATATTTAATTATTCACAAAAATATGGGTTATTACATTCTTTCTCCCTTAAAAATAATTTCGTCCTCGAAATTCAAATAAATTATAGAAAGTTTTATTTTTATTTAAATTGAATAATTATTCATGAACTTTAGTTAAGACGTAGTATCGTCCTTTGTAACGATCAAGGCTGATAAATCCTTCGGTCCACATAATTATCCATGTACTTGTAGAAGATTCGGCAGCTACAACATCAAGCCTTGGTAAGGTCTTCGTTCTGCATCAAATTAAACCACATGCTCTAGAGCTGGTGCGGCCCCGTCAATTTCTTGATTTTCATTCTTGCAAACGTACTCTTCGGAACGTAATTCGAAAACCCATAATTTTCTCCACATCCATAATCAAGTTCGAATACCCAAAATATTCAAAATTATCTTTAATTCGAAAAGAAAAACTCATGTTCTGCACATGATTAGGATCTAACAATTTATTATATAAAAACAAATTCATGCAAAACTACAATAACATTAGATAAACAAAATAACTCTACAAATTATATCACCAACTCTTCCTAAGTTCTTCAAGAGCCTCAATCCAAATTAATTGTCAAATATTATTACACCCAAAAATATATTACTAAGACCTCTTCATCGCCATATCAAATTCTAAGTCAAATTTTATTATTAGTATAAGCAACATATAGATGTTCAAGATCTCTAAAAATCAATTGGATTCACCACTAATCATTTAATAAATCATCATTCTCTTAGTGTAAACCTTAACCCAACATATTTAAAAATCTCCTCATACTATCACAAAAACAAAACTTCGCATCACATAACTCTAATATTCTATTCCACTAGAAATAACCGCAAAATTGATCATTAACTCCAAATGATTAATCTAATCACCTCGAATATCAACAACTCAAATTTATAAGAGATCATCTATGCTTAATAGAAAAATAACTCTAACAAATAATTATCCAATATCAAAACTCGCTGATACAAATACTCATATTATAATCGTATGATCATTTCTTAACCGTACAAAATATAGCTTTATTCTCCATAATGATCTAATCACAATTCTTACTAATATTATTGCTCCATCGCATAACAATAATAACCTTGGTAAAATTATCTCACCTTCCTCAAATCAACTACAAAGCAAAAAGAGACCAACACCTGGTCAAAATCAAAACCAACCAAACAGAGACCCAAATCAAAACAAACTATTACGTCTACCCAATGGTTTACCCACAACTCACAGGTCAAGCCTAAAGGCAATCTACAAAATCATAACCTAAGCTCTGATACCAACTCTGTAACACCCCCTTCCCAAAAAGGAAAGGGAGGTCACATTCAAAACACAACAAACCACCTCGAAATTACCAGAGCACTAATAACTTCAAAATATATAGTAATGACACACCATCAATGATGAACTGAATATCATTCTCCAAAAGAAGACAAAATAATCAAAACCTAAAATCAAAATAAACCTAGATGGTCAAAGGCAATTCTCCCATCACATTAGCCCTGAATAACCCCTGCAAACCTGCTGGAAGAAAAACACAGCATGAGCCAAATGCCCAGTACGAATATAGATATGCAAAGATTTACAACTGAAATACGGAAACAATTGAGACAAAATACTGAACAAGGTTGAGAGGGAAAAAATATATAACCTCCCAAGATCTGAATAGAATATATCTTAATCAACAGAATTAACGAAACAAACCGAAGAGTACAGAAATAATGAACTCAAATATCTAACTCAATTAAATGAATTGAATTGAAATGAACAAAACTAACACAATGAAATAATAGGCTGAATC
This sequence comes from Aralia elata, assembly GCA_034770075.1. Lineage (NCBI taxonomy): Eukaryota > Viridiplantae > Streptophyta > Magnoliopsida > Apiales > Araliaceae > Aralia > Aralia elata. The sequence goes on along the minus strand of CM068381.1, from coordinate 45,615,061 downwards.
AAATGACTGAGTGTTGTTTCATACCGAGCTCAGAAATATATCTTGCCACATAGGCAAGTCAAATAATGCCCACATAGGCAAATCACACATTGGACTGCAGATCCAAATGTATGCAAAATCGGAAGGTATGTCTAGCACAAACATCACCAATTCGCAAAACAGAACAGAAACTAGGGTTAACCCATACGCCTCCCACAACAAAAACACCCAAATGGCCCACTTCCTCCGGAGCCTAAACGGAGACGTCGTGGACTGATCACACCGCCACGAAAAGTGTCATGCCTCGGTGCTAAGAGGACATGCCTGTGGTACCCCCACAGGTGGTTATAGCTCAGGTATACCCTATCGCTTATTCTACAAAGATATAATGTCACAACACATGCAACATAATACCAACAAAAGGGTTCTAAATGTACATGTTGAACCAAATCAAATCATAAACACAATGTCTCCAAAAGAAAGTAACAACATGTACCGCTCTACAAAGATCAATAAATTTTATGCATGAAAAATAAATTCAAAAAGATTACAAAATATGAAGTTTGGAACATCTAGATCAAACCAAAGCAAAATAAGAATTTAATTAGAAACGAAACAATTAAGCGAGCACCAAATTCTGAACGATTAGCAAAAATAAACAAATCAACATGATGAGAGCATCGCTGAAGAAATATGGAATATGTTTTAAATTATAATAGAAGGAAAAGAGTTCAAATTATAGAATAAAGTGAAGATGTCGAAGATCAAACTTCTATTCAAGAGCGTCAACAGAAATATAAGCGAAAGGTAACGAATGACGAGATATCACGAGATATAAAGAATATAACAATAATCAAAAGAGTGGAGTACGGAATCCGTACCTGATATGCAAAATCACTTATATCACACTCCACAAAATCTTAACCTCCAATGCCAACGATATCAAATACGAAATCTTAATCACCACCTAAATATATTCGCCTCGAATTAAATATAATCCAAACTAATAATTCCAAAATAATTTATAACTCATTTAAGATACCTTTAATTATCGCCTTAGATCACTATTAATATTTCAAAACTTAAAAGTCAATAATAAAACTTAAGAAATCTTAAAACCCCAATATAGCAACTATTTTTAATACGTCAGTCCGCTATTCTGATCTTATCACCATTAATTAAAACTTATTTGTCAAATTAACTAGCTTTAACAGAAACTAGACTTCAAATACTCCAATTTAGCCTCAAGAATCACCCAAATCGGATTTAAAATCATTAAGTTATACATTTTTAAATATTAGAACTTATTGCTGAAAATTCTGCTACAAAAATTCTAAATCAGCCCCTTCTTAAAATTCACAACAAATTATACGTTAATCTTTAAAGGTTCAAAATTGGTGAACATATTTTCAACTTATATACGTATAATATATCCAAAAATTATAACGATCCATACGGTCAGATTAAGAGATATAACCCACACAATAAACCTAAAAATATAGAAACTGATTTTCAGATTTTAACGTTTACGTTCAAATATCAAATTATATTCCTCTATATAAATTTATCTCCTCATTCTGATTATCATGATATCTACTTTCATATCTATATTTAATTTAAAAATAATCACTAATTTAAAAATTCTCATAACTAAACTTAAAATTAAAATACGAAATAATATTTACCTTCATTGTTCGCCTTCCTTCAATACGCAGCAGTAAAGAATCTGACTTTTGGGTCTCCTAGAGTCTTCAAAATCTCTTCATATCTCCGAAAAATTGTAGCTCTCAAAAAGATACACGAAATAGGCTCAAGAATCACTCGATTCGGAGTTAATATGACTGAGTTACGAATTTTTAAAACTAGGGTTGAAAATAGTCGCGGGAATTAGAATATATTGCGGTTTTCATCAATTTTAGGCATGAAGATGATGTCAAATAACTTTTATTCCTATTTATAATTGTAGAGAACGAAAAACTGAAGAAATAGACTTTGGATTCACTCAATTCTGACATCGGATGAATTAATTATGATTTTTCTAATGAGCTGCAGTGCGTATGATTATTCTACGCGGGAATTTAACTAACCAAATTAGAATAGGCTTAGGGTTACATCATCACTCTTTAAATATGAATAGGAATCAATATAAGAGTTACCAAAATCCTAATGGACTACTCAATTTTAATTAAATCAATTATTTAATAGTCTACTAAAAGAATTTAACTATCCAAACAAAACAAGGAAGAAAAAAAATAGTAACTTACCTTTTCCAATTCAATTATACTATTATAAATGAAATCAATTAATATTTAATTATTCACAAAAATATGGGTTATTACAATTGGTTTGAGAGAAAAATCTGATAAAAAAAATATTTTGGGGTGTTTGTATTGAAAATATCTTTGAAATTCAATCTCCCTTATGAAGGTTCTGAGCAATTGTTTACTTAAAAGGATATTCTACTTTGAAATTACAGTCAAGTGCGATCGTTTTTTAACTTAAAAGTTATTCTGTGTTAGTTTTTGATAGTATTTATTTTGTCGCATTTATTTTTTTTCTTTTACTTTCCTTTCCCTTGCATGTCTTCAAGTAAATGATGAACGACTTAATTTATAAATCAACACATTAATTCCTTCGCTTAATTGAATCTGCACGTAAATGAATGTCTACTCTGATATCATGTCTTAATAGTTAATTCAAGTCTTAACTGTTGGATGTAAAATTTTATATCTCAAGCCTTACCTGAAAAGCAGACCGTAACGATCATAGAACAGTGCAAAAGCAAAAAATATAATTAACTTCTTTTTGAAAAGGGTGAAAATTAATCTACATGCATTATTAGCATAGTATGTGTAATATGTTGGTAGATCGAATAATTGAAGGGGGGCCATTCTGAAAAAGACCCTTTAGTCCTTTCAAAAAGATTATTTTCCACCACTAAATGATGCTATTTTCTGTGGTAAAATGGGGAGCTCACATGGCTGAATGTTCTTTTTTCCTCCCATATATTTCAGTACTCTAGCTATTATCTTTCGCCAAACTTTTTCTATCTCTCTCTGCTTGTTCAAGCATATATATAATCCTTTAAAAATCCAAAAGGAATCATACATTCTTTACTTCCATGGTAGTTTCTGAATCTTCTATTGAATTTTCTTGACAAGTAACTTTTTAATTTGCTTGTGCATGCAAGAACCTTATATCCATTGCTTCCTTATATATATGCCAAACTATAACCTTTAAATTTTTTCAGCTGCAACTTTCACATCCAGCAGAGAAAACAATTTAAAGTTTCTTTTTCTGCATGAACTCATCCGCCGAGCGATTTGGGATCAAGTTTTTATTAGGTAAAAAAAAAAATTAGTTATCCTCATTTTATTTTATGTATTCAGACTACTTATTCTCTCCATTAATTTCTTAATCTTCTTTAAAATTAACTTTTCTTTTGTGGGTGTGTGTGTGAGTGTGGAGGATGTGTGTGTGTGTGTATATATATGAATTTCAATCAGGATTAATTGGAACATCAAGTACTTTCATAATTAAACTAAAAAAATAGTGTACTAAAAATTCAAAATACATGTCCTACATGTCAGAAAAGAAAAAAAAAAGGAAAAACAAGAATGTTATAAATTTATAATCGTTATTTATTTATTTATATATTTGTGTGGAAGTGAAGAAGACGTATCCATAGCAACTAAAATTATGAAAATTTAGTGATAAATTATATGTGAATCTTCTTTTCCCTTTCCCTTTTAGAATAATATAAAATTAAATTCACTGATATTAATGGTTGTTATTATATTGTTCAGACAGATAATGTTTGATTATTTAATTTAGGGTGCTAGAGCACTGGTTAATTAATTAATATAAGAGCATGGAAAATGTTAACGGTGGCTTGCCATTACAAGACTTGAGAATAGACATCATCCCTCAGCCAGGCGCTCATTTGTATCTATATCCTCGTACGTATACTTGAACTTTCTCTTCCTTATTTCTCAATTTGTTAATTTTATGATTAATTCTAAGTTATGAAGATCTGTTAGTTTAATAAGATTCTCTCAAATTTTCAATTTAATAGGATTCTTGAAACATCGGATCACGTGTTCTTGATCTTTTGTGTTTTTAGTTGGAAATATTTTTTTTCAATTGTCACGAATTATGCACAAAAAGTCGCGTACAAACAATATATCACATAAGAGAAAAATAAGATTGGAAGTAAATCTACCATTTGAATTTTTACACATCTTAATTGGTTCGTATGCAAATGGGATATATCGTTTGTAGACAATTTTTTGTGAATATTTTGTGCACATAGAATTATTTTAGAATTATTTTAAGGAAATGAGTTTTTCGGATTTGACTCCCCTCCGTTAGACTTTTAATTTCTTCCAATTCTATTTAATACACTAATTTTATTTTTTATTTTAACTTTTGTTTAGTAATAATCCAAACATGTTAACCGATATTTCATTATAATGAAATTAATTCTACAAAAAATTTAGAGTCATTAATTGTGCTCTTACCTTTAAAATTAATATGAATTTTAATTTAACTACAAAAAATTAATAAGAATTTTTAACCATGCATTAAAGTTATAATAAAAAAAATATTTATGTTCATCAATTAATAATGAAAAAATATAAAATTATTTTTTTGGAGTAAAGATATAACTCACTATTATAAATCAAACGTTTAGTGTTAATATTAATTATTTTTTTATCAAAAATATAATGTTTAGTGTATTGGATGAATAAAAAGGAATGTGTACATGAGGGAAGACAAGTTCAAACCTTTCTGTTCATTGCACGAAATTGACACAAGTAAAATGTTGTGCAGAGATATACTCCCTTTGACTCTGTTCAAAAGGAGGAAAAAAATACTTCTTCTTTCCCAATAAGAATATCATGCCAAAATGAGATCTTACGTGCATGAAGATTCTAATGATGGGAGTACTAAAGTGTGGGTTAAATACTAAAGTATGGGTTATTGACACTTGGCATAACCCAAACCTATGCACTCATTTGAATGTACTTACATACCAATAAAAATATTTAAAAATAAATTCTTTTTTTTTTGTTCATAATTTTTTTATATAAATTTTCATTACTCTTTTAAATTATAAATTTTTTAACTACTAAATTTAATAGAGTAAAATTTGTTATTATGACTAAATTATAATAAATCCACCAGGTATGAAACTTGCAAGCTCCCGACTTGTCAAAATATTTGAACTCTTTAATAAAAAATTGTTTTCAAAACAATTTTTTTTAAATGTAAAAAAAACAAAAAAAAAACTATAAATTGTTGGAGTTTCATCGCAATTGCATTGTACATGTGCACTTTAAGGAAAGACCGAAACTAAAGAGTAAAAGAGACTCTTTAGAAGATTATGCTCCATCCGTATTAGGATAAAAGTCTTTCATTGATTTTTATGGCTAAATTGACCATTTTTCAAATCAATATATCTTATTATTTTTTTATATATATGTAAAAAGTCTATAAACATTATAACATTTAAATTTTTTCAATGGTCAATTTGATATATTGATTTGAAAAATGGTCAATTTGACCACAAAAGTCAATGGAGGACTTTTATCTTGGGACGGAGGGAGAATAAGACATTAATGTACCAAAATGAAAAAAATTGTGCTCCCTTGGACAAAGACTATAAGAAAGTACTACACCCATCATTTTTTTCACAAAAGAGTCTCTTTTAATTTTGTTTATACCAGTAAAATTTAAAAATTAAATTCATTGTAAATTTATATAATTATGATTAATGCAACAACCAATATTATAAATTACTTCAAAAATAAAATAAATTTATTTTAGAATTTTTAAATATAATAAATTAATTAGAATTAATCTCAAACTACATTCTTTTCATAGATCCACCTATAAAGGATAAAATATCAACCAATTATAATCTGACATATTATTTTAAACTTATTTTTTTATAAATATCTTTCGTCACACTAACCATTCATATTATTCTTTAAACATCACAACAAGATTCTCCTAATTTTTGTATATTTTCTCCTGAAATTCATCTTATCTCTCTCACAAGTCAAAAGTTTCAAGTTCCAACATCTGATTCATCTGAACGATACAAATGTCTCCCGTGAGTCCCGTTGGGCAAGTTGTATCGGTCTTCCTCTTTCTTTGTCTCTCCCCGTTATTAAGTGTGAAGGTCAATCTCATTATCTAATTAAAATTTTTCTGCAGAAAGAAGAATGTAAATTAAAATTGGGAACAACTGATTTAGAAGAAGGCTCGAATAAGCTTACCATTGTAATTTGTGATTTTGATTCCAAACAAACTTCTCTTTTTCTCTTTCGGCAAAATTTGGTGCCAACTGGCCTTGGCTCAGTTGGTACCCAGGCCTCTTGTTTTTCTTGGTTCAATCTCTACCCCCGAATTAGCAAAAAAAATAAAAAAATAAAAAATAAAATTTGGTGCCGAATTATTAATGCATGTAACATGTTTGCTTAAATGCCTCATATGAACTTTGTTGAAGAATAACTCCCAGTAGTTTCAGATAAGTCCAAACTAATGTTTTTATGTTCCCTTTTAGATGAATTCTTGAATAGATGAGTGGCAGTGGTGATTATGTAAACTAGGAACTAAAACTTTTTTTCCTTTTATTACGTTTGGATTGCAGGAATCAAGGTAGGAATGAATGACTCATTCCTATGGAATGAAAAAAATTATGTTTGGTTGTTCTATTGGAATTGAATGAACCATTCTTATTCCTGTCAATTTTGTGAATTTTATTCCTAGGAGGAGAGTATGTAATGACTCATTCCAATTAGGAATGGAATGAATCTTTTCAATTAGGAATAGAATGAATCATTCCACTCACCATTCTACTATTCTATTCCCATCTCTATTCCATTCTTTGACCAATTCCATTCCTTCAATCCAAACGTAGCATTAGGCTTTTACTACCATAATCGTAAAATTATTTTGATTTTATTGATTTAAAAAAGTTTATCTTTGTACAAATCAAATGTGTTTCTATTAGTAGAAAATTTTGTTAAGTATATTAAAATAGGAAGTGTTTTCGTGAAGTGAAAAGAAACAGAAGTTGCAATTTTAAGTCAGAAGGCACCCTAAGGCTTACGATTACTTGGGATTTGATTTGCGTGACAATAGATTGATTGATATCAATATTTGGAGATCTTTACATTTTGCACATTTTCCACTTTTGAAGCCTATACAAGAGAACAAAGATCTGGCTACCTTCATAAAGCTTGGCCCCTCTATGTAGCTGCAACTGAAGGTAATTGGGATCTTGCTCAAATGATAATCGATGATGATCCAACTGTGGTACGTGCTTATATTACTGAAGGATTGGAAACTGCACTTCACATGGCTGCTTTAGCAAATGAGGTTCACGTTGTTATGAAATTGGTCTCATTGATGCATCCACAAGACTTGGCAATCAAAAATCGGAAAGGTTGTACTGCCCTCTTTTTTGCAGTTGTAAGCGGAAATGTTGAAATTGTCGAACTGATGATTAAAAGAAATCCTGAGCTGCCAAGGATTTGTGGTCTTGATGGAGTTTTACCTATCCAGATGGCAGCTAAGTTAGGACATAGAGGCATGGTAGAGTTTCTTTTGTTATATAATCATTTTTCACCTGAAGAGGAAGACATTAAGCTACTGATTGATTGTATCACTGCTGACTTGTTGGGTAAGTATCTAAGTTAACTCTTCCAGCAATTTAGAATTCTATGTTAGATTATATGATACTTGTTTTCTTTTGTCACGCTTGTAAAGTTGTAATGTAAATATTCATGACAACGTTGAGAATTTCTGTACTTACGACCGTATGTCTTGTCTATCTCGTCGCACCCTTTTTCTTACTCATCATCTAAAGATAGGCATACCGTAGTAACTAAAGTTGTTATCAACATTGTAGTGGTAATATGCAAATTAAAATTACTCATGTTATATGATATAAACAGGACTAACCTTTACGTCACAGAGTGGCAAGAAGAAAGGTAATGACAGATGTATAATGTGCAAATTAATTACTCATGTTATATGACATAGACATGAACAAACCTTTACGTCTGAGAGTCTGATCGACCTTCCAATTTCCTAAATTAATGTGCTACCCTCATTATCCAAAGCTTAGCACCTGAAGTTTTGTGCTGATAGATAATGGGTTCTTTTGGTTCAGGGTTTTATTGCACACCTGTGTGCATACTAATGTTTTGAGCATCTGATTACGCATGAGTTTATATACTCTGCTCATTCTTGTAGATGATCAACTTTGCATGCTTTATCAACACAAGAAAAAGAAAAGACCAATGAAAAATTATATGTACCTTCTTCCTGTTTTTCTTTTTAGTGGTTCTGAAGTACAGCAAAGGAAAACACAAATTTCATGCAAATTATGTGTCTTTTAATAATTTTAGTCTGAACTGTTATATTTAAGACTACTTTTATGGATGCAGATGTTGCCCTAAGAATGATACAAGATAACATAAGACTAGCTGTGGCTCAAGATAATAGTGGTGAGACAGCATTGGGTGTGCTTGCTAGAAAGCCTTTCGCATTCACTGGCGGAAGTAAAAAGGGCAAATGGAGAAGATTTATCGATTCTTGTTAGTTCTCCTAATCCCAAATACACCTTATAAATTTTTCTCAGTTCACACCAAAATTATATATCATGATTCTTATATAACGAAATATTTTTACGTTTTTACATCTATTCCTATTTCATCTAGTGCAAGGGCATTGTATATGGTTGTAGTGACCCATATTACATGTACACTTTACCTTGAAGTACCTGTATCCGACACTTGACACTTGGACAAGGGTATGGGTGCTATACACTTCATTTTAGCGTAAAGAATTGACAAAATTAACGAGTACCCATGTAAGACTCTTCAAATTAAAGGACTCGCATATGATCGGGCACTCCATTTGAGTCCATGTAACTTGGGCAATGACATAAGACATTATCAAAATGGGTTTGGATAGCCCATGTATTTTCTAATTTATAACCTTATTTCACTTGTTTTGTTCCATGAACATAATATTCTTCTATTTTTCTTGCTGATGAATAGGCCTAAGCATGGAGGAACCACAAGATGGAAATCTACAAAAAACTCAATACGTTGAACTGGTAACATACATCTTGTACATTGTTTTCCAGCAAGGTGATTTGGAAATTTCGAACATAATTGCACAGGCACCTCTACTTTTATTTGGTGCAGCAAAACTAGGCAACTTTGAATTCGTGAACTTGCTAATTTACTATTATCCTGAACTTATATGGAAACCCAACAGTGACAATCAAAGCATCTTCCATGTCGCAATTGAGCATCGTCATGAAAGTATCTTTGCTCTATTGCACAAGATGCATGCAGTCAGGAGTTTAGTAACGATAAATGTGAATTATAATACTGGTGACAATATGCTGCATTTAGCAGCAAAATTAGCACCTATGGATAAGCTCAATGTTGTCTCAGGAGCAGCTTTTCAGATGCAGCGAGAGATATTATGGTACAAGGTACATATTCGTACATAATCTATTATCTGAGACTTTATATTTCATTGTCAATATGATGTTCATATAGGGGAAAACAAGGGGTGTATTTAGAGCAAAACGCAACACAAGGTTATTGAACATCCTACTTACTATCATTTTGGAATCAAGAATAAAATAAAGGCCATGATTCGATAATCTTGAAATCATCATATAGTTGTATGTGCACTTGCACTTCTTCCTACATAGTTTTTTTTTTCTTCTCGTTCTAGATAATACAGAGAGGGATATATATTTTGCAATCATGATTTAATTGAGGTTTTTATTTTTATTTTTAGTGAAGTGTAAGGATGTTTAGATATAATGAGGCTATGGATTTGCTTGCAAAATACTAGCCTAAGAAAAAGCATATAATTATTACTGAAGGTATGGACAACCACTTGAATTTAACAGTAAGATACTCCTAGAATCATAGATTTTATAAGTGCCATATAGAGTTCAGAAGCACATGCATTTCAAAGTCATAGGTTCACTGATTTTTGTATGATTTTTATAACTTTTATAGTTATTATTTTTTTGGTGTTTATTATTTGAACAACAAGGTACTTCATTCTCATATAAATGACTATACTGTTGGTTTCTTATTCTTTTCAAGTTGATTTCTTCTCTCTCTCTCTCTCTCTATATATATATATGTTATAAGTGAATAATCATAATTGTAACGTCCAATTTCAACTGATGGCAGGAAGTGGAAAAGATAGTTCCACCAGCATATAGGAACATGCAAAACAATGAAGGTAGAACACCAAATAATATTTTCGATCTTAAGCACAAAAAGTTATTGGAGGATGGTGAGAAGTGGATGAAGGCAACTGCTAAATCATGCATGTTGGTTGCAACGCTTATTGCCACCGTAATATTCACAGCAGCCTTTACTGTACCTGGTGGCAATGATAAAGATGGGTATCCCCTTTTGTTTAAAAAGGTATGCTTCGAGATTTTTGACATATCGGAGGCCATGGCGTTATTCTCCTCCTCCACATCAATCCTAATGTTCTTGTCCATCCTCACATCACGTGTCACAAAACATGCTTTTCTTCACTCATTACCTTGTAAGTTGATGATTGGAGTCACCACATTGTTTTTCTCAATAGCAGCCATGGTCGCAGCCTTTTGCACAACCATGTTCCTATCATATCGTCATGGATCAACATGGATCCCTGTTCTCCTCCTTTTATTTTCTTGTGTTCCAATCATGTTTTTGTCACTAAAGTTTCATCTTCTAGTTGATATAATCCATTCAACTTTTGTTGCATGTTTCCTCTTTCGACCCGCATAATCACCTTTTAATGACATTTCACTGTGATGTTAACAAGTTCAGAGGATCTGTCCGTGTCCCCGTATATAAATATAAATAAAGACAGGGCCTGGTGTGATAGTTAGTTTGTAACCTTACAACCCTTACCATTTGAGTGTATTTGACTCTGTACACCTCAAGTGTGCAATTACAATATCTCTATATCTAAAATAAAATTTTGGGAAGATGGTCCATCTTGTACATATTATGATAAGGCACAAATTGTGATGTATTGTTGTATTGTTATTTCAATGTCCATTCTACTATTATTTAACTATATTACATTGACTGCATTAGTCATGATATGAATGTGCAATTAGTGCTTGTTTAGTTATAGGTTAATAGGGCATTTGATGCGTTTATCGTGTTTAGTGCATGTGAAAGTTCAAACGCACTTTGAATTTTTGCTTGACTAGAAATATTTATTTCATACGCAAATTATTTAATTGACAAAGGCATGTTGAGTATTCTTCCTTTTGGTATGTGGAAAATATATTTTTGTTTGTGTTATTATTTTTTTTTGGGTAAAAGAAAATATGCATGCATTAGATAGAAATAGAACAAGAAAGCCAACTGCAGCCCCACAATAAGAATGAAAGAGTCAGAAATTCAGATAACTGAACAGAAATGGATGTTCTTTAGATTTAAAATGTTTCTTTTGTGCGTACTTCTATTTCGGTTCAAGCCCCCACATCTATAAAAGAAATCACAATTAAGTTCAAATTAAATAAGATGAGAAAAATGCTCTATTTAAAGCTAAGCGTATCAATTTATAGAGATTAGGAATCATTTCCTTAGCTAGAAGCTTAGGCATAAGGTTATTAAACTGATAAATAAGCTTGTTTTCCATATATCCACGCAATTTAGGCTCAGAAATTCACCTATGCTAGATATTCCGCCTTTGAACATGCATTAGTCTAGTGGTTAGTGTGCATCATCTTACAGATGCCACAAGTTGAGCTTGCTCTTCTCTATCTCTCTCTCTTTTTTTTTTATTTATTTATTTTTCTACATTTTTCTTTTTCTTTGATGGGTAAGTTTGGTTTCAAGTATGGGAATTGGCTGGTGGCCTTGACCTGAAGGTCAATGCCATTTCTCGCCTTTTTAAGCCTACACTTTGCAATGCTAAAAAAGCTTCAAAGATAGCATGTCAATACGGCCTTCTATTGCCTGAAACATGATAATATTACAAAATATTAAGTTATCACAATATTATTATACTTCATTTTAGTTTTAATTTTGTTGTCAATATAACACTTCATAAAAAATGATGAACAAAATATCTGTGATCATTGCACATTCTCCATTTGCCTATGGTCTTGGCACCATCACGATGTTTGCCAGCCTCTCAAAATAGTTATCTCCATGATAAATCAGGCAACCAATAACTTTTCCACTTCTTCATTTATTACTTTAAATCTGTCAGGATGGAAGTTACTCTTCTTCTGTTTAATAAGAGATGGTGGTTGATCTCTATTGCAGCCTTTTGCACAACCATGTTCCTATCATATCGTCATGGATCAACATGGATCCCTGTTCTCCTCCTTTTATTTTCTTGTGTTCCAAACATGTTTTTGTCACTAAAGTTTCATCTTCTAGTTGATATAATCCATTCAACTTTTGTTGCATGTCTCTACATAGGGACACTGGGTTGTAACGTGTGAGTCGATCCCGGGCATGTGTGAAGGTGACCAGGCAAAGACGTCGTCGGTATTCTTCTCTGGCATTTCCTTTAAGAGAAACTCTTATTGTCACGGTATTTGACAGGTCTCACTCATGGATAGGTGTGTTTATTGAAGCCTCTACAAATTTGGCTCTGGGCTCTTTGATGTTCTTTGGTCTGGAACCTCAATCATGGTTGGGTGTTATGGTTATACGTCATTCCCAATATGTTAAGAAATAATCCGATTTGATTAAATTTTGGGAGAATGGACGGTTTGTAGTTAGACTAGGGACTAAGGAGGCCTAACAGACTGAAGTGAGTCGCGGGACTAGGATCTTGGTAGAGCAAGCCTGAGGACATGAAATTGCTTGTGCAAACAAGTCTCAGGACTAATAAACTTTGGATCAAATTTCAAGTTCAAATTTTTTTGGGTCAAATCGAATCAAATTCATCTAAAGAAGGTCTTAAATTATTAGCATAATAAAATCTTCTTAGGTCAACTTAGCCCAAAACAGACTCATCCAAAAAATCACGACTGAAAGTATTATTATTAGTAACTTAATTTCTTATATATAGACAATTTTTTTATATTTTTTGATATAAGACTGGGGTGTTGCAAGTACACACGAAGGAGCATCACCTATGTTGCAAAATAGTTACAACACAAATGATACTCCCTAAATTGTATAACTAATCTCCCTTGCTATTTTTTATTTGGAGGAATAGAATTGATAAAGAAATGAAAGAGAAGAGAATAGAATGGTGAGTAGAATGATTCATTCCATTCATAACTGAAATGAGTCATTTCATACTCTCCTGCAAAGAATAAATTCACAAATTTAGTAGGAATAAGAATGGTTCACTCCATTCCAATGGAATAACCAAAGACAATTTTTTTCATTCCGTTTCCACCAATACTCCTACAATCCAAATGTAGCGTTCATGGTTTTTTAATTAAGACTTTTTTTTTAAAGTTCCACATTCTGGTAGTACAATACAATTTCATAATCAAGTACATCATTCACTATTACAATATTAAGAACCAATCAAACCTCATTAAAATAGGAAGAACAAATTCACAAAAACAAACCTCACATAAAAAAGAAACATACTTCATATAAAGAAAAAAATAAACTCACTTAAGGGAGAATACCTAAGGTCACATGATTTAGCAAAATAATATAGACTTTTTAATTTGCCTTGTATGCTACTCCCGGCCACTATCCAAAATTATTACATTTATGAAATGAAATAAATATTTATTTTTTCAACTATATGTCTATCATTTACTACAAATGGAATCGTAGCATGATCAAACTTTTAAATTTATTTAACTTAAAATATAAGTAATGACATATTTAAAATTTTATTGTTTAAACTTTAAAATGTATTTCTAATTTTGGAATATATTGAAAAGAAAAAAGAGTCTATAATTTCGGAATAGAGAGTGTAATTGATACTTCATCTGTTCTATAATTAGATATATATTTATAAAACGACTTCTGAGAAAAAAATTATATTTCAAAACTTTTTTATGTCATTAGCTAAAAGTATACCATCTGTGGAAAAAATTGAGTAATCAAATTGATAGGAAATTGTCGTGAAAATCCTTGCAGATTATTTTTACATTTAACTTTATTATGTGCCTAGGCAGCCTAGTTGATGATATGCAGGGGCCCCTACTTGAAAAAATCTTGTAACCTTAGCACTTTCCTCAATCTCAGTAAGATTAAGATTTTCTCTGCTCTCCGTCTCTAGTACGTCTCATACTACATTCTTTTTTGGTCGTTGCCCCACTCCTACAACTTGGCAATAACAAAAAAGTGCATAGGGACAGAAGACAAATAGGGGGCATCATGTTTTCTATGATCTTCAATATTTTCTTAAAAATTGTTATTTCTACGATTGTATTATATTTCACATGATTACTTTTGACATAAAAGTGATATCCACCTCACACCATATGAGAAAAAAAAGTGTCTGAAAATATTTAATGTATATGTAAAAATAATGTTTCCCTCTTTTTGATTATCTCTTTATTTGTTGGTTCTTTTACATTTAAATATCTATTACAATAAATATACTCCTTCCCCAAAATTTAGAGATTTTTTAAAAAGAAATAATTATGTTTAAGAAAAGTTAACAATATTCCACATAACAATGTAGCTCAAGTTCTAAATTACAACAATATATATATATATATATATATATATATATATATATATATTGAATAAAAACTGGATTTATTCGCATTCCATTATATTCGAATTTCGTAAGAAGTAGGAATTGTCGATTGTTTAATGACAACTGTAACCGCTCAAAAATTTGAGATTATTAGTCTTGGTATTTTACAAATACGAATGATATTATATTTTAAAACGGAGAAATATTTTTAATATGATTTTTATAATTGCTTGATTGATGAAATAGAGTTTATTCCTCTACCCTATTATCTTTGTAGTTCGGATTCATTCTTAATGATATTATTCTCCCTGATCATTCTCCATGGCTTTCAACAAGAAAAAAAGAAGGACGAAATAGAGTTCTTATCATTTACAAAACCTAAAAATATAGCATATAAAAAAAAGTTTGGTCTATAATTAGTTTTAGTCTTTCATTTCCATATCATATTCATATCTAAAAAAGGTAGCCTCATTCCATTCCACTAGTTCATAGTTAATTTCCTCTATGTTTCTCCATTTGTTTTCTTGATTTTCTTGGTCTCTTCTTTTTGACCCCCCGGATTCCATTCTAGCAGCCCTAATATAATTCTTCCAATTTTCCACAAATGGGTCCTACTCAGTCCACTCCAAGTTTTCCCCACCAAGTTGATCACTCTTTTATCATCTTCCATCCTTTATTCCAGTCCAGTCCAGTCCAAGTTTTCCCCACTAAGTCGCTCACTCTGTTATCATCTTCCATCCCTTTTTCCATTATTAGTGATAAGAGCGTAAATAAATCGAGTTGAGTTGAGTATTGAGATATTAAAATTTAGTTCACAAAATTTATCGAGTATAAAATAAGATTTGATTGAGGCTCGTTTAACTACCAAGTCGAATACGATCTCGAATCGAGTCCGAACAGTTTGAACTTTTCGAGTAAATATAATCTGAATATCAACAAAAAATTACAATTTGAAAAGGTTCGAGTAATTTATCGATTTAAAATTTATTTGTATTTAAATTATTTATATTTCGAGTCGAACTCGAATCGAATTTTTAATCAAGTGAGTACGAATCGAGCCTGAACTGTTTAGTTCACATTAAAATAAAATACATATATGGTCACACTAATTAATACCATGTAAATTATCCTAAACACAAACTTTCCACAATATATTAGTACTTTTTTATTAGCTTCCAATTAAGTTCCATTTGGTAAAATATTATAATCAGAATGTTTTGGATGAAAAGAATGTTGAATTGAATATACCCTTGAAAGTTTGATCTTTTAGTAAAATTCCGAGCAATTTGCATCTGCATTATGAGAGCATTCCAACTCAAGTGTGATTGTGGGAAATTGATAAAATTATTTTAGGTAATGTTTATAACTTTTAAAAAAAGGGATAGGAGAAAATGTAAATAGAAAATTTATTAGAGTTTCATTGACCTTAAATTGCACTAGATTTTGAATCTATACGTGATATTAAGAGGGTGTTTGGGATCGCTTATAAGCAGTCGAACATGCTTATAATTATGATTTTAAAAATATTTATAATAACTTTTTAAGAAAATAATTAGGTTTGACCAAGTATATTATTAATCTATCTCTATTTATTTTAGTAATTTCAACCATTACTCATATTTACTTTTTAAAACATTTATTTTTAGTAATTTACACTTGAAATAAGCGATTAATTTTTTTTTATATACCAATATTTTTCACTTATTACTAATTTAATTATTTTTTATTTAGCAAACACAAAATACTTTTTTAAAACTGATTATAATAAAAAGCACTAATCAGAATCAGTAATCATATTTTTTAATCCCAAACTTACTCTAAATTTGTTTGAAAAGATAAATAATTAGAAAACCTTAATAACATAATTCATAAATAGCTTATAAGTAGAAAAAATATTAGTAATTTTCTATTTCTAGATATCTTTTCTACTTAATTATAAGTTATTTTGTCATAATTAGGTACGAGCAAGTAAAGAGATTTTTACCCTTAATCTTTTACTCTCTTCCCTTGGTTTCTCTCAAACAACTTTCTTTCAGTCTGACTTTCTCTCTCCAACAAGTTGTTCTCTCTCAATTTTTTTT
The DNA here is from genome assembly GCA_034770075.1 of Aralia elata. Taxonomy (NCBI): domain Eukaryota; kingdom Viridiplantae; phylum Streptophyta; class Magnoliopsida; order Apiales; family Araliaceae; genus Aralia; species Aralia elata. The sequence goes on along the minus strand of CM068381.1, from coordinate 45,598,298 downwards.
CACCTTACATGTAGTCACGTTTCACATGTTTATAGTGCCATTTTTACTCCTTCGATTCAAGAACTTATTTAAATCAAAAACCATTAGCCCAATAACATGAAATGGCTTGTGCAAATAAGTCTCACGGCTAATAAACTTTGGTTCAAATTTCAAATCCAAATTTTTTTGGGTCAAATCGAATCAAATTTATCTAAAGAAAGTCTTAAATCATTAGCTCAATTATATCTTTTTTGAGTCAACTTAGCCCACAACAAACTCATCCAAAATGTTATGACTAAAATTATTATTATTAGTAACCTAATTTCTTATACACATGCAATTTTTTTTTTATATATATTTTTTGATATAAAACTGGGGTGTTACAAGTACGCACGAAGGAACGCCACTTATGTTGCAAAACAGTTACAACACAAATGATGCTCCTTAAACTGTATAATTAATCTCCCTTGCTATTTTTTGATCGGAGGAATAGAATTGATGAAGATATGAAATAGAAGGGAATTGAATGGCGAGTAGAATGATTTATTCCATTCCTAACTGAAATGAGTCATTCCATACATTCTCGTAAAGAATAAATTCACAAATTTAGTAGGAATGAGAATGGTTCATTCCAATGGAATAACCAAAGACAATTTTTTTTCATTCCGTTCCCACCAGTACTCCTACAATCCAAACGTAACGTTCATAGTTTTTTAATTAAGACCTTTTTTTGAAGTCTCAAGTACAATACAATCTTATAATCAAGTACATCATTTATTATTATAATATTAAAAACCAATTGAACCTCATTAAAATAGGAAGAACAAACTCACAAAAACAAACTTCACATAAAAAAGAAACATACTTCACATAAAGGAAAAAATAAACTCACCTAAGTGAGATTCGAATTTGATACCAAAGGTCACATGATTTAACAAAATAGTATATACTTTTTAATTTGCCTTGTATGCTACTCCCCACTGTCCAAAATTATTACATTTATCAAATGAAATAAAAGATTTATTTTTTCAAATATATGTCTATCATTTACTAAAAATGGAATCGTAGCATGATCAGACTTATTTAAATTTATTTAACTTAAAATATAAGGAATGATATATTTAAAATTTTATAATTTTATTGTTTAAACTTTAAAATGTATTTCTAATTTTAAAATATATTAAAAAGAAAAACAAGTCTCTAATTTCGGAATAAAGAGAGTAAATGATACTCTATCTGTTCTAAAATTAAATATATATTTATAAAATAACTTCCGAGAAAAAAATTATATTTCAAAACTTTTTTATGTCATTAGCTAAAAGTATACCATCTGTGGAAAAAATTGAGTAATCAAATTGATAGGAAATTGTCGTGAAAATCCTTGCAGATTATTTTTACATTTAACTTTATTGTGTGCCTAGGCAGCCTAGCTGATGATATGCAGGGGCCTTACTTGAATTTTTTTTGGGTAAAATTAATGAATTTCTTATCGTAGTTGACACGTTTTACTGATTATACCATTGAACTTTTAATTTTCAAATTACCTTATTAAAGTAATTATTATTTTGAAATTGGGCCATTCCGTTAAAAAAATTAAACAGGCGTTAATTTCTTATCAACAAAACTAATAAATTATCCACTGTAGTTGACACGTTTTACTGATTACACAATTGAACTTATAATTTTTCAAATTACTCCAGTAAACTAATTATTATTTTGAAATTGGGTCATTTCGTTAAAACAATTAAACAGATGTAAATTTATTATCTACGGTGGCTCTGGAAAAGAAATACAAAAATCAAAAATATTACTTATGTGGCAAAAAAATTATAAAAAACTTGAAAATGAAAACAAAAAGATCAAAATATTTTGAGTACTTTGATCTGAGATGTTTATCAATAGAAGAAATTTCCTCGTGAATGAAAAGCAATGCATTAGCAACAGAAATGAAAGCACGGTAATCGGCAACAGCCACATCTTGCATCTGCCTCTAAATTCTCTTCGCATCCACCCGTAAAAGCTTCGGCTCCTATCAAATCATAAATACAATCCCAACAAAATTAATTAAACCAAATATTACTACCACATGTGTGTGTATATATACATATATATATATATACACACACACACATACACACACATAGATATAGAGAGAGATTGGGGAAGGGGTGTACCTTGTGGAGGTGATTGAGAGTGAAGGAAAGGACTCAATTTTAAAATAATTATTAGTTTACTAGAGTAATTTGAAAAATTAAAAGTTCAATGGTATAATCAGTAAAACGTGCTAAACTTAGCACTTTCCTCAATCTCAGTAAGATTAAGATTTTCTCTGCTCTCCATCTCTAGTACGTCTCCTACTACATTCTTTTTTGGTCGTTGCCCCACTCCTACTACTTGGCAATAACAAAAAAGTGTATAGGGACGGAAGACAAATAGGGTGGATCATGTTTTCTATGATCTTTTATATTTTCGTAGAAATTGTTATTTCTACAATTGTATTATATTTCAATTGATTACTTTTGACATGAAAGTGATACCCACCTCACGCCATATGAAAAAAGAATGCGTGAAAATATTTAAAATATATGTGAAAATAATATTCTCCTCTTTTTGATTATCTCTTTATTTGTTGGTCCTTCTAACTTTAAATATCTATTACAATAAATATACTCCTTCCCCAAAATTTAGAGATTTTTTTTAAAAAGAAATAACTATGTTTAAGAAAAGTTAACAATATTCCACACAACAATGTAGCTCAAGTTCTAAATTAAAGCAATATATATATATATATATATATGTATATATTGAATAAAAATTGGATTTATTCGCATTCCAATATTATATTCGAATTTCGTAAGAAGTAGGAATTGTCGATTGTTTAATGGAACAACTGTAACCGCTTAAAAATATGAGATTATTAGTCTTGGTATTTTACAAATACAAATGATATTATATTTTAAAATGGAGAAATCTTTTTAATATGATTTTTATAATTGCTAATTTGCTGAAATAGAGATTATTCCTCCACTCTATTATCTTTGTAGTTTGGATTCATTCTTAATGATATTATTCTCCCTGATCATTCTCCATGGCTTTCAACAAAAAAAAAAGAGAGGACGAAATAGAGTTCTTATCATTTACAAAACCTAAAAATATAGCATATAAAAAAAAATTTGGTCTATAATTAGTTTTAGTCTTTCATTTCCATATCATATCTAAAAAAGGTAGCCTCGTTCCATTCCACTAGTTCATAGTTAATTTCCTCTATGTTTCTCCATTTGTTTTCTTCATTTTCTTGGTCTCTTCTTTTTGACCCCCCAGATTCCATTCTAGCCGCCCTAATATAATTCTTCCAATTTTCCACAAAGGGGTCCTACTCAGTCCACTCCAAGTTTTCCCACTAAGTCGATCACTCTTTTATCATCTTCCATCCTTTATTCCGGTCCGGTCCAAATTTTCCCCACTAAGTCGATCACTGTGTTATCGTCTTCCATCCTTTCTTCCATTATTAGCGTTAGGGATAAATAAATCGAGTCGAGTCGAGTATTGAGATATTAAAATTTATTACACAAAATTTATCGAGTATAAAATAAGATTTGAATGAGGCTTATTTAGCTACCAAGTCGAGTACGATCTTAAATTGAGCCTGAACAGTTTGAACTTTTCAAGTGAATATGATCCGAGTATCAACAAAAAATTACAATTTGAAAACGTTTGAGTAATTTATCGATTTTAAAATTTGTTTGTATTTAAATTATTTATACTTCGAGTCTAGTTCGAATCGAATTTTTAATCGAACGAATACGAATCGAGCCTAAACTGTTTAATTCATTTTACGGGTTTAATTAGCGGCCCACGTTAAAATAAAATACATATATGGTCACACTAATTAATACCATGTAAATTATCCTAAACACAAACTTTCCACAATATATTAGTACTTTTTTATTAGCTTCCAATTAAGTTCCATTTGGTAAAATATTATAATCAGAATGTTTTGGATGAAAAGAATGTTGAATTGAATATACCCTTGAAAGTTTGATCTTTTAGTAAAATTCCGAGCAATTTACATCTGCATTATGAGAGCATTCCAACTCAAGTGTGATTGTGGGAAATTGATAAAATTATTTTAGGTAATGTTTATAACTTTTAAAAAAAGGGATAGGAGAAAATGTAAATAGAAAATTTATTAGAGTTTCATTGACCTTAAATTGCACTAGATTTTGAATCTATACATGATATTAAGAGGGTGTTTGGGATCTCTTATAAGCAGTCGAACATGCTTATAATTATGATTTTAAAAATATTTATAATAACTTTTTAAGAAAATAATCAGGTTTGACCAAGTATATTATTAATCTATCTCTATTTATTTTAGTAATTTCAACCATTACCCATATTTACTTTTTAAAACATTTATTTTTAGTAATTTACACTTGAAATAAGCGATTAATTTTTTTTATATACCAAATATTTTTCACTTATTACTAATTTAATTATTTTTTATTTAGCAAACACAAACTACTTTTTTAAAACTGATTATAATAAAAAGCACTAATCAGAATCAGTAATCACATTTTTTAAGCAATCCCAAACTTACTCTAAATTTGTTTGAAAAGATAAATAATTAGAAAACCTTAATAACATAATTCATAAATAGCTTATAAGTAGAAAAAATATTAGTAATTTTTTATTTCTAGATATCTTTTCTACTTATAAGTTATTTTGTCATAATTATGTATGAGCAAGTAAAGAGATTTTTACCCTCAATCTTTTACTCTCTTCCCTTAGTTTCTCTCTCAAACAACTTTCTTTCAGTCTCACTTTCTCTCTCCAACAAGTTGTTCTTTCTCAATTTTTTTTCACCTTACATGTAGTCACGTTTTTCATGTTTATAGTGCCATTTTTGCTGCTTCGATTCAACAACTTATTTAAATTAAAAACCATTATTTTCCACTGATTCTAATTAAGAAAATTAAAAGCGCTTTTAATTATTAGTCAAAATTTATTTTAACAGTTTTACTAAACCTAGCTTTAAATTTTTTTTATACATTTTAAAATTTTAAAATTGAACCTGTCATTCCTTTTGGTTTTACCATGCATTGTATTCTAATAGTTTATTAATTAATTAAGTCTGATCTTAAATAGTCGGATCTTTTTCTTTTCTGAACGGTAATACTTTTGCTCTAAAACTATTTGGTTATTTTCAAACTATAACTAAGGGTTGAGATATTAAAAACAAGTGTACATCATAAATTAACTAGTATATGTGATATTTTAAAATAATTTTAATTATAAGGTTGTAATTCGAGTAGAATGTTTTAGTGCAGGCTAGCTGACTTGGACAGCTATTATCAGTAAAAAGTAATTAGAAACTATAACTATTCAAGTTACATTACTAGCTAGTAGTTCATGTATGAATAGAAATATATTAAACCCCAAGGATTAACTCAACTGGGGAAACCCTAAAAGAAAATTTTAAGCCGAAGTACTATTCACTTGTCAATGCTAATTGTAGGTAAAGAAATTACACCTTGCTAGGGTTAGGGTTTCGTATTGGCTGGAGAGGAAAGAAATCCACGAAGAGCACGAAATTGATTGATTGATTGAAGAGGGGAGAAGAACAGGTGGGCAATTACTCCAATGACACGTGGCAGAATTCTTAGAATCCGGAAACCGGCTTAGGGTAACAGCGATTCCAAGAGCCTTCTTGAGTCTTCGAGTTGTGAGAGAGTTCCAAGTGTAATGAGCTTCCAAGAGTCTAAGTGTAATGTCTTGAAAGCGATCCCCTTTTCTTAGAATAGAAGGACTATTTATAGCGCTTGCTTGGGAAATAGTCACATGTCAGACACATGTTTTAAGAAAAATTCTAGAAATACCCTTTAGTCATGTTTTAAAGGGAAAATTTCAGAAATGTCCTTTAATCATCAAAGTAATACCCAAATTGCCATGTTCTTCTAGCCACCAATCCAATCCCTCAATCAATTTCCAAAATGGGTCGCATCCACGAGTCTTCTGCCTTGGAACACGTGGAGACTTCCCCGGGTCTAGTACATTTAATTAGGTTTTTGTAAACCCTAATTTGTACATTTAATTCAATTAAGTCATGTGAACCCTAATATGCACTTGGGCCCACATTTGCCCCCTGCGCGAAAGTCACGATTCCTGAGAGACGCTCGTGTAAAAATACTCCAAGCTTTTGAATGATTTTGTGTGACTATACTTGTTCAAGTCTTGAACACAAGAGTTCTAGAAGAGGTAACCCCTAGGGACCAAACCATTAGGGTTAAACCCTAGGAAGGCAAAACCTAGAAGAGCTCTTCCTTAGACCTCTTGGTAGATCATCTGAAAGCTTCCACATCTTGCTCACTATTTATTTCCTTATTCTCTGAGAATTAAAACAAGGAAGATCATGAGATATCATTAAATAAAATCCAATAATCAAATCTTATTTTATTATTTGGAAATAAAATCTTCCTTTATTAGAGTTTTATAAAGCAAGATCTTTTTCCTTATGAAAATCAAACATTCAATATATATATATATATATATATATATATATATATATATATGCGAATATGTATATATTTAATAATTTCGAAATTGTCCTACTATTAGGAATAAAATATCAGATATTGAATATATATATATATATATTCGAAATTTCATTAAAATACCAAATCTAAACAAATTTCGAAAATTATATGTTTATTTAAAAAATAAGTTCAAATAAACTTATCTTTATATTTCGAAATCTTCCTTAAGAGGAAAATAAAGGTTGCTTCCTTTGCTATTGCAAGCGTGTAGTTGGAATATACACATCTCCCAAGTCACTGAGCCTTTTCTTTTCATCGTGCAATTTTCGTCTTGGCATTTTCTCTCCTCCTTCAAGTCTGAAGATCACCAAGAAGTCGTCAAGCAATCGTTCCTCATCTTGGGAAAAAGGTAAGAAAGTAATTCCACCCCTATAGGGCCAAACCCTAAGGGTTGAACCTTATAGGGTCATCCTTCCTTCTTTTTCTTTCAATTTTCAGTTTATTTGAGTACTTTTTGCCGAACTTCTTCTTGACTTGCTTCTCCTACGTTTCTACTCAGGTTATTGTAGCTTTTCTTTTATCTTCTGAGCCCCGTTACTTGGATTATATCTCGGTAGGGTTCCCTCGGATAATAAAGAAAAACACAATACTTATCGACAAAGAAGCATTCGTTCCAAAAAATTAATTTGTGAAGCATCAGAATTTTCAAGGTACACACAAGAAATCCCCCTAGGGGGCCGAACCCTATAGGTGGCCGAACCCTATAGGGGAAATTAAGCCAAATAAATTTTTTTTTGCATGTCCGCACCCTAGGGTGGCCGAACCCTAGGAGGGCCGAACCCTAGGGGAGTTGAGCATTTATTTATTTATTTATTTTGCAAGAGGCCGAACCCTAGGGGGCCAAACCTTAGGGGGCCGAACCCTAGGGAGGCCGAACCCTAGAGAGGCCGAACCCTAGAGAGGCCGAACCCTGGAGAAATATCACCAAAATTTGAACATTGGGAATCGTGATCGCTGTTTTGACCATAACTTTTGTTCCGTTTGGAGTCTCGGGACCCATAATATATCAAAACGACCGTATCGACGAGTACTTCAAAAATCATATGACACATACCAAAATAAATCAAAAAATGGCTCCGAAGGATGCATTTTGGCTGTCCGAAGTTTTTTGGAAAAATTTCAAATCTTGTTTTTCTTTCATAATTGTGATTTTGATCCTTCTGTGACTTCATTTCTTCTTCTTTTCAGGTATTTTCAAGTGAAAATCTCATATTCTCCCCTTGTCATTGTAAGCGTATATGCTTAACTTGACATCCTTAATACTCTTATGTGGAGTCTTCCTTACTTGCAGGCCTCGTCTACCGGATGCTATGAAGACTTGAAGACTTCCAGGGTAACTCCTTTCGTCAATGATTGGGGAAAGGCTCCCTTTTTTGGGCCTTTTGACACCCTTTGGGAACGAGTCCGGACTTACGATTGCACAACTTTTTCCTTCACCAGATAAAGAAGGTTTGTTTCTTTATGTCGCGGCTTGCGGAGGTTGGGACGACTTCCCCCATTCCGGTCGCATTCCCCGCATGTGCATAGAGAAACAAGAAGATTCTTTCAGTCCCTTTCGTTTCCTGTCTGACTCATCTAGCCGTCTTCAAGGATGGCAACATTGGACTGACGAAATCCTCGGGAATGTTGAGTATAAGGCTATACTAAAGAGCGCATGCATATATCGCTGCATTCAGCTATGTAGGGCATTCAACTATGTAGGACATTTAGCCATGTAGGACATTCAGCCATGTAGGGCATTCAACCATGTAGGGCATTCAGCCATGTAGGGATCTATGTATCATGATGCCCTTACTATGTTGATTTCCCGCGGGTACTTTTCTTCATGCACATTCATTACTGTTTGGGGGAATTCACCCATACTCTAGAGTATGTCTGCTTCCTTTTCTTTTCAAATTATGTTTTTATTCTGGATTATATATATCCTGCAGTTTCCTGTTGTTGCTTCGACTTCTTGTAGCCCATCCAGACTGTCTCCTAGGGATACCAAGTGCGTTGCATACTTGATAGAGGCTTTCAGGCGGGCTGACAATTATACTTCATGATTTCATGGTGACACAATCCTTTCAGACTTCGTCTCGGGTACCTCCTCGAGTTCCTCCCTCAGGATCCTCTGCTGTCGGGGAGATGAGAGTTACTTGCTCTAGAGTAAAGCCGAGGATCCTTGTTTTTAGATTGCCGAGAATGATGATGATAATGATGATGATGATGTTCCCATTGAATTTTTTATGGGTACAACAAGTGAGGTGGTGACCTCCACTACTTGTGAGCCTCCGTGACATAACATGTTTGTTGTCGAGTCCTCCTCACCTCATGATGATCGTGTCAGCCTTAATGTTGACGATTCCATGTCTGATGTAGGCTTATGTCCTGCTGTGGTTAGTATAGTTCCATCTTCACGCCCACATATAACGTCTTCTCATGACAGCTTAGAGAGTACCGATGACACCCATGTTGATGCTGATGCTATTATGGCAGTTAATCCTCCTCCACCGAGGGGGAATCCTTCGAAACCTATTGTTGATTTACATCCTCCCCAGAAGGATTCTCCCGAGGCTTCACCTGAAAGGGAGGGTACACTTGCTAGTTCTTTGGGTGAGGGCATCGATGTTTTACTTTCTTTGCCCGTTGAGGAGCTCGCCTTATTTAACTTTCTTCATCTTGATTCTGCCACCTCGCCTTTTAGTGACCTCGGCTATCCACCCAACAACAAAGATGTCGTGGAGCTACAGGCATTCTCTAATCCCGTGATTTGTGCAGCCCCTCTCCCGATGAATATCGTTTCGTGCTAGGCTGGATCTCCTTACTTTTAGGTATGGCTTTTTATAGCTTTTTGTTATTTCCTGTATCAAAGAACTCATTTATATGTCATTTATCATAATAGAGTTTCTTTAGCATTATTGATTGCCTTTAACTTGAATTTTTCCTTAAGACCCAATATTTAGCATTGAATCATAAGTTATTCAAATTAATACTCCAAGACAACAATATTCATAATAGTGATAGTAAACATGTAAATTTTTTTTTTAATTAACATGCTTTTTTTTTCGATTTCTCGCAAATTAACACTTGAATCCATACTTTTAAAACCGAAGAATATTCAAGTATAAGTGAAAGTTTGACATTTTTTTATTAATCATCATATTGCTTTTAACGAAAAGTACAACGTTTCAAAAAATTTCATAAAGATAATAATAATAGATTTTGCTTTTGTCGGATAAAGCATAACGTTCGCAACTTTTAGAGATAAAGTGTAACTTTCTCGGGTTTGAGGGCTTATAGTCAGGTGTCTCGCTTACTTTTAGAGTTGAAAGTATAACTTTGAGGACTTATAGTCAGGTGCCTCGATTACTTTTAAAGTTAAAAGTATAGCTTGTGCCTTATCCCTTGGTACGTCGTGCCAATTGTTTGGCGTATAGGGTTTCATAAGGGCTTAAGTTGCATGCCTCGTCACTTGGTCATCCAATTTCTTGGCAAGTGCAATCTACGAGGACTTGACCACCATTTAGAGTGGACCACCATCTTGGGTGGATTTTTTAATTCGTCAATTCTTGTGTCTCCTCCTTTGGTCATCCAATTTCTTGGTAAGGGATACTCTTGAGTACTTCAACCACCATTTTCTAGTGGACCACCATATTGGGTGAATTTTTGATATTTTCATCTTTACAGTTTTGAGATCTTTCGATGGTAGAGCTAGTATTTGGGTTGTCCATAGTGTGCCCCCTAGAGGCCGAACCCTAGGAGGGGAACCTTTGAGTTCTTCTTCTTTTGTTTTTTTTTTAAATTTTCCATCCTTTCGAATTCTTGGGCTACACCATGGGTAATAATGTTGCATGCTTCTTTTCCTTTGTGATTTGGAAGTGGCTTTTCACACAAGGTGCTTTTCTTTTCACAGTTCGATTTCTTCGGCTACCAGTTTCTCATGATATATCCTCCGTAGACTGTAACAGTCCATAGTGGAATGTCCTGCGTACTGGTGGTATACACAAAAATCTGGTCTTCTTTTCATCTCTTCCGTCACCACAAATTTAGGCTTTGGAGGTTCACCACTCCGTGCTCAACCCATTGGTCGTACAGGCCCCTGAATGCCTTCTCACTACATGTGATAGCCTCTAGAACCGGCATCCTGGTATACTTGCCCCCAAGTTTTCCTTTACTTTGTTCAAAATTTCGCTCGTTCTTCTCCCTCTTGCCTCCTTGTGGGTTTGACTGAGAGTCAGTCAAAGCCACAATTGCTGTTCTCTTACCCTTCCATGTAACCATCGCATGGTTGATGGGTACTGTCACGATTCCTCCCAAATCTTGTGCGAAGGATGAGAGAGTCGCAAATGAATCACAGGCCTTTGTAATGAGATGGGGCTTGAAGGAGTCTAGAGCACCATTGTTGCATACGCTAACCAAGTTCTTCTCCTCAATTGGCTCGACACACTTCTGTGCTTAGGCCCTGAATCTGTCCACATAATCTGACAGCTCCTCATTCGGCTTCTGCTTGAATCGCATCAGCTCTACAATAGTAACCTGTTTCTGCACATAGAAAAATTTCTTAAAAAATTGCAATTTTAGATCATCCCAATCATGGACTGATCCCTTCTCCAAGTTGTAGTACCAACTGAAGGCACTATCCGTCAAGGTCTTGTTGAATTCTCTCATCAACAGATTGTGGTTATTCACCTCATCATAGCCCAACCATGGCGACATCGACTCCACGAACTTGGCAATATGCTCCCTGGCATTCCCTTTCTCCTCGTTATACTTTGGGAACTGCGGGGGATGCTCAATATACCCTGCCGGGTAAGGTTGTCTCCGAACGTGTGCCGGGTATGGTAGAGTAAAGTCCAACTCTGAAGGTTGGGCTGTCTACTTGTGAAGTTGATTGATCACATCGATCATATCATCTTTCGTCACATACTGGCTTGTGGTATGAATTTTTTGAGGGGTTGTGATGTATTGATGCATATGTGGTGTGTATGGTAAGGAAATTGGCTGGTGTACACTTGCATCCTGCACAATTTGTATCGGTGGTGCTTGTTGGCTCGTTCGTTGGATGTGGCTCGGGATGGTTGGTATCTGCACTTGTGAAAATGCTGGGAGAGTGGTCGGGATGATGTTGGGCTGAGGCTGACTTGCTTCCAATCTGAGTTGTGACGCATCACCGCTGTTTTGGGGCTCCAAGTTGATGATTGGAATCGGCTGACTCTCCGTTGTTGGAGGCACAATCTGATTCTCTTTGGTGTTGCTGTTGTCCTCTACTTCTGCTCGTTCCCCCTGCGAACTTCCTAGGAACATAACCCTGAAAGTGGGGATTTGCATCAACTGCTGGCGGAAATTCCCATCTCTTCCTGCTTCCTCTGCATTTCCAGCATCATGGTCATCATCATCCTTTGGCCTTCTCGTGCCTCTTGTAATGCCTTGAGCATCTCCATCTGCACAGCATTCGCAGTTGTCTGCGCTCCAGTTACTTCCTCACCTTGCCTTCCTGTGTTTGTCTGTCTATTACTGGTTTGTTGTTGATCAGCCATTTGAGGTGATGTTGAACTTCCTTCCGAAACGTCTTCTAAGATGGGTTGATCAAAATCCAGATTCGCGCTTTGGAGCATTGGATTTACTTGCCTTGAAATCGGATCAGGTGAAGTGATGCTTGTTGTCGGTGAAACTCTTCCTGTAATTCTCCCACTTCGAGTTGTGGGCATACTCTTCACGAATTCTACACCTCCCCAGCAGAGTCGCCAAATAAATGTAGGTAAAGAAATTACACCTTGCTAGGGTTAGGGTTTCGTATTGGCTGGAGAGGAGAGAAATCCATGAAGAGCACGGAATTTATTGATTAATTGAAGAGAGGAGAAGAACAAATGGACATTTGCTCCAATGACACGTGGCAGAACTCCTAGAATCTGAAAACCAGGTTAGGGTAGCAGGGATTCCAAGAGCCTTCTTGAGTCTTCGAGTTGTGAGAGAGTTCCAAGTGTAATGAGCTTCCAAGAGTCTAAGTATAATGTCTTGAAAGCGATCCCCTTTTCTTAGAATAGAGGGACTATTTATAGAGCTTGCTTGGGAAATAGTCACATGTCAGGCACATGTTTTAAGAAAAATTCCAGAAATACCCTTTAGTCATGTTTTAAAGGGAAAATTCCAGAAATGTCCTTTAATCATCAAAGTAATACCCAAATTGCCCTGTTCTTCTAGCCACCAATCTAATCCCTCAATCAATTCCCAAAATGGGTCGCATCCACGAGTCTTCTGCCTTGGAACACGTGGAGACTTCTCCGGGTCTAGTACATTTAATTAAGTTTTTGTAAATCCTAATTTGTACATTTAATTCAATTAGATCATGTAAACCCTAATATGCACTTGGGCCCACACTAATTAACCTGAAATATATGGGTAGCGTAGATTAATTAATCTTTTCTGGTTTAAAACCTATTTAACCATTAGCATAGTGCATAGAGGGGACATATGAGATCTTAGCCTGCTTTTAAAATTGATACCCTGGGACCATTAAGATTGAGAGTTGTGTGTGTGATTTGTATTTTCTCTATATACTTTTGTATATGAGACTTCTTATTACTTATCTATAAATATATAGTACCATGACTTCAAAAAAAAAAGAAAAAAAGAAAGAAAATGTGACGGGATGTGAGTTTTACTAATATTATAATTGATGTTAATTATAAAATTTGTTTATATTTGTTATGATATCCCTCCAACTAAGGGTTTCAAAAAATTATTAGTAGGTAAAGGGACCTATAAAACCTAAACTCAAAAGTGGTAGAAAAGGACACGAGTTCTATAATTAATCCTTAATGGCGGCTATAGGATATTGCCTAGAATATATAGAAAATTAAGAAAAAAACAAATTAAATAGATGCTTATAAAATAGTGAAAATTAAACTACATTTGAAAAAAAATTTGTGAATTCATCAATACTGGAAGATCATATTAAATTTTCTATCATGTTCAAGATAACAAATATCAAATTGGAGGGGGACCATTTTAAAAGGACCCTTTATACTTGGCTGCATGTTCATTCCCAATCATCCAAATCCTCCAGCTTCAATAATCCATCATTTTTCACCAAACTTTTTTTCTGTCTCTTTCTGTTGTTAAGATTGTAAGGTCAAGCATATTAATCTTTTATATATACATTCTTTACTTACTTGGTGTGGTTTCTGAATCTTCTAATGAATTTCCTTAAGGGCAACTGTTTTGTTTGAGCATGACATGACAATGAACTTAATTTTCCAGCTCTTTATATATGCCATACTATAAACTATTTTCCATCATTGTACTTTGCTGGTTCATGCAGAAAGCAATTAAAAGTTCCTTTTTCTTCTTGGAGGCATCCGAGGATCGAGCGCTTTGGGATCAGAGTTCTAGCTAGCTAGCTAGGTAAAAAAAATTAAACAGCTTTTAGTTAATTATGCTCATTTTTTGTGAAGTACTTCAGACCACTTATTCTTTATATATGTTCATGATTTTATTCTTTTTATTATATCTTTTTTATTAATATCTATATGTAGTTTGTTTGCTCAGCCAACAAGTTAAGATTTATGTTTTCAAAAATAAAATTATGCATTAAAAATCAAAAGAAAAATAGAAAGGTTTTCATGTTCCACCAAAACAATAAAAGTATAACATTAATCTAATCATGAATTTACCCAAAAAACTGTTAAGCAGACTACAAATTACCTGGAAACGATTTTACATACTGAAGCCGAACATTAACAACATGTTAATTTGAAACATATTAGTTCTTCCTTCAACTTCTTCTACTTCATTTTGCAAAACCAATTAATCAGTATCATCCAGGATGTTTGATATTGTTATCGGCTCGCAATTTAAGGTTAAAGATTGTGTTTGAGTAAACTAGTGGTTGTTTATATATGAGTACACGAGCCTCACGTTCATTTAATCTTATAATGAACTGTATAAGTTTTGAATTCGTTACTAAACACTCCATAGCCAGCTCTAGCTAGCTAAATATGGATTAATTAATTAGTCATTATTATTATTAATCCATAAACGTTTCACCTACTGACCAGCATATGTATTGAGTAGTATAAATTACAATTAATTAGTTTAGTATTATACAAATTCAATTTATATGTCCTACTTCCCCAAAAATGTGTAAGAGAAATTGTATAATATGTTCTTTTAGAAGGAAGAAGGCATTCATCCATACCAGTTAATTTTATAGAAACTGGTGATTTTGTGATAATCTATATATATATATATATATATATATATATATATATGTGTGTGTGTGTGTATAGAGTCCGACTCTCTCCAGCGAATCGCTGGGAGCGAACAAAAAATAAACTAGTTATAGTGACGGTTTTGTCCGTCGTTATAGCATAGAAAATCGATGGACTGAATATAGTGACGGACAAAACCGTCGCTATAACATTGACCGTTGATTTTTTATGCTATAGCGAAAAAAGTGAACAAAAAACGAACCAGCTATGACGACGGACAAAACCGTCGCTATATAAAAATCACTGATAGTACTGTTTGAATATCTTGATTTCATTCAGGAAGCTAGAGCACGTACAAGTTACTTGATTAATATAAGAGCATGAAAAATGTTAATGGTGACATCATCCCTCAGCCAGGCGCTCTTTTGTATCTACAGCCTCGTACGTATACTTGTACTCTCTTCTTCTCTAATTATTTCTCTGATTGTTCTCAACTTTGTTAGTTAATTTTATGGTTCTTTGTTGGTTAATTTTATGGTTATTTATATAGAGTCGCAGATTTGCGGGGCAACATAATATTAATATAATTTCAAATTTATGTTATTCAATATGTAACCTCCTATTGTTTAATTGTGATAAATTAATATATTAATTTTTATTTCATTATGTATGCATATTTAATATTCATAATATGTATTAATTGTAAACCACAATAATAATATTTATTTAAAAAAATTTATTACGACCCTAATAAACTTATTAAACCAATTAACTATTATCCCCCTTTAAATTTTAATAGAGATATAGATGTAGATTTGTTTTAAGAATCTTTCAAATTCTCAATACAAAAGGTTTCCGTAGCATGGGATCACGTGCTCTCATTTGTTCTTAATTAGTAGTATTACTTTATATTCCCTTGGTTTCGTGAAAATGATCGAATTAGAAAATTTTGTAAAATTAATTAATGATGTATTTTTGTTAAAGTTTAACTCTAAATTATAATAATTTATTAATTTAATAATAATAACATGACAATAAAATTAAAATAACAAATAATTTAATCATATAAATTATATTATTTTGTACTACTATCAATAGTAATATAAAATAACATAATGTTTAAGTTTGTCATCTCTTTTCCTTTTGTATATTCTTCTTTATAAATTTCTCAATTCTCAACCATTTTAATTTTATGATTAATATTTTATAATAAAGATTTGTTAAGAATCTATGCAGTAGGTTTCCTAAAACATTGGATCACGTGGTCTTACTTTCTGATCGGTTGTTTTTTTATTACTTAATTAAAGGAGAAAGACTTTTTCGTCACAAACACTGTTAGTTGTAAATTTATATTTAAATATATATTTTTATTTCATATTTATTTATAAGTTTGTTAAATGTTTAGTTGAGTAGAAATGATATAATAATATAATTGTGATGTTAAATTTAAAAATATTATTTCTTCTGTCCTCAAAGAATTGACTAAAGTAATAAAATAAAATAAAAATTATCCTTAAAGGCAAAAGCATAAGGATAATAAACAAGTCAACTATATAAATTTGTATATGGACTAATTTATTTTTATTTATTTTTTACTTTTTGTTTTACAAGTGATCTAAAATACCACTCAAACCAAGACCCTCACTATTTACCTTTGAATGAATGATTTACCTTTGATTTTCTTTCTTTAAACTCAAAACCTAAGGATAGATTGAGAATAAGATTTATTCTCTTTCCTGTTTTTTTTAAGTACTTTAATTTCGTGTAAAAGTTGTATTTTTATTATTTTTTGGAGACGGCATACCTGGTAAGAATATTGTCTTTTAGCCAAGTAGGGTTGTGTGATTAGCATGCCACTGAAAATGAGATCCTGCGTTCTGATAACTACAGACTAGTTAAGTAACCAAAGACTAACTGAAGTATGGCTAATTATTGAATAATTTGTATAATTTCAATAGAAGTCAACAAATTTTTTTTTTTTTATAAAACCCCATTTGTCGCGAGTTATGAGAGAGTACTTATTTTGTTTCAATGATTTATTATTATGAATAAATTGATAGATCGGACATAATGATGTTTTTTTTACAATATATGATCAAAAACCTATAATTTAATTGAATCACTTTACACCACTACAAAGTACAAGAGAAACATGTATTTTTGACAAAATCTAGCTACCTACAAAAATAACTCGCCATTCGTCAGAAATGACCTCATATATTTATCCATTTCAAATTATTTAAAATCAAAATCCATGAAAAACTTATATAAGAAAAGAGAAAACATGTCTACTACTCTCTTGGATAAGATTATAAGAAATATTGATTTTGAATATATTTCACCAAAATATTCTTTAAGTCATAATAATAATAAGATTCCCCAATTTTTGCATTTTTAAAAATAGATACCAACAATAGAAAACTTGTTCGGCGGAAGGGGAAAAAAATGTCTGCGGAAAATCATCACCTCTAAAAAGTCAAAAGTATGAACAACAAACAGATACCAAGTATATCCAGTATTTTCCACATATATATTTTTCTTCTTCGAGTCATAATGGCCAATTTGTACCCGATTTAATTCCTTTAATTTGTTCTTGTTTCTTCCCTCTCTCCTAATTAATTGTGTCATCGCAATTAATTCAATTATATTTTTCCGCCGGATCGGAAGAATTAAGTCAAAGGTAAATTATGTACCGTCAAGCTCTTCAGGCTTGATATTGGGGATTTGTTATTACAATTAACTTCTGAATGAGAAGAAGACTCGAGTAAGCAAATCTGTGATTCAGATTTCAGATAAACTTTTTTTTTGTTCTCTATATATCTTTAATTCTTGAATGACAATCGATTGATTGATTGATATAAATATTTGAAAATCTTTAACCCCACCCACCCCTTTTTCTCTTCTTGGTCTAATTAACATTTAACACATGCACGCACATTCGACTTAATTCTGAAGCCTATAGAAGAGAAGAAAGAGGTAACTACCATGACAAAGCTCGGCCCCTCTATGTAGCTGCATCAGAAGGTAACTGGGAACGTGCTCAAACGATCATCAAGGATGACCCAACTGTGGTACGTGCTTATATCACTGAAGGATTGGAAACCGTACTTCACATGGCTGCTTTAGCAAATAAGGTTGAGTTTGTTAAGAACTTGGTCTTGAGGATGCATCCGCAAGACTTGGCAATCACCAACCGGGTAGGTTGTACTGCCCTCTGTCTTGCTGCTGTAACCGGAAATGTTGAAATTGCCCAAGTGATGATAAATACAAATCCTGAGCTGCCAAGGATTTGTGGTCCTGGTGGAGTTTTACCTATCCAGATGGCGGCTATGTTAGGACATAGAGGCATGGTAGAGTTTCTTTTGTTATATTATCATTATTCACCTGAAGAGGAAGAGGAACACATTAAACTAGTCATTGCATGTATCAATGCTGACTTGTTTGGTAAGTATCTACCCTAACTCTCTTAGCTTTTTTAGAAGTACTTGTTTTCTTTTGTCGCCCTTGTAAAGTTGTAAGGTATCAATTCATTCAAACAGTGAGAATCCGTAGTTATATATCACCACATGTTTTATCTATCCCATTGCATCCTCTCTTTTTTTTCGCTCATCATCTGAAGATAGGCACACCATATATAGTAACTATATAAGGACGGTATCAACATTGCATTAATTAAATACTCATTTATTTTTTGCTTGTTGTTCCTCAATCAAAATATGAGTAGAGAGAGTGGCAAGAAGACAGGTAGTGGCAGACATATAATATGCAAATTGAAATTACTCATGTTATATGACATAAACATGGACTAACATTTACGTCAGAGAATTTGATCGACCTTCTAATTGCCTAAATCAATATGCTACCCTCATTATCCTATGGTTAGCATTTGAAGTTTTGTGCTTCAGATTCAGGGTTTGATAGCACACTTGTGCTCATAATTAATAATGTCTTTAGCATGTGATTAGGCATGATTTTATAGACTTAGGCACTTTGCACATTCTTAATGATAAATAGTGCATGTCTTATTGAAAACCATGAATTATCCCTTCTTCCTAGTTTTCTTTTTAGTGGTTTTGACTTCTGAAGTAGAGCAAAGGAGAACACAAATTTAAAGCAAATTATATATCTTTTAACAATTTAATTTAGACACTTATAGTTCAATTTTTTATTTTTCTAATGCATGCAGATGTTTCCCTGAAGATGATAAAAGCGAACGAAGGATTAGCTGTGGCTCAAGACGGCAGTGGTGAGACAGCATTGAGTGTGCTTGCTAAAAAGCCTTTGGCATTCTCTGGTGGAAGTAAAAAGGAAAAATGGGGAAGATTCATCAATTATTGTAAGTTCTTTTAAATCTAATTAATATTTCATCTTCGGCGGAATTCATTAGAGATAGAACCGACAATAGAATCTAAACATAAAATACCTCGTAAACATTTATTCTCGATCCTTTTCTTACAAAATATTTAGTTCCAATTACGTTTCTGCATTTGTTCATATTTTGTAGACTGCAAGTGTATTGCATGTGGCTGCAGTGACACGCAGTATCATCAACACGGGCGTGATAGCCAATGCATTTTGCTTGTTTCTACTTGCTATTTTCAACATTATTTCACATGTTTTGTTCCATTAGCATAATTCTTCTAATTATTTGAAAGAAGTGTACAAGAAGTAACTGAAATAGCCAAAGCCGAGGCTGTGCCTGGTTGCAGTCACTCTTTAGCCAAGGCGAGCAATTTCCCTACTTAATTTTTGAAAAATTGACAATTAGTTGTGTTAAAAACAAATCTATTTTCCAAAAATAGATTGAAACTATGATTATATGTAAACTTGAACCCCTTAGTTTTGCAACGAAATTACATCATTGTAGATTTTGGCTTATTTTTAAATTGGTCTATTTAGTGTAATATAACTCTTGTTTAGTTTTTTAAATATATATCTTAGGCTAGAAAAAACCAGAAATTTAGTGCATGGACCTGCCTATGCCCATCCAGTCTTCCGTTATAAAATGCAAAAAACAAGGCCTTTTCCTTGTGGTTCGCACTAAATTTTGATATCTCAAAAAAAAAAAAATGTATGAATCATATTATTTTCTTATACTTTTCCTTTCCTTCCCTCTTACATATGATTATTTCTATGGTTTAAGAGTCTTTTATATCTATTAGTACTTGATCTCTCATTTCTTACGTAAATTTGATGCTATGTTACATTGATCCTTCAAAGTTATACTATTTTTAAGGGTCAGACATTCTTTCTAATTGTAGACCACCCTTGGCTGATTGGTAAATTAAGAGGCAGATTTTGGCATTTTTCTGGAAATTCAATTAAGTTGTGGGAACAATTTTTTTAAGGTCTTTAACCGATTGAACAGTACCTAACTTTGTATTAAGGCATGCAGAAATTCACATATATATAGGCATATATATGCTAGTACAACTAATTTTCTTGCTCATGAACAGGCCTAAGCTTGGAGGAAGCAGAACATGGAAATCTACAAAAAACTCAATACGATGAACTGCTAACATACATCTTGCAGCTTGTTTTCCAGCAAGATGATGACTTGGAAATTTCGAACATAATTGCACAGGCACCTCCACTTCTATTTGTTGCAGCAAGACTAGGCAACTTTGAATTCGTGGACCTGCTAATTTACTATTATCCTGAACTTATATGGAAAGTCAATAGTGACAATCTAAGCATCTTCCATGTTGCTATTGAGTGTCGTCATAAAAATATCTTCACTCTATTGCACAAGATGGACGCAGTCAGGAGTTTAATAACGACATATCCGAATCATAACACTAATGACAATATGCTGCATTTAGCAGCAAAGTTAGCACCTTCGGATAAGCTCAGTATCGTCTCAGGAGCAGCTTTTCAAATGCAGCAAGAGATATTGTGGTACAAGGTACATATCAATACATAATCTATTATGATCTGAAATATATCAGGATTTAATTTATTTTTCATTCTGAAATAACGGTTGAGCTATGAGGATGCAGTTTCGATAATACGTACGAGTACTAGAGAATTTATTTATAAATACATAAAGCATACAATTATTACTGAAGATATGTACAAGTACAACCACCTAGATTATTCATGGTGATTTGAATTTCTACACAACACACACAACCACAAACACATTCACACATCTACATATGATTATATTCATCACTGTGATTTTCAAATTTAAACATAATGGCATGCAGGAGGTGGAAAAAATAGTTCCACCATCATATAGGAACATGCAAAATAATGAAGGGAGAACACCAAGTGATATTTTCGATTTGGAGCACGAAGAGTTATTGGAGGATGGTGAGAAGTGGATGAAAGCAACTGCTAAATCATGCATGGTGGTTGCAGCACTTATTGCCACCGTAATTTTCACAGCAGCCTTTACTGTACCTGGTGGCAATGATAATAACGATGGGTATCCTCTTTTGTTTAAAAAGGTATTCTTCAAGATTTTTGACATATCGGAGACCATTGCATTATTCTCTGCCTCCACTTCAATCCTAATGTTCTTGTCCATCATGACATCACGTGTAACCAAATATGCTTTTCTCCGCTCGTTACCCTGTAAGTTGATGATTGGAGTCACCACATTGTTTATCTCAATAGCAGCCATGGTTGCAGCCTTTTGCACAACCATGTTCCTATCATATCGTCATGGATCGACATGGATCCCTTTCCTCCTTCTTTTGTTTTCTTGTGTTCCAATCATGTTTTTATCACTAAAATTCCGTCTTCTGGTTGATATAATCCATTCAACTTTTGTTGCATGGTTCCTATTTCGACCTGCATAACCACCTTCTTATGTCATTTCACCGTGATGTTAACAAGTTCTGAGAATATGTCTGTGTCCATGTACTATATATATAAATAAAGGCGGTGCCTAGTGTGGTAGTTAGTGTCTGGCCTTACGGCCCTTACCATTTGAGTCTATCGACTCTATACAGCTCAAGCTTTCAGTTGCAATATCCCTATCTAAAATAAAATTTTGTGTAGATGTTCTATCTTGTACTACATATTATGACAAGGCACAAAATGTGATGTATTGTTATTTCAATGTCCATTCAACTATTATATATGTTTAAGCTTTAGATATTGGTGTCTTAGATTAACTGCACTGGTCATGATATGAATGTATAAATATTAGCATTCTTCCATGTGGTATGTGAAAAATATGTGAATAGTTTTGTGTTAACAGTTTTTTTTTTGGATAAAATTAAATATGCATGGATAGAAATTGAACAATTTTTGAATAGAGATCTTTGGTGGCAAGCACAGCCTGCTGGTCTGTAATCCCTGGGGTCAAGCCATTCATTTCCTCTACTACTTAACAATCAGTAGAAGTTGGGTTTTTTTTGACAGACCAAAAATAAAAAATGTCTGCCCTTTTGTCAAACAAAACAATTGGGAAAGGAAGACTAGAACTCAAGTTCTCTTTGTGAGGAGATTGCGCCCTCAAGCACTTGACCATATAGTTCATTACTATTAAATGATTTTTATATCATATCAGAATGAGCCCTTAACCAGTCGAGTAAATAGTATTAAGCGATCCTTTATATTGTATTAGAGTTACATTTCAAAATCAATTTTAATGTTAAAAATATTAATTTATATATGTCTATTGAAAGTTTATAAAGTGGGACCATTAATTTAAGCAGGATGTCGGATTAATACCAAATTCTTATTTCCCTGAGATGATAAATGAATCAAAAATTCAGATTACATAACATTAATGGATGTTCTTTGGAGTACACTTATTTTTGTGCACTTCTGTTCTCAGTTCAAACCCCCCACATTGACAGAAGAAATCATAATTCTGTTAAATCAAATAATGTGAGAAATGCTCTATTTAAGAGTAAATGTGTCAACTTATAGAGATTACGAACCATTTCATTAGAGCTAGTAGGCTTTTTAAATTGATAAGCTTGTTTTCCATATGTCCACACAATATATGCTCAGAAATTCACCTTTGCTACATGCTGAATGTTTCTTCTTTGAACATGCATTGATCTAGTGGTTAGGGATGCCTCAAGTTGAGCTAGCTCGTCCCTATCTTCTTCTTTACACTTTGCAATGTCAAAAAAGCCCCTTTCTGAGCCTACACTTTGCAATGTCAAAAATACTATTTTTGTTGTCAAAGCGTATCACGCGCATAGATTTTCTAGCCAAAAGTCCAAGATTTGGTCCACCTCATGTGGGTGTTAGTTCACTTCTTTTCTCAACCGTGTTACTAAGCTTAACAAGTGAATGTACATATACACTCAATTTTTTTTTTTACAAAAAGACATGAAATTTTGAAGCATAACTAACAAAAGTGACCAGACAAAGACGTCGGCATTCTTCTGTAATGTCTCCTTCAAGGGACGCTCCAATTTTCACGGTCTTTGAGGGGCCTCCCTCATAGGTAGGTGTGTCTACTAAGGCCTCCACAAGTTCGAATTTGGGCTCTTTGATGTCTCTCCGGCCTAGAACCCTCTGTCATGGTTGGGTCTTATGGCTATACGTTCCCACAGACAAATGTTGACAAAATTCGATTCGATTGGATTTCGGGAAAACGGACAAATTGGAGTTAGACTTGGGACTAAGGAGGGTTGAAGGGAATGACCCAGTGCAGTAGGATAGACTTGGTGTAGCAAGCCTATGGGCTTGGGTTGGCTTGTGCGGATAAGTCTCAGGGCTAATGCAGATGAAGAAGCGTCACCTATGCTGCAAGACAAGGAGAGGTTAACAAGATGGTTGCCAGTTGCAACTAGGGGCCGATCCAGGAATATTTTCCAGTAGGGGTGAATTTTCACTACAAGAAAAAGGGTCGGCAATGAAGGACAAATCCTTCACAAGAAATAATATATTACTCACAAGAGATTTATTGTGAAATTTTTTTCCTTCGCACAATTCTTTGCATTAGAGTTCCTCGCTAAAAGTATCTTTCGCTAAGTTAGTGACTAAATATTTTATGAATGATATATTGTGAAAAATATATTCTTCACAAATTATATATTGTAAAATATTATTTTTGTTTGGCGAGGAGATGATTTCCTCACAATTAACATTTAAAAATGTCTTCCTTCATAAATAACAATTTGTGATGAACATATTTACTTTAGAAATGTTAGATTTCCTTTACTAATTACATATTGTGATTTTTTTTTTACTTTACCGAGAAGAAATTTCTTCGACAATGTTGCTATTAAATAATCAAATCATTGCAAATTACAAATATTTTTAAAATTATTTATTAATTTGTAATCAACATCAAATAAAGCATTAATTATGTTATATAAATAACCAATTGTATAATTCACAGCTAAATATGTAATAATCAAGTAAAAAAACGTACAAGGCTTGTAATCAAAACAAATATAGGTGCCCTGAACGTCATAGCACAAATGTTTAGCAATGAGTTTCTTATAATTTATAAATGTGGAGTATATATACCACAAGGGCTACAGAAAGTGCTCTAGCAACAGAAAGAAGCTTGGCTCCTGACTTAGGAGAGAGCACCAATTCCATGAGATAGACTTCTTCAAACAATCAAAATCAATGAAAACCAAGGAAAATCATCCTCCACTCTAGTTTGGACAAAGAACTCTAACATACATTCCTCTAGCAAGGCACATACCATTGTTACCAAAGCTAGCTAATCACTAAGCATCACAATGGATTTTGCCGTTTTAAAGAAATTGAAGATGGAGAATAATTTGTAAGCAGATAAAACCTAAAATAACTTGTCAAAATGATATTTTAAGAAATACATTTGGGACAAAAGCATAGAATAATGAGGTTCATATAACTCTAAAGGTTGAATAATGCATTTTACCCCAGGCCAGGCCACCAGAAAATGAGGTTACAGTCATGTAACTCAGGCAGCAGGCTCCCCCCCAAGTAGGTGGATAAGACATAAAAGCATAGTTGTTCGTTCCTATTGTTTAATTACCAGTGAACAAAAAACAAGTTTCTAAGCAAAATTCCAATCTAACAAAAGCTAATCAAACATTTCCAGATAAATTGTCGGGTCCCAACCTTAAGAAGCTCAGTAATCCTCTTCTCATAAGGTGCAAGCAAACCCAGCAACTTCCCTCATCACAAAGTGGCTAATTCCTTTTGCTAGTTTTCTGGAATGTATCATGATGTGATAAAAATATGTAATTGCAAGTGCACAACGTCAAATTGAAGAACTGGCAAGAACAAGTCGAACCCACGAAGACTAGATTAATTTTAGTATATCCTTAATATCTATTTTAGGCGAATTAGAAATAAAGATTGAGAATCAATTAACTATAATTTAACTAACTAATAATAAGGAAGCAATTTAAGAATTCGAATCCATTAAATAATAAACATAACAAGTAATTCAATCTTTTCTATTTTTATAACTTAATTATGATTTTGATCTCCCTTCCCTTTAATTTAGTAATTTTATAATTAACGTGGGCAAGCATAGATTATGAAAATTTAAGGATTAACTATAACCCATCAAAACTTCTTTGAGCAAGCATGAATTATGAAAAACTCATATCTTAACAATAATATATCAAAACCTCTTAATTAATTTAAAATCACATAAGAATTATAAAACGAAGGTATTTCAATAATGAAACATGAAGGCGAAATCAATTAAACATAAAAGCATAAATAATAGAAGAGATAAAAAATATTATCATGAATAATTATTTAATTTCATCTTCATCCTAAATTAAAGAAATTAACTAGACATGAAAATAAATAAACTAACTAAAATAAAGAAGAAGTAGAAAATTAAAAATAAAATAAGAAAACTCCCTTTAATTAACAATCATCCAACGAACGTACAATGAGGAAATAATTTAATCCTACTCCTACTTCTAACCTAAACTAATACATCCTTTCTCTAAAAGAAGAGACCTATTTATAGGGAAAATAAATTTGTACCATAATTTACATTCATTGAACTTGGCCTCTTTTATTCCCTTTTTTTCCTCTTTCCTTCTGGATTTCAATCTCTATATGGTAATCTCTCAAGAGTCTCTATCAAATATATCTTCTAGATTGACTTTCTTTTTCTTCATTGGATTTGACTTGCACACTAAGATTGTTCCACCTCCTTCCTTTTCCTTGTAGAATTCTTGGATATTTCCTTACATGAATAAGAGCATTAAATATTGCTTGATCACCAAGATTTTGACTTTATCACAACAAAATATAAAATCCTACAAAATAAAATAAAACATATTAATTTAATAAACTAATATAATTAAAAAGACAAAATTATGGATAATAAAATGTATGAATTATGTGTTTATCATATCAGACAAAAGTGGTTAATTCCTTCTTGGTCACAACATGGCCATTAGTGCTTATTATACCTATAAAAAAATATAAAAAAAATCCAGCAGGGGAGCTGCCTATGTTGCCCCCTTAACGTATCCGACTTGCAACACAGTTGACGCTCCTTCATCCACATTCGCATATGTGACCTTCCTAAATTGTGCAACTAATATCTATCGTAGCTTCTTAATTAAGACTTGAATCTCATAAAATATTCTAATTGCCTCAGTATGATACTTCTCTCTTCAAAATTATTACATTCTTAAAACGAGGAAAGATTTATTAGTAATGAATTGCTAAAAACTTTATATCACTTTACTTCTTAAACTTAGAAATGTATCTCTAATTTTGAAACATATTGAAAAACAAAATTTATTTTTAACTTCGGAACAGAGGAGAAATATAATACTCTCTCAATTTTAAAATTAAAAATATATTTGTAAAGCGACAACATTCAAGAAACATTTTATATTTCAAAACTCATCTCATCATAAACTGAAAACGTAACAGTGATGACATGATGATACATACAGAATAAAAAAAAAATGTATCTCTTGTCATCTGTGGAAAAAATTGGGTTATCAAATTGATAGGAAATTGTCGTGAAAATCCCTGGAGATTCTTTTTACATTTAGCCTTATTATGTGCCTAGACAACCTAGTTGATGATATGCAGGGGACCCTACTTGAAAGCTTATAATCATCTTAGTACTTTCCTCAGTCTCACTCAGATTTTCTATACGGCTTCAACTCTAGAACGTCTCCTACAATACTACTACAATGTTTTATATTTTCTTTAATTATCTCTATTATATTCGTTTGTCCTTCTAATCTTCACATGTTTATTACAATAAATTTACTCCTGCCCTTACAAAATTAGAGGCTTACATTTTTTTTTTAAAGAGAATAAATAATGAAGTTTAAGAAAAGTCAACAATATTTCCTAAAACCATGTAGCTCAATTTATATATAAAAAAAATAGAGGTATTGATGAAAGCCGGATTTATTCATATTCCATTTTATACGAATTCGGGCGGTGCGAACATCGAAACAAAATATTTCAACTCTGTTTCAAAAATATTTTTTTACAATCTTAATATTTTTTTACTTATTTAAAAAAAATATTAAATAAGTAAAAAAATATTTTATTTTCAATGTTTAAGATTGTCAAAAAAATTATTAAATAAACTTTTTAAACTTTTTTTGAAAAAAAAATTAAATAAGTAAAAAAAAATAAATTTGATGGATTAACATTAAATAAGTAAAAAATAAATAAAATCTAGTTGACAATAATAAAATCTGGTATAAATGGTAGACATGCATATTATCATGAGGTAAAAAAGAACTCATCTTAATTTATTTTTTAAAAAAGTATTGATATAGTAAAAAGAAAATGAGATAAAGAAAGAAGAGGAAAAATTGATAAATGTATAGAGCGAGAAAGAGAGATAAAATTGGAGTGAAAAGCGAAGAGAGTGAGAAAAGAGTGAAGTAGAAAAAAAAGAGTATTAGTAGAAATTGGACCCACAAACCAATTTCCTAAAAAAAAATGGGGCCGCGTAGAAGCACTATATAATATAACTTACATTTTGTAAACGGGAAGGATTAGTGAGCTTATATTTTAAAAAAAATTATACTATGTACAGCTGTAAGACACAAAAACTAGTAACAATAAAATAACTGTGTTTTGTTTTTCTTGTTGCTTTTGTTCAAAAATAATAGATTATTAGTTTTTATATTTTTCAAAAACAAACGATCTTATATTTTATAAAAGATATAGTATATATATTGTAACCTGATTGATGAATATTAATAGAGTTCTTATAATTTGCAAAACCTAAAAATCTATATATAGCATAAAAAAAATTTGGTCTATAATTAGTTCTAGTCTTTCATTTCCATATCTCGTCTAAAAAAGGTTCTCATTCCACTAGTTCACATTTATTTCCTATGTGTTTCTCCATTTGTTTTCTTCATTTTCTTGGTATCTTCTTTTTGACCCTCAGATCCACCATAGCCGCCCAAAAGTATAATTCTTCTAATTTTCCACAAAGGGTCCCACTCACTCTACTCCAAGTCTCCAACCTTCACGACCACAAAGTCGATCACTCTATTATTATCATCTTCCATCCTTTCTTCCATTATTAGTGCCCCAACATTAAAATAAAATACATATATGGACACACTAATACCATGTAAATTATCCTAAACAAATCTATACAAATCTGTAGGCTGGATAACAGGTCTTAGGCTTGCTCCACCTGACATGGATGGAAAGGCTAGAGCTCAAGTTTTATATGCAAAGAAGATTGAGCCCTCTACCCCTCCTAAATACTTTAGTAGTACTAGGTGAATCTTTTTATTGTATTAAAATGAGTCCTCAACTACTCTAGTGAAATTTTATTAAGTATTTGGTGAACTTTTTTATTGTACTAAAATAAGATATACAATGATGTGTATGTTTTTGATCGGTTATGACCATTATGATACAAAATAATGTCATGTTAAGAATTTTGTTTATTTTAAAAATAAAAATATATTTCTAATTTTGGAACGAAAAGAAAAAGAAAATGTATTTCTAATATTAAAACAAAGAGAGTAGTTTTATGACACTATTACTATGTTTTTAACTAATGCCATAGATAAATTTCTTTTTAAAAAATCTTTAAAAATGATTCTTTTCCAAATTTATCTACAATTTTAAAATGGAGGCAGTACTAAGAATTTTTTGTATATGTAGTATTACTTACCATTTTAACCTTCCATTTGCTTATTTTTATTTCCTGACTATTTTTTCTCTTTTTTGAAATGGGTCAAGAATGTAGTTTTAAGCAAAGGAAATTTCCATGTCTCAAAAGCACATAATTTAACTAAGAAGAAGATGGTAAACATACTATAATGCTACCCCAAAAAACAAACTTATACAAAGGGTTTTGTACTTTGCAGTAAAGTTGGCTAAAACTTGTCAGTAACCGGGGCGGATCTATTTGGAGGGCAGCATAGGCTGCCTATGCTGGATTTTTTTCCCCATGCTTGAGTTTTTTTATTTTTTTATAGGTATAGTAGTAGGGCAGAATTTGTAAATTAATAAACTTAAGGGGGCAGATTAATAAAAAAGTTAAATTCGATGTATTAAAAGGAAGCAAGTCCATACTAATCTAATTCTACAAAGTACAAAGTAAATTATTAACTGATGTATTAAAAGTTAAACTCGATTTATTAAAAGAAAATAAGTTCATGCGTTGATTATGTTTTCAGTAAAATTTAGTTTAATCAATCTTAATATCTTTTATCTCTTTTTGTATATTTTTTGGGTGACAGAATGATTGTTTTTTACATATAGTGAAATGAGAATGAAATAATTTATGGTTAATTTGGATAATTGGATGTATGCTTTCGGGTTTCTTATGTGTTGTTACTTGATTTTATTTGAATATAGAAAGCAAATTTTGTTTGAGGTTTTATACATACAATTGAAATTGTAAGTGTTTGGAAAAATCATTCAAGTTGAACTATGAAAGTAATCGAAGCAAGTTTTTAAATTCTATCTAAATGTTTATTTATTTTGAAATTTCTTTTTATTTTAAGTAATGATTTATGAATATTTATTTATTGTATATTATAGAATTATATATTTGTTGCATAAAATAATTGGTCTCAAAGGGTTGTTGACTTGTTATATTAACAATATTGTAACCAAATACATGTTTTACGTATATAACTGGCCGAAAAACACAAAATTATCTAAAAAAAATAGCTCGGGGGCGCAGCCCCCGAACCCCCTCCAAATCACCAAAATCCGCCCCTGCTGGGTTTCTTTTCTAGATCCGCCCCTGTCAGTAACAATGTCCAAGTTATTTTCCCTGTGGAGCAATTTTGCAGAACATGTTTTTTTCAGCGTAAACAAGCAACATTCAAGCATCAAAGGATTCTATTATATAATATACTGCAAAAGAGTCGAAATTGCTTTAACTGTCACTTAGCATACAGGTAAGGTGACAAATATAATTCTTACTGCATCTTGCCATGCCTAATCTCTTCCCATCACTTATTATACAATGAGGCAGGCGATAAAAATATCACGATCTGAATGTCAAAATAAATGGGTATTCTGTAAGACACGAGATGTAACAGATGAATGGTTCTTTGTTCTAGCCTGTCTGTACATGTATTCTTATGAAGACATTTTCATTCATCTCGGCTAGAATATCACAATTAGGTTGAAAAAAGAAACCTAAATGTGCTACCTACAACAAGTGAACCTCTGACAAGCATCGATCTCCAATTGATGCTGCGGGAAACTGTCATCTAAAGATTTTTTTTCATATTTTTCAGTGTGGAACTGGAGTATTACAAATACGCACGAAGGAGCATCACCTATGTTGCAAGACAGTTACAACACAAATGATGCTCCCTAAATTGTATAACTAATCTCTCTCTTGCTATTTTTCGATTGGAGGAATAAAATTGATGAAAGAATGGAAGAGAAGGTAATTGAATGGTGAGTGGAATGATTCATTCTATTCTTAGCTGAAATGAGTCCTTCTATATTCTCCCGCAAAGAATAAATTTACAAATTTAGTAGGAATGATAATGGTTCACTGCATTCCAATAGAATAATCAAATACAATTTTTTTCATTCCGTTCCCATTAATATTTCTACAATCCCAACGTAGCGTTCATAGTTTTTTAATTAAGACTTTTTTTGAAGTCTCACATTTTGGGAGTACAATACAATCTCATAATCAAGTACATCATTCAGTATTACAATATCAAGAATCAATCGAACATCACTAAAGTAGGAAGAAACAAACCAATCTTTGACTTGCTTAGCTATTCTTCTATCACCTTATGATCAGATCTGTATTTTGAGAGATGAGGTGATCTTTATGTCATAAACTTTGATATGTACTTTTCTTTGTTTGCAAAGAGAGACTTTGGTAACTTCTATCTTTTCAACTGTCTCAGTTACATAATGATTCAGCTTGTAGCTCTATGATCCTAGATGCACGATCTCAGAGTTGCTTTGCGATTCCATAAAGCACTTTTCGTTTAGTCCTTGCCTTACGAGCTTTGTTGGATTTTACGATTCTGTTCATTTTACTCATTGTTATTTGCTTTGTAAACTGAGGTTAGCTTTACGATAGGTGCAACAACTCTGCGATCTTTGTAATGCTTTTACTATCGTAAGTTAACTCTACAATCCAACATCTTCTCTTTTCAATCTTGGCAGAGTAACTTTACGAACCTAAGATTCCTAATCACTATACAGCAGATTTATTTAGTAAGATCAACCTAACATTCTTGATCTTTCTAGTCTGAGTCCTTGTACACATAATTCTTTGAAGGACTTTACAAAACTTACTAAACAAGTATACATTGGTCATTCAATCTTTGAATATCTAGATTACTCTACTTATAACATTCATATTACGAACATGCAGAGTAACTCTACGATAAGATCAACCTAACATTCTTAATCTTTATACTCTAAGTCCTTGTACATGTATTTTTTTTGTAAGGACTTTACAACTTTCAAAACCAAATGAACTTTAATTTTTTATCAAGCATTGTATCAGTTAGTTATCATCATACTATATTTATCAATAATAAGTATGCAATTCACAGTATTCAACAATTTAATTTTTTAGCAGGTCACATTTATCACATAAGCATATAGTCATGTAAGCACACAGTCAAATAGTTCACATTAATATGATCACATAAACACATAAAAATGTACTCACATTAGAACATAAACATATAATCACCTAAACAATTAATCACATAAACATGTAGATATAATTTCATCCGCACAATCATAGAAATCATCATCAAATAAAACATCCTTCAACAAACTTTATTGTGTGCCTAGACAGCCTAGTTGATGATATGCAGGGGCTCCTACTTGAAAAAATCTTGTAAGCTTAGCACTTTCCTCAATCTCAGTAAGATTAAGCTTTTCTCTGTTCTCCATCTCTAGTACGTCTCCTACTACATTCTTTTTTGGTCGTTACCCCACTCCTACTACTTGGCAATAACAAAAAAGTGTACAGGGACAGGAGACATATTAATAGGGTGCGTCATGTTTTCTATGATCTTTTATATTTTCTTAGAAATTGTTATTTCTATAATTGTATTATATTTCACATGATTACTTTTGACATGAAAGTGATACCTTCTCACATAATATGAGAAAAGAATGTGTGAAAATATTTAAAATATATGTGAAAATAATGTTCTTCTCTCTTTGATTATCTCTTTATTTGTTGGTCCTTCTAACTTTAAATATCTATTACAATAAATATACTCCTTCCCCAAAATTTTTAGAGACTTTTTTAAAAGAAATAATAATGTTTAAGAAAAGTATTCCACATAACAATGTAGCTCAAGTTCTAAATTAAAGCAATATATATATATATATATAGAATAAAAATTGGATTTATTCGCATTCCATTATATTCGAATTTCGTAAGTAGGAATTGTCGATTGTTTTAATGACAACTGTAACTGCTCAAAAATTTGAGATTATTAGAATTGATATTTTACAAATACAAATGATATTATATTTTGAAACGGAGAAATATTTTTAATATGATTTTTATATTGCTTGATTGATGAAATAGAGTTTATTCCTCTACTCTATTATCTTTGTAGTTCGGATTCATTCTTAATGATATTATTCTCCCTGATCATTCTCTATGGCTTTCAACAAAAAAAAGGACGAAATAGAGTTCTTATCATTTACAAAACCTAAAAATATAGCATATAAAAAAAAAGTTTGGTCTATAATTAGTTTTAGTCTTTCATTTCCATATCATTTTCATATCTAAAAAAGGTAGCCTCATTCCATTCCACTAGTTCATAGTTAATTTCCTCTATGCTTCTCCATTTGTTTTCTTCATTTTCTTGGTCTCTTCTTTTTGATCCCCTCCCCCCCGGATTCCATTCTAGCCTCCCTAATATAATTCTTCCAATTTTCCACAATGGGGTCCTACTCAGTCCAGTCCAAGTTTTCCCCACTAAGTCGATCACTCTTTTATCATCTTCCATCCTTTCTTCCATTATTAGCGCTAATCCTTTCTTCCATTATTAGCGACAAAGGTGTAAATAAATTGAGTGGAGATGAGTATTGAGATGTTAAAATTTAGTTTACAAAATTTATTGAGGCTCGTTTAGCTACCAAGTCGAGCGTGATCTCGAATCGAGCTCGAGTAGTTTGAACTTTTCGAACGAATATGATCCGACTATCAATAAAAGATTACAATTTGAAAAGGTTTGTATAATTTATCGAACTTTAAAATTTGTTCATATTTGAATTATTTATATTTCGAGTCGAGCTCGAATCGAATTTTTAATCGAGCGAGAGTACGAATTGAGTCCGAACTGTTTAGTTCATTTTACGGACTTAATTAATTAGCACCCCCACATTAAAATAAAATACATATATGGTCACACTAATTAATACCGCGTAAATTATCCTAAATACAAACTTTCCACAATATATTAGTGCTTTTTTATTAGCTTCCAATTAAGTTCCATTTGCTAAAATATTATAATTAGAATGTTTTGGATGAAAAGAATGTTGAATTGAATATACCCTTGAAAGTTTGATCTTTTAGTAAAATTCCGAGCAATTTACATCTGCATTATGAGAGCATTCCAACTCAAGTGTGATCGAGGGAAATTGATAAAATTATTTTAGGTTATGTTTATAACTTTTAAAAAAAGGGATAGGAAAAAATGTAATTAAAAAAGTTATTAGAGTTTCATTGACCTTAAATTGCACTAGATTTTGAATCTATGCGTGATATTAAGAGTGTTTGAGATCGCTTATAAACAGTTAAACATGCTTATAATCATGATTTTAAAAATGTTTATAATAACTTTTTAAGGAAATAATCAGAAGCTTGCTTCTGATTATTTATCAAATCTAATAATCAAGTTTGACCAAGTATATTACTAATCTATCCCTATTTATTTTAGTAATTTCAACCATTATCCATATTTACTTTTCAAAACATTCATTGTTAGTAATTTATACTTGAAATAAGTGATTAATTTTTTTTATATACCAACTATTTTTCACTTATTACTAATTTAATTATTTTTTATTTACCAAACATGTGACGCCCCCAAATCCGGGGTCTCTTTACCCTCAGATTCAGTGCTCACGGTACTACACATGCATCGTCTATTCTACCCATTCATCATCAACATAAGGACAGAAATGTAATTACTAAGTATTACACAATGTCTTACTCTACGTATCCCAGGTTCTAAGACCTTGACATAAATACATAACATCTTAGGATAATTAATACAATCCAGAAAGATCACACATTCCTATAAGCTATTACAAAAGCGGATATGATATAATATCCTTTACTCGGTAACTTTTCCCTTGCCTTTATCCTTGCGAGAACCCTCTGCCGGCTCTGCCTTAGCTGAAAGCATTTAAAGCAAGAATGAACATTCGATTGCTCAGCAAGTATAACATTTAAATAACAACATCATCAAAAATCATGCTTCCAGTTCTACAGCTGAACAATAGTTGAGAACACATTTTGAATAGATAGGAACAATGATAAGGTATTCATTTACATCATTAACATTTTTGAGCAACTGACTGAGTGGTCAAATGACCTTGAACTTTCTTCTTTCATCAAAGGGTTTAATAGTTTTATAACTATAAACCGAACATTTTTCCTCTGGGCATTTTAGGGGATCAACCTATCATACCCTATGTTGTACAACATCCATGTAAACGTCTAAGCGTCAAGTTATCACCCATATAGGGTCAATCGGTATTACCGATCAAAAATAATTTCCCAATAGTAGGGTTGTTCTTCTCAGCTTTATATTAAGGAAATCCAAGTCAAATAATTTGATTGGATAGCTACAATAAATATCAACAATATCTTGATGAATCATTCTTAAATCAACAAAGCAATTCAATATAAGTCTAGCTGAAACAATTGGCTTAGACAACCATCTCAACAGTTCATGGAATATAGAACTTTAAAGCTTCAATAATATGCATTATAGCATAACTGGACATCTCGAATAAAAGTAAGAATACTTGCACAATAATAATTTGTGAAAGCTTAGAATTTATATAACATTGGAAACTCGCACAATATATATGAGCGTTGTACGGTTTAAGAAACTTGCTCAAATATAATCTTGAGTAAAATTCAGAAACTTGCCCAACACAAGGGTTAGACAAGGGTTAAAGAAGAACTTACCTCGAGCGTTTGCTACAGAATTATAAGACACTTCCTTCAAATATCTTACACATTTAAGTGCACATAGATATTACAATTAGTCACATAATCAAAGCTTAATATCGCTTGCGTAACTTCTAACTCATCATTTATTAATGTTAAGTATCATTATAAATCATAATGTTCGTCTTATATAACTTAGAACGACATCTTTCATTATCAGAAGCATTACACGTTGCATACGTGCATGTCCGACACCCTCCATATGCACAACGTCACCAAACTGTCCAATTTTGAATTTGCACCAGGTAACAAATCTTAATTCTTAATAGTGGAGGTTGTAGGTCTACTCCTTATCTTTTCGGATCATCTTGAATCATCCAAATCGGAGTTCGTATGAGAAAGTTATGTCCATTTTACTAAAGGGTGCCAAAGCTGTCCAGACTCTGCGATTTTTCCACTCTACGATGACACTCTACAACTGGGATATTCTCATAACTCTACGCATGGTTTACTAAAATCTTCACCACAATTTCGTTTTAAAAGCTTTTTACTCCGTTCCAATTGGGATATTCTCATAACCCATGGAATTATAACATCACAACAACAAACAAAGCAAACGGACACAGAAATGAAGCTATAAGTCCTCTAGAACAGTCCAAATGTCCATGTTTGTCTAAAAATGTCCATGTTCTTCATCCTTTACGCATGGGGTTCGGATTTCTTTCCATTTCGTTCCACTTTAATGTTATTAATGACTTACTTTTTTAAATTTTCTCTTATGTTCAAGATAACAAATATCAAATTGGAGGGGGACCATTTTAAAAGGACCTTTTATACTTAGAAAAATATTATTCTCCCACTAATTGTGGAATTGCTGTGGTAAAATGGAGAGATGACATGGCTGCATGTTCTTTACTAATTACTTGGTGGTTTCTGAATCTTCTAATGAATTTCCTTAGGATAAATCTATACATACATCTTCTCTACCCCTCCTTACCGAAACGCATGTCCTTTTGTCGTTTTATTTGTTTTTTTTTTATTCTTTACCCCCTTCTCCTGTCTTCTCTTGCCTTTTGGTTTCTCTCTCTACCAGTCCCCCTTCGTCCACAAATGAAGAGCACAAAACCACGCTTAAACTTCATCGTGTTACTTCTCATACCATTAGATGACAAAGATGCTCTCAGCCGCCGTCATTTCCGCCTTCATCACCCTCATGTCGCCTCCACCGTCCATTCCCCCTGCTGCTCCACATCCACCCTCGCCTTCAGCTACGGCGCCACCACCACCGTCTGCGGCATCGTCGCCGAGCAGCAAACACAAAGAATCCAACAATCAAGAATAAATGACGATGAATTGGGATTGAAGCTTTGGAAATGGTGAGACAGTGAATTGGGTTTCTTAGAATGGTTATTCTATGTTGAATGGAATTGATGGGAGGTGTGCTGTTGCTGCTTCCATGGCCAAAAATCAAGAATAATTGGATTTGTTTTTATCACACAAGAAGACAACACCAATGTACACAAACACAAGCAGTTAGATACACTACATACAAATTCATCAAATATGATGGGCGCTTCTAGTTTTTGTAAGATCTCAATTTTTGTCATATTTCTTTTTGTTATATAGTTCCTCTATTTCTCTGGTGTTTCTCTAGTGGTTCTGTGCTCTTCATTTGTGGATGAAGGGGACCGGTAGAGAGAGAAACAAAAGGCAGGAGAAGGGGGCAAAGAATTAAAAATCAAAAATAAAAAATAAAAAAAAAATCAAAATGACAAAAGAATCTGCGTTTCGACAAGGAGGGAATAAAGAAGATGTATGTATAGATTTATCCATTTCCTTAGGGGCAACTGTTTTGTTTGAGCATGACATGACAATGAACTTAATTTTCCAGCTCTTTATATATGCCATACTATAAACTATTTTCCAACATTGTACTTTGCTGCAGGTACATGCAGAGAGCAATTAAAAGTTTCTTTTTCTTCTTGGAGGGATCCGAGGATCGAGCGCTTTGAATATACCCAAAAAATTGTTAAGCAGACTGCAAATTACCCGGAAACGATCTTACGTACTGAAGCCGAACATTAACAACATGTTAATTTGAAACATATTAGTTCTTCCTTCAACTTCTTCTACTTCATTTTGCAAAACCAATTGGTATCATCCAGGATGTTTGATATTGTTATCGGCTCGCAATTTAAGGTTAAAGATTCTGTTTGAGTAAATTAATGGTTGTTTATGAGTACATGAGCCTCACGTTCATTGAATCTTATAATGAACTGCATGTATAAGTTTTGAATTCGTTACTAAACACTCCATAGCCAGCTCTAGCTAGGTAAAAATGGATGAATTAATTAGTCATTATTATTATTAATCCAGAAATGTTTCACCTACTGACCAGCATATGTATTGAGAAGTATAAATTAAAATTAATTAGTTTAGTAATATACAAATTCAATTTATATGTCCTACTTCCCCAAAAAGTGCAAGAGAAATTGTATACTATGTTCTTTTAGAAGGAAGAAGACATTCATCCATACCAGTTAATTTTATAGAAAATGGTGATTTTGTGATAGTCTATATATATATATGAACCTTTTTTTCCCTGTCAGTGATAGTACTGTTTGAATATCTTTGATTTCATTCAGGAAGCTAGAGCACAGGTTACTACTTAATTAATATAAGAGCATGGACAATGTTAATGGTGGCTTGCCATTACAAGACTTGAGAATAGACGTCATCCCTCAGCCAGGCACTCTTTTGCATCTACATCCTCGTACGTATACTTGTATTCTCTTCTTCTCTAATTATTTCTCTATTTGTTATCAACCTTGTTAGTTAATTTTATGGTTCTTAATTTGTTGGTTAATTTAATGGTTATTTATATA
Source organism: Aralia elata (assembly GCA_034770075.1). NCBI lineage: Eukaryota > Viridiplantae > Streptophyta > Magnoliopsida > Apiales > Araliaceae > Aralia > Aralia elata. The sequence goes on along the minus strand of CM068381.1, from coordinate 45,560,101 downwards.
GACTCGCAGATTTGCTGGGAAACATAATATTAATATAATTTCAATTCTATGTTATTAAATATGTAACCATATGTAACCGCCTATTGTTTAAGTGTAATAAATTAATATATCAATTTTTATTTCATTATGTGTACATATTTAATATTCATGATATATATTAATTGTTAACCACCATACTCCATGTAATAATATTTATTTGAAGAAATTTATTGCCGTCCTAATAAACTTATTAAACCAATTAACTATTATCCCCCCTTTAAATTTTAATAGAGATATAGATATAGATTTGTTTTAAGAATCTTTCAAATTCTCAATACAAAAGGTTTCCGTAACATGGGATCGCGTGTTCGCATTTGTTCTTAATTACTGGTATTACAGTACTTTATGTTCCCTTGGTTTCGTGAAAATGATCGAATTAGAAAATTTTGTAAAATTAATTAATGATATATTTTTGTTAAAGTTTAACTCTCTAAAATATAATAATTTATTAATTTAATAATAATAACACGATAACAAAATTAAAATAATAAATAATTTAATCGTATAAATTATATTATTTTATACTACTATCTATAGTAGTATAAAATAACATAATATTTAAGTTCGTCATCCCTTCGTCCCTTTTCCTTTTGTATATTCTTCTTTATAAATCTCTCAATTTGTTCTCAACCATTTGAGTCCTTCTACAGAGCCCGGCGTTGGTGACCGGGCTCGACGACCGGCCGGAATTTTATTTATTTATTTTTTTGTTTTTCACTCTCAAATAATTTATGTGATTTATTGGAACTGAAATTTTTAAAAAACAAAGTGATTCAGTTTCAATAAATCACATAAATTATTTGAGAGTGAAAATCAAAAAATAAAAAATAAAAAATAAAAAAAAATTTCGGCCGGTCGTCGAGCCCGGTCACCAACGCCGGGCTCCTCAGAATTATTGCAACCATTTTAGTTTTATGATTAATATTTTATAATAAAGATTTGTTAAGAATCCATGCAGTAGGTTTCCTAAAACATTGGACCACGTGTTCTTACTTCCTGATCGGTTGCTTTTTTATTACTTAATTATAGGAGGAAGACTTTTCCGTCACAAACATTGTTAGTTGTAAATTTATAAATTTTAAAAATATATTTTTATTTCATATTTATTTATAAGTTTGTTAAATGTTTAGTTCAGTAAAGATGATATAATAACATAATTGTGATGTTAAATTTAAAAATATTATTCATTTCGTCCTCAAAAGAATAACTAAAATAAAAAAATAAAATAAAAAATTATCATCAAAAGCTTAACGATAAGAAATAAGTCAACTACATAAATTTGTACATAGAGTAATTATTTACTTTTTTTTAGGCTCTAGGTAAATATTTACCTTTGAATGAATGGTTTACCTTAAATTTTCATATATATATATATATATATATATATATAGCAAGGATCAAGAATAAAACTCTTAACAAGAATAATTAGCAGAATACCCTTTAGCGACGGACCGGGCGACAGTTTGATCCGTTGTCATGGGTCCGGTCCATCGCTAAAGGGTGTTATGCTAGTTATTATTTTAAGAGTTTTGCTCTTGAAATGCTCCCTATATATATATATATATAAATATATATATATATATATATATATTGTAATACCCGGTTTAAAAAAAAGAAGATAATAATAATAATAATAATAAAAATGTAACTGATAATTATTTATACATATCTAAAACCTATAAGGATTAAGATAAGTCATTTAAGTTATAACAATCTTTTAATTTTAAAAGGACTTTTCTACTTGGTAACCTATTCTGCAAAGGAATTTAATATATTTAAACAACTAGAGAGAGAAGAACGTAAAAAAAAAATTATTTAGTTTTGGAGTACTGCCGATGTAAGACCCCGAAAATTTTAATAAAGAGAAATTTTTTTTCTTCTTATTGTTTTTAAACAGAAAGGTGTTAAATCGATAATGATAAAGTTCCTAGTGAAATATGAAAAATTGAGAAATCTAGTAATAACGTTAAATCACTATTCACGCGATCACTATTCATGTGATCACTATTCATGGGGGACTATTCACGCTAAAAACGCTTTCACACTTTCTTTGACCTTCGAATTACGTCATAACGTTTATATGAGCTGGATACGAAATTATACGGTATAAATACGAAAGTACTATTCATACGAATATACTATTCATTTATACAAAAAGTCAAACCTATATGTCGGGGAATATTCCTTCTGTCGGATAATATTCGTTCTGTCGGAGAATATTATATTCGGTAAAGTACGACGGCGCCGAAATATCAAAATATTAGTGGGCTCCACAATGACAATATTGTCAACGATAGTGGGCCCCATTGTCGGATACTGAAAACGACAGTATTTTGTCAACAGTATTATCACCGACAACTATTGAAATACGCGGTAATAAAAAGAACAGTAAAACGCGTTATTCCACAGTAGTACGCGGTATTTCACCGGCACACGGAATTGCACAGTATTTTAAATTATTGATTCAATAATTGATAAAGTAGCAATTACACAGTATTTTGATTCAATAATTACAATAGCATCTGCATGGTACTTTTTATTATTTATCATGGCACTATAACTCATATTATTTGTTATGATATTTTAGCATTATTGACGGATTAAAAGTGGCGTCTAACTTAGGGGTACCTAATTGAAATTATGAAATTCACATGCTGTGAACTATTGGTTCACATGATGGAACTATTGGTTCACATGTGGGAACTATTAGGGGATGTTATGCAAGAATGATAATACTTGAGGGATTATATTAAAAATAGAGGCAAAGATGAAGGTACTAAAGTGTAATAAGTCGAGCCCTTATTGTGCAATTAATGAAACTTGGTTTTCCTATAAATAGGAGGGGTTATCTTAAGAAATCTTCACACCTTCCTTACTTATACTCCCTCTCTCTCTCTAAATTTCTTGAGTTCTCTTAGTGTGCTAGGATATTGTGAGTATTTGTGAAAATACTAGTATTGTCTAAGTTAGTAAACTTCATAGAAAGCAACATCCAATCACTTATTAACGAAGGTAGGGGATATCATTTCTTTCATACTCTTATGTAATATCATTTGCTTCCTTGTTCGTAAGTGATATTATACTCAGAAAGGTTGTTATTCATTCCGTATTAATTTGTAGGGGATATCATTTCTTTCATACTCTTATGTAATATCTTTTTGTTCGTAAGTGATATTATACTCATAAAGGTTGTTATTCATTCCGTATTAATTTGTAGGGGATATCATTTCTTTCATACTCTTATGTAATATCATTTGCTTCCTTGTTCGTAAGTGATATTATACTCATAAAGGTTGTTATTCATTCCGTATTAATTTGTGGGGATAACCTGTCCGTGCGGATTGACGCATGCCTGGTGAATAACCCTTCGTATTCATTACTTATTAATCTTTTGTGGAAATAATCTGTCTACGCGGATTACCGCGTGACGGGTGAAAACCCTTCGTATTCATTACTTATTAATCTTTTGTGGAAATAATCTGTCTACGCGGATTACCGCATGACGGGTGAAAACCCATTTGCAGTTTCATATATTCTGTTATACTCGTATAACGTATCATTTCTTTTGTACTCTTTAAGGAATATCTTTTCTTTCACATTTCTCCATTTATGATAAGAAATCTCTGTTTGTTTCCAAAACCTTATTTTAAATGGTGAAAATCCTTGAAAATTTGTTGAATATCCTTAATAGTTTGTGCTTCATCTAATATCTTTTTACCTGAATCTTTCTATTTCGTTTGATACGATATAGTTAAATCATGAATTTTATTTTTGAATATCATTCTTGAATTTGACTCCACAATTTGGTCATCATGTTGGCAATTTAGTCAACCTTCGACACTGGATAAATTAAACATTTATTCTTATTCTTGATCTCACTGTATTTATTCTATATCATTGTCATCATCCTCGTCCTTAAATTGTGGTGATAGTTCTCTTTGGCCCGTAGTGCAAAGATGAACTGGCGTGACATGATTCTGACCAAACTGTGTATTGGTATTATCATGATTTTTGGTGTTACAAACAAAGGCGTATGATGAAAGTTCTCTTTGGCCCGTAGTGCAAAGATGAACTGGCGTTTGGCGTGATCATGACCGGTGATGTTACAAATAAATATATCTTTGACACATAGTGCAAAGAGAGGCTGTTGAATATAAACTGTTGATTTGGATGTTCATAAACAGGAATTGTTGATTGGTGTTACAGGGATAAAATATTGGTGGTGATCCTTTAACTTCTAGAAGATGGTAGATATTATAATCTACTTGACTCTTCTAATAGATTGTTCGTTCCGCTGCAGTTGTTGTTGAACAATTATAATATCTTTAAATCTCTGATTTATTATTGTTGAAGACTAAAGATAATTTTTAATCTTCATTATCTTAGTCATGATATTTCTTACTGGGCTATTTGAGCTCACCCTTTTCAGTTTTGTCCCATTCTCAGGAAAAGAGAGTGTAGCGGGGACTAGCCGGGGAATGGAGTGATGGTCCGAGATAATAGAAGTGTCTCAATACCTTACTATTAATGTGATAATAAGTGTATTGAGAATTTAAGATGTATTTATATTGTGTTGTTGTATTTTGCACAACACTTATTAGTTGTAAATGGGAAAATTCGTATTTGTATTTGTATTTTGTGGAATGTTATTGGCGACTCAAAATGGGTTGTGTGGACCTATTTTGGGGTCGTCACAGTTGGTATCAGAGCTTAGGGATATGATCTCTGGTAGAGATCTGGGATTAGAACTAGGAGGGGAGAGACGAGTAAAATCCTTCGCTAGTGTGTCCTACCTAAGCTATTTTATTTGTAGTAATTGATTTGGTTATAGGGACAAGATATTGCATGTCTATTTCTTTAACTAATCTTTGTTTTGTGATCACATTTTAGAATGACATCTACAATACTGACAGAAACGCTGATAATGCACGAATGGTCACTGCCAAGCAGTTCAAAGAGTTGGGACCACTTGAATTTTTTGGCAAGCCAGATCCACTCAAGGCAGAGGCGTGGCTCAAATAATTAACCAAGATATTTGATGTATTGCGTTGCGCTAACGAACAAAAGTTTCTTTTCGCTACGTTTATGCTACGAGGAGAAGCAGATCATTAGTGGGAATCCGTGAAACGTACCCGTCACTCGGCACTCGAGGTGTCTTAGGTCGAGTTCCAAGAATTATTTAACGAGAAGTATTTCCCGGAGAGTATTCGTCATATGAAGGAGGTAGAATTCATCAAACTGGAATAGAACAACACGACGGTGTCGCAGTACGAAGCCAAGTTTGTCGAGCTGTCTCGATTTGCATCCCTTTTGGTGGACACTGAGGAACGGATGACACGAATGTTTCTACGAGGTTTGAAACTAGAAATTCGTAAGTATCTCGTTTTTCATAAAATTTGTCTATATTCGGATGTCGTAGATAAGGCTCAAGTAGTGGAGCAGGAGAAAGAAATACTACAATCAGATGACGTCATAACCGGTGAGCTAATCGTAAACTCTTGCGAGTCTATACCTTATTAGATACTGGTTCTACCCACTCTTTTATTTCATCTGCTTGTGCCCAACGTTTAAACTTGACCACTGATAAACTAAATTTTGACTTATTTGTTGAAACACCATTGGAACAAACATTCGTTACATCTACAGTCTATAATTCTTGCTTTGTTCAAATCGGCACCCTCACATTACCTGTTGATCTTATCTCATTGGACATGCATGAATTTGATTGGTAAACTACTCATTATGCTAAAATTGATTGCTTTCGTAAAGTCATTAGTTTTTATATTCCTAATCGACCTATTATGCGAATTCAAGCAACCAAACCGTTGAAATCAATAACTGTCATTTCTATTCACAAAGTCATTCGTTTATTGAAAAACGGATGTCAAGCCTTCTTAGCCCATGTAACTGAATTAAACAAAAATACGTCAAATTTGAATGATATTTCTGTTGTTAATAAGTTCTTGTCGTATTTTCCGAAGAACTTCCTGGCCTACCCCGACCGTCAAATCAAATTTTTGTATCGACCTTGAACCCAATACAAAATCCATTTTTAAGACCCCATATGTATGGCTCCTATTGAATTTTCTGGAGTTAAAAACCCAACTATAGGAGTTGTTAGATACTGACTTCATACATTCGAATATATCGCATTGGGGTGCTCCTATTTTATTCGTAAATAAGAAAGATGAGAGTAAATAGAAATCTATGCAAATCATAAGAGCCTCAAATATTTCTTCACCTAGATGGAACTCAACATGCGACAACGACGTTGGCTCGAGCTGTTGAAGGATTACGACCATACCATTCAATACCATCTTAGAAAGGCGAACCTAGAAGCTGACGCATTGCGTAGCAGAACGTATGCAAGTACGAGTACGATGCTGACAACGTAAATGCCCATTTTGGATGACTTACAAAGGATGAATATAGAGTTAAAGACTCCACGAACCCACGTGAAGATGACAACGTATATAAGCAGCACAAGATCGACAAAAGAGTTATGCTGATTTTCATTGAAGGGACGATGAATTCAAAATCGGAGACCATGTATTCTTACGTGTTACTCCATGGAAAGGAGATACAAGATTCGAAAAGAGAGGATAGCTCAACCCTCGATTTATCGGTCCATTTGAAATCCTCGATCGAGTAGAAATGGTGGCCTACAGACTCGCCTTACCACCAAGCATGTCTCGTGTTCATAATGTTTTTCACATATCCATGCTACGTAAATATGTGAAAGATCCAAACCGCGTTATTGAATTAGAACCAGACGAGATAGTAGAAGATTTGACGTACGAAGAGATACCTGTCAAGGTCTTGGATAAGAAGGAACAAATTCTACAATCAAAGGTTATACCTCGAGTCAAAGTTTTATGGAGAAACCATGATATAGAGGAAATAACCTGGGAGTTAGAATCTGAAGTGAGAGCAAGGTATCCTCACCTCTTCGATATGCCAGGTACCTACGTAAATTTCGGGGACGAAATTTCATAAGGAGGGGAGATTGTAAGACCCCGAAAATTTTAATAAAGAGAAATTTTTTTTCTTCTTATTGTTTTTAAACATAAAGGTGTTAAATCGATAATGATAAAGTTCCTAGTGAAATATGAAAAATTGAGAAATCTAGTAATAACGTTAAATCACTATTCACGCGATCACTATTCATGTGATCACTATTCATGGGGGACTATTCACGCTAAAAACGCTTTCACACTTTCTTTGACCTTCGAATTACGTCATAACGTTTATATGAGCTGGATACGAAATTATACGGTATAAATACGAAAGTACTATTCATACGAATATACTATTCATTTATACAAAAAGTCAAACCTATATGTCGGGGAATATTCCTTCTGTCGGATAATATTCGTTCTGTCGGAGAATATTATATTCGGTAAAGTACGACGGCGCCGAAATATCAAAATATTAGTGGGCTCCACAATAACAATATTGTCAACGATAGTGGGCCCCATTGTCGGATACTGAAAACGACAGTATTTTGTCAACAGTATTATCACCGACAACTATTGAAATACGCGGTAATAAAAAGAACAGTAAAACGCGTTATTCCACAGTAGTACGCGGTATTTCACCGGCACACGGAATTGCACAGTATTTTAAATTATTGATTCAATAATTGATAAAGTAGCAATTACACAGTATTTTGATTCAATAATTACAATAGCATCTGCATGGTACTTTTTATTATTTATCATGGCACTATAACTCATATTATTTGTTATGATATTTTAGCATTATTGACGGATTAAAAGTGGCGTCTAACTTAGGGGTACCTAATTGAAATTATGAAATTCACATGCTGTGAACTATTGGTTCACATGATGGAACTATTGGTTCACATGTGGGAACTATTAGGGGATGTTATGCAAGAATGATAATACTTGAGGGATTATATTAAAAATAGAGGCAAAGATGAAGGTACTAAAGTGTAATAAGTCGAGCCCTTATTGTGCAATTAATGAAACTTGGTTTTCCTATAAATAGGAGGGGTTATCTTAAGAAATCTTCACACCTTCCTTACTTATACTCCCTCTCTCTCTCTAAATTTCTTGAGTTCTCTTAGTGTGCTAGGATATTGTGAGTATTTGTGAAAATACTAGTATTGTCTAAGTTAGTAAACTTCATAGAAAGCAACATCCAATCACTTATTAACGAAGGTAGGGGATATCATTTCTTTCATACTCTTATGTAATATCATTTGCTTCCTTGTTCGTAAGTGATATTATACTCAGAAAGGTTGTTATTCATTCCGTATTAATTTGTAGGGGATATCATTTCTTTCATACTCTTATGTAATATCTTTTTGTTCGTAAGTGATATTATACTCATAAAGGTTGTTATTCATTCCGTATTAATTTGTAGGGGATATCATTTCTTTCATACTCTTATGTAATATCATTTGCTTCCTTGTTCGTAAGTGATATTATACTCATAAAGGTTGTTATTCATTCCGTATTAATTTGTGGGGATAACCTGTCCGTGCGGATTGACGCATGCCTGGTGAATAACCCTTCGTATTCATTACTTATTAATCTTTTGTGGAAATAATCTGTCTACGCGGATTACCGCGTGACGGGTGAAAACCCTTCGTATTCATTACTTATTAATCTTTTGTGGAAATAATCTGTCTACGCGGATTACCGCATGACGGGTGAAAACCCATTTGCAGTTTCATATATTCTGTTATACTCGTATAACGTATCATTTCTTTTGTACTCTTTAAGGAATATCTTTTCTTTCACATTTCTCCATTTATGATAAGAAATCTCTGTTTGTTTCCAAAACCTTATTTTAAATGGTGAAAATCCTTGAAAATTTGTTGAATATCCTTAATAGTTTGTGCTTCATCTAATATCTTTTTACCTGAATCTTTCTATTTCGTTTGATACGATATAGTTAAATCATGAATTTTATTTTTGAATATCATTCTTGAATTTGACTCCACAATTTGGTCATCATGTTGGCAATTTAGTCAACCTTCGACACTGGATAAATTAAACATTTATTCTTATTCTTGATCTCACTGTATTTATTCTATATCATTGTCATCATCCTCGTCCTTAAATTGTGGTGATAGTTCTCTTTGGCCCGTAGTGCAAAGATGAACTGGCGTGACATGATTCTGACCAAACTGTGTATTGGTATTATCATGATTTTTGGTGTTACAAACAAAGGCGTATGATGAAAGTTCTCTTTGGCCCGTAGTGCAAAGATGAACTGGCGTTTGGCGTGATCATGACCGGTGATGTTACAAATAAATATATCTTTGACACATAGTGCAAAGAGAGGCTGTTGAATATAAACTGTTGATTTGGATGTTCATAAACAGGAATTGTTGATTGGTGTTACAGGGATAAAATATTGGTGGTGATCCTTTAACTTCTAGAAGATGGTAGATATTATAATCTACTTGACTCTTCTAATAGATTGTTCGTTCCGCTGCAGTTGTTGTTGAACAATTATAATATCTTTAAATCTCTGATTTATTATTGTTGAAGACTAAAGATAATTTTTAATCTTCATTATCTTAGTCATGATATTTCTTACTGGGCTATTTGAGCTCACCCTTTTCAGTTTTGTCCCATTCTCAGGAAAAGAGAGTGTAGCGGGGACTAGCCGGGGAATGGAGTGATGGTCCGAGATAATAGAAGTGTCTCAATACCTTACTATTAATGTGACAATAAGTGTATTGAGAATTTAAGATGTATTTATATTGTGTTGTTGTATTTTGCACAACACTTATTAGTTGTAAATGGGAAAATTTGTATTTGTATTTGTATTTTGTGGAATGTTATTGGCGACTCAAAATGGGTTGTGTGGACCTATTTTGGGGGCGTCACAGCCGAGCAGAGAAGAAGAAAAGAAGAAAACTCAAAGGTAAACTTAAACCCTTACTTTTCAATTATAAGTTGATTCTTATGTATGATTAAATATTTTAAAACAATAATTATAAGAACAAAAAGATTATGAAAAGGGTGTTATGTACGTAGTTTTTGTGAAAACAAATGAGTTTTTATTATTATTTTAAAACTGTATATATGTATATATATATATTTATGGAGTGAAATATTAATATCAAATATACATGTATATGTATATAATTTTGGTACAAGTGTGCCGAAATTTCAGTCGAAATAGGATTTACAGATTTTGTAATTTCATCAGCGTGTATTGTATATTTATAAATTGACTAGCCTGCCTTTAAGTGTGTGTGCGTGTGTGTGTATATATATATTTGTGTGTGTGTGTGTGTGTTCGTGTGGGTAAGAGATATTTTATCTCTATTGTATTTGTGTGCATATGGGTGGTATAGTGTTCGTATGTTACCAATGCATAATGGAAGGATTTTATGTATTCATTAAATATATATATATATATATATATATATATATATATATGTTGTACGTGAATCATGAGTTAATGTTAAGTTACTAAGCTATTAATATAAAATAGTAAGTTTGATCATGACAAGGATGTTATGGCTATATACTTTTATAGTCTTACACCCACCCACACGTATTTGTATATATTTATTTAATGACAGAGTTGCTAGCTACTGTTATTAATATTATGAATCTCAAGTATATTTTCCAACACTAAAATTCATAAATTTTATAAATTCTTATAATTTCAGGTATAATAATTAACTACAAATCTATTTAAGATTTAAGATTTAAGTGCATAAGATTTGAGTAAAGAGTATGAGTGTGATATTGTATTGTATCCTAATAATTGTTTTAATTTTAAAGTTATAATATCTAAGTTATTATAATTTCAGGTATATTAACTAAATACAAATTGAATTAGAAATAAATAAATATTAAGTGTCAGCGTCTGTAAGATATGAGGTAAAAATGTGTTTGAGGTAGGATATTTTATCCTAATAATTTTTATTTGTTCTAAATTTATATTTAGGATTTGTTCGGTTAATATTTTCGTATTTCGCACTATCGAGGTAAGTGGCTTTCTTAACTATTTAGTGTTTTTTAAAATTATTGTTTACTTTTGTATATGTTTAGTAATTACTCGGATGCCTAAATGTATGGTTTCAAATTTCGTTATGTTTTATTTAAGGCTTCCATTTAAATTAAATGTTATGTTCTTTTATTTCAAAATTTGGATCAAGTATTTATTTTTTGAACTGTGAAATGAGATTATATGATTTTGAACTATGGAAAAGTATTGTTTAGAATATCGATAATATTGAGAAAAGATTTTTGAAATCCTCAGTCCGACTATGTATAGAACCCGTTAGTGTTTACGTTTAGTTCCGGAGCTAATATAGGACCTACTAAGGCGCACACCTTTTAGATGTCTTTCGGGGAGCGTGCATTTTTATAGATACCTTAGTAGGGTGCGTGAACATTAACACTATCGAACTTTTGGGCCATGTTACAGGGCTATTGTAACCTTAGTCGATAGGGCTGTGGATTAAAAGATATATTGTATACATTGAAATTATTTTGAATGTGAATTTGTTTTGTTATTATTCGTTTAGTTTTGAAAAATATATTTACTATTATTATCGAATAAAAGATATTTCGAAAAAAAAAATGTTTTGTAAATTATACTTGGTCCACCTAAATAGGGAGGATTGTCACTTGCTGAGCTTCATCGCTCACCCTTTACAAATTTTTACAGGTTCCATTATTGAGAGCTGAGCACTTATTTGATGCACTTTGGATAGCTGAAGATTTGTTTAAAATGTCATTTCCTTTAATGTTGAATTTTGATAGAAACTATTAGTTTCAAGGAGCTGCGTCTCCATTTTACGTTTTTGATATTTGATAATATTTCACTTTGAAATTGATTTAAAAGATGTTTATTGTTGGGTTTAATTTAAGATTATTGTTGAATTATTTTGTTTGGGTTGCGCTATTGATATTGTTGCCTTGCGAGCCTTTGGGCTTGTGGCGTGTAGCACTTCGGGCCTGTAGTGAGTTCGGGGTGTTACATATATATATATATATATATATATATATATATATATATATATCTAAATAAATATATAAATATACAGCGGCGAAGCTATGGGAAAAATATGGGATCAATTGACCCCACTCATTTTTGATTTTTTTTTTATACTTGTGATATAATAATTTTTTTGGGTATAACTTTGTAATTTGACCCCATTCATTTTTGATTTTTTTTTATATTTATGATGTAATAAATTTTTTAGGTATAACTTAGTAATTTGACCCCATTGAAATTTATACTTGAACTCTCTTTTATTTATAAAACAAATGTAGAATAAGATTGCATTGTTAAACAATGTGGGACTTCAAAAGTCCAAGTAATATTATACTTTTGTTCTATAAATAAAGAATAGTTCAAGTTTTAAAGAGTAATTGATACAGAAGTGTAAAAGTAGACATTGGCCTGGACTTATCTTTTATATTTTAAGAATATTCTGTTTGTCCAAATACATGTTTTACATATGTAATCGGTCGAAAAATATAAAATTATTTAAAAAATTTGGTTCGGCCCCGAAATTATTTGTAGGATCACCATTTTTTGACCCCACTCGCTTGGGGGTCTGGCTTCGCCATTGTGTATATATATATATATATATATATATATATTTTCTCTTCTTGGTCTAACATTTAACATATGCACGCACATTCGACTTAATTCTGAAGCCTATAGAAGAGAAGAAAGACGGAACTACCATGACAAAGCTTGGCCCCTCTATGTAGCTGCATCAGAAGGTGACTAGGAACGTGCTCAAACAATCATCAAAGATGACCCAACTGTGGTACGTGCTTATATCACTGAAGGATTGGAAACCGTACTTCACATGGCTGCTTTAGCAAATAAGGTTGAGTTTGTTAAGAACTTGGTCTTGAGGATGCTTCCGCAAGACTTGGCAATCACCAACGGGGTAGGATGTACTGCCCTCTATTTTGCTGCTGTAACCGGAAATGTTGAAATTGCCCAAGTGATGATAAATACAAATCCTGAGCTGCCAAGGATTTGTGGTCCTGGTGGAGTTTTACCTATCCAGATGGCGGCTAGGTTAGGACATAGAGGCATGGTAGAGTTTCTTTTGTTATATAATCATTATTCACCTGAAGAGGAAGACATTAAACTAGTCATTGCATGTATCACTGCTGACTTGTTTGGTAAGTATCTAACCTAACTCTCTTAGCTTTTCAAGAAGTACTTGTTTTCTTTTATATATCAATTCATTCAAACAGTACTGAGAATCCGTATTTCTTTTAAAGCAAATTATATATCTTTTAACAATTTAATTTAGTCTACACTTATAGTTCAATTTTTTATTTTTCTAATGCATGCAGATGTTTCCCTGAAGATGATAAAAGAGAACGAAGGATTAGTTGTGGCTCAAGACGGTAGTGGTGAGGCAGCATTGGGTGTGCTTGCTAAAAAGCCTTTGGCATTCTCCGGTGGATGTAAAAAGGAAAAATGGGGAAGATTCATCAATTCTTGTAAGTTCTCTTAAACCTAATTAGTATTTCATCCTCGGCGGAATTCATTAGAGATAAAACTGACAATGGAATCTAAACCTAAAATACCTCGTAAACATTTATTCTCGATCCTTTTCTTACAAAATATTTAGTTCCAATTACGTTTCTGCATTTATTCATATTTTGTAGACTGGAAGTGTATTGCATGTGGCTTCAGTCATCAATATTTCACATGCATTTTGCTTTGTTTTAATCCAAGTGTATAATCAACATGGGTGTGATAGCCCATGCATTTTGCTTTGTTTCTACTTTCTATTGTTTCAACATTATTTCACATGTTTTGTTCCATTAGCATAATTCTTCTAATTATTTGAAAGAAGTGTACAAGAAGTAACTGAAATAGCCAAAGCCGAGGCTGTGCCTGGTTGCTCTTTAGCCAAGGTGGGCAATTTCCCTACTTAATTTTTGGAAAATTGACAATTAGTTGTGTTAAAAACAAATCTATTTTCCAAAAATAGATTGAAAATATGATTATATGTAAACTTGAACCCCTTAATTTTGCAAGGAAATTACATCATTGTAGATTTTGGCTTATTTTTAAATTGGTCTATTTAGTGTAATATAACTATTGTTTAGTTTTTTAAATATATATCTTAGGCTAGTAAAGAACCAGAAATTTAGTGCATGGGCCTGGCTATATGGCCATCCAGTCTTCCGTTATAAAATGCAAAAAACAAGGCCTTTTCCTTGTGGTTCTCACTAAATTTTGATATCTCAAAAAAAAAATGTATGAATCATATTATTTTCTTATACTTTTCCTTTCCTTCCCTTTTACATATGATTATTTCTATGGTTTAAGAGTCTTTGATATCTATTAGTACTTGATCTCTCATTTCTTACGTAAATTTGATGCTATGTTACATTGATCCTTCAAAGTTATACTATTTTTAAGGGTCAGACATTCTTTCTAATTGTAGACCACCCTTGGCTGATTGGTAAATTAAGAGGCAGATTTTGGCATTTTTTAAGGTCTTTAACCGATTGAACAGTACCTAACTTTGTATTAAGGCATGCAGAAATTCACATATATATATAGGCATATATATGCTAGTACAACTAATTTTCTTGCTCATGAACAGGCCTAAGCTTGGAGGAAGCAGAAGATGGAAATCTACAAAAAACTCAATACGTTGAACTGCTAACATACATCTTGCAGCTTGTTTTCTAGCAAGATGATGACTTGGAAATTTCGAACATAATTGCACAGGCACCTCCACTTCTATTTGTTGCAGCAAGACTAGGCAACTTTGAATTCGTGGACCTGCTAATTTACTATTATCCTGAACTTATATGGAAAGTCAATAGTGACAATCTAAGCATCTTCCATGTTGCTATTGAGTGTCGTCATAAAAATATCTTCACTCTATTGCACAAGATGGACGCAGTCAGGAGTTTAATAACGACATATCCGGATTGTAACACTAATGACAATATGCTGCATTTAGCAGCAAAGTTAACACCTTCGGATAAGCTCAGTATCGTCTCAGGAGCAACTTTCCAAATGCAGCAAGAGATATTGCGGTACAAGGTACATATCAATACATAATCTATTATGATCTGAAATATATCAGGATTTAATTTATTTTTCATTCTGAAATAACGGCAAGTGAGCTATGAGGATGCAGTTTAGATAATACGTGCGAGTACTAGAGAATTTATTTATAAATACATAAAGCATATAATTATTACTGAAGATATGTACAAGTACAACCACCTAGATTATTCATGGTGATTTGAATTTCTACACAACATACACAACCACAAACACATTCACACATCTACATATGATTATATTCATCACTGTGATTTTCAAATTTAAACATAATGGCATGCAGGAGGTGGAAAAGATAGTTCCACCATCATATAGGAACATGCAAAATAATGAAGGGAGAACACCAAAGTGATATTTTCGATCTCGAGCATGAAGAGTTATTGGAGCATGGTGAGAAATGGATGAAAGCAACTGCTAAATCATGCATGGTGGTTGCAGCACTTATTGCCACCGTAATTTTCACAGCAGCCTTTACTGTACCTGGTGACAATGATAATAACGATGGGTATCCTCTTTTGTTTAAAAAGGTATTCTTCAAGATTTTTGACATATCAGAGGCCATTGCATTATTCTCTGCCTCCACTTCAATCCTAATGTTCTTGTCCATCATGACATCACGTGTAACCAAATATGCTTTTCTCCTCTCGTTACCCTGTAAGTTGATGATTGGAGTCACCACATTGTTTGTCTCAATAGCAGCCATGGTTGCAGCCTTTTGCACAACCATGTTCCTATCATATCGTCATGGATCAACATGGATCCCTCTTCTCCTCCTTTTGTTTTCTTGTGTTCCAATCATGTTTTTATCACTAAAATTCCGTCTTCTGGTTGATATAATCCATTCAACTTTTGTTGCATGCTTCCTATTTCGACCTGCATGACCACCTTCCCATGACATTTCACCGTACGTGATGTTAACAAGTTCAGAGGATCTGTCTGTGTCCATGTATATAAATAAATAAAGGCGGTGTCTGCCTAGTGTGGTAGTTAGTGTGTGGCCTTACGGCCCTTACCATTTGAGTCTATCGACTCTATTTATACAGCTCAAGCTTTCAGTTGCAATCAGGGCCGGCCCTGGGCCAGGGCAACCAGGGCTACCGCCCAGGGCCCATAGCTGAGGGGGCCCAAAAATTTAAAATTTAGCAGCAGCCCATATGTGGAGAAGTTCTAGCAGCAGCCCATTTTTTTTTTTTTTTTTATCAACAGCAGCCCAAATGTGGTCAGAAGCAGCCCAAAAGATGAGAAGTTTTAAACTTTTAGGTATTCACTTACTAATCACTAGTAGCACTAGCAGCCGCAACAAGGAGTCAATGAGTGATAATATTGTTTGAGAAATGAGAAAGAAGAATTCTTGAAAGCTTTGGTTTTCTGTTGCAGACTTGAGACTTGCAGTGTTGCTGGTGAGTGATTTACTGATTTTATGTAATAATTAGTTCTATCAAATACCCTTTATGCTAAATTTTTGAAGGTGGAATTTAGGTGAATCCGTGAATTATTGCTAAGAATTTGCAATATTATGCCGATTTTTAATGGATTTTTATTTGTTAATATTGTTATATATGTTTGTATAATTGAATTTTTAAAACGGGTTGAAATTAGATTTATCAAACTGGGTATTTCATGGTGGTTTACTGGTTTAGTTCATGAAGACTAAATGATGCAGAAGTGATATATTGATAAGTAGCAACAGTAGCACTGTAGCAGAATAAGAAGCCTAAAAGGGTGATTAAGGGAATAATCCCAGCAAAGATATGATTTTAATTTTATATAAATCAATGTAAAGCTTTTCATATCGGATATTGTAACATATTTGTAAGAGGTTTTTACTAATCATTTGAATATTGTGAAGAGCTCCTGCTTAACTGAACTGGTTAATTCCGGTAAAATTAAATAATTAATACAAGGTCAAGTAGCATAAGAGCTTTTCATATCTGATATTGTAACTGAATAACTGGTTAATATTTGTTCATTTTGTGCAGGTTCATTTGGGGAGTTTCAAGTGGAAAAAAATATGCTCAAAATCCAGGTTTTATTATTCTTTGTTAATTAGTTTTATTATTTTTATTGTGTTGTGTTTATTAATTATTATAAAAATTAAAAAATGTTTCCTAAGAAACAACTTTCTGGATATCTCAAGAGACAAAGAAAGAAAAAAGAAGAAGAAATTGCTCAAAGTTTAAGAGGATCTTTGAATAAATATTTTGTTAAACAAACCAATGTTTCACTTGAAAATTTAGATGAAGATTTACCAAATGAATATGAGCAATCAATTCAATTGGAAGAATTAGTAGAAAATGAGAATGATGTGAATGAAGAAATTGGTGATCTAGATGAAAATGAAAATATTGATGAACCTTTCCTTGATGAAAGTCCAGAAACAAGATTTGATTTGAACATTTATGATCCACGAGTTTGGGATAATCTTGATGCAAAATTGAGAGATTTACTTTTAGAAAAAGGTCCCTTAAGAGAAACTAATTTCAAATATCCCACGGACGGACACAATAGACATTTTTCATCAAATTATTATGTTCGTATGTTACCAAATGGGGAAACTAAGGATCGAAAATGGCTAGTGTACTCAAAGGAGTTGGATAAAGTGTTTTGTTTTTGTTGTAAGTTGTTTAAAATAATGAATTCTAAAAGTGGGTTAACTAGTGAAGGAATTAGAGATTGGAAACATCTTGGTGAGAAGCTTAAACAACATGAAAGTAGTATTGAACACCTCACTAACTTGAGGTCTTGTGTTGAATTGCAAATCAGATTGAAAACAAATCGAACAATTGATGCAGAATTACAAGAGTTAATCAAGAAAGATACCACTACACTGGAAAAATGTTCTTGTCAGAATCATCGGTGTTGTGAAATGTCTTGCTATACATAATTTGGCTTTTCGTGGAACAAATGAAAAAAATTATGAAGATGGTAATGGTAACTTTTTAGGCCTACTTGAAATGATTGCAGAGTTTGATCCAGTAATGCAACACCATTTTCGACTCATTCAAGATAAGAAAATTCATTATCATTATCTTAGCCATAAAATTCAAAATGAGTTTGATAGCTATTTTTAGCATCAAATGTTAAACATGCAATCATTGAAAAAAATAAAAAACAGCTAAATATTTTTCAGTCATTCTTGATTGTACTCCTGATGCAAGTCACAAAGAACAAATGACTTTAATATTGAGGTGTGTAGATGTTTCAAGTACTCCAATAAATATAGAAGAATACTTTTTAGAGTTTATGAATGTGAAAGACACATCTGGATTAGGAATTTTTTAATGAATTTGCAAAATGTAATTGAGTCTCTTACACTTAATATTGATGATGTGAGGGGACAAGGTTATGATAATGGCTCTAATATGAAAGGAAAAAATCTAGGTGTACAAAAACGATTACTTGATATAAATCCTAGAGCATTTTACATGCCATGTGGTTCTCATTGTCTCAACTTAATAGTTTTGTAATATGGCCCACTCATGTGTTTAAAAGCCAAATCTTTTTTTGGAGCATGTCAATGCATATATACGGTATACTCTAATTCAACAAAGCGATGGAATGTGTTACTTGATTACATTTGATGGGTTGACTTTGAAATCATTGTCAACTACACGTTGGGAAAGTCACATTGAAAGTGTTAAAGCAATAAAATCTCAAGTTTCCCAAATCAGAGAAGCTTTATTTAAATTACAGAAAAATTAGTGAAGATGCAAAATTGAGCAGGGATGCTCAAAGTTTAGCATTAGAGAGCTTTCAAGTTTTGAATTTATATTAAGTTTGGTTATTTGGCATGACATTTTGCATAAGATTAACTTAGTTAGTAAAAAGTTACAATCTGAAGACATGCGTCTTGATGCTGCTGTAAGACAATTAGAAGGACTTGTTTTATTTTTTGAAAACTATAGAAATAAATGGGTTTGTTTCTGCCATGATTGATGCTAAAGAAATTTCCCTTGATATGGGAATTGAGCCTGTATTTCCAAAAAAAAACGTCAAGTTTGTAAGAAAAAGGCATTTTGATGAGGTTTCCAATAGTGATAGGGAACAACAATCAGCTGAAGAATCATTTAGAACTGATTATTTTCTTGTTATAGTGGATATTGCTCTTGGTGAATTGAAAAGTAGGTTTGAACAATTGCATTGTTTTGAATCTATTTTTGGGTTTCTTATTTGATGCTGCAAAGTTGACTTCCGTTTGATGATAAGAATTGAAAAGTTCTTGTGTGAATCTTGAAAATGCTTTAAAACATGGTGATGTTTTCTGATGTTGATGCAAAAGACTTATTTTCAGAATTACAGGTGTTTGCAAGTGATGTTACCAAAAGAAGCATATGAAACAACTAAACCATGGACATCCATTAAAAATTCTTGAGTTTGTAAATAGTGTGGATATGTTTCCTAATGTAATGGTTGCTTATAGGGTATTATTGACTATACCTGTGACTGTGGCATCTGCTGAAAGAAGTTTTTTCTAAATTAAAATTATTGAAATCTTACTTGCGGACCACCATGACTCAAGATAGGCTAAATGGATTAGCGATATTATGCATTGAAAAGGATATGTTAGAAAACATTAAAATATGATAGTATAATTGATGATTTTGCATCTAAAAGTGCAACAAGAAGACATTTTAAATGATGTTTTGTGGTTCAGATTTCATTGCTATTTTTATTTTGTAGGCACATGTGATGATTCTTTGCTTTGCTTCGATTAATTGTGGAGGATGAAAAGAAGATAATCAAATCAAGAAATGCTTATGGAGATTCGAGAGGAAGCATGTGGACTCAAATATGTAGTTTGAGTTTTTTAATACAATATTTACAATCCGGGGTACTCTTTTTCCTTCGTTTGGGATTTTGTCCCATTGGGTTTTCCCCAAACAAGGTTTTAATGAGACCCCAAAGTGTGATTCCTTATCTTTTGTAAATTCTTATAATTTTAATAAAATTATTCGGTTGATAATTCACTTGTTTTTTTTCTTTAATTTGTATAAAGGGGCACACTTGAAGTTTTTTGCCCAGGGCCTTAGATAAGCCAGGGCCGGCCCTGGTTGCAATATCCCTATTTAAAATAAAATTTTGTGTAGATATTCTATCTTGTACATATTATGACAAGGCACAAAATGTGATGTATTGCTATTTCCAATGTCCATTCAACTATTATATATGTTTAGGCTTTTGCTATTGGTGTCTTAGATTAACTGCACTGGTCATGATATGAATGTATAATTAGTATTCTTCCTTTTGGTATGTGAATAGTTTTGTATTAACGGTTTTTTTTTTGGGTAAAATTAAATATGCATGGATAGAAATTGAACAATTTTTGAATAGATCTTTGGTGGCAAGAACAGCCTGCTGGTCTGTAATCCCTGGGGTCAAGCCATTCATTTTCTCTACTGCTTAACAATCAGTAGAAGTTGGGTTTTTTGTGACAGACCAAAAATAAAAAATGTCTGGCTTTTTGTCAAACAAATCAATTGGGAAGAGAAGGGAAGATTAGAACTCAAGTTCTCTTTGCGAGGAGAATGCGTCCTCAACCATGCGACCATATACTTCGTTACTAGTAAATGAATTTTTTTTATCGTATTAGAATGATCTCTTAAGCAGACGAGTAAATACTTAAATGATATTAATTATGTTGTATTAGAGTTACATTTCAAAATCAATTTTAAAGTTAAAAATATTAATTTATATATGTCCATTGAAAGTTTATAAAGCTATATCCTAGTGACTAGAACTTGTAATTAACTTCAATTGGCTGCATTGATTCTACTTCAATCTTTATGTACTGATCCTAGAACTAGTTAATTTATTAATGCAGCCATAAACCTAAAAATATATAGCATAAAAAAAAATTGGTCTATAATTAGTTCTAGTCTTTCATTTCCGTATCTTCTCCAAAAAAGGTTGTCTCATTCCACTAGTTCACATTTATTTCCCGTGTTTCTCCATTTATTTTCTTCATTTTCTTGGTATTTCTTTTTGACCCCAGATCCTCCATAGCCGACCAAAAGTATAATTATTCTAATTTTCCACAAAGGGTCCCACTCACTCTACTCCAACTTTCTCGACCACTAAGTCGATCACTCTATTATTATCATCTTCCATACTTTCTTCCAGCCCCCACATTAAAATAAAATACATATATGGACACACTAATATCATGTAAATTATCCTAAACAAATCTATACAAATCTGTAGGCTGGATAACAGGTCTTAGATTTGCTCCACCCGACATGGATGGAAAGGCTAGAGCTCAAGTTTTATATGCAAAGAAGATTGAGCCCTCTACCACTTCTAAATACTTTAGTAGTACTAGGTGAATCTTTTTATTGTATCAGAATGAGTCCTCAACGACTCTGGTGAAACTTTACCAACTATTTAGTGAACCTTTTTATTGTACTAAAATAGGATATACAATGATGAACATGTTTTTGATTGGTTATGACCATTTAAGATACAAAATAATGTCACGTTAAGAATTTTGTCTATTTTAAAAATAAAAATATATCTCTAATTTTAAAACGAACAGAAAAAGAAAATGCATTGCTAATATTAAAACAAAGAGAGTAGTTTTATGCCACTATTACTATGTTTTTAACTAATGTGATAGATAAATTTCTTTTTAAAAAATCTTTAAAAATGGTCGTTTTCCAAATTTATCTACCATGGAGAGTTTGATCCTGGCTCAGGATGAACGCTGAACGCTGGCAGCATGCTTAACACATGCAAGTTGGACGGGAAGAGGTGTTTCCAGTGGCGGACGAATGAGTAACGCGTAAGAACCTGTCCTTGGGAGGGGAACAATAGCTGGAAACGATTGCTAATTGTAAATACTGGTATCGTACTGCAAGTAGGCGACACCACTTCCACACACACAAATCCGAGCTTCATGCGAGATCCATTGTGAGTAATCATAGGAAAGATTGTAATAGAAGAACTTTCTATGAATAGAGTCAACGGTATGACAGACAGCGCTGCGCTTACACGCGAATTAGCTTCCGAGATCGAGCAGTCTCAATTTTACTACAGGATTTGCGAATGTAAGAATCTCTAGAGCCAAGAAACCAAAGCCTTGGCGCTGCTTTTAGGGAAGGCACTCTCCTTTTCAATCACTAAGAAAAAAAAACCAATCAAAGCCCTATCTAAGTAAAGCTTCGTCTGTGATATTTTCGGCCCCAGGGGACTTTACTACCGTATCTTTTGTTTCATTTCTTCTGAAATAATCACAAAAACTTTTTTGATTATGGATCTACTACCAAAAATTCAATGCGTAATCTTAGCATTCAATGCATAGGCATTTAGAGAGGCCCTGACAAAATTAGTCCAACTTCGTACCTTTCCGACATAAACCATATATCTCAAAGAGGTCGTATTTCTTTGGGTTAGTAGTAATAGAATGCTTTCTTCATCTGCAAATAATTCTCGATGTGAAAATACAGAGACAAAGGGATGATCTTTGAATAGGAAAAATAGTGGATCTGTAGGGTCCCAAATGAATTGGCTTATTCGAAAAAGGCTTTGAGTTCATAACATAAAAAGAAAAATGATTTTTGGCGATTATCTATGATAAAAAAAAATTACATTCTGAAAAGTCTTTTGCTTATTTATACTACTTTTCCACGAGATGTCGGGAATTCCTTGTACCGCATTCCTAGTCACCCTCAGAACCACACACCAACCACCATCACTATCCCTAAACCTTCACCTATCGTTATCTTAACCCCACCTCAATGCTAGGAAATTCGATAAGTCATCGTAGGGGCTTCTTTCTTTTACTTCAAGCCCTCCTTCAAATCCAGATCAAAAAATTGTGTAAATTGAGATGCAACTCTTTGGTATCCACTTGGGTCAGCAATTGAACTCATTGCCCGTGGGACTACAATTTTAAAATGGAGGGAGTACTAATAATTTTTTGTAAATGTACTTTTACTTGCCATTTTAACCTTCCATTTTGCTTATTTTTATTTCCTGACTATTTTTTCTCTTTTTTGTGAAATGGGCCAAGAATGTAGTGTTAAGCAAAGGAAATTTCCATGTCTCGAAAGCACATAATTTACTAAGAAGATGGTAAACATACTATAATGCTCCCCCAATAACAAACTTATACAAAGGGTTTTGTACTTTGCAGTTAACTTGGCTAAAACTTGTTAGTAACAATGTCCGAGTTATTTTCCCCGTGGAGCAATTTTGCAGAACATGTTTTTTCAGCGTAAACAAGCAACATTCAAGCAACAAAGGATTCTATATATAATACACTGCAAAAGAGTCAGAAATTACTTTAATTGTCACTTAGCATACAGGTAAGGTGATAAATATAATTCTTACTACATCTATCTTGCCATGCCTAATCTCTTCCCATCACTTATTATACAATGAGGCAGGCGATAAAAATATCACGATCTGAATGTCAAAATATATGGGTATTCTGTAAGACACGAGATGTAACAGATGAATGGTTCTTTGTTCTAGCCTGTACATGTATTCTTATGAAGGCATTTTCATTCGTCGCGGCTAGAATATCACAATTAGGTTGAAAAAAGAAACCTAAATGCGCTACCTACAACAAGTGAACCTCTGACAAGCATCGATCTCCAATAGATGCTGCGGGACACTGTCATCTAAAGATTTCCTCGAGTAAGTTTTAGTCAGTAGACTATTAGTCATTTTCGGGGAAAATTAATTGCAGGTCTTCATTGTCCCTATACACTTGAACCAGTGCTGCAGCTTTATAAGCAAATACCCCTACCATTGCTGGCACAAGCTGATGAAAAACAGCAAAATAAAATATGAAAAAAGCGACATAATAATAATAAAAATTCCATGCATTTGGTCGTATCAGAGAATAACCCCAGCTATGTAGTTTAAGAACAGCAAATATAGCTTGAGTATCGAGTACTACCTGGAAATCAAATAAATCTTTGGAAAAATGCTGAGACAGTCCCCACAATCCATATATGACAGCAGGGATAACAAGCCTTGGTGATGAAAGAGCAATGCTACTACCCTTAATAAATTTCTCAAATGAATTCTCAAGGTCCTGGCTTCTTATTCCAATTCTGATATAGAAAAACTGGCATTAGCTTGCAATAAGGAGGAAAAGGTAAATGGAATACAATAAAGAGCACATAAGTTTGAATATTTTTTGAAGTACTTCTTTGACTTTTTCCGTCTGAAAATTTGTGGCACCATTTCTCTGGAAATCTTGTCTGTATGTTGGCATAAAAGTTGAAGATACAAGCAACTGCATTGACAAAATGAAAACATCAACAATAACATCAATTAGGCATAGGGAGCAGATAAAAGGACTTCCAATATCTGCCCTACTTAGTTGGCTATGCTCATGTAACTGAATAATTGAATGAAATATTCTTTTTCTAAAACTATATAGTTTTTCAGGTGTTTTCTGCCTTAACTAGCATATTATTGTGTTTTGAGAAACCGGTACATAAATTGACTAAACAATACAACTCCTCAAGACCATGTAAATAAGTTGCCGCAAATATTTGTGCAACAAAACAACAAATTATGGAGCCTCCACTGGCTGACTGGCATAGCGGCAGGATACTAAGGAGCTTCTGTTGCTCTCTTTGCACTAACATTAAGAGCAAATTCAAGCTTCTTCAGTACTCCTTCGGTCAAAAGTCAATAGTACTTGGATCATTATTGATTGGGACAACAATCATTAACAATACTGAAGCCACCTCATGAATGTTTTACGTACATCATTCTCATCCAGATATGTTTTAGCCATGGTTAAGCATTCAAAACATTCTACATTTTCAGTATATGCTTCATGATATGCACCACAATGATAAATTACCTCAAACTAACCTGAAAAGAACTCCCGTCGCATAACTCACAGCAGCCTGTGCAGTTACAGAGAAAAGTATGTCATTAGATATGAACTATATTATCAGAGAAAAGTATGTCAGTTGTATGGAAGAAGGATATTCCTCTCAGTCATGCTATAAAAAAAAGCAATAATAATAAATAATGAAACGATATCTTTTGGGGGAAAAACAGTAAGAAAATTTTCTTAATTGCCAAGAAAATGGTAGAAGAGGATGTAAGTTTGGAGAATATAGGTCTAACTAGGTTAAAACAGTCGTAGAATTCTATATCTGATTGGAAATTCATCCAAAGTAAGACTGTTCACTTGCTCTTTCTTATTTGTCTTTTTCCTATGCCTTTACTGTGTTTTGCTTGTGGGAATTAAAATAGCTCCCATTTAATTTGTGGTCCTTTCCTTGCAGGAGAGGTTCACAACTAAATCAAAATTTTCTTTCCTTGGTCTTCCAAACAAATCAATTGAGCACTGATGACAGCTTAGAAACCAAAGAAATAACATGACACCATGTTATGTATCGAGCAGATATCATGATTGGAAGTATATATAAAGATAGCACAACTGATACGAGTTATCCCTTTTGGTATACATTACCTGGATTGACAAAGTTACCAAACAATATCCACTACATGCAGTTCCAATACCCACCGTCAAAAGAAGCAACTCCTTCTTAAGCTGCAATTGAAAGAATAAACAATCTTCATCTACACTTGGAAAATTGCACCTGTATATTATATTGAGGTCCAAATAAATTTGCAAGCAGATAACTAACAAAAAGCTTGTACAATACTCCCTACATCCTTCAGATAATGTCTCGAGTACATTATTTTATGCAAATTAAGAAAGTCAACAATATTTCCAAATAGTTGGCCCCAAAAAAGAAAGTACGGTATTTGACATAAAAATAATTACTCCCTCCGTCCCCCAAAGGATGAGCAAAGTACAATTTGCACGAAAAGTAGAAGTAGAGGAAAGAGAGAAAATTTTTCAAATTTATCCATAGTGACCTCACAAGATTACATAAAGTAATGAGTACTTTTATTTTTTATACTAATGGACCTCACTAAAGGACATATTTACCCTTCTTTTTATGTACTTTATCTCATCCTTTTGGGGACAAAAAGATTTGTACCTTTAGTCATCTTTTTGAGGACGGAGGGAGTATCTTTCTTTAACAGTGGGCCTCAAACAAGTGTAGAACAAATTTCAAGTTTATTCAGCTGTTATGAATTTTGTTGTCAAAGTATTTTACAAGCTTTATATATTTGACTTCAGACATTTTACATTTCTCAACTCAACACAACAACACAATTATGCACACTGAAACTCTACAACATTTAGGCAGGCAAAGCATGCAACCAATTTTGCTTCTTCTTTTTTTCCTGCTTTTTTCTTTTCCATTATATCCAAGCATGCCAAAGTAACTCTGGAAATGGCACATGATGTTAAGATGAAACGAAACAATGAACTCTTTTCAAGGATATACCCAAATGCTAGAAACATATACTAAATTTTGTTAATTAAAACATTACTAATGTGCAGAGGAAATAGAAAGAGTAGTCTCATATTTGCAGATGATATTGCACATCCAGTATATATAGTTTGTATGTTGTATGTGATTCATGCAAACACAGTTGACAGAAAGCAAGACAAAATTAGGTAATCAACAAATCTCAGAAAAAAAGAGAAAGAAGAAAAAGAAAAGAAAACAATGCACTCCCAGTGTTTTTAGAGGAATCATATGATTACTTAGAAAAGAATGATGAATAATAAATTAGATAAGGGTATAATTCAGGAAAGCATAAAGTTCAAGGCATGTCATACAGCTTCGTATTTGAGAAGGTTCAGTCTCTTCCTTCTTTCCTTGTCATTCTGCAACTCCTGTTTTGCAAGTGTAATTAGCAAAATACGTAAAAACAAATAAACAAATAATTGAACAAAAGAATAATGGCAGGAATGACATCATAAAAGAGCAAGAATTAATCAGAACACAACAATGAAAAAGATGTAAAACAAAGAAAAACTATACCTTATTGATCACTTTCTTATTGACTGGTGCAGAGTTGTCACCTAAAAGCCATTCACTGGTTCTTGTCAGTTTCAGGAACCCGCCCTCACTTTCATCACCTAAAGACTACAAAAATCAAATGCACGAGTAACTATAAGATGACTTGTCAGTATCTTTTCCGAAACAAGAAATTATCAAATAATGGTCTATATGAGATGCAGATCGCAAATGTAAGGTATGTTATACCTCAAGTAAAAACATGGTTTCAGCTAGAAAAGATTTCAAGACGATACAAGCAAAAGAATTATAAAGGTAACGAAGTAGCTAGACACAACTACTAATGGTTCCAGCAAGTGGACTGAAGTCTTCAAATTATCAAGATAAGGAGGCAACATAGAAGGAGGAGAAATGGTGCAATGAAAAATAGTAATTCATTTTCTGGTTAAGATCTAGGAATCTCTCGCTGATTTATTAAGTCAAGAGTTATGTCCCATTCTTATCAAGGAATTATAATCCTTTTTTATGGCATTAAGCTAATGGTTCCACCTTTAAATTCCTTATATGTTCCAGTTGCAATATATACTTGGTGGGACCTAGCATATCTTATCCAAACCCTTCGTTTGGGCTCGCAAGGAGATTAGAGAAGAGAGTCACAGATTTTTTTTTCCGTACTTAATTATATTTGTTTCTGTCTTTTATTTCGTACTTTAAAGCTAATTGTGTTGCAAGTAAGCCTATATCCTTTTCTTAATCCAAATTAGGCAGTCTTCCTACAAGACTTGGTTAAATTTTTCGATATAGGGTCATCCCTTCTATCTTTTACTTCGTGTTTTAAACCTAATTGTGTTGCAACTAAGCCTATGTTCTTTGCTTAATTCAAATTAGGTGGTCATTCTTTCTATAAGGACTTGGTTAGATTTGTCGATAGGGTCATTTTTCTCTGTAACCCACAAGCTTTAACATTTTTTTAAGAAAATAGTCCTACACATTAATTTTTCATAGCAATTACTATGGTAGCAAATTGCGTTTTGGTATGAACGTTCAAAAACATAGTACAATCAATCGAAAAATCAAATTTAGCAATCCAAACTTCTTTTCCTATATAGTAACAAGATAAAATATATACTTCACAAAATGATTACTATTATGTTTTATATTTTTCAAATGAGGGCATCTTAATATAGGCATTTGGGCTTTACAACATATGGCTAGGATAAAGTCGGTCTAAGATTGACTATCTAGAATTTTTTCTCCAACATATCTAGGATATTTGCAAGCATAATTATCGCATAGATAAAGCTATAACACTTTATTAGAAACCTAATATGTATAATAAAATTCTAAAAAATGTCAACTATAGTCGCCAATTGAGCATCTTTTGGGCGTCCAACAAACTTTTAAGGGCACAGCCTCCTTAAAAATGCATAACACTAACTCAACCAGATTTAACAATATCTTTAAGAAAGTTATCTTATCATACCATATTTCGGATAAACGTATTCCGTACCAACTAAGCGACCCGAAAAAACCTACCCCTAGCATACTCCGTAACATGAAAAGTGACATTTTTGTTGTTCCCGTTTTCGTTCCACGTACTATATTAAACCACGATTCATGCAACAATGATCTAAATCATAGTAATGAAGATGCACTCACCTAAACAACGAGTACTTAATCTGAGTTGATGCTTGTGCATATTCAGATCTTAATATGAGTCTTAATCATAGTAACGGGTTATATTTGCTCCAAGAAGATTTCTTTTAGACCATTCAATAGTGTTAATATACTCCAATGATATTACCATGATACCGACATTTTACATTTTACATTCCAGCCAAAATGGATCATGATCATTACTTTAAAAATGATGATTTGGTAGAGGGATAAAGATGTTGTAATTCCAACTTTCAATTTATTTTGAATTCATATAATTATATAACATCCAAAAAGTTGAAGGTTCAGCAAGGAATCATAAAACAGAGCAAGGGAGAGAGGGAGAGAGACAGAGAGAAAACCCAGTAGAAAAGCATGAACTTAAATGAGCATACAAGGATAAATAAGTCTGTATATGTCATGCTTAGTCTTTTATCCTTCACTCAACCAGTTAGAAACCCCAATAAGAGAAGATTAGCGATAGATTGTGCTTTTACAGAAGTCATGGCCCTAACCAGAGCAAAATGACAAAACATTATTCAAGCAATCGACCCAAATAGTTGAGAGACAAGGGTGAGAAGACTAGATAAAGTAATCAAATTAAAGCAACACCAACAAAGGACCAAGAGAAATCCTTACACTCGGGCTCTCCCTGTTCTTTAGGAAGAATACTTAAATAAATAGAATTCACAAATTTGGAGCTCTTAAGACATTAGTAAACATCACAAAAGGCCTTCCTACTTGGTGCAGAATGCAGATATTCACCAGACAAAGCAAGTTTATTTAGGACTAGTCTTCAAAATGTTAATATCTAACTGTGATGCCTCTCAAATAAAAAGAAATCAACCAATTTTGGCTTTGCATCCTCAAATCTCGAAATAGTATTTCCACATCAACTCCTAATGAAAACTGCATCTGTGCTACTTCACTTGGGGTCCAAGACGCATTTTATTGATTTTTGTTGAAATTCAAGACAACCCCATTTAACTTGCTTCCAATTGTTGACTGTGGATCAGTGTGCACAAATCCTAATAGAATTCATCTAAAGTACAAATGCAGTTTTATTCTTATATTTGTATGGAATTTTTACAAGAGTGTACTTGTTATTGCCAAAGCAAACTTTGACTTTTAAGTAAATATTACATGAGCCTGAAGCAAGAACTTACATTGGCAATTAAATTTTTGTTCTAACAATAACATCACCATAGATTGATTCAAAAAATAAAATTCCAGCACGTAATGCAACTGAACACATGTTAGACAGAGTTCTATTAAGTAAATAGTCACACCTCCTCAGATAATTGAGTAGGGTCAGTCAGTAGGCTAGCTTCAGCATCAACAAAGTTTTTGACCTCCCCCAGCCAAAGTCTATCAGAAACTTTGGTAATAAAATCTCCATTCAACTCCCTTTCCTTGAAAAAGTCATGCAAAACATCATCTTCTTCCAGTTCAGTTACTTCAAGGAAAGAAGAAGAAAAGTGAGAAGTTGGTCGTAAGAGATACACTTAATGGGCTGATCATGCAAGATTAGTAAATATGTGTCTGACAGAAATACTTGGAAATCAAAATCAATATGGCTCTAGCAGAAAACAACTTTTAAAAACTAAAGAATCAATTACATCAATATAGTGCATTGAAAGATCAATGGTCATTAACCACCACCATAACCATTAAATAATTCAAGTCAAAATCGCCACACTATAAGTCTCAGACCGGACCATCACTAAGATGTCATGGGATAGAAATATTTTGCATATAAACTTTAATAAAGCTGCTTTGACCTCAAACAATATAGTTTTCAAACTTTTTGGTAATTCCAACTAAATTGGTTTTCAAATTTATTTACTCAACATGGTAACTGAACACATCCTCAATTGCAGACAATTTTAAAAAAATAATAACACAAACAGAAAACAAAACATAAAGGCCTCAATTCTCTGGGTTTTTTTTTTTTTTTTAATGCTTCTTTTGTGAAGCACAAACACAAAAAACAATAGTAACTTCCAGTTTCCACACAATGCACTCACTGAAAAGTTTCAAGCCTATTTTCAATTTTCATTTTCTAAAAAACCCAGAATTGAGTTATCTAGTTTTCTGCATTTATGATATATAATCTAGCATACTCCATTCCTGATAAATATATTAATTTTCAAGTTAAAACAAGAAACAATTGGTCTAAATTGACCACAAAACATTCTCAAAATGACAAAGGCATTTGCTTTTCTATTCCTTTCAGTACTTCCAATCAAATTATTCTAAAACATCTAATAAAATATAATAACCAAACATTTACTAATTTCAAGAAAATTCAAAAGCAAAAACTGAAAAAAATAAAATAAAATAATTGTTACAAAAACAGAAGTTTAAACTAGGACAAGGCTTTGGTTTCTGGGTATTCATCAAAATGCTTTCTTTTACAGAGGAAAAAAAAAACTACCTTTCACTTTCCCCAAATTACACATACCGGAGAATTATCAAAATTGATTATTGTAAAAACAATCCCCATATTTGGAAATTATAACAAATAAACTTTGTACCCCATCAAACAATAAAACTAAATTCCCTTTTCTCGAGTTCTCTATGTAACCAAACAAGGCCTTTAAACAAGTGTAGAACTCACCTGAGATTCTCTCCGTAAGAGATTGAGCTGGAACCCGGCGTAGTGGATAACATTTTCGAGGGTAAAGTAGGGAATGGCTCGAAGGGAAAGGAAAATTGGTTGTAATCCACCGAGTTCCTGGTAGGGAATTCATATCCCTTCAAATCTTTTTAGTTTTCTCTCCTCCCCTTTCTATCTCTATTTCATATCTTTTGGAAAAATATCTTTTTGAGGAGAGTGTTGTATGCTGGTATGATGATTGAGCTTTTGCTTTGTGAAATGGATAGCAGTTGTTGGGCCCCACGTGATCAGGAAACCACCAGAATTCTACAATCTTCATTGTTTTTTTTAAGAAAATAAAAAATAAAAATTACTCCGTATAAAGGTTTATATGTGAGACACTTAATTATTCTCTTTGATTTATAGTTTATTCTTTTAATAATAAATTTTAGTTTTTAAAATTAAAAAAATTATATATAAATATATCTTATACAAATATTAAAAATAAAAACAAAAATTGTACAAAAAAAATATTAAAATACATTGTGATTGAATTAAATTTTGCATCATTAACATCATGCTGTTGAATTTTATATTTAAGAGAAAAAAATAAAATGAAAAAAAAAAGGAGTCTCTTGAAGTTCTTTTATTGAAAAGAAAAATATAAACATAATGAGGGAGTGTCTTAGTTGGTAGAGAAAATAAAAGGAAAAAAAGAAGAATAGAAAACAAGGGTTATTTTGGGTCCAAAAAATTTTCTATTAACTTTTATAAAGAAGATGAAAGTAAAAAAAAAAAAAAAAAAGTGTTATTCTCTTTCTTCTTCTTTTTAAATTTTTTTTTTTTAAAAAAAAAGGTTCCCAGACACAATCCAAGCGACTTGTTCGTTTTGTTACTCAAGGGATTAGTGACAGTAGTCATTTCCTTTTTCTTTGGAGTAATAAAGAGAAAAAAAAAATAGAAAACATAGTGTATAATAGAAAGAAAATAATAATAAAAAATATAATTTATAAGAGAAAAAGAAAACTTAAGACTTTAAAATGATTTATAAATTAAATTAAAATAATTTATAAGTCATTTTAAATTATGATTTATAAATAAAAGTGTTTGATATTATTTTAAATTAGTAGTCAGAAATTAAGTTATCATAATTTATAAATTGAAATAAGTTATAAATATTACTAAAAAGTCTTTGATCCGATATACTTATTTTAAAATAATTTATAAATTATTTTTTAAGAAATAAAAAAATTTATTTATTAAAATCTACTACTTTATATGCCAATTTATTAGTTAAAAAATAAATCAGATTCGAACGCTACATTCAAATAGTAAAGCACAAATTATAAGCATACATAAACCCTCCTCTCAATGAGGGTGCAACTCTAAGAAACATACACCGAGGACTACTTGCTTTACGGTGTTTACAGCCTAGGGTTTAAGGAAAGAGAAAACAAACTCCGACGACAATGAACAAATTGAGCTCCAAGCAGGTCTTACAGGAGAACAATACTACTGACCCCAACGCAATTACAGCTCTTACTCTCACCCACAAAGCTCTCTCCGATGTACGGTCATACTTATTTTTCCAATTTAACTCGGCCCCTGTTATTTTTTTTCTCCATATAGTGTGGGTTCATCAATTCTATTTATGATTTTGGTAGGTTTCGTGCTTGAGTGATTTCAAAAACTTGGAAAGGCTTGACCTTGCCTTCAACAATCTATCGTCACTAGAGGTATATTTTAAATAATTTATTACGGAAATGTGATGTGGGTTATTATTTGAATTTGCTTTTTTGAGGGTTTATAATTGTTTTGATTTGTGAATTTAGGGCTTGAAGAATTGTGTAAATTTAAAGTGGTTATCAGTTGTACGGAACAAGCTTCAAAGCTTGAAAGGGATTGAAGGACTTACTAAGCTCACTGTAAGTATTAAGTTTGAAAGAGAAAGTTGTTTGTTGTTTTATGTTATTATTACGTCAAACAATATTAAAGCTATGTTTGACAACTCAATTCAAGAATTGGAATTGGAATTAAGCACCAAATTTCAATTAAATGGAATTTCAAATGTTCTTTCAATTTAAATGCCAAAGCTTGGAGTTGAGTTGGTTAACATAGCATAACACATCTTCCCATATTATTGTTTTATATGATGGACTTGGGCCTGACTAATGGATTGAATTGCAGTAAGATTTTCATTTGTGTAACTTTTAAAAAAAATAAAAGAAAAAAGGGTTATCTAAGTATAATTAGCTTCAGGTTCTATCTCTTGTTGTCATACGACTGATGACTTTTTGGTTTTAGACCGTTTTAACAATACTTGTGTATATTAGTTTCACATGCAGCATGTGATATCATTTGTTATAATCAAACTACACTTGTGGATTTGGGTGAGGAGTTAGAATATCACTTGTTCATATATCGCATCAAAGATAGAACTTTGAAATATCACAATATTGAATATTGCTTAAAAAGTACTTTTATTATGTGTGCGTGTGTGTATGTATATCTAACAAATTTAGAGTGACATAAAAGGACATAAAAAAGAGTGAGAAACCTGTAACATTTTATACACTACTTGCCAAAATGATATTCCAAGGTCTATGGGACCATGAGCTCCATCCTTCTGTGTCAACCCCTAGTCCCAAATAGTTTGAGATGAGAAAGCTCACTTCTAGGCATGGTGTTCTCTGGCTTAGAGTGCTATTTATCCTCTTTCTAGCTAAGCTAGGTTGGACCTTGGCCCTTCTCGGCCAAGGTTGATACAATTGCTCTATATATCACTTAATACTTGAGGATTTAGGCTAATAAAAAGTTCTATTAGCGATTATTGGAGATAGATGAACTTTAAAGGGATGGGCATTTTTGTGAAGTTTTAAGAAAGACACAAGCCTCAAGAGTAAAAGTGAGAGAACAAAACGGGGATGAGCGTGGATGTTGCTCCAACTAAAAATCTTGTATGTATCTATATCTTCATTCTTCTCCCTACATTCTTCTTGGGTGGGTCAATTTATACCATCTGCAAATCCGCCACGACTTCATTCTAGAAGAGTATTAGATATTTGTGGAGAGATTTTCATTTTTTTACAACTAAATGTTATATGTTATAATTGATAAAAAAAAAAAATTCTTGTTTAGCAATCTTTTTATTCTGTGACACATTAGGCTTCTAGAATCTAGATGATGACAACCATTTAAGAGACTGTGCAGCTTATCGATATGGTTATGAATTGATTGAAATTAATCTGTTTTCAAATGTTAATTTTCTTTGATATCTATAAATTAGGTATTAAATGCTGGAAAAAACAAGGTTAGATCAATGGACGAGGTCAGGTCGCTTGTGAGCTTACGTGCATTGATTCTGAATGGTAAGCGAATGACCCGCTTTATGTCATTAGTTTTGGATCTGCTGTATGGAGTTGCTCGCTCTATACTTACAGTTTGTGATGTCCTGTCTCTCTCTCTCTCTCCCTCTTTCTTGGCAGACAATGAGATCGCGTCAATTTCCAGGCTTGATCAAATGAAAGAGTTAAATACACTTGGTATGAGTTTTCAGTTATCAATTTCATATCATGTTTAGATGTATAAATTTGTACACACAATGTTCTATCACCCAACCACCAAAATTGTTCATAGTAGTTATAGATATATTTTCAGATGGGATTTCTCTAAATGAAGGTCCTTAGAGATCCTGCTTTCAAGCTGTGCCAATTTAAGAGAATTTTCTTTTTGTCGTTTTTAAGCAATAAAAATAATCCTTCCACTTATTATTTACTTCATGGCTCAGTCGTAACTAACTGTGGAACCTCCTAACCCTATCAGTCTGAAAAAGTTAAAATACATGTTAGTTGCAACAATAATGATCCGTAGTCAATTTGTAGCATGGTTGCCTAAGCCTTTCGTTGCATGGATGAGTGTTTCAATCCCTTCTATCCATGCGCTGAAGTATTACTTTCGGTATCTCATGTTAAAGGGTGGTTAACCATTTGGTATCTCATGTTAAAGGGTGGTTAACCAAGTGAACTCAACTGACAGATTTGTCAGGTCAACTGTATACTGGTCCTGCCGTCAGTTATTTTAACTTTTAAGTATGCTTAAACTTTTAGGTTAAATACAGGGGCAGTTTCAAGTATGCATCTTTTGTTCTACACTTCAAGGTTTATTGAAAATTTTCTATTTTGTTAAGTCATTGCCAGTCTTCAGCAGTTTATATACGTCTCCTAGTCAACTTTTTAACTATTACAAGATTAATCATGTTTTTAATTTCAGCAAGTATGGCCTTTTCAGTGAAACAAACTTGTCTGAGTACAATAAATTAGGATATTTGAATCGTTTCAAAAAAATTGTTATATTTTCAATTATGATGATGTGTGTTCAGATTCTTTTTAATGCATCTGGTCTTTTGCATGCAGTTCTTTCTAGGAATCCAATCGAGGAAATCGGTGAATCTCTGGCTAAGCTTAAATTAATCTCAAAAGTAAGCAGTTCTGTTAATTGATTTCTAGCAGCAACTTTAATTACAGAAAACTGAGTTTTAAAAAATTTAGCCACCTATTCATAATGTGTTAGGTTCTTAAATTTGTTCATGATTCCAGCTGTCTCTTTCTAATTGCAAAATTCATACCATTGAATCTTCACTCAAGTCCTGCACCGAGTTAAAAGAGCTCCGACTTGCTCACAATGATATCAAGGTACGCGTGATAGTTTGGTTTGTTTCTTGAGATTTTGCTCTTTCTAATGGACTATGCATGCTGATATTATCTCTTTGCTGTTGATTTACCCTATTATTTGTGGCCTTTCTTGGGCATTTAAAAAGGTTCACCTTACCAGGTATAATTTGTTTAGTAAAGCACTCACATTTCCTCTCTCCCTTGCTCTCTGTCTGTATATATATGGCTTTAGTTTCTCCCAGGTGAGCTGGTACGTAATGTTAAGATCCAGAATTTGGATTTAGGAAACAACTTCATCGCAAGGTGGTCAGACCTAAAGGTTAGTTGTTTTTGTGGGTGTGGTAGATCTTAAATAACCTAAACCCATTAAACTAAACCTATTTTTATTTATTATACTATTTTATAGTTACTTTTATTTGTGTTATAGTTATTTTTTTATTTTGGGTTGGATTTTTTTGTGTGTGTTATATTTATTTATTTTTTATAGTAATTTTTATTTTTGTTTTTATTAGTTATTTTATTGTTATTTTTTAAACTATTTTTATTTGTGGGTGTGGTTAGTTATTTTTAAACAATTTTTATAGTTATTTTCATTGAACTATTTTTATTCAGAAATTTCTTAATGATTTCATCGCCTGCGTGATGGAATTCTAGGTACTGTCTTCATTGGTAAACTTGAGAAACCTAAACCTTCAGGGAAACCCCATTGCTGAGAAGGAAAAGTTAGCAAAAAAGGTAATGGTCCTTTTCAATGAGAATAAACTTGGGTACATGCCATTGGTACATATAGTTTTACGGGAAAAGTTAAATGTCTTTTGTGTTTTATGGATTTCACTCGAAAGTCAACTGGGTCCTATTTTTGATAGGTACTAGTACGATTTGTATCCGATGGGACATGGGTTTAATACATGTTGGTTCCTTATTTTTATTATTATTAATCATTATATTTTCTTCAAGTTTTGCTTTCTTAAAAAAATTTCTCGCGAAATTGTCATTGCAGATAAAGAAACTAGTCCCGAACTTGCAGATATATAATGGTAAACCAATTGACAAAACCATGAGAAATGAGAAGGGTGGGAGAGGCGATGATTCTTCACTTGATTTTGGTAACAAGCTGGCAGTTCAAAAAGGTGAGCAAATAGATCAGAGCAGGGGAAACAAAAGATTGGAACATCATGCAGTGGGTCAAAACAAAGATGGTGATCTGGATAGTGATGGAGATTTTGATGTGGAGAAGAAATTGAAGCTTAAAAGAAAGAAGAGTGGTATAGAATCCCTGGAAAAAGCCTCAGAACAAAAGGAGAATAGTACCAGTATTGAGATTAAAAAGTCTAAGACTATGAAACGGAATGGCGATGGAAATCCTGACGATGGAAATCCATTTCTAGATCCTGATCTACAGGACAATTTGTTGCGGAAAAAACATAAAACAAAGGAACTCCCAAAGGAGAAAGCTTCTGATAAGAAGGATTTTAACAAAAATTCGAAGAATGCAAATGCAACTATTGATGATGGAGAAACTCCGTTTATTGATCTTTTCACTGTTGATGCAGCTGAAAATGCCAAAAATCATCTTGAAAAGATGGAGAAAAAACCCAATCAAGGTGCCAATACAGTTGGCGGTGTAGTAACCTTCCCCAAGAAGAAAAAGAAAATCAAGAGTCAGGCTGTGGGATCTTCTGCTCTTCAGTCGATTACACAAGCACCTGAAATTGGATTGGGTGGCTCATCAGCTTGGGATAACAAGTAACTTAGAATGTGGGATCCTGAGTTTCATTTCCTGTTAAGTGAAATTGTGAACTGGTAGCTGTTCAGACCATTTTTCCTGACACACTATAGGACATTTCTATGGGAATGTTATAGGAATTGAGACCTTTATAATGGTGAACATATCACAAAGATGGCTGGGTTCTAGAAGGATTTGGGATCCGTATTAGAGTGGTATACGCATCACAAGATTGCTGGAATAATCTCTCTTCTTGCTGATAACAAGGGTAAGTTAGTTTTCCCCTGTAATGTTTCCATCAGGCCTTTACAAAGCTGCTATATTCCTCAACTATATATGATTTAGTACACTTTGTCCTTGATGTTTTATTCTTTTTAGTGAACAATAGAAGGATTTGTAGTGTTCTTTATTTGCTTGGAATACTTTCTCGGCTAAGGTGGATATATATGTGAGAACATTAGAGAAGGTGAATCATTCATGACCGGTATTTTATTAACCTTTTGAATTCAGGCCGAATCATTTGCATTACACTATGGTTTGGCAGATTTGGTTCAAAGATTAAAGGTTGTATGTATGTGTTGTAAAATCATTGCGCGTAAAAAGAAAGCCCATTTTTGTGTTATTATTAGTTTTCAACATTATAAATTACTCTTGATTTGCCAATGAGGTGTTGGCCTGAAGATTGAATCACTGAGATTTTATGTCGATTCTCGCAAGAAGTGTGTGTATTTCATTTTTATGGTGGGAGTTTTATCCTATAATTGCAAGGTTTTCTTTTCTTTTTGTTGCAAGGTTTTTATTCTTATCCATAGAGTGAGGTTTAGGGATACTTTATTAGAGATTCTTGATGTTAGATTATGAAAGGAAAACGATATGTATTGTGAAAATTTAGGTTGATTTTTTGATTGTCAGTTACGTGGATAAATATTAGTGATAATATTTTTGAAAATATGTATAATAAGTAGAATTCTTTTATAATTTATATCAATTTTATGTATTGATAAGTTTCGGAATTATAATTCGGCATAAATTTATCAAAATATATAGTAAGACTTATTATGAAATTTATTTGTACTTGTATTGATAAAATTTTAGGCGGGGCATTTAAAAAAAATTATGCCTAATTTTTAACTATAACGTTATAGATGATAAATATACTTTCTTCATTCAAAAATTTGAGAAATTTATTTGTACTTGTATTGATAATATTTTAGAGGGGGCATTTAAAAAAAAATTATGCCTAATTTTTAACTATAACATTATAAATGATAAATATACTCCTTCCATTCAAAAATTAGAATTATGTTTTTAAAATTGAGGATTTTAAAAGAAAAAATTTATTTTTACCGATCTATTCATAACATTGTATATAAATAGTAACTGATAATGTTGGATATACATCATTGTTCACCCACAAACAAACACAAATACAAATATATCTTAAACAAATATGTAATTTTTAATACACATGATAAAATTATGTATCGCATCTTTTGTGTTGAAAATATCAGCTCTCAATATAAAATAATAATTATTGTCTAGCGATCTAACTAAAATAATGTAGTTTTAATTACATTAACATAATTATTTTTAAGATCTTTTCAAAAGATTTTCAATAACATATAGATTGATAATTTATAGTATTTTGTAGGGAAAGAATTATAGAATTTCAAAATCTGAAATAAACAAGAAAGAAAAAATTAAGAGAAAAAATTAAGAGCAAAAGTAGCGAGGGGAGTACATAATTTATGATAAACTCAACTGATGCGTTAATTTTTGAGTTTTAAAAAAGATGCATACAATTTGTTATAAGGGCAAAACAATACTATCTCCGTTCCAAAATTAGAGATACAATTTAATTTTTGAGATTAAATGACGACATATTAAATTTTAAAATTGATATGACTCATAAATGTTTAGAATGAAATAAATTTTGCGAATAATAATTTTTATTATATACAATACAATTATGATAATTATATCAACTAAAATTAAATAAATTCATAATACGCCATCGTTTGACCATAAAAGTTAAATTGTATCTCTAATTTTGAAACAGATGGAGTACCTTTTATGAACATATTAACTAATTAAGGTATGCCTTCATCCCAATTCGAGACACCATTTGTGAAAATTAGTTTTTAAGGAACTTTTATATAATGCACAATTTAGGTAAAAAAATTAATAAAATTACTGAAATAAATTAATGAAAGTTGATGCACTATTTTGCAAGGTCACTATTTTGAAAGCATCCTATATATAT
Source organism: Aralia elata (assembly GCA_034770075.1). Lineage (NCBI taxonomy): Eukaryota > Viridiplantae > Streptophyta > Magnoliopsida > Apiales > Araliaceae > Aralia > Aralia elata. The sequence goes on along the minus strand of CM068381.1, from coordinate 45,520,227 downwards.
ACTCCTTTCGTCCCAAATTAATTACTCAGTTTTGACTTTTTAAAGTCAAATTGACTATTTTTAGAATTAATAATTAAGCATATATAAATATATTTCTAAAATTATAAAAATTGGGGTTAGTAATAAATTGTATATACTTTCTTTTGATTATAATCTCTTCACCTATATTTTAGCAAAAATAGTAAAAAAATTAATTTTAAAAATGGTCAATTTGACTTTAACATGTAAATTGAGCAATTAATTTAGAACGGAGGGAGTAATAATTATAGAAAAGTCAAACTTTCTAAATAGGGGGAGCTAAGCAGCCCTAGCACATGGATACACACTAAATAACGGCAAGTTCCCTTTAGTAAAATGATAGGGTTACCATAAATAGCATTGACACCATGTATGAGATCAGATGTGGAGATATGGATAAAGTTTCTTACGGATAAAAGATTAATATTTCTATTAAGCTTACGTACATTAGCCTTAATTAGATGCCCAAATTTGACTTAAATGCATTTATAAATATTCTTATATTACTACCTTTTTTGCAATTTGATAGAAATTTAATACCAACTTGGTCCTGTAGTAGACTTTGAGCCCTTCCTTTGAAAGAAAAACCCGAACGTCAAAAAAGGAGCGCTGTGAAAACAGCAATCTTCTGCCCAATAATATCTGACTAGTCTTTGCCTCTTTGGTGGGGGACGGGAGTTAATCATGACCTATTCACGTTTTTCTATTAGTATAGTATATGAGATTTTTGAAGGTATAGAATATATCTGAATTCTTTTTGTTTAGAAATAATTTATTAAAAATGTAACTTAATATTTAAAATTTAAAAGCATAACATAAACATTACTACACAATACACATAATACATAATTATTGTGCACTGTGTTATTTTATACTATTATTTATAAAAAAAAATAGGACTCTTTTCTGTCAATTTTGTATGTTGGGCATAGTAGAGCGCGTTGAGCACGTAAAACGCACCTTATGAGAGTAGGCATATCAAGTTTTAAAATACTGTGTCATTTTATACTATTATTTATAAAAAAAAAATAAAAAAATATAGGACTCTTTCATGTGAATTTTGCATGTTGGGGCATAATGGGACGCGCTGAGCACGTAATGAGAGTAGACATGTAACAACCCGGGTCAAATCCCGAGTCCGGAACAAATCTTGGGTCAAATTCCAAGTCTGAATCGAATCAAATCCATCCAAACAAGGCCTTAAATTACTGGCTCAATAGTATCTTCTTGGGTCATCTTAGCCCACCACAGGCTCACCCAAAAGGTCATGACTGAAGGTACTATTGATAGTAACTCAATTCCTTATATACAGACAAACTTTTCTCTTATCTTTCGATGTGAGACTGGGGTGTTACAATCTCCCCCACTTAAATTTCTGACGTCCCCGTCAGAACCGATCACACACACGGCTCCATTGTGGGATAATACCACCAGCCTTCGTGTCCCCACCTCCGGTAACTCGATCGGATGACCCGACCCGAGCTTTCGAGAGTCGGCTCTGATACCATATGTAACAACTCGGGTCAAATCCTGAGTCCGAAACAAATCTTGGGTCAAATCCTAAGTCCGAATCGAATCAAATCCATCCAAACAAGGTCTTAAATTACTGGCCAAATAGTATCTTCTTGGGTCATCTTAGCCCACTACAGGCTCACCCAAAAGGTCATGATTGAAGGTACTATTAATAGTAACTCAATTCCTTATATACAGACAAACTTTTTTTTTTATCTTTCAATGTGAAACTGGGGTGTTACAAGACACATCAAGTTCTAGAGCGCTACACTAGATGAATAATAAGAAACACACGATTTCAAAGCTTAGGAACCCATTAATTTACTTGAGTAACGCCAACGTCCCTCGCGATCAATCTCTAGTTAACCTCTGCGATAACTTGAGCAAAAAGAGATGAGTTGGTGGGTAGGGGTAGGGGTAGGGGTAGGGATGTATCGGAGTGATGTAGGGAGCTACAATTAAAATACCTCAAGAATAAAAAATAATCAAAGCGTTGTAAACTGTTAGTTTAATAATAGTAGCTTGATAACAAAGTTATAATTTTAAATCTAAAGATGATTTGTAATGTTATACTACTATTAGTATAAAAATGACTCTTTTCTAAAATAAAAGAAAATAATAAATAAGATTGTGTTTGTGGTACACAATGAATAAAAACTTCATGTATCATATATTAAAGAAGAAAAATGCGTAGATAAATAAAAGACAATTGAGATATTAGCTAACAAATATTTTCAAAAAAAAAAATTGCATTTAAGCGTGGACGGAGAAAACTGATTGCCTGAGGACACACCAGCATGCAAAAATAAAAGAGAAAACTTCAACCGGACCGCATTTTTAAGCCAAACCACATTACTTCCGAGGACTAAATTAAAGATGTTTGCCCGAAGAGCTAAAATCCAAACATGGGAGTCAAAATTTCAAGTTTAACCTTATAATTTTATTATCATGCAATCTTAGGTTGATATTGAAATAATAATATCTATATACCAGGTAAACATAAAAAGAAATTTCTTAAAATTTGTAAATTTAGTATGTGATATTTAGAGTAATAAAATTAGTCAAGTTTATTTCGGCGTTTGCGTATTGATGGGGGAATGACTAGTAATCAAGAATGTTGGAATGTTGCATATATATATAAGCATTACAATTCTTCACAATTAGTATTTGTGGTACACACTGTGTGTTTGCAATTACTCTCTTCGTCTTTAAAAAATGACTAAAGATACAATTTTTTTTGTCTTCAGAAGGATGGACAAATATACATAAAGTGAGGGTAAATTTATCATTTAGTGGGTTCCATTAATATAAAAAAAAAGTACTCATCACTTTATATAAATTTATGGAAAATTTGGACATTTTTTCCTTCATCTACTTTTACTTTTCTTAGTTTGTGTGAAAATTATACTTTAGTTATTTTTTTAGGACAGATAGAGTAAAAAATATTAATGTCATAACATATGGTTAAGAAAATATGAAAGAGATTTTACGAATAAAAAGTGGAAAAAAAAAAAAAGAATTGAGATGTGATACAGTTTTAAGAGAGCATTTATTAATTTCTAATGCTCTCCCTTGATGATATAGATAGATATAGCAATATATAGTGACAAGAAGTAAAAGTTCAAAATTGATAAAGTTAGAAACTTAGAATAGCAACCGTATAGGTTCCTCAACAAGGGAAAATAGCAACTAAAAATTAAAAGGAGTCTTGAATTCAAATTTAACACGGACTCGTTTATTCAATGAGTATTTTGACTATCTCAAGTAAATTATTTGTGCTATGTTTGGATTGGTGAAAGAATGAAATAAATAAAGGAATGTAATAAAGAGCGGAATGATTCATTCTATTTCAGTTGAAATGGGTCATTTCATATTTTATCCCAAAGAATAAATTTATAAATTTGGCAGGAATGAGAATGATTCATTACATTTCAATGGACAATCAAACATAATTTTTTTTTATTCCATAAAAATGAGTCATTTTTTTTCTACATTCATTCCTACAATCCAAAAGTAGGATTAAATTCGGTTGAAGTCCATCGCTGAAAACTTGTCCCCGGACATTGTTCTGTTTTGATAACATGTGAGCCCATAACGTGGTACAAAATGGTATAGTTTTAAGTAGTGCCATGCATCGCAATTACAAACCGCACAGTTTTCTAAATTAAGAATCACATAAAAGGCAAAATAGAGGAATATAGGGAGTGAATGAAGACAATTGGCGAAGAAAATTTCAGCAATTGAGAGAGAAATAGGGGGAAGGTGAAGCAAATCGAAGATCAATAGTACAGAGCAGTTTGAAATCAAATGATGCACCACCAGGTTTCCTTTTCCAATTTACAAGAAGAAAAGTTCTGGCCATGTATGGGTGCGAAAAGATGAGGCGGAAACATTTAAAAACTCTGGTTTTGTCGGGTTGAGGACTTTGTTTATTTCACATTTATCAGAACAAGTTACGAATGAGATCTTAGGGAATTTTTTTTACTAGATATAGAAGAATTGAAGGAATTATGATTCATCGGTGAAAAGGCTATAGATCAAAAAATTATGGGTTTGTAAATGGCGAGGATGCGACTGAGGCCGAACAAAGATTGTCGAAAACGTGGATTGTGAATCTAAGAGTCTACGTTGATTTTACTAGAAGAAAATTGAGATCTCGTACTATTAGTTTTGTCTGAAAAAGAGGAAGTGAAAAGGAACATACAGGAGGAGAACAAGGAGGAGTCTTCACTAAAGAAGGTTACGGGACATAGTAATGAAGAGGTGAAGAAATGTTTGAACGAGTGTTGGATTTTTGTATCTAAAGATAGGGTAAATTGTGTAGACATGAGAAATTGTATGTTTAAATTGAAGATTAGTATATCAAATATTGTGAGGTGGGGTGTCAACGGATTAATAGTGGTTTGCGCTATAGAGGGTGACAGTAAAAAATGGAACATAACAGATATGACATTGAGAAATATTTTGTGAAAATGAAGAAGTTTGAATCAGAAATGAAGCAGTATAATAGATATGTATGGATCAAGATAAGTGGAGTGCCAATTTCCTTATGGTCGAAAGAGACAATGACAAATATTGTTGGTTTACGGGGGAACTTACTGGCCATGGACGAAGAAACAGAGTTTGCAAAGAGAATCAATGAAGCAAATTTGTTAATTCAAATTAAGTGCAAAGATCGAATTGATGAACATATTATGTTAACTTTTGAGAATCATAATTATTGTCTTACAGTTAAAGAAGAATGCGAAGGTGTGCATAGCCGGAGCAATATGAAACGTTTTTTCTTATTTTCAATAGTATAAATGATATATGTCTTATAAAAATACATAATAAATACATGTTATAGATCATTACATATGTATATACATATTCCGGGCGATAAATAATGCGATTCTGTCCCATATTTCCAAACCAATTGAACGTTCCGCGCTGTTTTGCCTGTCTGTTAGCATGTCCAAAACAACAATTATCCAGAAACAAAAAATCTATAAAAAAAAAAAGAAAAAGAAAAAAGAAAGTAACTCAGACGGTATAACTTAAGTTTGCCTGCCGGCCATGTCAAACCACTATAATAATATAAATAAAAAAATCAACCAAATGAAAAAACGATCATTTTCACTAATAAATTTGTATAGATCTTTAGCTCCCACTAACGACTTTATATTCCCACTTGCGCCGTGGCAAAGACGAATCTGCCCTGCCCGGCTTTTCAAAATCAATCCGTATCCCAATTTTGGTCCATTATGTTAATCCCAAATTGGTCAGCACCTTCAATTATTAATTTTGACTCAAGCACACGTTTATATTTCTTTACAGCACCCGCTGTACGTGACGCTGAATCTTCAAACATATTACATTTTTATACTGTTGACCAAAAGGCCGGCATTATTCAGAATGCTATAAAACCCCCCTTCAAACAACTCCTCTGTCACTACTCATACACAAAATAATACCCTATTCCAGTAAGCCACAAAATGTCCTCTTATTCTCTTATGGCCTCGGCCACCACCACCGTTGATGATGGCGGAAATAACAGTATTTCCATCATTCATCCTGATATTATTCAAACTCATATTTTGACCCGGCTTGACGGGCAAACTTTGGCGTCAACTGGGTCTACATCGTCTCAGTTAAACAAGCTTTGTACGGAAGAAAAACTCTGGACTCATATTTGTAACTCCACCTGGCCTTCTACCGATGACCGGCGTGTTCGAGACATCATCTCCACCTTCCCGGCTGGTCACCGGTCGTTCTTCGCGGATTCTTTCCCTAGTTTGGATCACAAGGGACACCTCGTGGAAGAAGCAAATCATCAAGGTTCATCACTTCCATCTGAATTGATCTCAGCCGTTGATATCCACTACAATAAAAAGTTAATATACTCCAAAGTTGAAGTGATAAAGACAGAAACCGAGTGGTTTCTGTGGTCGCCTTTCCGGGTCGACCTACTCGACACGAAAGAGTCTGTCCCAACACCGGTCAAGTTCTCCGGTGACGACGAAACCTGTCGGTCAAATCTTCACCAGAATCTGACCTTGAGCTGGATCTTGATTGACCCGACCCGAAAGCGAGCCGCGAACCTGTCCAGCCAGACGCCAGTCTCTGTCGAGAAGCACTGGTTGACCGACGACGTAAATGTCCGGTACTCTACGGTTTTGGGCGGCGGCCGCCACGTCGGGTCGTCGGAATTTGTGCAGTGTAGCATGGTGGTGGTGTGTGGTGGGAAAGAAAGAGGGGAATTGCACGTGAGGGAGGTGAGCTTGCACGTGCAGGACATGGATGGGAAGAGTTTGAGCGGAAGGGATAGTTTGGTAATTTTGCAGGAGGCCATGGAGAGTGGGAGGAGAAAGAAGGGGAAGAGAGGGGAGGAGAGAGAAAGATACGAGGAGTTCATGGAGATGAGGAGAGAGAAAAGAGAGAGAAAGCAGAGGAGAGAGAGGAGAGTGGATATGTTATGTATGGTTACTGGGGTGACAATTTTCATGGCCTTTTGGGGGTTTATTCTGTTAAGATGAGAAGTTCTTTTTAGTTACAGCAGTTATAGTGCAGAAAAAAGTGAGTCAATAGCACGAGAAGATTTTATTGTTTCATTTTATTTTATTTTTTATAACTTTTTATTTTTTTGATATTTTTAATTATTCTTTTGATTTTTTTTATAGGAATCAGTATTGTAATGTGAGAATTTTGACGTTCATACTGTAATACTACTTTGATTGGTTCAAAATTTTTAGTGTGCATGAGATTAATATACGCAATAAGAATCAATTGAGCATGTTGAAGGGAATTAACCCTAAAATTCCCAAACCTGTGAGAAACACAAGTAGAAGAAAAACACACACTTAAAAAAAATAATCACACGCATAAGACAATATTTACGTGGTTCGGCAATTTGTCTATTCCACGAAGTTGCAGGGATTTCACTGTTATCAGAAAAAATACAGAAGCACGGCAATGCAGTCTTCTTCACTCTCAAAACGACAACAAAACCCTAATCACCAAAAACATGACTCATTTTCTACATGTTGAGCACACAAATTACCAATGGACTACAAAACGGGCAAAAAAAAATTCCCAGCAAGGACTAAGCCTAAAAAAATATCCCATTAAAAAAATCACGCAACATTGCTCGAGTCGAATCAATAGGATCAAAACACAATTAGACTCCATAAACCCAACACGTCACTTTAATTATTAATTTCATTATTGAGAATCTTTCACAAGATAGTACGCAACATAAAAAAAATAAAACTCAACACATGTCTAGGGAGGGAATCCATACCGATACACAAGCATGAATCAAATTAAATATTATAATTGTTATTATTATGATCATATTACTATTATGCATAATTTAGATGTTTAGTGATAATAGTTGTTGCGACCGTTTAGTACGAATTTAAGATTGATGAATATATATTTTTTAATATTCATTTTTTATTAAAATGCCCCGTATATTAATTTATGTCAAATAATTCGACTAATTTTTTGTAAAATAAAATTAAACACCCAAATTATTGTCTAACTAGTTAATTCAATAGTATTTAATAAAATATATTTAATTAAAGTTTTATTGCTTTTGTAAAATAATAATTCATAATATATTCAATTATTAATACATAAATAAAAATTAATTAATTAATTCAATTTGAGCATAATGATAAATTAAACTTATAATAATATATAATAAAACAAGATGAATAAGCACACGTTAGAACATTTATGTGTAGGGTTTCCGACACAAACACGCAGCGGAATTTAAAAGTTTTAAAACGATTTTCGAAAACCCTAAAACAGGATCCATGCGAAAGCATATTAATTCAGTTGGTTTAGATTATGTTACCGATTATCTGTGCTTGAATGAAGATGAAGGAAGACTCTGGAACAACTTCGAATCCAACGCAATCCAACGGAACTGCGTCTCTACGGTATCCACACGAACGCCCCGCGAATCGTCAAACGATCTGCAGCAAAGAGATTCCGGTACTAGCCGCCAAGATCTGGATTTTATGAAGTTTTTCTCTCAACTCTATTTTCTAAAGACGGCTAGGGTTTTTGTTCTCCTTTTTTTAGTCTCACGTAAAATATTGACAGCTGATATATCAGATATATATAGCTTTCAAAAAAGGAATTAAACAAAACCCTAATCCTATTAGAAAAATAAAATCCGAATTTATATATATTATATTTTAATTAAGTCTTACTTAATTAATATACATATATACAAATTATCCAGTTAATTTAAATTCGTAATTTAAATACTATCAATCATATTGACATATTTAAATCCTTACAATTTAAATTAATTCTCTTTTAATTACGTTTTAAGTGTGTGACCCTATAGGTTATTATTATATTGGCAATAATTTTAAAATCATATTATAAAATTATAAACAGTGAGTGGCATCTAGTAATGCATCACTGCTACCCAAGTAATAATAAGATCGGTGATTCGATGCAACCTTTTCGTGACCAATGTTTCAATGTAATTTAATCCTTTTAACCTTGATATCCTAGATTAAACTCGAGCCATGGAATGTGTCATACTCTTCACAATTTAATCTGAGTTTTCTTGATCAATGAGTAGACTATATCAAACAAATCACTATTTGAGCATGGCCATGCATTTCATAGTCCTACTCAATCAAGAGGCCTATGGATATCACTCCTAATATATAGGAGGGTTAAATTCCATCTAGATCACTCATATTTCTCACACGATTCATGATGTACCCAATAATCACCTTTATTGTCCACCCTATTAAAGGTGACCTTTGATGATATCAAAGTACATAAATTCTCGTATAGTAATATAGTGATTTCAGGTCGGAGGACCATTACATCATTGTCACTATGAGAATTGCTTATGACACTTTGCATAATGCTCCACGTAGAATTCTCATGATGGGTCTGTCCAGTACATTGTTCTCTAACATGTACCTATGCATTGACTTAATATCTCATATATTAATGACCAATGAGATTTGGCCATCAGTCAATCCACATACTAGTTTCAATGTATCATTGTTGTCCCATTCTAAATAATATTCGACTAGGGACATTTAAGAGTAATGATACTTATTGTAATTATATAATCTCATGTTCAAGTCACATACTTGAAGCTATATAATTTGTATCATTATTCTAAGGACTTTTATTATGCTAACATTTATATAACACAGTAAATGAAACCATAATAAAATAATTCATTTATTCAATCAAATATCAAGAGAAATGTTAAGCAATTATATTAAATAATTGGCCTCTAGGGCATAAACTCTAACATTATGTTCAAATTATTAAAGTAAATAAGAGTGCTTTTGATATATGGTTATTTTCTTGATAAACTTTTTATAATTATGTGTAAATAAGAATATTTATGTTCCATTTATTAAAATATAATGATTATTTTTGTCTATTGAAAAATCTTAAGATGACTAAGATATGATAATCTAAGATTATCACCAATTATTTGGTCATGGTGGGACTTTGAACATTTTAGTGAGTATGTGATTGTTGGGATTACAGATGGCAAATAGATTGGTTTAATGAATAATGGATAATATTTAATAGATAATGGGGCATTACTGAATTTGGTCATTACTGAATAATTTTAAGCTGGTCGTAAATGGATAATTTTAAATGAATAAAACCTATCAACTCGGCTATAACCCGTAATTTAAATAATGCTGAAGAAAACAAACAAAAGAAAGAGCTTTAATCAGGTGGTTGGAGGCTGCTATTTTAATCAAATAGATTACGTAATGGTGATGCTCTCACTGTAATATGGAAAGAAATAAAGATTGTTGCGTCAACTCCATGATTTTTATAAATATCATTTGTTAATACTTAAATTACAAATACTCTAGTAAGAATGTAATATGGAAAGAAAGAAATAAAGACTGTGGCCAAATATTATTGATTTTCAAATTATAATAACTAATTTAAAGAATTTTTTTAAATCTATGAAAAAACAAATAAAAGAGGAACAAGTCACAAACAATAAATGAAAAGAAAGTATGAGCTATCAGTCCATAACGCGCCCTCATTTTGGCACCACAAATCAACCATGAACATGGAGTACCACTTCAGTTGCAAAGCAATAAAAACTAATTTACTTAGAAGTTTAGCAGCAAAACTAGAGTTTGGGCCACCAAAATATGAAATTTAATTACAGTACATATTGTCATCCATGTATGAACTTTAGCCATAAAACATATTACTAGAATAGAATAAACAGTAAAAAGTCACTGAGGGTACAAAATATTGTTTATGCATGAGAGGCAAATGAGAGAACAAGCAGTCCAAAGTTGATACATGTCTTGCTTTCTTGATGCTATTAGAACTTTCATCACATCTTCAACTGAGGCCTTCTATACTATGCTTGCCAATTGCTTCTGCAATTAACCCAAACAAATTAAACCATTGTTAACATTCTACATGAGGATTATATTCACATCAGATGCAAAAACAACCACAAAAATATACAGAAGACGGTGTGTAGAACTACAAGTAATAAAAAACAAAAAAAAATCACAAACACTATCCAGCTTTTTATCTTAATTTATACCATTAACTGCTCTCAAACTCATCCTTATATAGAGAAAGGTCGAGACGGCGAGCCCTGAGAGAGAGGTCGAATTGATAGAAAACCCAAATTTACTGTACTTATCTAATGACCCATGATGTTGTCCATCTAACCCATTTAACTTTTTTATCCATTTAACTCAACCCATTTAAAACTCATTAAGCTAAATGGATAATTTTATCCATTTAAGTTATGAGTTGGTGGATAGGTTAATGGATATGAATAATACTTTGCCAGCTCTAACTGAGAATATTAGATTACTAATGTTATAAGCACAATTTATTAGTATGACCGACTCATATTACCGGGAATTTAAAATGAACATTTTAGATAATCTGTAACAAACGCCTCTAAAGCCTTCTTCATCTCTATTTCATTGGTATTCATCTCTATTTCATAACATAATATTCTATATAAATTTCTATTTGAATTCCAAAATAGAAAATAAAGTATCCATGTGTTTTTTCTAGCAAAGGGCCAAAGGCAAAACTAAAATTCAGTTTCTAATTAAGAAGATTGCCAGAATCCACAAGGCTTGGAATCTAGGCCTTACAAATACATATGGATGCTTAAGTAATTTTGATACATACATACATACTGTTCCATTACGTCCATTACCTAATTAAGAAAATTGCCTGAATCCACAAGGCCTGAAGTCTAGGACTGTCTGGACTAAAATACAACAAGAATTACAAAAACATTAATACTCGGAAGATTTGGGTTTTGGTTTGGGTTTGGGCTCTTACATGGCAGTTGTTGATCCGTGTGGCTCAAGAGTCTTTAGAATGTTTATCCTGAGGCCCAACAGTCATTTAGACTGTTGGTAGTATAAACCAACTCACTCTATCCCTTGCATTCATTTCTCTAGCTGTGGTTCTATTATTCTATAGTTTCGAGAAAAAGTATAAAAATAATAATGTTGGACTGTGCATTTTCATATAATGGCCTATCTGAATTGGGCCCGATTCCAGACCATTATATCCTAAGGGCTCATAATAAAATTCTAAGTCTAATAGGCTTGGGTCGTTATCTTGTCAACTAAAGTATCATGCAGTTACCATATCCAATACTAGCTCTTGTATAATACTTATCTTTTCCAATAAAATCTCTCTATACAATTCCAATAAGGAATCGTAACCTTATTGAGATAATGTAGCAAAACTATACATACAAGTTAACAATAGAGATAACGATACACACTTTTAGCCTATTAAATACTACCTATTCCATTGTTAACCTATCTTGAAGTTTGTTCTTACTCTCACATCGGATGTATCCCTCAACGGCTTAAGCCGTCAAGTACTTTTTGGAGATTCTTTCTATGCAAGTCCACGTTCAAGTCGGTGATTAAACGTGCGAACAAATTCAAACGCTAACAATGCATGTTCTACTTTTGTTACAAAATTAAGTGAGTTTCTTTGAGCATCAATTAATTTAACATATGGTAATAAGTTCTTTTTTGACCTTTTTCTTGCAACTATAGAACCATTAGATAGAGAAATGAATGCTTGAAATAGATTGAGGGAGTTCATTTATTCGGAGTAATAAATTAGTAATCGGGTAAACAAAGTAGGCCAGAAATTGGGGAGTTGGAAGTAAATTCAACATGAAATTAGGAAATGGGAACGAGCATCCAAAAAACAAAGGTGAGTAGTAAGGATAAAAGGAGGACAAAAAGAGAGAGAGAGAGAGAGAATAAATAGAGTAGGAATGAAAGACAAAAATTGTAGCGGTCGACCGGTTCGTATATTCATTATTGTCATTTGTTCATTTTGCCACTCATTTATTATAACTTTTAGTTATGCACCTATGAGAACTCTTATTCATAAATGAATAGCTACTTAATTTCCGGTTATTCTTCCTTCTCGTATGGGACTTGAAACCAGTCCAAATGAACTTCAAAACTTATTAGTAAGCCGTGGACCCGGTTCGTATATTCATTATTGTCATTTGTTCATTAGTTTTGTCACTAATTTATCATCCCATTATTATGAGAGTTTCATTATTTTATTAGGGGAGTTGTAAATTCATTATGTTGAACCATAATGGCGGGAGTTGCACATTGATTAAATGAATTATAGTCATTTTAATTATTATTGTGACTATGATTATAATGCCACTAGTTCCCATTGTGAGCATAAACGAGAGCGTGAAATTGCACATGACTTGAAAATCTTTTGGGAGATATATCAATATATATTATTTAATTAATTATGTATAAGAGAATAATTTATCATGCAATTATGGTCGGCGTAGCTTCATACTCATTTTACACTCTTAAAAATCAAATATTGGTGGTTCAAGAAGTGGATTTGTTCATTTAGTAGTGTTTCATACGTTTTTCGAGCGATAATTAGTATTACGACATTCAAACGCACAGCTGAGTTTGGGCTTCAAATAGTATATTTATAAGTTAAATAAATATATTTAAAATAAGAAGTTGTTAAACAAATAATATTCTCAAGTATGTTTGGTGTGTATAAAATTTTTAAACACATTAAAAATTTCAAATGTCAATAAATGAACAGCCTTCTACATTTATTAATAAGGACATTGCATCTTGATTCAATACTTCAAACTTAAAACAAAATAAATGTCAGTAAACCAACGGTCTTCTATATACATTAAATTGCAACACTTCGTTTTTAAGTATAAAATTAATTGTTACGAGATAAACAGTATTTTCAAATATGTTTGATACGTTAAACATTTCAAACGCGACTAAAGTGACAGTACTCTCTTCTATATCTATTAATAAGACATTGCGTCTTGATTCAATGCTTCAAACTCAAGTGTATACACGTTGCACTATGACTTGTTAAATTTAAGTTTATTTGTTGTTTTGAGTCAATCGTGAGGTAATTGGGTCGATATTTAAGACCTGCGCTGTAAAAACAACAAATACGAATGCGCTGTCGGAGTTATATTCTTATGTCCAAGTACATTGTATTTATAAAAGACAATCAATGATAAGAGGTTTTAGAGTTAAAAAAATGATTAACATTTGATTTCGAGTAGGATCGCTTTATATAATACTAATATAAAGATTGGATAATGACTCAGGTGCACTAATTAAGACGATGGTGTGAATTTTTTAAGAAAATATTTTGACATTATTATGAGATTAAGATTTGATTACAAAACAGAATGAACCTACATATGCATAATTCCATATTTGATGTGAAATCCTTAACAATTTAGGACCACGTGCATGTCAGTCAACCTGTCAATTACTCATGGGTTTGGATGCCTATACCAACTTCTAGACTGGCGTGGGCCGTGAAGCTGGACCTGTTTTAGTACTCCTCTCATCCTGAAAAGAATTGTCCGGATTCGGCTGACTACCAACTTCACTTTAATAAATTTTATATTTTATTACTATATTTAATATAAAAAAAATTATATTGATAAGTTTTATAATTTTTTATTACAATAATTAATATAATATTTTCTATACTCGGTGTAATAAAAAATTATATAAATTTATTTGAATAAAATTGGTACAAATTTCACCCTAACCAGATTTAATGGACAAAGGTACATTTTTTATTTTTTTAACTTTAAAAGGATGGTAATAAAGTAAAGGGCAATGAAACTATTTTTACTCTGTTTTTTTATTTTGTTTTTTTTGAGTTATGTAAAAAATATACGGATATTTTTTTGAGTACATAGGGAATATATCATCTGAAGTCTTATATAATAATATCAATCCGCGAATTTGACCATTTTTGATCTCGTAAATACTTACTTTGTATATTTCATCGAAATATAAGACTCTTATTAATTTTTTAAAATTAATTTAAAATATTTTTATAGTTAAAATTTGTATGAATTTGTTTAATTTTATTCAATACAAGGATAAAATATTGTAAAGTTCTAAAAAGTATTATTAATTTAAGATTTATTATTTCGTAATTATTAATATATATAAATTTTGAGTTTAAAAATATTTAAAATAATTTTTAAAAGTCAATAATTATATATCTTATAGTTTGAAATAGAGGGAGTAGTTAGTATATTTCCCCAACCCCTTTTTCTTAGAAAGAATCTCGTTGTTAACTTTTTTGTTGAACAAAATTTAAAAAAATGATGTTATATATGAAAATAAATTTGTGTTGAATTACAATTACAAAACATATCAATATATGAGGTTGGATAGAATTATAAAAAGACCTCACTTATTACATATATCTGGTTACTACTGATACTTATCTACATAAATGATAATCAAAAAGTTAACGTAAACATTCGCGATATATATCATTTTTCAAATTAAAAAGCCATCCTTTTATTGTTACTTATATACATATGATATTATATGATATTTTTAAATCTTTTATCGTAATATATATCATTATCACTCTGCCACTACTAAACTAACAATTTATAGAGTTTAGAATAAAAACATATTTTTAATATTTACAAATTTTGGAGATGTAATTTTGTTTTATTTTTTTTGTTTGGAAAATGACATATATTGTGAATATTTTATGTCAACTATTTGATTGTCAGTTACGTGAATAAGTATTAGTGATAATTTTTTTGGAGAAATATATAATAAGTGAGGTCATCCATTCTTACAAATTTTATTTATTGATAAGTTTCGCAATTATAAATGGAAGAACTCTTTTGATTTTGATTTTTTTTTTAGGGCTTTGTTGGTTAGTTGGTCTATAAACAAATTAATATCCTACTAACTTAGAACAAGACGACCCTCCTTCAAGTAAGTACGTAACCTCTAGTTGGTCTAGACAAATATACTAACTTAGCGCAAACTGTCCCTCTTTCAATTAAGTATCTAAAGCAGGAAATAAGGATTTAGAATAATTAAACCTATAGAAAAGAGTTTATGTAGTAATAAATAGTGCCTCTGTTAAGTAATAAACGCCTGAGCATGAGTTCTTTTAAATTAGTGTTCAAATACTCGTAGGTTTTGTTTATAAGTTAACTTAATTAAACACACGATAATTCCATTATAGTATTTATCATATATTTCTTTTGTCCCATAATTGGTACAACAAATTCTTTCTTAAAAATCAACTAAAAATATAAAACCGCCAAGTTGGTCTCTGCCTGTTTTGGTACACTTGAAGTTGGTCTCTGCCAGTTTTGGTACCAAAATATGGTTCTTGGTCACCAACTTTTGTATTTAATGCTCACTTCAAAATGTATTAAAAATAAATATTAAGATCCGACAGTTTATTTTTACCAAAATATGGTTCTCAGTCACCAACTTTTATATTTAATGCTCACTTCAAAATATATTAAAAATAAATATTAAGAGTAATAACATTAATAGTTCATATTCTTACGATTTATTTTTAACCAACAATGTATCATTCGTATATATACTTGGTGGTGCTCAAATCCTTTAATGTTGACTCCTAAATGTATTAATAACAAATATTAAAAATAATAATATTAATGTTTCATATTCCTACGGTTTATATTTAACAAACAATGAATTATTCATATTCTTAATGGTGTTCAAATCCTGATGACAAGTGTCATATTCCTTGTAATGACATAGAGACCAACCGAAACACATTGCTATATACCAAAAATAGAGGAGAATAATAAAAAGGAATTGTGTAATGCTATTAGACGGTTAAGATATAAACAACGAAAGTTGGGCAACCCATGTCGTAGCAAACAAATTTGACACATGTAAGTTTATTTGATGTGTATACACACATATATATATATATATATATATATATATATATATATATATTGATTGTTTCCCCCTTGCTGTATGATTGTTTCCATATTTTTGTCCATTGTAATTTCTAAAATTATTGAATGGTCGTCCTAAAGTAATAGTTCTAACTCTGCATAAACAACAGGTGTACTATGCTTTTAAAAGAGTTTGATAAGTTTTTGATATTTGGTCAGTGAGCACTTAATTGTCTTTTTCACCTAAACACCCTTCCATCTAAAAAATAATTACTTATAATATAGTAACAATTAAATACCAAAAAAAATATATTATTTATGTCTTTTTAATTTCAAACTATGTTGTGTACTATTGCACCAACTTTTAAAATTATTAAATAAAATAATTATATTATAACAATAAATATTTTATCAGTAATTTTTTTGATAAATATTATGACACATTTATAATTATTAAATATAAATTTCAAAACAAATTAAAGGTAAAAAAAAATTATACAAAAATAGAACTAACAAAACCCAACAACAAAAAGCCCAACATCAAATAAAAAAAATAATAAATTAATATGAATTCAACTAATTATGCACAATCAAACTATTAAAAATCGTAATATAAAACAACACCCGTACTTTGCACGGGTAAGAAAGTTAGTTCTAAAAAAATTGCAACATTTTTTTTAGTGACTGTCATACAAATTAAATGATCACTTTACCCATAGTCATATTAATTTTAAAATTTAAATATATAGCTAGTCCTCCCTCTATTTAAAAATTTTGTGGTTCACGTTTTAGAAGTAGTCTTAGCTACACATTTTACAGAGATCAATTGGAAAACCAATTAAAGTTTTATTTTTTAAAAAACTTTAACAAAAAAATGTGTTATAATAATTGTGGGAAGTACCTGCAGATATGCTTCTTGAGCCTGGTACATAAATGAGATCAGCTGATACCATGTTTAAATTAAGCATCCAACTCACAAAAAAGCTTAATTCATTAAAGAAGGGAGCCGCAAATATGTTTCAGCCAATAAATTATAATAAGTATATGAATAAAAAACATCTTAAATTTACCTAAAATAAGTTATTTTAAGTTACTTTCACTATAACATCATTTAATTATTATCTTAATAATCTAACCGTACGAATGTAATAAATATACAAAAATATGAGATTATGTAAAATTTCGTTTGATTTAAGTCATCAAAATATTATTTTTGTAATAGTATAAATAATTTATATATAAGTGTATATTTTGACAACTTAGATTTTAGTAACTTCTATTGTTATAAAGCTGCTGATGCATAACCTCAGATCAAACGAAATTTTACATAATCTCATATTTTTACATATTCATTATATCTGTACGGTTAGATTATTAAGTTGACGATCAAATTATGTTGTATTAGAAGTGACCTAAGATAATTTATTTTAGGTCGATCTAAGATGTCTTTTACTCTAAATATATTTATGTGTACATGCAGTGCTATATTCAAAAACACACACAAAAGTTAAATAATAATAAAAAAAATATTTCGCTCTCCCATCTTTACAACACTTTTTCTCTTTATTATTCCATCTGTTCTCAAAAAGAAAGAGTTAAAGGACAATTTTCACACAAATAAAATAGTCAAATAATTATGAGAGAGTATAAATTTGTTTCCCAATTTATCCTTGGGTTTTGGGTTTGAAAAGAGAGAGATAATTAATTTGAACCACTCATTTGGGATATGAGTGATTCACTATTTATCCAAGTAAGATATGATGTATAATTAAGGATAAACTAATCGAAAATTTATTTAATTGACTTGTTTATTTTGCTTATGTGTGTTTTTGAAGACAATTTTTATCACTTAATTCATCATTTTGGAGACAAAAAAAATATTATTTTACTTTTATACGTGTCTTTAAATGTGACAATGAATATGCTCATAAATATACTCATCCGTTCTTTTTATTTATCATTTTAGAGGGTAAAATTTGTTCATTTTTACATGTCATTTGTAAATTTTAAGAAAGTATTAATGATTTAATTTTCTATATTATCCCTACATTAAATGTTAACTTGTTTCTCTTTCATCTTTTTCAATAAATTTTAGACGATTAATATTGAAATTTTTTTAACTATTTTGGTCAATCAAATAAAATATTAATTGTATTTTTTACTCCCCCCTTTCCATTATATATTACATTTTAAAAGAATTTATTTTTTTTCATAATATAAGACGTTTTACATATATCTAGGAAACAAAATTTAATATTTTTCTGCTTTGTCCTTAACAAATCTCATCAAGATAGAGTAATTGAGAGAGATAAATAGAACTAATTAATTAGTGTATGAGTAGTAATAGAATTTTAAACTAACATTAATTACTTAACATTAAAATTAATAAAAAATTTTAATATGTGTGATTATGTTTTAAACATCATATATAATGAAAATGAGAGAAAATAGTAATATTTTTGTTTTCTCCTAAAACCTAAAGTAAATAATAATAATAAATAAATAAAATAAAATAAAATAAAAACCTTGAGGGATTATTCAATAGCAATTAATGGCTGCCTTTAACCAACTGATCAACTGATACATGTACTTGTTAAGAGACTGTTCCCTTGTCCTTTCAGCCTCATATTTTATTGGCCAAATTTCTTGCCAGCACATTCAAATAACCTTACCATTATGACCTAGCTAGTGACCTAATCACGGAAAACCAAATGACCAGTTCCTTTAAAAAATTATATTTTATTGGCCAAATTTCTTGCTAGCACATTCAAATAACCTTACTATTATGACCTAGCCAGTGACCTAATTGCGGAAAACCAAATGACCAGTTCCTTTAAAAAATTATATTTTATTGGCCAAATTTCTTGCTAGCAGCTTCAAATAACCTTACCATTATGACCTAGCTAGTGACCTAATCACGGAAAACCAACTGACGGGTTCCTTTAAAAAAATTATATTTTCTTTGTTTTAAATTATAAGATAATTTTTTATTTTAAAAAATTAATTTTAAATATTTTTAAATTCAAAATTAAAATGATTTATCAAAATTTATTTAACAATTTTACAATAATTAATACTTTTTAGATAATTTATAATATTTACTTTTATATTAATTAAAATTAAAAAAAATTATATTAATTTTAAATTTAAAAATATTTTAAGTTAAATTCATAAAACCAATCATGATTTTATAGTTTAGAACGAGGGAATATAATAAAGTCTTTTCAGGCTATTCCTATGAATCCATTCCAAAGAATGGGATATGGGATGTGTAACCATTAAGCCGAGAGTTAAGGGCTAATAGCACTTCAGGACTTTCACGTTCTACTCGCTTTATTACGCTCCTAAAATGTTAATCCTTTTGATATAGATTCCAAAGTACGTTTAAGTAATTGATATAAATCGTTTTTGATATTTTGATCAGATTTCAGCCAAAAATAGGTTCTCAACTCTCTAAAAATGTCACTATCTCTTGGTTGTGTTACACTTCAACAACTAAATATAAGAATCTATTTATAAAAACCTACAAATCTCCTCTTTTTAGTCAAAATAAGACAGTTTCAAAATAGTACTCCTACCAAAAATAAGATTCATTTTCATAAAATATATGACTCCATCTCACATCATTTTATCACCAATTCAGTGTAAACCTGTGTAAATTAGTTCAATAAGCATGTTGAATCATCTCATTACCCAAAATGTTAACTTATTAGGTCGAGCAAAACTCTACTATACTTATTAACACATCTACACTATTAAATTATCCAATAACAAATATCCCAATAATATCTAACTTTCACTTGAATACAGATCACAAGTATCATACACTAGAGTAGTCACCATTAAGCATACATTCTTTGAGTTCTTTAAGAGTCTTGCTCGACTCTAATATTATTACTGTAAGATCCCGATTTTTAATTAATAAAACTTAATTTTTTATATGTGTTTCTAAAATAATAAGGTGTTAAATTAATAAAAAGTTAAAGTTAAAGATGATATGTGCAAATTATAAAAAATAAAAATAATATCGGCATAGACTTTAAATAATATTTGGTAACGTATGACGGCGCCGTAACAACCAATCAATGGTGAATCCCACAACAGAATAATTGTTGGATACAGATTACGATCAAATAACCGTTAATAAAAATTGTCGACGGAACTGTTACATCTAACTGTTAAAATACCCAGTAATAAAGGAACAGTAACGCACAGTGTCACTACAGTATTCCACAGTATTGAGTCAATAATTGTCACAATAGCAAAGATAATAATGAAAAGTTACGTACTTAAAAGTCCCAAGTACTGAAAAGTTAGACAAATTCATTAATACATTAGATAAATAACATTATATACATAAATATCTGCGATATTAATAAATTCAGTAAATAATGCAGAAGATGGACTAATATAATAATAATTATGAATAGTAATGAAAAGGTAATCTTGAAAAATAAAAGTTATGCCAAAATTATATACGGTAGATTGAAGATAATCATGAAATGTGAAAGTTGTGCCAAAATTTATGTGTGGTAGATTAAAGTCAATCTTGAAATGTGAAAATTCTAGTAAAATAATATGTAGTAGATTAAAGATAATTTTAAAATGTGAAAAGTATGTTGGTTAAGCTTTAGCTCTAAACGCGGGGTTTGGCATCAGCAGTTGACCTTCTTACTTGTTTTTCCCCCCACTTTCTAAATTTTTTTAAGTGTAAGTGCTTCTTTGAGTGTGCTAAGAATACTTGAGTATTGGTAATATCAGTAAGAATGCAAAGATTGCGCAGGTTAGTCTTTTCTCCAAAGTATAGTTACACAAACACTCACATACACTACACAATATTTATAACTCTTCCTTTAGAAGACTTTTCCTTTAAAAGATTCATTTTGAAAAAATTCATTTGGAAGATTGTTTCAAAATGTTATTTTATTCATTCAAAAATTATTTTAAAAGTTTATTTTATTCCATTTTGTACACTATATAAATTTATTTTTACAAATGATATCAATATATTTTACAAGATATGAGTTAGTATACCTATAGAACTTTTATAAGGTAATTATTAATTAAATCATAAATATATATTTAGATTGATCTCTTACATAAGAAACACAAACTAATGGCATATTAAGCTAAGAGATATCATTTTCTTCATACTCCTAAATTTAAACTTACTGTAGTAAGAAATTATTATTCGTTTCTATAGCCCTTAACATTAAACGATGATTTTTTTTTTTGAAATAACAATTCGTTAAATTTTTTTTAATAATTTGCGTTTCATCTAATATGTTTTGACATGAACCTTCCTGTTGAATTCTAACCGTTGTACTTAAACTGTGAACTTTTGAAATGTGAATATTTTGGACTTTGAACTTTACATTTGGACTATGAACAATTTGACTTGAACTCTCTATTTGAACTGTGAATATTTTAGACTGTTAAATATTTTTTGTACTGTGAATCTTATCGTTGAACTTTTTATCAATGAATCTTGGACAATACTCTTGGACTT
The DNA here is from genome assembly GCA_034770075.1 of Aralia elata. Taxonomy (NCBI): domain Eukaryota; kingdom Viridiplantae; phylum Streptophyta; class Magnoliopsida; order Apiales; family Araliaceae; genus Aralia; species Aralia elata. Next base: position 45,498,427 of record CM068381.1, on the reverse strand, counting down.
AAACTCATTTCGATATTCTGGACATTGTATTAACAATTTAGACATTATTGGATTATGAACTAAGTAAATTATTTCTTAAACATAAATAAACTGCAGATCTGTAATATTCATTCATTGTTTTATTATTCATATTATTTATGAATTTTTTGTTATTTGTACTAACTATCAAGACTCAAGTTGTTGTGAATGTCTTTGGCCTAAATGTAAAGAATATAATTATTAAGTGTTTTTAGTGTGTGTGGTAAAAACACGAGGTGAAAGTTCTCTTTAGCTTGGGTGCAAAGAAGAATTATTGTTTGGCATGATTGGTATTACAGTTGATGGAATCTTAATGATGAATTTTAAATTGGAGAATATAGTAGACTTTATTGTCTATTTGACTCTTCTAATGGATTACTTATTCCGCTGCAGTTATTTGTTAAAAACTTATGTTGTTTAGTATTTTCTAAATCTATGATATATTACTATATGAGACTAAAGATAACTTTATCCGTTTGTTATCCTAGTCATAATATTTTTTACTGGACTATTTGAGCTCACCCTTTTTTTTTAATTCCTTTCAAGAAATGAGAATATAATTGAGGCTAGCAGGGAGAGCATGTGAATGGAGTGACAGTCCGATTTAGTAGTTGTAATAGTCATCACTAAGTTGTAAAATAGTGTACAAATAATTTTAGTGAGGATTTAGTGTGTGTCATGCAGTACTATACATGACATTGTAATAATTATAATTAAAAAAATTTATGTATGTTGTTTTGTATTTTGGCGACTCAAATTGGGTTATATAGACTCGAATTTGAGAGCGTCACAACTGCACCACGTCAAATCCAAATGTGAAAGTACAACCTTGCTTGTTATGAACCCTTCACCTTAATCAGCTTTCTAGAACCACTAAAAAGTAATTAAAATATATGTTTTGAGTAACTCTATGATTATATATAATACTATATAACAATAATAATACAATAAAATATACAAATATAATTAAAATAAACAATTACATATTGACCGGTAGGACTGAACAAGTAATTAAATTGCCTCCAAAATCGCATCAAAAATCGCACAAACCGCACCAATTAAAACCGCACCAACGGTTCCGACGTATGTGGCGATTTTAGGTGGGTTGAAAAATCGAAATTACGGTTTGGGTTTAGTTACTGGCCAAACAACATGCATAAAACCGAAACCGCACCAAACTTCTTTTGAATTTTTTTTTAATTTAAATTACATGACCATCCCTCCTAGTTCTCTTGGGACTAAAAAGATAAACAGTGGTAAGTAATTATCATTGTATCATATGCTACTAGACTTCACAAAATTCACCTCTATAATCTACATTCATAGGTATATTACTTTCATGTAGCACATCAGATCTTGGAGTTGGAGGATAAAACGGTAAGCCACAGTATACACAATAATCTGACAAACTTAAACAGATTGAAAACACTAGTACAATAATTTAGGAAACTTGCTGCTGATATTTTTAAGCATATAAATGGGAATTGCTGGTGCAAGATGAACTCCTAACACTTTCATTTCTCAAGGAAAAAAAACACTCCGTATTAGTTTGTTAAAACTAAATTACTCCCTCCTTCCCATTTTAAGTGATCATCATCACTAGTAATATGGTTCAAGGAAAATGGGCAGGTAACCAAGATCATTTTTTTTAATCCCTCAAGTTATTTAAATGTAAAAGTATAAAAGTCAAACATAACCATGATATAATTAAAGTGTCTTTCCTATACATGCCATATGGAATAGACTCTATTAATTTTAGAATACCCAAATTGAAAATGAGGCAACACCAAACCATTAAACTGGTAACAAGTTTATAATATAATTTGAGTTGAATAGCCAACCAAACCATTTCCCCTAAAAACAAGATTAAACCCATTGTCATGAAATTAAAATTATAGTAATGAGGTTCTATTTAGCTTTTGTTTAAACAAAACATTACAAATAAGGTTGTGTGTGTTATCAAAGTGGTATTTAATATTGTGTGATGCTAAATTGTTAATTTAAATTGCATAAAATTTTGTTATTTCAATTGGTTTTGGAACAAAAACAGCACCAAATGAAACCGCATCGCACGGTTCAAAACCGCACCGCACCAATCACAAGCGGTTTCATGTGCGGTTTTGAATTTGTCAAACCGTACCTAAGCGGTTTCGTGTGCGATTTGAGCTTAAAACCGCACCAAACTGCACCATGCTCACCCCTATTGACCGGTTCAAGAACTGGTGCACCACCGGTTCAAAAAGGATACATTACTGGTTCAAGAACCGGCACTGCACCATCAGTTTAAGAAGTGGTGCGGCACGGTGCGATGCACAAGTAGTTTAGACACAAATACCAAAATTACACTGCATCATTAATCGAATTCTTGGTTCAGTTTTTCACCTTAACGATAGAAAAAAAGATTGATCAAATTCTATCTGGTCCTGATTAAAAAAAAATTGTACCAAAACTGCACCGGTGAATCAACGGTTCAAATAAAAACTGGCTGGTTCAATGTTCGACCTATTTTGAATCGGTTTCGGTTCAAATTGTTATCCCTAGACACAAATTTGTCACAATACATAACATAACTTAAACAACACATAATTTGTCGCATTAATGCTCTATTTAGATTAAAGGAATGAAATTGGTGAATGAATGGAATAGAAATAAAATTAAATAATGAGTGGAATTATTCATTTCATTCTTAACTGGAATGAGTCATTTTATATCATCTCTCAAAAAATAAAATTTACAAATTTGATAAGAATAAAAATAATTCATTTTATTTCAATAAAATAATTAAACACATTTTTTTTTATAAAAATAAGTCATTTCACTTTGATTCCCGTTATTCAAGGCCTAAATACATTATTTTTATAAAAGACGATCAATGATATATAGAGGTTTTAGAGTTAAAATAATGATCAGCATTTAATTTCTTCTATGAGTAGGACCGCTTTATATAAAGACTGGATAAGTGACTCACGTGCACTAAGACCAATAGAGCATGATATGAATTTTTTAAGAAAATATCTTGACATGGTCGTGAGATTAATATTTTTTTAAGGAAATCCTTGACAATTTAGGACCACGTACATGTAAATCTTTCAATTACTCATGGTTTTGCATACCTAGCTATATCGACTTATAGACTGGCGTTGGCCCCGAAAGTGGACCCTGATCTAAGTATATCACCTGAAGGAAGTCTTAATAATATCAATTCGCGAAATTGACTCATGCATGGTCTTTTTTTATTCTTCTTAAATACTTTCTTTGTTTCGAGATATAAGATAATTTTTAATTTTTTAAAATTAATTTAAAATATTTTTATAACTAAAATTAATATGAGAATATTTTTATTATCTTTTAAAAATATAAGAATCTCATTTGTTACCCTTTTTGTTTAATAAAATTTCATCTTTTTTATTGATAGTAGTATAATATATATATATATATATATATATATATATATATATATATACAATATTCTACGATATTTTTAAATTTTTTATCAAAATTTTATTACCATACCTCTATTACTAAATTAATAATTGATGATTTTTAGGATAAACATAAGATAAAAATATATTTCCAATATTTATAAATTTTGGAGATGGGACTTTTTTTTTTACGAGGGATGGAGAGGGTAGTATGTATAGCACTTTGTTGGTTAGTTGTCTATAAACAAATTTGTTGGTTAGTTGTCTATAAACAAATTATTACTGCCTCTTCCGGTCCATATTATTTGATCACGGTTGATTTTTTAAAATTAATATAAGAGTTTTTTTAAACTCAAAATTGATATAGATTGTTTTAATTTTAATCAATATAATGTTGAATATTGTAAACTATCTCAAAAATATTACTCACTATAAGTTTTATTGTTTCATAATTTTTATTGAATTATCTCAATTTTAAGTTTAAAAATATTTTAAATTAATTTTTAAAAATTAATAATGATCAAATAATTTAAATCAGAAGTACTACTGGTTAACTTAGCACAATTGATGTCCATCTTTCAAGTATGTAGCCCCAAGAATATGAACTTTGTTGGTTAGTTGGTCAGTTGGTCTATAGAAAAATACTAACTTAACACACACTGTCCCTCTTTCAATTAAGTATCTAAAGCGGGAAATAAGGATTTAATTGCAATAACTAAACATCTAGAAAAGAGTTTATGTAATAAATAGTGCATTTGTTAAGTAATAAACGCCTGAGTTCTTTTATATCGATGTTTAAATACTCGTAGGATAGGATTTGTTTATAAGTTAACTTAATTAAACATGGTGTTTAAATACTCGTAGGATAAGGTTTGCTTATAAGTTAACTTAATTAAATATGGATGATGATATATTTTGCGATTTTATATGTTTAAATTTTTATTGTGAGTTACTTAGATAATTATAATTGATAATGTTTATGGTGGATTGATGTGATAAAAATATGTAACTGAAAGTGCACAGCATCAAATTGAAGAACTGGCAAGTACAGGTCGAACCTACAGAGACTAGATTAATTTTAATGTATCCTTAATATCTATTTCAGGCGAATTAGAAATAAAGATTGAGAATCAATTAACTATAATTAAACTAACTAATAATAAGGAAACAATCTAGGAATCCAAATCCATTAAATAATGAACATAACAAGTAATTCAATCTCTTCTATTTTTATAACTTAATTATGATTTTGATCTCCCTTCCCTTTTAGTAATTTTATAATTAACGTGGGCAAGCATAGACTATGAAAATTTAAGGATTAACTATAACCCATCAAAACTTCTTTGAGCAAACATAGATTATGAAAAACTCATATCTTAACAATAATCTATCAAAACCTCTTAATTAATTTAAAATCACATAAGAACTATAAAACGAAGGTATTTCAACAATGAAACATGAAAGTGAAATCAATTAAACATAAAAGCATAAATAATAGAAGAGATAAAAAATATTATCATGAATAATTATTTAATTTCATCTTCATCCTAAATTAAAGAAATTAACTAGACATAAAAATAAATAAGCAAACTAAAATAAAGAAGAAGTAGAAAATTAAAAATAAAATAAGAAAACTCCCTTTAATTAACACTCATCCAACAAACGTACAATTGAGAAATAATTTAATCATACTCCTACTTCTAACTTAAACTAATACTCACTTTCTCTCTAAAACAAGAGACCTATTTATAGGGAAAATAAATTTGTGTCCTAATTTACATTCATTGAACTTGACATCTTTTGTTTCCTTTTTGATTTCAATATCTACATGGTAATCTCCCAAGAATCCCTTTCCATGTAAGTTTCAACTTCCTAGTGGCGATCAACTTCTCAAAGATATCTTGTAGATTGACTTTCCTTTTTCTCACTAGATTTGACTTGCACACCAAGATTGTCCCACCTCCTTCCTTTTCCTTGTAGAATTTTCTTGGATATTTCCTTATATGAATAAGAGCATTAAATATTGCTTGATCACCAAGATTTTGACTTTATCACAACAAAATATAAAATCCTACAAAATAAAATAAAACATATTAATTTAATAAACTAATATAATTAAAAAGACAAAATTAGGGATAATAAAATGTATGAACTATGTGCTTATCAAATACTCTCATACCTAGCTTTTGCTCGTCCTCGAGTAAAATAAATATAAAATAATAAACAAAAATACCCCATTTTCGTAGGAAACACGATTGCACTTAGCATGTGCAACAAGCCTTTAAACCCCAATGATACCCCAAGTGGACGAGTTGTGTCTCATGAAGGTTTACAGTGAATATACCCACAAAATTCAAAATAAAATCTTTTTGAGTTTAACCAATTATGAAATTGAAAGTAAACTTCTAAATATCAATGAGCATTATATATAAGCAAAATCAAATTCAAAATCACACTTTCACCTTATCAAAAATACTCAATTTTTATTCTAGACACCATCCTTCAAAAAATTAATTCCATATGATGCATGCATTGTGTATGTGATGTAACTCTTAGTAGGGATTTTTACCATGAAAATTAAACAAATTCATTTTTTCTCTTTTCTTAGATTTTTCCCATTCTTTTTTCCTTTTTTTTTGAATTTTTTCCCTTGACTTGTGCAATGTCTTATTTTCTTAGGCTTTTCAGAGTTACCCATGTAGCGAGTGTTGCACCAATGGCTCCCAAACCAGTTGGCTTTAGGGCACTAGGTGTAGAGACACCCCTAAGAGCTTACTAACTCGAGTAACAAAGGCCACAAAATTAGACTAGTCAAGCTGATTATATCCATCACACTTTTCAGTGTGAATATCGATGCTTCCTGAGGCTTGGATACCCAGTTATTTCGTTCAATGGACATTGAAGCAGTTATTCATTTTTCAATTTTTTTCAATTTTTTTTTTCTGAAATTGCTCAAATCATACTTTATACCCCATAACTAAGAGTTGGTGCGAACGTGAAGTGCAAAAAATGCATAGGAACTTTATTTTACTCAAAATGGTGTTTCGAACTAAGATTTTGTATCTCATCAAATGTTCAAGAGTTCTAAATCTTTTAACCTTACTTAAAGTTTTTGCTCCACGGATATTTATTAATCCAACTCATAAAAAGTAAAGAAAAATTAAATTTTTTTTTAAAGCAAAAAAATTCTTAAATTTTTTCCTAAAATGAGAAAAAAAATCTAATACTATAATTTTTTTTAATTTTTCCTAAATTCCTAAAAAAATAAAAAAAATCTAATATTATAATACAAACAAACCCCCCCATACCTAAATCATGCATTGTCCTCAATGTATATAAATGAAAAATAGAGAACAAAGATCTGAAAGAATTGTACCTTGTATGTGAGGCCGTAGTGCTACAATAAATGCGGTGAAAAAGAAAACAAATGTACATACCTACGAATTTCATAAATCCTAAAACACATGTAATGATAAAAGAGTGGTACAAATGAGGATGTGAGTGTGGTCTCCTCATGATTTTTCGGAGGTCTAGGAAATTGAAAATAACGATAATTTTCATCACAATTTTGCTTAAAGTCAACCTCAGAAAAATATTCACTAATATGCTCAAAGTGTGGACAAATTGGCTTGCATGCATGTTTCCATTTTGTTGACTTATGTGAAGTCTCAACATTTCATTGACCTTATCTAAATATTCCGATTCATTCCAATTTTGGTCAAGATGATTTAAGAAAAAATCAATTGGATTATCTTCAATCATGAGTCTATTTTCAATTATTTATTGGGTCATGGTTAACTCTTGGATCGTGTTTACTTTTATGGGTTGATCTACAAAATCACTCGGTTGTTTTCTAGGAATAATTCTTTCAGGATATGGAACTTTAGGCTTATAGACTTTTTCAACCGACTCATTAAATGTGACATGATCAATTTTAGGCATAGACTCATAATCTTTAGACTCTTCAAATTCACTTGATTCAAAGTGTGTAGAATTAAATCCAAAATTTTTATTTTTTTTTGCTAATTAAAATTTTCATTTTCCTCATCATTTCCACAATTATCATGATTTTCAAAATTAACCTCAGAGTCACTAGAAAACTCACTCACCTCTTGTTCATTTATTATGGTGGCTAATCGACTCATTTGAATTTCTAGACGAGATATAGCTTGATTCGTGTTTTGCATGAAATTAAAATGAGGTTCCATTAAAGCTTCCATAGTTTTCTCTAAGGTACTGAATCTTTCCTCTTCTTCATTTGAAAATTCTTGTGAATATTGAGGTTTTGGATCCGGATATGGATATAGATATGAATTTAGATAAGGATTTTCATAAGTTGGAAAAAACTGATTTACTTGGTGTGCATTAAAATTTTCATAAGGTGCTTGATTTCAAGTAAATTATTATTCCAACTATAATAGGAGTCCATCTTTCCACAAAGCACAAAACAAATAGACTAACCACGAAAGTCACACAAAAGAATTTTTTTTTTAAAAAAAATTAAAAATCCTAAATCTACGGTTAAGCTAAATAAAATCTAGACAACTCCTAACTGTTCCAAGTTACACCTTAAGGTCCACCAAATTCAAAATTAATCACACCACTAGCCAGGTAAGTGTAAGAACGGTGGGAGTGTCTCTGCGGGTACGGTGACTAATTGAATAACCACACGTTCTTTAGGCGTTTGCCTTTTGAACCACTTGCCTAGACACCAGTAGTTTGATTAATTAAAAATTCAGCCTCCTCTTGGAGTTTCTTGTCCTAATTGAGCTCGAGTTCTAGGAGCTGACGTCTACTTGATTTTATTAGGTCAAGGTTATGCAAAGTGAGTGGGTGGTTTATGGACCAAGGAAGGGTGATGAAATCCCCACCTTATCTTATTATGGGTTGTGCCCTTAAGTTAAATTACAAATGAGAATGCACCAATAAAAAAAACTGTAAATAAATTAAGTGTCCTAAAACTATGTGAATTACGAAAGAAGGAGAAATTTGATGTACCTCAATCCTCCAGCAATCACCACAGTTTATAATTGACGAAAATAAATAAAATAAAAATCTAAACAGGATGTGCTCTACGTGAGTGAATGCATGAATGCGGCAATTAGTTTTCTAACTAACAATAAAAACTAAAAAAAAATAAAACTAAGCTACTATTTTTTTTTGTTTTTTTAAAAAAATAATAATAAAATATGGAGATACGAAGTACGAGAAAAAGCGCAGCAACAAAATTGTTATATTTTCGCTCCTTCGATCCGTTTCGATAATCCTGAAAAAGAAAAAAAAATTGAATTAAAAACTAATTCGAATAAATAAAAATTAAGGAATAAGAAAAAATTAATTCTAGTCCCCGACAACGGCGCCAAAAACTTGATGTGATAAAAATATGTAACTGCAAGTGCACAATGTCAAATTGAAGAACTGACAAGTACAAGTCGAACCCACATAGACTAGATTAATTTTAATGTATCTTTAATATCTATTTCAGGCAAATTAGAAATAAAGATTGGGAATCAATTAACTATAATTAAACTAACTAATAATAAGGAAGCAATCTAGGAATCCAAATCCATTAAATAATGAACATAACAAGTAATTCAATCTCTTCTATTTTTATAACTATAATTATGTGCTTATTATGGATCAACCTTATGATCCTACTCAATCTTATATATTGATATACGTCGCAATCGTAATTCGTCACAAAACTTTCGCATACATAGTGAATAGTGAGACTCATTAAACACAAGATAATTCCATTATATATCATAGACTTATTTCGTCCCATAATTAGTACAACACATTCCCTTTCAAAAAGTTCTAAAAAAAAACGCAACATTTTCTTTTTAAAAAAATTGTAACATATCTTTTTTAAGTAACTTTTATAAAGTTAAATTGCTCACTTTACTCATAGAGTCATAGTCATATCAATTTTATCATTTAAATGTACAGTGAGTCCCTTCACTATCTAAAATATTGTGATTCACATTTTAGTTGTAGTCTTAGCCACACATTTTATAGAGATCAATTGGAAAGCCAAATAAATTTTTTAAAGTTTTTTAAAATTTCACAAAAAAGTGTTACAATAATTGTGAAAAGTACCAGATATATTTCTTGAGCCTCGTGCGTAAATGAGATCAAATGATACCATATTTAATTAAGCATCCAACTCAAAAACTTAATTCATTAAAGAAGGGAGCCGCAAATATATTTCAGCCAATAAATTGCAATGAGTATATTTATATATTTATGTGTACATTCCGTGTTATATTTAAAAATATATATAAAAATAAAATAATAATAAAATTTATTTTTCTATTCTCTCTATATATAATATTTTCTCTTTTATTTTTATATTACTATCTTATTTTTATAAATGTAACACTGACGGTACACATAAATATAAGTGATGACTTCTTTTAACCAAGTGATGATCAACTGATGCATGTAGTTACCAAGAGACTGATAACGGGAAACCAAATGCCAAGATCCTTTAAAAAAATGTTATAAATTAATATTACGGATACTAATTATACATAAAAAAATTATATATATAATATAAAAATAAAAATAAAATAGAGAGCGGAATCTACAATTGAATGTTTTACATATTTTTATTGATAAATAATACATGTATTAAAAAAAAATTTGTATACAGTTAGTGCACTTAATATTATTCGAAATTATATTTCCTCTTTTTAAATTATAAGAATATTCTTGATTTTTGAAAATTAATTTAAAAAATTTAAAATTTAAAAATTGAGATAGTCTATCAAAAATTATTTAACAATTTATTTTACAATGATTAATACTTTTTAGATAGTTTATAATATTTATATGTATTAATTAAAATTAAAAAAAATTATGTTAATTTTAAGTTTAACATAGGGAATTAATATTAACAAGGCTAGAATTATGGACACCGAACAATTAATATATATATATATATATATATATATATATATATATTTCATTTGGGATAAATCAACTTTTGGTATCTGTACTGCGACACGACTTACAATTTGGTACCTGAAGTGAAAAAAGTCACAAACTGGTGATTATACTCGAAAAATGTTACACTCCATTAAATAGTAAGGTTTCATCCTTATTCTGTTTGAAAATTTGACAGGTCAGATGCAAAGGTTGACATGACGATGACTAGGTAACAAAGTTGTATTGATGTGTATTTCCCCATGTATAAAGGAACAGATTGATATTTGAGGGGAAAAACTAGGGTTTCGCTCTTCTTTTGTCCTTCTTCTTCTCTCATTTTTCTTGTCTCGATTCTCCATTGATTACTGGTTCCCATATATTTATTAAAGGGTTTTTAGTGTTTAATTGAAAGGATGAGCTCGTCTTGGAGTGGAATCGTAAATGAAATCGGGGAAGAAGATTGTAGTTCATGCAACAAAAATGAATGGATTACACCAGAGTTCCCAAGTCGATGCCACTGTGAAGCAATGGTGCGAATGTGGGGGGCATGGAAAGATGGAACAAAACATCCAGGAAGGCGATTCATTAGGTGTATTAATTATCGGGTAAGATTTTGGAAAGATGTTTTTTTTATTTCTTTCTATATGATTACTTATGTTAATGGTTGGTGTGTTGCTGTGTAATAGGACAGGAGAGCTTACTACGGTTTCTTTAAATGGTATGATCCACCATTTTCTGATAGAGCAAAAGATGTTATTGAAGATTTAACATTAAAGTTGAAGATGAGCAGAGAGATGTTGGATAAATTGAAGAATGAAAATAGTGAGAAGACCAAGAATTGGAAAGAGTTGGCAAAACTTGATTTAGTGAAGACATTGGAGAAGGAGGTTAAAAGGCTGAAGAAGATTAATGTCAAAGTTCAAAAAAGGAAAATGTTTTATGGTTTCTTTTAATTTGCTCATGGATGTTAGTTTGTGTTGTTTTAAAGATTTATGTTATCTTAAATTAGGATTTGAAGGTAATTACTAGTTTTTGTGTGTTTCCAAAATGGATGAATGAAAGGATATTATTATATTGGAATGGATTTTGTAGTTTGATGTTATGTTTGGTATTTGAAGCTTCCATTTTGTATGTTTCCATGATTGAATGAAGTTAGGTTGAAGGTATATTTCTAGTGGTGTTTCTTCTGGATTTTGAAGTTGGCTGGTGTTGTTTGGTGTTAGAATTTGAATGAATGATGCTCTGTTTCAATGTATTAGTTTTCTTGAAGGTTTGTTTCTGGTGGTGTTTCAATGGATTTTGATGTTTGGTGTTATTTGGTGTTTCAATGAACGAATGATGCTGCTGTTTCAATGAATGAATGATGTTGTTGTTGTTTCAATGAATGAATGATGATATGTTTCAATTAATGAATGATGTTGCTGTTTCAATGAATGAATGATGCTCTGTTTCAATTAATGAATGAATGACATACTTGACAAATAACAATAACCAGCTTGACAAATGTTGTTCAATCCTCTTTTCAAATGAATAAAACTGGCAATGAAAATCACTACCATTAACAATATCGAACATAAAACTGTCATCATTCAATCCAATCATTTCAATGAAAATCACTACCATTAACAATATCCAACATAAAACTGTCATCATGCAATCCAACCATAAAAATAAAAATTGAGATTGTCAACATTTCATTAATAACCTTGAGAGTAGTTAACACACTGTCCAAACTTGATATTAAACAAAGGTCATAAATATTAAAAAAAAGTTCTTAAAAATTAAATAAAAGTCATAAAATGTTGACATTGATATTTCATGTTCCTACTGGCTTCCAACTTAATCTCTTATGTTCTCCAACTGACTTGACTTATTAAGTGTTTCAGTTATGCTTGAAGTTGGTAGATTGCTGCTTGATGTAAGTGGGGTTCTATACATTCTTGTAGCAGGAGGTGTGTTATTTCTGCTTGATCCATCTTGATATATGACTTCTCCTGGAGTTGGCATCTGCATTTGACATAACCAAGCACAAGTAGGGTTATATATGAAAAATGACAAATAAAAGTAACATAAATACTTATTGGTTAAAAAAAGTTGTAACTCACAAAAACTAAGCCAGAGTTGTTTCCATTCATATTATCTATTACAGCTCCCATAGGACTAACATAAACACCAAATCCTGGTGGTACTTTACTGCGGGTCTTTATCCTCTTAACTTGCAACTTTGGTCTAGTATTAGTCTGACGATCGTCCTATAAAAGTTAACTCAACTTGTCTGAAATATAGCAAAATATGAGAAATTCAAGATAACTGAAATTGATTGATATAACAATACCTTGTTAGAATTACCAGACTGCACGATGTCATTGTTATGTTTCTTTTTTGGATCTGCTGATGCATTGCATAGCCTCTCTGAATTCACGAGGTCCACTAAACATCAATCCAACAGAGAAGTCAATATTTTTCCTCTTGGTTAGGGGGTCAAATGTTATCATTACTCTTTCCACATTCTTTTTCCTACTTATCCTATCTGGTTGATCTACTTCTTCAACATCTTCACTCTCTTCATCACTGTCTACATCCATAGACCTCAGCTGATCTGAATCTTCATATTCACTAGGTGACCACTCCTTATCAGTGATGTCTGTATCTTTTTTATCATCATCTGAATTTGCAGTCTATTGTTGTTGAACATTTTCTTGTGTACCTGACTGTAGATTAGTCTCATCTTCCTGTGTACTTATTTGTAAATTAGTCTCATTTTCAGCCTCATTTTCTCCCTCCTCTTGCAACTCATGTAGATCAATACCACCAACATCATCAGGATCTCCAACCTCTTTCATTTGTTTAGTATACTCCTTAAATTTTGTTCTTACATTTTAGTACTCTTCATCACTGCTTAATTGTTCATTATCACCAGTCAAGTCAGCATCAGAGTCCTCATAACTTTCATCACTAGTGAAGTCACCATTCACATCAATGTTCCCCTCAGCATTCACCCCATTGTTCTCCTCATTTTCATTTTCTTCGAGCTTACTAAGTAGATCAAGGTTCTTCAGATAATCAAGGTGATCCTTGTCAAGTTTATGATCCACAAAAACTTCTACAGTCTTATCTTTTGCATAAGTTTTAATTAAATCCCTAATCGAATCATCATCATGAATTAATCTAAACCCTTCACCATATTTAAAGAAAACCTTAGCAGTAGTATGGTACCCTAATATATGAGTCATTTGTTCATTTATACGTGTAGTGCACAAGAAATCAGGATCATTAGGGACAACCTTTTTCAACCCTCCTACATAATGTTCTGTGGGCTCAGTGACAAACTCTCCACCATAGTGCACAATTAATGAAATCATATATGTCACTAGTAAATAAAACAAAAATATAACATTATAAACATTTACAAAGCCCAAACATGACGAAGTAAAGGAATCAGAGCACAAATTTTGAGGAAAACGACCACAAACATCCAACAAGGTGAGCATTAACCACATAAAGTAAGCATAAACAAAGATTACGTTCAAAATCGAATGCACCAACACTCAAAATCTTTAACACAGAAGAAAACTTGAAACTTGAATCTGGGGATAAATCTGGTCGAATCCACTGTAAACTTGAATCTCTTCGCGCCGACTTCGCTTCTCTCTCTGTATGTTTGTCTCTCCTGTTGGATCTTCTTTTTGTTAAAATCCTCTAATAATCCTAACCCTTATTTCTTCCTCACTTGGTCACGTGAGAAGTATAATTCCCTCCAAAACTGAGGTCTCATGCTCCCATGTACATATCATTATCCACGTCAGATGAGTAAGTCTCGTCAGAATTTTTCATCTACTCCGTTAGTCAATTTTAACGATTATTTAAAAATTGCTGAGTACAAGCACCAGATGACAACATTTTTCGAGTACAATCACCAGTTTGTAACTTTTTTCACTTTGGGTACCAAATTTTAAGTCGTTTTCCAGTACAGGTACCAAAAGTTGATTTATCCCTGTTTCATCTTTAGCCCTTGTAACTAAAACCCCTATTTCCTAATGGTACTGATTCTTCGCCTTAAACTTCACCGGCGCAATCATAAACTTCTTTGCGTCCTTATCGCACGTTCTGAGTAGATTACACCTCCTCAATTGGTGATTTTGACCGGCTCCTGCTCGAGAAACCGATCCCTCCCGGTGAAACTCAAAATTAACATAATTTTTTTTTTATTTAGAAAAAAAAATACGATTTACATCTCTAAAAACAATGGAATTTTGAGGTAGTCTATTCTAATTTATGATTGCCAATGTGGATTGAACGGAATCAATTTTGATTTGAAGACCATGAAGAGAGAGAGAGACTGTTATCTAACTTTTCAAATTTTACATCTAGAAAAGCAACAATATTTGTTTATTTTTTGTGATCTGTAGTTGGTGTTGAAATTAGTTGACAGAAGAGACCAATTTGAGTAGAAGAGGTGTTGTGAAAAAGTTTCCATAAAAGGACATACACGCATGTACATATATGTACTACTCCCTGGATTCCAAATTAAATTAGGGATACATTTGTTTTTTAAAGTTTGTTCTAAAATTAGAATATATTTTTATTTTAGTACTATAAAATAATATAATATTTTTAATTTGTCATTATTTTTTTATTATTATTTTCAAATGAAATCACTATAATTGAATTCCTAATTAATATTAAGACTATATTTAAGAATATAAAATTATTCTTAAAAATCGTTATTTTATAAATATATTTTTGATTTTGGAACAGAAGAAATATTTAGAGATAGGAAGTTTCCGTGGTACCAATCTAGAGAGAGGAATTCTTTTCATTAAGAGCGATGAAGTCATGGTCTATGGATAATGGGACAGTCCAATAAGTAAACCTGAGTCACCATGTAAACAAAAAAAAATGGTTTCTTTGCCGCATAAAGGTAGAAGAAAATTCATATCAATCGACTTAATACGATTCGTTCTTATCTATAAATAACGCAACTGATAACTTATGACCTCGCGGATAAAGGATTGGAACTAAAGAATGGGATGGGTAACCATTAAGCCAAAGTTAGCAATGCATCAATGAGTTAAAGTACATTTTCCATAAAAAGCAAATGAGAGGTGTGAAGTAGTTAATTCATTGGGTATTAATGTTAGGGATTTTTTTTTAAAAAAAGAAGTTTTTTAAATAATGTGCTATCATTATATTGATTCTATAAATCTCTTATAATCAATTATGTCATAAAATATTTTTTTATCTTATTTATAATCATATCATTTGAAATACATTTGAGGAAAAAAAAATTGAGACCCCAAGTACTGCGTTAAGTTATTAAGAGTATTGCTTTTTCATTTATTAAAGTTATTAAGAGTATTGCTTAAAATAAAAAGTACCCTTTGTGACAAAACATAAAGTTAATATTAGTTTTTTAAAAGTTAATTTGAAACATGTTTAAATTTAAATTTAATATAAATTTAAATTTATTAAGGTTTTTTTTTCAATGTATTTATAAATATTATAAATTATGCAACAAAGCATTAGCAAGTACTCCCTCCGTGCTCAAAAGGATTACTAAAGATACAAATTTTTTTGTCCATAAAATGATGAGATAAAATACATAAAGTGAAAGGTAAATATATCATTTAGTGGAGTCCATTAGTATAAAAAAATAAAAGTATTTATTGCTTTATATAGAAACTTTTTTATTCTCTTTCCACTATTTTTACTTTTCTTAATATATGTGCAAATTGTATTTTGCTTATTATTTTGAGAACGAATTCTTAATTAAGTAATACTCTTAATAAAATTATTCTTCTCATAATTTAATCTTTAAAATTCGCAGAGCGTTAATTTTAAAATCGAATTTCATAAATTTGTCACATCCTTGATTTATATGTAAAATTTGTAATTTTTTTTATTATATTTACTATAACGAAAAATGCGACACAAATCATAAAATACTAACTTAACACAATTAACTTTTCATATGTGACTTTTTATATGTAAAATTTATAACTTTTCATTTGTTAATTTTTTTGTTTTACAAAATTAAAAAGCCATCTTTTTATTGATAGTTATATATATATATATATATATATATATATATATAATATTATATGATATTTTTAATATAAGGATAAAATATTATAAAACTTCTAAAAATTATTATTAATATAAGATTTATTATTTCATAATTGTTAATATATATAATTTTTGGGTTTAAAAATATCTAAAATAGTTTTTAAAAGTCAATAATTATCTTGTAATTTGGAATGGAGAAGTAGCTAATATATTCCCCCACCCCTTTTTTTTAAGAAAGAATTTCGTTTGTTAACATTTTTGTTTAACATAATAAAAAAACATCTTTTTATTGATCGTAGTATATATTATCATATAATATTTTTAAAATTTTTACCAAAATTTCATTATAATGCCCCACTGGCCACTACTAAACTAACTTAGCACTATTTGTCCCTCTTTCAATTAAGTATCTAAAGCAGGAAGTAAGGATTTATAATGATTAGACCTCCAGAAAAGAGTTTCTGTAATAAATAGTGAATCTGTTAAGTAATAAACGCCTGCGACCTGAGTTCTTTTAAATTAATGTTTAAATACTCGTACGTTTTGTTTATAAGTTAACTTAATTAAACACAGGATAATTTCATTATATATGATGTATTTCTTTCGTCCCATAAATAATACAACACATTCCTTCTTAAAAAATTCTAAAAAATTGCAACATTTCTTTTTTAATAACTTTATATAAAAATTAAGGGATCTCTTTACCCATGGTGATATCAACTTTATGATTTAAATATATAACGAGTTCTTTTACTATTTAAAAATTTTGTGGTTCATATTTTAGTAGTAGTCTTAGCCACACATTTTATAGAGAGATCAATTGGAAAACCAAATAAAAATTTTATTTTTAAAATTTTATTTACAAAAAATTGTGTTACAATAATTATGGGAAGTACTTTGATATGTTTCTTGAGCTTGGTACATAAATGAGATCAACTGATACCATGTTTAAATTAAGCATCCAACACCAAAAAACTTAATTCATTAAAGAAGGGAGCCGCATATATGTTTCGGCCAATAAATTACGATGATTATATTTATATACATCCAGTATACATCCAGCGCTATATTTAAAAATATACACCGAGATAAAAAAAAAATTATAACAAATATTTTTCTCTCTTATCTCTATAATACTTTCTCTTTTTATTACTTTATTTGTTCCTAAAAAGATGAATTAAAGACAATTTTACACAAATTAAAATACGTAATTAATTAGGAGAGAATATAATTTTTTTTCTTCAATTTATCCTTGGGTTTTGGACTTATAGAGAGAGAGAATTAATTTAAATCACTCATTCATGCTGTACGTACTGATTCAATATTTAGTAAGGTAAGATATGATGTATAGTCAAAGGTAAATTAATCAAAAAATATTTAGTTAACTTATTTATTTTGCTCATACTTTTGAAGACAATTTTTTATCACTTAACCCATTCTTTTGAAGATAAAAGAAATACTTCTTTTTGTTTATATTATTTGATAATTGTTGACTTTTAGAAGTCAACTTGAGAATTTTTTAAACTCAAAATTGACATAATTTTATTAATTTTAGTAAATATAATGATGACTATTATAAATTATCGAATAAATACTATTTATTATAAGATTTATAGTTTTATAATTGTTAATAAATTACCTTAATTTTAAATTTAAAAATATTTTAAATTAATTTTTAAAATTTAATAATTATCATATAATTTAAAATAGAGAGAGTAATATTTTATTTTTATTCGTTGGTTTAGGTGCTACTCTAAATATGCGCATAAATATATTCAATAGCAATTAATGGCTGCTTTTAACCAACTGATCAACTGCTGCACGTAGTTGTTAAGAGATTGTCTTCTTGTCCTTTCACCCTCATATTTTGTTGACCAAATTTCTTGCTGTCACATTCAAATAACCTTACGCCTGAGTTCTTTTATATTAATGTTTAAATACTGGTAGGTTTTGCTTATAAGTTAACTTAATTAAACACGGGATAATTCCATTATATATCATATGCTTCTTTGGTCCCATAATTAGTACAACAAATACTAAACTTTGTTATCAACAAATACTTCTTGATAATAGATGCATGACATTGTATTTTCAATTTTGTTATCATAAATTTATTAGTATCTAACAAATACTAAAATTAACAAAATATTATTTTCATGGGTATAAATTGAACCAAAAAAATATTTAATATTTACAAAGTTTACAATTACAACTCTTTGCAAAACTTTTACAAAGAATTATTTTACTAGCACAACAATAAAAACATAGGATAGTGGATTAAAAATGGAAGTAAGTATTAGAGCGAAACAACATGCTATATCACTTACATTATGGCTCATACTTATATAGCAGAATTTTTTTTTAACAACATTAATGCTCCTTTAGCACAATCAATAGCATAAGCAGAGCATTTCCCCCCTTCATTTTCACTCCTCTCACAGACATATACACAAACTTTTTCTTTATTATATCAGTCATCCAACTCCAAAAATTTAACTAATTTTTATTTTTATTTTTTATATATCAGTCATCCAAGATCCAAAAATTTAACTAATTCCGTTAAATTAATGCCCTTTCTTTCCAATGTTTCATTTAGCAATTCATCCAGTTGGGATTTATTCTGTTCCGATTGCGACTAATTTTGAAATGAGTGGATATATAGGATGGGAAGTTAGAGTAGAAAAATGAGATGTAGATGGGACCGTGGAAAAATTGGGATGGAAACGTGGAAGATTAGCTGAGAAATAATCTCTTCATAGAGTTTTGTTTGAGATAAATTATAATCTGCCCATGTTAATTGGATAGTTAAAGGACATATATTAAGTGTTTGTGTGAGTAAATTTAATAAGATTCTCATAGTTATTCGGTATTCTTAATTTGTGACAGAATTTCATAAAAAATAACATCAAAATTATTTGTAAAAAAACGTCTCTCGTTTTATAATATAAATTTTATTTCTGTACATATATTTAAATATAACGTTGAATGCGCATATATATATATATATATATATATATATATATATATCAACTGAAGCTATGCATGTATGTACGTAGTTAACTAGTTATTAAGAGAGTGTTCCCTTGTCCTTCCGGCCTCATATAATTGACCAAATTTCTTCCTGTCACATTCAAATAACCTTACCATTATGACCTAGCTAATGACGTAATTACGGAAAACCAAATGCAAGTTCCTTTAAAAAATTAAATTTTCTTTATTTTAAATTATAAGATTTTTTTTTTGATTTTGAAAGTTGATTTAAGACATTTTAAAATTTAAAATTGAGATAATTTATCAAAAATTATTTAATAATAAATTTTACAATAATTAGTACTTTTAGATAATTTAAAATATTCGTCACTGTATTAACTAAAACTAAATTCATGTCAATTTTAAATTTAAAAATATATTAAATTAATTTTAAAAAGTTAATAATGATATTATTATTTTAGAATGGATCGAGTATAATAAAGTTTTTAAAAGCTATTCTTATGAATCCATACTAAAGAATTGGATGGGTAACCATTAAGCCGAAGTTTGCAATGCATCAACGAATTAAAGTACATTTTGCATAAAAAGCAAATGAGAGGTGCGAAGTAGTTAATTCATTGACTAATGTTATGATATGAGATATTATTACATTGGTTTTATAAATTTTTTGTGATTAGTTATGTCATAAAGTACTTTTTATTTGATTTATTGTCACATCATTTAAGACAATAAATTTGAATATTACCTTAATTTATTAAGAGTAATTTTCATTTATTAAGGCTATCTTAAAATAAAAAGTACCCTCTGTGTCTAAGTATAAAATTAATATTAATTTTTTAAAAAGTTAATTTTAAACATGTTCAAATTTAAATTTAATATTAATTTAAATTTATTGTTTTTTTCTGATATATTTATAAATATTATAAATTATGCAGCAAAGCATTAGCAACTATGAGATTTAATGTTTTCAAATTTTAAATATATCATGTCATTACAAATTAAAAACAAAACTCAAATTAATTTTAAAAAATTAATACTCCAACTAAATTAAGTTAATCTCTAACTATCCAATAAGATAAATACCTTTAGATGAGATTCACAAACTCTAAATGTACTTCAATATTAGTTCTTTTGAGGATGGAGGGTATACCTAATAAGAGTAATTTCATGCACCGGATATTATGGATGGTAATGGTGTGGTGCGGTTTCTATTTTTTAATAATTTAAAACCTCATTGATTTTAAAAAATCTTGAATCGAAATTACACCGCGTCGGTTTAAGATTTTTCTACACCAAAACGCACCGCCTAGTTTATATTTTGAACCGTACAACATCTACTTACACTAGTTAAAAATTAATAATATTTTTGACCTATTTTTTTATTAAATTAATTTAATATTTTTACAACACACATTATAATAACATTCAGAAAAATAACTCAAGAAATATTAACAAGTAATATAAGAATATATGTTCAATTAAAATTAAGATAACATTGTTATAATTTTAACACTATTATAGTTTTAATATATATCAATTATATATAAAATATTCGTAAATTAACTTTTGATATGCAAAAGTAAAAAATAGTAAAAATATATGTTTGAGTAACTATATATACACATAATATTATGAAATATAGAGATATAATTAAAAGACAAGTATATATAGAGTGGTTAAAGGACAGGTACATCGTCGGTTCAAAGACAAATATCAAAATCGCGATTTAAAATTTTGTGCACTAAAATCGCACTAGCAAGACCAACGGTTCGAAAAAAAACCGGTCAATTCGATGCGGTTCGACCAATTTCGAATCAATTTCAGTTTAAATTGCCATCCCTAGTTGATATTATCATAGCAAAAATGATGATAACAGAGTCGTAAGTATTACTTAAATTGTTAAGTGTTGTTAGAACAACCAAAAAAATGTCACTAGATGTATATTTGCTTTGACAACATATTTTTTAATTACTCTAATAATATCAATAACTTAATTTTATGTACATTACTAGTTGAAAAATATATATTACAAAAGTTAAATTAAAAATTTAAGACTCACATACTTTTTTAATGCATAATTGATAGTTCGTGTGAAATTATTCTTCTCATAATTTAATCTTTAAAATTTGTGGGGGCGGGGGGGGGGGGGGGTGGGGGGGGGGGGGGGGGGGGGCGTTAATCCTAAAATTGGATTCCATGAATTTGTCACATTTTTGATTTATATGTAAAATTTGTAACTTTTAATTTGTTATATTTATTATAACAAAAAATGCGACATAAATTATAAAATTACATATGTTCAAGAGTGATAATTTCACTAAATGAAAATGAGAAATTAGACATATTTTGTCTAATTTATTTAGACAAAATTCTATCGCTTACAAAATTGTTTAAATAAACTAGACAACTTATATCTAGTTTTCTAGTTCTCTCTCTCTCTTTCTCTCTTCTATATTATAAGATATTTTTTGACTTTTTAAAAATGAATTTGAGACATTTTTAAATTTAAAATTAAGATTATTTATTAAAAATTATAAAATAATAACTCTTACTATAAGTAATATTTTTAGATAATTTATAATTTTAATTATTGACCAAAATTAAAATAGTTGATACAAATTTTAAGTTTAATAATGTTATAAGTTAAATTTAAAAACTCAATATAATTTTATATTTTGAAATAAAAAGAGTGTTTCAATGCTTGTACGTGGGAGACGCAGTCACACAGTTGATAGCTAGTGGGTCCTTTTTCAAAGTCACAACTCACAATAAAGACACCATCAACTGAATAGAGTCCAAGACCAAGAAATTAACCAGACTCCACGACCGCCGCCCCCTCCGCCATCGCTTGTTGCGCAAATATATATCCTCACAATCCCTTTGCCTATAAATACACCAAAAACTCCTCCACAGAATTAATTACCATATCTAGACAAGGTAAATACACAGATAAAAAAGGAGTGCATGCGTAACAAAATGGCTTCTAAATCTTCCAAACAAGGCCAAGGCGATGGAAAAAAAGGCACAACAATCACCGCCATCCACCCGAATATCATCGAAACCCAAATTTTCACCCGAATAGACGCCCAAACTCTCGCCTCCGTCGCCTGCACGTCCCGAATGTTCGAAGGAATGTGTAGAAAAGATTGGCTCTGGAGCGACATATGTAACTCCACGTGGCCCTCAACAAAACAAACACTTGTTCGCAACGCCATATCCATCTTCCCCGGAGGCCACCGTTCTTTCTTCTCCGACTCCTTCCCCATCCTCCACCACGACCACGACAAATATTGGTGCAGTCCAATGTTTCTACTGCAGAAACACATGACTGCAGTACCCACGGCTGAAATTATCTCAGCCGTGGACATACACTACAAAAATAAGCTTGTATATTCGAAAGTTGATGTGACAAATACGAGGGCGGATAGTTCCCTTGATTCCGCTTTCCGGGTCAAGTTACCTGACCCGAAAGAATCCCTTGGAAAGTTTGACGGTGAGGACGACATGAATTTTTCAGATTTAAAAGAATTCATGACCTTAAGCTGGATCATAATTGATCCAGCTTTAAAGCGGGCGGCTAATATATCCAGCCTGTGGCCGGTTACAGTCCGGCAGCATTGGATTGGAGGTGATATAGAGGTAAAGTATGCAACTCTGGTGCCCGGTGATTGCCGGGGTGGCATGACTAAGTTGGTAGAGTGTAGAATAGTGGCTATGCTTGGGTGGAAGGAAGAGAGGGAATTGGAGCTGAGAGGGGTAAAATTGGAAGTGCAGGATATGGATGGTAAGTCGTTGAGTCGGAAGGACAGTTTGGTAATTTTGCAGGAGGCCATGCAGAGGGGGAGGAGAAAGAAGGGAAAGAAAGGGGAGGAGAAAGAGAGGTATAGGAAGTTTGTGATTATGAAGATGGTGAGAAGGAAGGAAAAGGAAAGAAGAGGGACGAGACTGAAAACGGTACTTGCAATGTTCCGATCCCCAGCTATCATTTTTTTAGTTTTGGTTTTTCTGGTTTCTTGGGCATTTGTTGCATTTTAGCTCATAATTAAAGAAAAACAGTATAGCCTTAAAGATAGCAAGGTAACTCCATAAAAATTGTCTAGTTTAATTAAATAAAGTATTGGTGAGTTGTATTAACGTACAATTCATTAATAATTTGTTCATGTAAATTAGATTATTTTGTCTAGTTACGTACCAATTTTCTATTAAAAACGGATTAAAATTTCGGTTTGATGTATTATATATTTTGGTAAAGTTAATTCGAATGATTCAATCGTTCTCTTGATTGTATCTTATTTTGAAACCTGAAATTTTCAACCATTTCCAATAGAGAATCCTATAATTTTAATCCATGTTATCTTCTAATTCTAGTACTTATATATCAGGTATGTTCTTTTATCGTTCCAACGTTTACCTTTATATGGAAGAGGGTATGTAGTAGTCCAACGTTTAACATCTTCTGCATTTACTGCAAATTCAACCAAACATATGTACTCTCTATGTTCAAAAATTAGAGATCAATTTGTAAACCATAATTTATATTTTCAAATATAGTAGTACTTATATTTGTTAAGAATTTAATTGTGTTAATGTAATATTATAAATAATATTAAAAATGTAAGAGCATTGCTATGGCACCTGAAATGCATGGGTTGACATAATATAACAACGCGTAAGCATTCCAGGCATTCCGGGTGCTAATTTTCCGGGCATCATAACTTTTTTAAAAAGTATATGCCATTTTTTAATATCTTTAATTTCAAAACAAGTTAAAAAGGAAAATATGTCTTTAAATATTAACATAGAGTATATAAATCACTTGTCTTGCACATAAAGATAAAGCTCCCATGTCTCTTTTTTTTTTATTGAACGGAAAAAATATTCTCCGGATAGTTTACACGTTTTTTGGGACGATTTTAAAAGCGTATTTTTTTATATCAATTTGATATATTTAGAATTTATTTTTTAAAGTACTTAACCTAAAATTTAAACCTTAAAAAAAAGAAAAAAAAGGAATAAACTTGTTTGACCATTATGCCAACCCCTTGGGGGTTAAGCTTGCATTTCACTGTTTTAGAATCTGAAAGGATTTTATGTTGTCATTTGACTACTTCAGCTATATATTCTTTTCAAAATCCAAGGAAGTATTATACTATTAAGTCTAGGCACTTGGTGACCCCTCACTATGTCCATACTAGGGAAAAAAAATACTACTAAATTATCAAACTTCTAGAAAAGTGGACGTGAGACACGTATACATCAGTCTAACAAGGGTAACCCCATGTACACTTCAAAAACTATTACTAAATTTCCGAAATTGCAAAACTGTTTGTCGTTTTAATTAATGTTATGTCTATTTTAAAATTAAAAATATAATTTAATTTTTTAAAATTAATTTATAAAATTTTAAAATTTAAAATTAATATAAAATTATTTAATTTTAATAAAAATAAATATAATAATTATAAATTAATTATAAAATACTACTAATTATCATATTTATCATATTGATTGTTTTTAAAATTTAATAAATTTATTTAAAAAATTTAATCTCTAACTTTAAAATCGATGAAATCACTCGTTCTTTTCTGAGTTTTTATTAGAAGGTCCAGGTCTTTCAATTAGGAAAAAGACCTTCCTATACATTTTTGACACATGTACAATAATTATTTTTTTAACCAATAGCCCATAACATGTGGGGACCAATTTGTATTAATTATATATAACCATTACACGTGTCAAAAATGTATAGAAATGTCCTATGAAATCTAGAACCTCCTAATAAAAATTCTTCTTTTCTCCACCTTTCTCCGTTAAGTTCGCCGCCTCTTTCTCTTTCTCTTTCTCTTTCTCTGTCTCTGTCTTCTCCTGGCACTAACACCCAAAAAATGAAATATAATTTATATGCGATAGTCTGCCTTTCCACAATCAACGCCACCACCTGGACCGTCTTCCCTTCTTTCTATTTCACCATCAACGTCACCTCAGAAAACAAGATCAGTATTTTTCACTTGACAAACTTAACCCTTAATCCTACAATAAAAATCAAAATAAAAAAATAAACACTATCAAAATAGAGCTATTTTTATTTTATTTTTTGGTGCAGAGCTACATAACCATTTGAGCTATTACCCAAATCCTCAATTTCATTTAACATGAAAGAACAAAATTAGTTTTACCGTATTTTGGACCCTAGATTCTTAGAGATAGTCTTGTAGCAACAATAACGATTGGAGTAGTTCTAAATCCATTACTTTATATATATTGTTAACGTCAAGATTTACTCACGCACTTCAATCACTAAGAATACGCTAATCCTGCACAATAACGAAACCACACTCAGAGTTCCGGGCAGTTTTGCCGCCGGGGGATAACTCAGGCGTGAGAATTAGTACAGGTTGTCTCAAGGTTTTGATAACAATGGAGGTTTGCAATTTAGTGTTTAGTTTTGCATTACCTTTGAATTGGAGAGGGAAGCCTTGTATATATACCTCCTTATATCATCATCACGCCTGGACCCACTTGTCAGTATAAAGCATATGTCTCCATCAACCATATCATAATAAATGCTTCAGTCAAAATATAAGTCAACCCAGTTAGGAAGTAACTTCCTTAACTAGATCACTCCTCTCAACACCGAATCCATACGCCGGGTCGGATCTTCCATGTGGGGTCGGGGATCCCGAACCCAGGACCCAACATTGCCCCCTACTCTTTAATTATAAAAAGGAATTATAATAAAAGAGTATAAAGAATGAGTTTAACTTCAATCAATGAACCAAACACCCCCTCAAAAATATAACCGCCTCAAACCATTACAGCCATTATTACCCCAGTTTTCACGTGCCAATAACGGGCCCACCACATTTATTAAAATAGTGCCGTTTGTGGAAAAATGTGCCGGATCTCAAGGGTCACCCTCAATAAAGACCACTCCCAAATTCAACCGCCACTTTTACCCCTAAATTTCAAAAATCTTCAATCTCTTCTCTGCAATATCCACCGTGATTTCCATCTTTCTCCGACCAATTGATTCCTGCACCTTGTCCTTCTACTCATCAATGGCAACCAACGACGCTTCAAGCTCCTCCAACCCATCCAAAACCAGCGCCTCCGCAGCTGCCGCTAACGAAATCCCACCTCCTATCACAACAATAACAACAGAAGCCACCACAGTCACTACCACTGCTATCTCAACAATCATCACCACCGCCGCTGGAACCAGCTCCACCTCTCTGGGTCTCAGCATCTCATCTCAAGACCCCATCACCAGCTCAGACTTCCCTAGCAACCCCTTTCTCTACTCCATCACCTCGAACCGAAGCCGAACTCCAGAATATAAAGATGCTAGAGGAATGTTCTTCAGATAAATCCTTTACCCACATAAATACCAAATCCTCTATCCTAACCAAAGACCTGGCGGCCATCCGGGAACTGTACCAGATCCCCATATCTTACCAGATACGCACAGCCGACCTCAACGAGAGAATGTACCAACGCCCCAATGGCTGGACCGCTGTATCCGTCCAAGCCCTAAAATATGGGCTCAGATTCCCCCTTAACCCTTTCATGCTCACGTTCCTTAGCGTGGTCGAGGTCGGGCTCGCCCAACTTGTCCCCAATTCCTTCATCTACCTGGTCTGCTTCATCGCCTTCTGCCATGATGGCCAGGTCGAGTTGACCCTGGACTTCTTCTTTGCCCTATTCACTGTCATCCGCTCTTGCGAGTCAGGGTTTCGACAGAGCAGCAAGCTGCCTATCGAAGGGGCTCAGAAACGATCTTTGATAAAGACCCCGACCAGCAATAAAGGCTGGCACTCCCAGTGGTTCTACATCAAGGGGCCTGATACCAGCTTGATATAGGATTGGATCGGCCTCACCAAAAACACTAACAACATCGAAGCGTTTCCAGCCAATCGCCTGGACGAATTCAAACAGTTCGTCAGCAAGATGCCCGATGAAGAGTGGGACTTCGAGCTCCTTGGCAACTATACTTGGCTGTATGATCACGGATGTAAGAACTAATTCCCGAACCTCAATTTATAACTTCACTACTTATAATTCCTTCTACTCGAACTGACCTCTAACGCTCATCTTCTTTCAGTAACTCTCATCAAGCCCGCCGCCCCAGCTGACATCGGCCGAACCGTTCCTCGGATCACCGAGCCAAACCTCGTCGATCCCGAAGAAATTCTGGACGATGAGCTTTCAAACCAAGTACCGATAGGTGCCCGCCCGATCACAGCCATTCCTATGGCTCAAGTCTTCAAGAAGAATACCTTGGAGATGAGCAGGTCAGAAAAGATGGCCCTAATGAAGAAAAAACAACTCAGGAAGAAGGTGCCGCTCAAGCCATTGAAGACTTCCGCTGCGATTCCCGACCCGGTTCCTTTAGGAATTATCGACGAAGAGGATACCGAAGACGAAGTACTGGAGCCATTGGCAAAAAGACCTCGCAAAGAAGCTTCGTCCTCTTCGGCACCTCCGCCGACTCCCACACATCGAGTCGAAACCCATCAAGGCGAAGTTCGATCGCCCAAACTCCCTACTTCAGCTCCTTCCTCCAGCACTCTGCCCAAGCCTCGAACCCTGTGGCCTCAGAGTTCCTCCGATCCATTCCCTTATGACCTCCTTGAACGCTTCGTCATGCCAGCCGATGACGATCAGTTCAAGAATCATACCCCGGATCAATTCCTGGAAGACTTCATCAGACTTCAATTTCAGGTAATTCTGCTTTCAGTATTATTACAGAAAGTTATTTCAATACTTGATCTCCCATCTAACACACAGCTTTTTACAGTCTAGCGTGGTGTTTGCCCGATCTCTCCCATCCTTGCTCAAATTAACAAAAAAGAACAAGGAGATCGAGGCAGCAAATGAAGTCTTGAAGGGTACCATTCGGACTTTGAAGTCTGATCTGGAGAAGGATCTCCATGCTGGTACGCAAGATAAACTCACTGAAGTCAACCGGGAGAGTTATCAGCTTCGGAACCAGATAAGCATTCTCCATCATGAAATTACTGAACATGAGAAGCAGAACGATCGTCTGATGGAAGAGCGGGTTCTACTGAAAGAAAACGATGCCGACCAGAAGGAGGCAATTGCGGCTCTCCAAGAACAAATGGAGCAAACACACTCCAAGATGACCGACTTAATCCACGCCCTCAATTCTTTGGAAGAAGAGCACGCCCAACTGAAGAACTAGGGGCCTCCATTGATCGAAGAGATCAAACTCCAAATAATAGAGGAGTACAAGGCATCTCCTAAAACTGGCAGATAAGGTCATCCTTCAATTCTCCAAAGGATACCAAAGCCACAAAGAAAAGATCAAGGAGAAGATGATGGCGGCGGGATTAGACACCTCCATCCTCGACTCTTCGGATGATGAAGAAGAATCAGAAGAACACCCTCATCCCCCGACCCAATAGGATAATTTCTATTTTACTTGCTTTTCTTTTTCGAATGTAAATGGTACAACTTGTAAAATCAATGAATATCAATGAAACAGTTCAACATCTTCGACTATACAATCCGATATTATTTTATTTCAATAAACATAAAAATTTATATTATCGGTAATAAGAAATGACCATGACTTACTGGTAATATCTCCTAAGTCTCCCAGCATGCCACACATTCTTAATATCCGAACCGTCCATAGCCCGAAGCCGGTAAGTTCCTGGCTTGGGTACCTCAACAACTTTATACGGCCCTTCCTAGTTCGGCATAAGTTTGCTTGAATTTTGGGGAGTTGATGCTGCAGCTTCTCGAAGCACCAGATCACCAACCTCAAACCTTCTAACTTTCACCCATTTGTTGTAGTGCTTGGCGGTTCTTCTTTGATAAGCTGCCAATTTAATTAATGTTGACTCCCGAATTTCATCTAACAGATCAAGGTTGAGGCGTAGCCCCTCATCATTGTATAACTCCTGATACTGACTGACCCGAAGTGAAGGAGACCCGATCTCAACAAGGACAAGGGCATCGGTCCCATAAGCGAGACGAAAAGGTGAATCTCCTGTCGTCGTTCGGGTTATTGTCCGGTAAGCCCATAGTATACTAAGCACTTCTTCAGGCCATCTCCCTTTGGCTTCATCCAATCTCCTTTTTATTCCATTGAGAAAAGTTCTATTAGTGACTTCTACCTGCCCGTTTGACTGAGGATGGGCTACCGAAGTCTTCCGGTGCTGAATCCCCAAATCTGTGAGAAATTCTTCAAACTTCGCACCTATAAACTGCCTCCCATTGTCCGAGACGAGCACCATCGGAATCCCGAAGCGATAGACAACAAATTCTTTGAGAAATTTCAAACACTCCTGCTTTGTGATCATTTTGAGAGGTTTGGCTTCTACCCACTTCGTCATATAATCGATTGCCACAATGACAAAATAAACCTGCCCCTTAGCCTTCGGCAATGGTCCTAGAATATCAATTCCCCATATAGGAAACGGAATGGGTGATAAAACCGAGAACAACTCTTCGGGAGGTTGGTGAGGGATTGTTCCATTCAGCTGACATTTGGGACACTTCTTAACATATTCTTTAGCTTCTTGGAAGATGGTTGGCCAATAGTAGCCCTGTCTCAGAATCTTATATGCTAATGCCTTAGCGCCCATATGGTCTCCACATATACCCTCATGAACTTCCCGAAGTGCATAATCCGCTTCGGAAGGAGTCAAACATTTCTGCAACGGCAAAGAGAACGCCCTTCGGTATAAGTCTCCATCGATTAAGATGAAGAATGAACTTCGATGTTTGATTTTCTTGGCTTCTATCCGATCCGAAGGAAGGACGCCATCCGCCAGATAAGAAATATATGGCGTGAGCCAACAGTCCATCCTTTCTATCGGGAGCACTTCTGACCTTCGAATACTTGGGTCCTCCAGAACTTCCAGGTATACCGACCCACTAAAAGATGTAGCCCCTGTCGTTGCCAATTTTGCTAAGGCATTGGCTATGATGTTGTTTTCTCGACCAACTCCTTGCACACTATATGATTCAAAATAATGCAGTCGGCCTTTAACTGCGGCCAAGTACTTCGTCATCCCATCGCCACGAGTCTCATACTCCCCCACTATCTGCTTGACCACTAATTGGGAATCGCTGAAGATGACCAAGTGTTTTACTTCCAGACTTCTTGTCAACCGCAATTCGGCCAAAATGGCTTCGTATTCTGCCTCATTGTTGGTCGCCTTAAACCCAAAGCGAATGGCATGTTGGACCTTGAATCCCTTCGGGCTGATCAAGATAACTCATGTTCCACTGATATCCGAAGTCGAAGAACCATCCACATACAGCGTCCACGACGTATGACCTGTCTGAGCATTCGATACCAAACTCACAATCAGGTCATTATCATCTACATCGGGTTCGGTAAACGAACATTCCACAATGAAGTCGGCCAGCGTCTGACCCTTTATGGCAGTTCGAGGATGGTATTCTATGATAAACTGAGTCAACTCCATCGCCCATGCGGAGAGGCGTCCCGACAAATCCGGCTTATTCATGACCTTCTTCAAAGGCTGATCAGTATATACTACCACCAGTCTTCCATGGAAATAGTGCCCAAGCTTCCTGCTAGCTATCATAAGCACATAGGCGAATTTCTCCAAGTTGGGGTATCTGGTTTCAACATCCCGAAGCACATGGCTGATATAATAGACGGGGCATTGCCTGCCCCCTATCTCCCGAATTAGAACCGCTCCTACCGCCAATGAGCTAGCTGCCAGATACAAATACAGGGGTTCCGAAGGGATAGGTTTTATCAGAATCAGAGCTGAGGATAGGTACCTTTTAATTCATTGGAACGCATCTTCACACTCTGAAGTCCATTGGAAGGTCTTTTCATTCTTTGGCCCTTTCAAAGTGTTGAAGAAGGGTAGACACCGTTCTGCCGATTTTGACAAGAATCTCCGAAGTGCAGCAATCCTACCAGTCAATCGCTGAATGTCTTTGAAAGACTGGGGAGACTTCATGTCTAAAATGGCTTTGATTTTTTTCAGGTTAGCTTCAATCCCCCTCTTGCTGAACAAATACCCCAGAAATTTACCTGAACCGAGGCCAAAAGTACACTTGGTCGGGTTCAGCCGAAGCTTGCACTTTCTTACAGTCTCAAAGCAGTTTTCTAAGTCATCCAGGTGGTTTCGAACTCCCATGCTTTTGACGATCATGTCGTCCACATATACCTCCATGCTTCGGCCCAATAACTTAGCGAACACATAGTTCATCATCCTTTGATATGTAGCTCCCGCATTCAGCAATCCAAACGTCATTTTCTTGTAAGCGAATATTGCTCGGTGCGTAATGAACGCCGTCTTCGGCATGTCTTTCTTATCCATAGAAATCTGGTGATATCCAGAAAAAGCGTCCATGAAGCTAAACATGTCGAACCCAGAAGTAGCATCAATCAACTGGTCGATGTGCGGGAGAGGGTAAAAATCCTTCGGGCAAGCTTTATTCAGATCGGTGTAGTCTATGCAGACCCGTCATTTACCATTCTGCTTTCGTACCAATACTACATTTGCCAACCACTCCGGATAATCAATTTCGTATATGAAATCTGCCTTTAGCAGTTTTGCAATCTCATCATCAATGATCTTTTGTCTGTCAGGAGCGAAGATCCTCCTATTCTGACGGATAGGCTTCTTAGAAGGGTCAATACACAACTTATGAACCGCCACCGATTTAACAACTCCGGGCATATCAGAAGGCTTCCATGCAAAAATTTCCGCATATACCCGAAGCAGCTCTATTAGATTAGTCCGAAATGGCTCTACCAGTCTCGAGCCTATCTTGATCAACTTATCACTCTTTCCTACAATCAGTTCTACCTCCTCCGTCTCCTCGGCAGGCAATGCTAGGGGCTCGAAATTTCCCTCAGTGAATGGCTCGACTTCTATAGCCATCGTTTGTTTCTGCTTGCTGATCCCAACCGCCGAGGATATCAATGAATTTTGATAGCACCTACGCGCCATATCCAGATCACCCTTTACCTCGCTGACTCCCTCTAAAGTCAGGAATTTCATCTTGAAGTGACATATTGAGGTGACCGCCTGTAGTGCTGCCAAAGTGGGTCTACCCAAGATGGCGTTGTAGGCTGAATCTATTTGGACCACAAAAAATCTGACTTTGACCTTTACCTACCTCGGTGCTGTGCCGAAGATTACCAACAGCTCAACGGTCCCAGCCACGCGAACAGGATCATTGCTGAAGCCATACAACGGAGATTCCTAACCCACTTCCATCTTTGCTCCCCCCAGGTCTAACCTATTGTATGCATGAGTAAATAATATGTCGACCGAAGATCCATTATCGATCATTATTTGCT
This sequence comes from Aralia elata, assembly GCA_034770075.1. NCBI lineage: Eukaryota > Viridiplantae > Streptophyta > Magnoliopsida > Apiales > Araliaceae > Aralia > Aralia elata. Next base: position 45,465,676 of record CM068381.1, on the reverse strand, counting down.
TCATATCCATGGATCCGACCTGGGCTGTGATGGCTAACGCCCCTTCATGTGGGTCAATTGGTTCCGAGGGGTAATCCTCCTCGGTAAATGATATCACCGTATCGGGGAATTGCCGATCTCTCACCGAAGGTCATTCCGAGACCGATAACACGACATCCATCAGTCCCCGCCTCTTCTTTCCGACTTTCTTTCCGAATGTTCCCCAGTGATGACATCAACACAATTTCGTGGAGGGTTCGGTGGGGGTGGTGCTTCGAGACGTCTCTCTCGGTTCGACCCTCTTCAGCCATCCGAACTGGAATCCTGTCGACCCACGACATACTGCACCAGTTCACCATTTTGGATTTTCTTTTCGATCAGATCCTTCAGGTTATAGCAATCCTCTGTATCATGACCAGAAGTTTGATGATATTCACAATAACAGTTGGGGTTGCCCCGGTGGGATCGAGTTGTGGTCGGACAGGGTTCAAACGAGGACTGATTTCTAATCTCTTCGAGAATCCTCGCCCGATCCTTAGTGAGAGGGGTATATATTTTATTCACATTCTTCTTCGGTAAAGGCGGCCTACCACCTCCAGAGTTAACCCCTCCCTGACCATTTCCCGACTCGGTTCCATTATAGAAATTGCCCTTCGGCTGGTTGCCGGGCCGAGGAATATAGTTCTTATCTTTTCCTTTTGTATTATCTTCATACCGATCTTGAGGATTTAAGATTTTGTAGGCTTCTTCTATGGTGATGAGTCCTTCAGCTCGACCATAAGTTTCCGCCAGGTCCATTGGCGGATTAAGAATAAGATCTTTTCACAAGTCCTTCGACTTTGTGGCATCCAGACCCGTAATGAAGAACCCGACCGCTTGTTGTACATTCAGACTAGTCATAGTACCAGCCATGTCGCGGAATCTTTTCACGTACTCACCCAAACTTTCCCCCGATCTCTGTTTTACTTGGGTCAGAGCTGTAGTTAGCTTTCCTCTCTTTTTGTTGCTCCTGAATCGTGCATGAAACTTGTCACTCAAGTCTTGCCACGATCCGATAGAGTTCGAGGGAAGGGACGTCATCCATTCACGAGCTGCTAGCTTTAGAGTAGTGACGAACATGTGGCACTTGGCAGCATCCGGGTGATCATAATAATTCATCACTTGATTATACCCATGAGTATGATCATAGGGATCGTCAGTACCATCATAGGAGTCCAAAGGAGGCATTTTCTTAGTCTTGTTTGCTTTGACCTGCTCAATCTCCCTGGTGAAAGGTGAATTTGATATGTTCGGCAACTCCTTGGCCTGAACCACCGCGGCTAGTTTTTCTTCCAACTCAGCCAATCGTCTGACAATGGGATCGGTTTCACTCCTTCGGGGTGGCGACCGAAGCCTACCATCCGGTCCGGATCCCCTTCTTTCAATAACATTACCTTCTCGAGAACGGCCTACCCGCCTGTTCTGGTCCGGAGTGCAGCTCCTGGGCCTGCTTCGGTCCTGTGAGCGGCTCCTATGCCTTCTACGGTCGGGGGAGCGGCTCTGACACCTGCTCATCTGCCGCAAAGGCTTTGATGCCTGCTGCGGATCGGGGAGCGACTATTTAGCCTGCTCACATCCTGCGAGCGGCTTCGGCGCCTGCTCCGAACGGGGGAGCGGCTCTGTCGCCTGCTCCGAACTGGGGAGCGGCTCTGGCACCTGCTCCGAACTGGTTCAGAACCATCCGAACGATTAGTACTGGACTGGTTCCGATCAGTGTGCTGTCGGCCAGGGGGTCGGCTCGAAGAGACCTTCTCCTGTCCTTCCAACCTAGCCAAATGCTCAGCTATTTCACGTTGTTGCTAGCGTAAGGCCTCTATTATTTCCTGGTCCTTTGCCCTACGTTGGGTCAGGATCCATTGTAGTTTATCCCCGTGATCAGCATTACTACCTGAATAGACAAGGGTTCGAGCCGGGTTAGCAGCCATATGAGTTGATGGTTCTGGTGTCTGCTGGTTAGTATGAAACAGACGACGACGATCCGGGGCAGACTGGACTTGCAAAGGAGCCCTAGGCCGACCCCTTGGCCCCAACCTCTCCCTAGCCGACGATCTGAGTCGGTCAAGGACTGACCTACGCGTTGGTGTATGAGAATCAGCTGACCCTTCTCCTCCGTTAAGAGCTGTATTCACCATATCTATTTTCTAGCTTTAAGAGTGATTGAGAACTAACACTAAAGGCCCTCCCTCTAGCGCCAATGTTAACGTCAAGATTTACCCACGCACTTTAATCACTAAGAATGCGCTAATCCTACACAATAACGAAACCACACTCAGAGTTTCGGGCGGTTTTGCCGCCGAGGGATAGCTCAGGCGTGAGAATTAGTACAGGTTGTCTCAAGGTTTTGATAACAATGGAGGTTTACAATTTAGTGTTTAGTTTTGCATTACCTTTGAATTGGAGAGGGAAGCCTTGTATATATACCTCCTTATATCATCATCACGCCTGGACCCACTTGTCAGTATAAAGCATATGTCTCCATCAACCAAATCATAATAAATGCTTCAGTCAAAATATAAGTCAACCCAGTTAGGAAGTAACTTCCTTAACTAGATCACTCCTCTCAACACCGAATCCATACGTCGGGTCAGATCTTCCATGTGGGGTCAGGGATCCCGAACCCAGGACCCAACACACACACACACACACACACATATATATATATATATATATATATATCTTGTAGATCTGGAAAGGAGTGATAAATTTTAAAGATCTCAAAGAACAGAGAGGTGTCAGTAGGTGAAATGATTATGGTTTGGAAAGAAATATGTTGGTTTATGCATGTTGATCTGAAAAGTACAATGTTACAGCTACATCAAGTTATCCAAAACGTGTTAGACAAGCTCCCCAGTAGGCAGTAGTTGAGGGATTATGACCTGGGAATGTGATACATGTATGTTGCAGTATCCCTATTAAGTTAGTAGTACACTAGTTCAGTCTGTTACATTTGAATAAGTCAGCTGCTTAGTTGTACTAGAATAGGCCATTTTCTTTTGCAAGTTGCGTTAAAATAGGTAGGTTGTTAAGAGTCAGTATTTGGTTGTTCCTTAATACATGGTTTATGAGTCCATAAATTAGGGGTTGTAATCTCTTTGTGGGATCATGAAAACAGATTATCAATTTATATTTATAGATCTTCTATTTAAGTATCCTTCTTCCTTGCTTTCTTTTCTTGCTTAATAATTCTCCCAACATACATGCCAATTTCTTGGTCTATTTGAAATCTAGAGAGGAAAAAATGTGTATAGCAATTTGAGGCAGCGGCTCCGGTGATGAAGGAGAGATGTGGGGCTAGAATTGTAGTTTCATAGAATTAGAGTTGACAATAAAAATGATAGGCATGACATGGGTGTACATATATATATATATACACACACACATATATATATATATGTAGTCTACCGTGTTGTGTGTCTTTGGCCTAAGTAAGACCCATAGTGAGGGCAGTGTACAGCAGTTGACAGTAGAGCATAGGTATGTGGCTGCTTAAGGTATAAAGGCATGTATGAAAGAACTTAGTAATTAGTAAAAGATTTAGATTAATAAGATGAATAAGTTACTTGGGTCTGGTTCGTCAGATAGTTTTAGGTCAGCTTTACTTCCTGTCTCAGATATAGTTAATCAAGAAGAACATAGTTATGAAAACATTAGTCAGGCACTTAGTAATTGGAATATACCAAGTGTATCTCCAAGAGAGATCTATAAGTCAATATTTCTGAATAATTTCAAGTCAGATTACAATATTAAAACTGTTGAAAAGGTTTATGCTATTAATAAAGAATATAAAACTTGTAGTCTTTTAACTCCTAATGTTATTAAAAAAATGGGAAAAGGGGTTAAAATTTTATTCATTTAGGATTAATTCAAGTTGCAGTAAAGCCATTGAATATTAAAGGAATTAATTCAAGTATTTATTTGTGTCTTCGTGACGTTAGATTTCTTAATTATTTTCCTAGTATAATAGGCATTATGGAGTCAAGTCTGCATAATGGTCCTATTCATTTCAATTGTTTTCCCGATTTCACTTTAAGTTTAAGTGATCCGAATTTATTACAAACATTAACCCTTAATATTAAAACATCTAGTGAAATTACTCAAATGATTGAAGGTTCATAAGCCTTAGCATTAATTTATCGTATTTATTATAAAACAATGAAAACAAATTTAAATGTTCATGCACTTAATAAAAGTCCTAAAGGACAGACTGTTTTAATTCAAAGCAGTACTAGTGATGCTAATATCCAGACTCCAAGGACAATTCTTTGGAAGGATATTACTTTACCAAATTAGTGGATCTTACCCACTGAAGTTCCTCAAAGGCCAGTTACTAATAATTTATTAAATATTAAAAATGTTAGGCAATTTTCTGATGGTATGGTACAACTTAATTTTGAACGTACCAAAAAACCTCTAATTATTGAAGATTTTACTAGTTATTCAGCCTCTTCTATTGTCCTTCTAGAAAGGACCCTGAGACGCTTAGTAATATCTCAACTCAAGATGTTAAAATGAAAGGTATTTTAAATGAAGGTCAAGCTAGGCATCCATGTTACACTATTAACGAATCAGTAGATGATGAGCAATCATCGCCTACTCAAACAGATTTTGAGGCTCCTATTTGTCATCAGTTAAGAGTAATCACTAAAGAATTTAAGCTTGATTGGGATTATCTTGTTGATGATTTCAATTCAAAGGAAAATAAAAGTAATCGACATATTTTTCGTGCTAATCACACAGAAAATGAACGTGATAAAATAGTTAATAGGTGGAAAGGAAAAGGTTTATTAGAGATGAAAAAATAAATATTACATTTTTCAACTGGTATGAAAAATACCATGGTAAGTGTAACGTTTTAACCAAGAGTCAATGGACTAAAGAAGATAAGTCAAAGGTTTTGTCTAGTCATCCTACGCTAGAAACAGTCATTATATCGGTAAAAAATACGTCTATTGTTGTCAGTCCTTTTAAAATTCCGAATCGCAATAAAGATGAAAAGAAAATTATTGAACAAAACAATTTTATTAACCAGTACCTAGCATCAATAGGTAAACAGTTAGATAAAATTGAAAAAAAAAATTGAGGAAACCATTATTCAAAATTCAAATAGTAAAATTGACCAACCTTTACTTAAACTCCCTAAAAATAGGCAAGGTTTAGGTTTACCTAATAAAGATGATCAAGTCACCAAACAATTAGATAAACTTTTTAAAAAATTACAAGAAAGAGGAGAACCCAACAATCTTGCCACTGTTGATCAAGTTAGTAATGATAGTAACTCCGAGTCAAACTCTGACTCAGATTCAACTACGAATAGTAACCAAACTATCATAGATCAGTTAAATAAATTAACTTTTAATCATGCAAGTATTACAAAAAATTAGTATACTAGACCTACTCCTCCAGATCTACAATTTGAAGAGAGAAATCTAGATAATTAATTTTTTGTATCATCTAATAAAATTTATGAATGGAATATTGATGGGTTTAGTGAACAAGAAATACTAAACAAATTAAATCATATGTCCATGATAGCCAATAGTTATATCACTAATTATAACAACTTAGCTCAATCTGGTATAGTTGAGTTACTTGTTAGTGGATTCACTAATATTCTTAGGTCTTGGTGGGAAAAACACCTAAGAGAAGAGACCAGGTTGGCTATTATTCATGTCATACAGCGTGATGATGAAGTCAACCCTATATTCAATGAAAAAATAGGTGTTGATCCTCCTGATGGAGTAAATACTTTAATATTTAAAATTTTGTGCACTAAAATCGCACCAGCAAGACCAACGGTTCGAAAAAAAACGGTCGATTCGATGCGGTTCGACCAATTTCGAATCAATTTCAGTTTAAATTGCCATCCCTAGTTGATATTATCATAGCAAAAATGATGATAACAGAGCCGTAAGTATTACTTAAATTGTTAAGTGTTGTTAGAACAATTAAAAAAATGTCAGTAGATGTATATTTACTTTGACAACATATTTTTTAATTACTCTAATAATATCAATAACTTAATTTTATGTACATTACTAGTTGAAAAATATATATTACAAAAGTTAAATTAAAAATTTAAGACTCACATACTTTTTTAATGCATAATTGATAGTTCGTGTGAAATTATTCTTCTAATAATTTAATCTTTAAAATTTGTGGGGGGCGTTAATCCTAAAATTGGATTCATGAATTTGTCACATTTTTTATTTATATGTAAAAATTTTAACTTTTAATTTGTTATATTTATTATAACAAAAAATGCGACATAAATTATAAAATTACATATATTCAAGAGTGATAATTTCACTAAATGAAAATGAGAAATTAGACATATTTTGTTAATTTATTTAGACAAAATTCTATCGCTTACAAAATTGTTTAAATAAACTAGACAACTTATATCTAGTTTTCTAGTTCTCTCTCTCTCTCTCTTTCTCTCTTCTATATTATAAGATATTTTTTGACTTTTTTAAAAATGAATTTGAGATATTTTTAAATTTAAAATTAAGATTATTTATTAAAAATTATAAAATAATAACTCTTACAATAAGTAATATTTTTAGATAATTTAAAATTTTAATTATTGACCAAAATTAAAATAGTTGATACAAATTTTAAGTTTAATAATGTTATAAGTTAAATTTAAAAACTCAATATAATTTTATATTTTGAAATAAAAAGAGTGTTTCAATGCTTGTACGTGGGAGACACAGTCACACAGTTGATAGCTAGTGGGTCCTTTTTCAAAGTCACAACTCACAATAAAGACACCATCAACTGAATAGAGTCCAAGACCAAGAAATTAACCAGACTCCACGACCGCCGCCCCCTCCGCCATCGCTTGTTGCGCAAATATATATCCTCACAATCCCTTTGCCTATAAATACACCAAAAACTCCTCCACAGAATTAATTACCATATCTAGACAAGGTAAATACACAGATAAAAAAGGAGTGCATGCGTAACAAAATGGCTTCTAAATCTTCCAAACAAGGCCAAGGCGATGGAAAAAAAGGCACAACAATCACCGCCATCCACCCGAATATCATCGAAACCCAAATTTTCACCCGAATAGACGCCCAAACTCTCGCCTCCGTCGCCTGCACGTCCCGAATGTTTGAAGCAATGTGTAGAAAAGATTGGCTCTGGAGCGACATATGTAACTCCACGTGGCCCTCAACAAAACAAACACTTGTTCGCAACGCCATATCCATCTTCCCCGGAGGCCCCCGTTCTTTCTTCTCCGACTCCTTCCCCATCCTCCACCCCCGACCACGACAAATATTGGTGCAGTCCAATGTTTCTACTGCAGAAACACATGACTGCAGTACCCACGGCTGAAATTATCTCAGCCGTGGACATACACTACAAAAATAAGCTTGTATATTCGAAAGTTGATGTGACAAATACGAGGGCGGATAGTTCCCTTGATTCCGCTTTCCGGGTCAAGTTACCTGACCCGAAAGAATCCCTTGGAAAGTTTGACGGTGAGGACGACATGAATTTTTCAGATTTAAAAGAATTCATGACCTTAAGCTGGATCATAATTGATCCAGCTTTAAAGCGGGCGGCTAATATATCCAGCCTGTGGCCGGTTACAGTCCGGCAGCATTGGATTGGAGGTGATATAGAGGTAAAGTATGCAACTCTGGTGCCCGGTGATTGCCGGGGTGGCATGACTAAGTTGGTAGAGTGTAGAATAGTGGCTATGCTTGGGTGGAAGGAAGAGAGGGAATTGGAGCTGAGAGGGGTAAAATTGGAAGTGCAGGATATGGATGGTAAGTCGTTGAGTCGGAAGGACAGTTTGGTAATTTTGCAGGAGGCCATGCAGAGGGGGAGGAGAAAGAAGGGAAAGAAAGGGGAGGAGAAAGAGAGGTATAGGAAGTTTGTGATTATGAAGATGGTGAGAAGGAAGGAAAAGGAAAGAAGAGGGACGAGACTGAAAACGGTACTTGCAATGTTCCGATCCCCAGCTATCATTTTTTTAGTTTTGGTTTTTCTGGTTTCTTGGGCATTTGTTGCATTTTAGCTCATAATTAAAGAAAAACAGTATAGCCTTAAAGATAGCAAGGTAACTCCATAAAAATTGTCTAGTTTAATTAAATAAAGTATTAGTGAGTTGTATTAACGTACAATTCATTAATAATTTGTTCATGTAAATTAGATTATTTTGTCTAGTTACGTACCAATTTTCTATTAAAAACGGATTAAAATTTCGGTTTGATGTATTATATATTTTGGTAAAGTTAATTCGAATGATTCAATCGTTCTCTTGATTGTATCTTATTTTGAAAACTGAAATTTTCAACCATTTCCAATAGAGAATCCTATAATTTTAATCCATGTTATCTTCTAATTCTAGTACTTATATATCAGGTATGTTCTTTTATCGTTCCAACGTTTACCTTTATATGGAAGAGGGTATGTAGTAGTCTAACGTTTAACATCTTCTGCATTTACTGCAAATTCAACCAAACATATGTACTCTCTATGTTCAAAAATTAGAGATCAATTTGTAAACCATAATTTATATTTTCAAATATAGTAGTACTTATATTTGTTAAGAATTTAATTGTGTTAATGTAATATTATAAATAATAGTAAAAATGTAAGAGCATTGCTATGGCACCTGAAATGCATGGGTTGACATAATATAACAACGCGTAAGCATTCCAGGCATTCCGGGTGCTAATTTTCCGGGCATCATAACTTTTTTAAAAAGCACTCCATCCGTCCCAAATTAATTGCTCAATTTTGATCTTTTAAAGTCAAATTGACCATTTTTTTAGTATTTTTGCTAAAATATAGGTGAAGAGATTATAACCAAAAGAAAGTATATACAATTTATTACTAACCCAATTTTTATAATTTTAGAAATATATTTATATATGCTTAATTCTTAATTATAAAAATAGTTAATTTAACTTAAAAAAGTTAAAACTGAACAATTAATTTGGGACGAAAAGAGTATATGCCATTTTTTAATATCTTTAATTTCAAAACAAGTTAAAAAGGAACATATGTCTTTAAATATTAACATAGAGTAATTAAATCACTTGTCTTGCACATAAAGATAAAGCTCCCATGTCTTTTTTTTTTATTGAACGGAAAAAATATTCTCGGGGTAGTTTAAAAGACGATATTTTTTTATATCAATTTGATATATTTAGAATTTATTTTTTAACGTACTTAACCTAAAATTTAAACCTTAAAAAAATATAAAAAAAAAAAGGAACAAACTTGTTTGACCATTATGCCAACCCCTTGGGGATAAGCTTGCATTTCACTGTTTTAGAATCTGAAAGGATTTTATGTTGTCATTTGACTACTTCAGCTATATATTCTTTTCAAAATCCAAGGAAGTATTATACTATTAAGTCTAGGCACTTTGGTGACCCCTCACTAAATGGGGATAATTAAACTTTTAGTACTTGTACTGGGATCCGACTTACAAGTTGGTACCTAAATAGAAAAAGCTTACAAACTGGTGTTTGTACTATAAAAAACTTACAAACTAGTGTTTGTACTTGAATATTTATGTTAAATCGTTAAATTTGACTAACGGGCACGACGGAAAAGTCTGATTGACTAACAGAATCTACGTGATTAAACTTTTGGTACCTATACTAAAACTCGACTTACAAGTTGGTACTCAAACTGGTGGTTGATATGTATTTTTATTTTCAATTGGTTTTATAATTGTAATTAATACATTTTTATTATAGGACTATAAAGTGACATGATATTTTAAATTTATTTTTATCATTTTTTTTTACCACCACTACTAATTTTTTAGCTAATATTAAATATATATTTAAAAATTAAAATTATTCTTAAAAAAATTCGTATTATAAAAATATTTTAATTAAAATTATTCTTAAAAAACTATTCTTAAAATTATTCATACTAATTTTTTAGCTAATATTAAATATATATGATAGAAGAATGTATATAAATTATTTTTTAAAAGTTTTCAATAGCATCATATATATCTATCTAACTCATGGTATTTTACTTTATTTATTTTTTTGTGAAGAATTTTCTTATTTTAGGCAAAAGTAAAAATTTACTTGAATTAAAGAAATATTGCACATGCATGTGCATATAATACTATAAATAAACAAACACTAAAACACAAGCCGAATGAAATCCTAATAATTAAACGGAAAATAATTGCAACAAGCACTAAAACACACAATTATGAGCAAATTAAAAGAAACTAGCAAATATGGAATCCTAATAATTAAAAGGAACCTTAAAATTTAACGGATTGTAAGTTTTTACGAGTAAAAGCACTATATTGTAACTTTTTTTTCAGTTTGGGTACCAATTTATAAGTTAGAAACCCTAATAATTAAACGGAACCCTAAAATTTAACGGATTGTAAGTTTTTTCTAGTACAAGCACCAGTTTGTAAGTTTTTTCAATTTGGGTATCGGGGCCCTAGTACATGTACTAAAAGTTTAATTATCCCTCACTAAATGTCCATACTAGGGGAAAAAAATACTACTAAATTATCAAACTTCTAGAAAAGTGGACGTGGGACACGTATACATCAGTCTAACAAGGGTAACCCCAAATACACTTCAAAAACTATTACTAAATTTCCGAAATTGCAAAACTGTTTGTCGTTTTAATTAATATTATATTTATTTTAAAATTAGAGATATATTTTAATTTTTTAAAATTAATTTATAAAATTTTAAAATTTAAAATTAATATAAAATTATTTAATTTTAATAAAAATAAATATAATAATTATAAATTAACTATAAAGTACTATTAATTATCATATTGATTGTCTTTGAAACTTAAATAAAAATATATTAATATTAAACTTTAAATTTATTTAAAAAAATTAAAAATATTTTTAATTTTAAAATCGATGAAATCACTCGTTCTTTTCTCCACCTTTCTCCGTTAAGTTCGCCGCCTCTTTCTCTCTCTCTCTCTGTCTTATCCTGGCACTAACACCCAAAAAATGAATTATAGAAGTAATTTATATGCGATAGTCTGCCTTTTCCACAATCGACGCCACCACCTGGACCGTCTTCCCTTCTTTCTATTTCACCATCAACGTCACCTCAAAAAACAAAATCAGTATTTTTCACTTGAAAAACTTAACCCTTAATCCTACAATAAAAATCAAAATAAAAAAAATAAACACTATCAAAATAGAGCTATTTTTATTTTTATTTTTGGTGCAGAGCTACGTAACCATTTGAGCTATTACCCAAATCCTCAATTTCATTTAACATGAAAGAACAAAATTAGTTTTACCTTCTTTTGGACCCTAGATTCTTAGAGATAGTCTTGTAGCAACAATAACGATTGGAGTAGTTCTAAACCCATTAATTTTTTTTTATATATATATATATATATATATATATATTTCTTGTAGATCCGGAAAAGAGTGATAAATTTTATAGATCTCAAAGAACAGAGAGATGTCTGTACAAAGGCGGAGTCACGTATGGGCTAGGGTGGGCTTTAGCCCACCTGAATTTTTTTTAAAAAATTAGTACTTATATATCTTCACCAATAAGTTTAGGGGGACATCTTTTGGACATCTCCCATTTAATTTTTTTTTTGGTATTGACTCCAAACATATTTATATTAATTATTTTAACTCCGATTTTTAAAAAATTCAAAAATTTAGGTGTGATTTAGATACATATCAAAAAATGGGTTACATGACTAGACTTTTTTAATATGTCATATATAATTTAGATTATTTTCATAACATAAAGAATTTAAATATTTATTAACAAATTTATTATTAGAAAGGAATATTAGGGGTCAATAAGGAGTGTATACATACATATATATATATATAATGTTATTACTTGTAATATTAACAATATTGTAATTAAATAGATGTTTTTACATATACAACCAGCCGAAAAATATAAAATTATCTACAAAATTTGGCTTCAAATTATTTAAGATCACAGTTTTTTAACTGCGCGATAGCCCAGCCAGGAAAAAAAATTTCTGGCCCCGCCCTTGTGTATTCGGTTTAAAGATATCCGCAAATAAACGGATACAAATACGGATATAGGCGTATTCGTATTCGTTTAACATCCGACCTTAAATATATCCGGCAGATAGCGGATATCCGGATTTGAATCCGTATCCGGAATTCGTAACTAAATAACTTATATATATATATATATATATTAATTATTATATAATAAGCAAAATAATTTTTTGAAGTGGCATTCTTTACATAATAAATAAATATTCACACACACATGCGCTAGTCTATGTAAATCGTAAATCGTAATCTATTTATGTATTGAAGATAAATTATAAATAAAAGTCTCAATAAATATATTATTAAAGTTTTAATCAAGTATTTGAGAAAAAATAATTAAATATTCAATATAAACTTTTGAATCTAATTATAAATTATAAATATTCATACACACTACAGTATTACTCCACACACATAAAATGGACATATACTTATTAATAGACATCTAAATATTAATAAGTAGAGCATTCATTTTTAAATTTAGGATTTCAAAAATGATAAAAACTTATTTGAATTGTAATTTAGAACATTGATTATTGTATTTAACTATTTATTAAAAACAAATAAATTAACATTCATTCATTAATAAAATATACTTTAAAACTCATTTTTTTTCTTATTCTAGTTATAGTTAGGACCGTAAATGGTAACCGAAAAATTCGTATTCGTCCGCATCCGTATTCGAAAAAAAACGGATATTATTCGTATTCGGAAAAAAACGGATATTATCCGTATTCGATTAAAAGGTATCCGTAAATAAACAGATACGGATACTACTGTATCTGGATCCGTATATATCCATTTACACCCCTATTCCCCGATAGGCAGTAGTTGAGGGATTATGACCTGGGAATGTGATACGTGTATGCTGCAGTATTCCTATAAGTTACTAGTACACTAGTTCAGTCTGTTACATTTGAATAAGTCAGCTGCTTAGTTGCACTAGAATAGGCCATTTTCTTTTGCAAGTTACGTTAACATAGGTAGGTTGTTAGAGTCAGTATTTGGTTGTTCCTTAATACATGGTTTATGAGTCCATAAATTAGGGGTTGTAATCTCTTTGTGGGATCATGAAAACAGATTATCAATTTATATTTCTAGATCTTCTATTTAAGTATCCTTCTTCTTTGCTTTCTTTTCTTGCTTAATAATTCTCCCAACAAACATGCCAATTTCTTGGTCTATTTGAAATCTAGAGAGGAAAAAATGTGTATAACAATTTGAGGCAGCGACTCTGGTGATGAAGGAGAGAGGTGGTGCTAGAATTGTAGTTTCATAGAATCAGAGTTGACAACAAAAATGATAGACATAACATGGGTGATTCATGTCCTTTAAGTCTTTATTGCCCCACCATAATTGATTTGCTAGATTGCAAACGATATACTTTCAAGATATATATATATATATATATATATATATATATGTAAAGTCTTTAGTAAATTATCTATGATAATAATTCACAGAATAACTCCACTAGAACACTGTTTTGCAATAGTTATATGTTTGTAGGAAGAATAGCTAAAAGAAGAAGGGTGACTTTAATTGTGCTAAAAATATTATACATAATATATATATATATATATATATATATATATATATATATATATATATATATGGATGTCAATCCATGACAACCGGTTGCTATAAGTACTATTCCAGCAACCATCATCTCTACCGTTAATTAGAACAATCAATGGCTGAAAATAATTTAAAATAACTATCAGCCGCTACATATTGTAGCGGTAGTCCAACACTTTGTACCGGCTGGAACAATTACCAAAAAACCCTCCTTGGTCATATAAAATAATAATTAAAATCCCATTGTGCCGTTACATATTGTAGCGGCTGAGCTCTCTCACTATTATTCATTTCGTTGGGCCATATTTGATTGAAATTATGATGCAGGAATTTTATTTTATATTATTATTATAATATTAATATATTATATTACTCTAATATTAATAATATGTAATATTATATTATTATACTATTAAATTATATAGTACTAATATTATTATATTATTATTTAATATAATATTAATTATGTAATAATATTATATTATTAGTATATTATTATGTAATATTATATTATATTATTATAATATGTAATGGCATGCCGTTACACTATGTAGCGGCGGAATCAAGCTTAGACTTCTACAACCCCTGGTTGTCCTAATCGTTCGTTCTAATGATAAATGGTTGAGATCAAAAAACTGGACACTGTGTCCGCTAGTAATTCTAGCGGACGGGATTGTTGCCCTTTTAGGACGATTATGCCCCCAATCTCATCAATGTACTCATGACCACCATAATACCTAGCACCTGGCATTCCTTCAGAATACTTATTAGGTAAATGGCTTCTTAAAGCTTCCATAACCGTCTGACACATGAAATTCTATGAAGCTATCAATTCAATCCCTTTATACTGCCTCTGCTTCTCCTTCTCCATAATCTCGAAAACATCAGGATTCGCCACACGTAGCAACTGATTACCACAAGCTCTCACTGCTAATAGACTCCACGGCACGCTTGCGTGAGGTGGTCGTCGCCCGGATCGTTTCTAACAAGTTGATAGGATGGATAGCTTGCAACACCTTAACCCCTCGCCTATATGTAGACGGTAATCTTGGTACAATTGCTTGGAAATGAATTATGCGTAGGATGAACACCAACGACACCTCGACCCCTCGCTTATGTTGAAGCGGTAATCTTGGTACAATCGACGATTGATGCGGTAGAAGACGCCACACACAACTATGATTGGTTGTATGATAAGTCGAATATGAATTCTCAAAGAAGACTAAGGAATACTTAGGAATTCTCAAGAACCACAAGAAGAGAACAATCTCACAATAATGATGATAATCTGAATATTGATGTCCAATGATGTTTACAATAGCACCTATTTATACTAAGCTTAGAAACAAACTAGAAGCCTCTAGAAACACACACTTGTTGAATTACAAGCACACAAATGTTGAAATATAGCATTACATAAAACAAGTAATTGAAACTAAATACTGATTTCATGTTTTGGGTGAAAGAAGGTTCGAAAATCAAGAAAGTCAAAAAATGACAAATTGCATCCAGGAGGTTCTCGCCGGGGCGAGAGAATTGTACTGAAATTCCTCGCCGGGGCGAGAAGTTTGGCTTGGAAAACCTCGCCGGGGCGAAAAAATTAGCTTGGGAACTCTCGCCGGGGCGAGGTCAACCTGTTCCATGCAAATTATTTTCTTTCGCTGTTCTGTCCACCACGTCCATTCGCAACATGTTTACGGGCTTCATACGCTTGGACTCCATCTCCATAACTTCTATACTTGATCCAACCTCGTTCCATATTTCATGGATCATCCCGTTAAGTCCGTCTTTGAAGGTTTTAGCTCGAGCTCTAGTAACGGGTCTAAGTGGCAAATGCAATGGGTGTTCTCGGGTTGTATCACGGGTTTATGGATTATGGATGTCCTCATCAACTGCGTTCCACTGAGATTCAACCCCTGGTTGCTGATCAATCGAGGCACAACGCTTAGAAGACGATGAAGAGGATTCATTATCCCTTCGCCTCTTCAAGCACATAGAATGCCCTAAAATCCGAAACTCCTCTACCTCCTTCTCTTCTCCGCCACTTTCTCCCTCCTTCCCGTTGTCCTCCGTCCGCCGCTCCATCAATTGCAGGGGAATTGACGCAACTGATTTCGAATCAATCTGGAACGCGATCGAGACGTTGGATCGATGTGCATGATGTATTTGATTTGGATTTGGAATGTTTGATTTGGAATTTGATGTTTGTTGTTGTTGTGATTTGGATTTGGAATGTTGTTGTTGTGATTTGGCTGTGATTTGGATTTGCTAATGCTAGTTGTTGATGCGATTTAGAATGTTTGATGTGTTGTTGCTGTGATCTGGATTGGATTTGGAATGTTGTTCTTAGTTAAGTCGTTCGCTAGAACTTCTAGCGGACTGATTAATTCCCTTCGTTGATTTGGGCTTTACTCGGTGTCATGGAGGATATAATGGTCCAAAAAAGTTTTTAATCCAGTCCGCTAAAATTTTTAGCGGACGGCAAATTGTCCTTTTAAATCACAGCCATTCATAATTGTAACGGAAGGTAGAGATGATATTTGCTAATTTTTAATTCATAGCAAATAGATGCTATGGATCATTGTCCATATATATATATATACATATATATATATATATATATATATGTGAGTCTTCACTAAATCTTCATTTATTTCTTACCCGTACAATGCACGGGTTATTAATTAAAAATTAAAAACTGATATAAATCTATGAGTATTCATTATTCAATGAAGAATTTCATAATTTTTTATTGAATATTTTTTGCACGTTCATCATTTTTTAATATAAAATTTGCAGTACATACAATTTAACTCTAACGTGGTTGTATCAAAATAGAGTTATATTAGTTTTCATCCTATTAATTTATTACCAATATAAAATTTTCTTTTGTTTGGTTTGTATAACAATTCTCATTTTTCTTTTTAAATAAACACCTGGGGTCTAGAAATATGAATAAATTTATTGTTTTGAATACCTACAAGATGAACAATTCTCATTATTATTTTTAATACATATATAAGTAAGCATCAAATGCAGCATAAATTGGTACCAAAACTTGTACCAAAAGAGACAGAAACCAAAATTAAGTGTGATTTTATAGTTTCAACATTAAATTATTATTTGTTTCTATTTTAATTATACTTATGACTACTAATGATGTAAGTTACATATTAGTAATAAATTTATAATTAAATGGAGTTTCAAAAGTCTCACAAGTATATCTTTTGTTTCAAAATAAAATAAGGCTAGACCTTATGATCACCATAAAGCAATTAGAAGTTATATTTTATTCAAATGAAACAAATAAAATTTAGTTTTTTCAAACAATTTGCACCTTATCAAATGCCTCACTCTAAGCTTGATAACCACACATCAAATGATTCCTACTTGAATCAAATGAATAATTACTCTCTTATTTTCACACAGAAGAAAATTAAATTACACTGTATACTAACTTAAATTATGTCCCCGTACTAATGAGTTTTTATTAAGTTCATAAATGACAAAAGACAAGTTCACAATGTATAAAATAAGGTGAAATTACTAACAGGTGGTGGTGGTGGTGGTGGTGGCAGTGGTGGAGCCTTGGAGGTGCTTACTGTAGCTGAGGCATGAGAATAGAGAGAGGTATTGAGAAGATAAGGGGTGATGTACAATAATTAATTAGAGAGGGAGAATGAAAGACTGAAATTAATTTATAGCTAAACGGCTTTGGCCTCCGTCGTTCCTAGACATAAGTAGTATCTTGTGAAGTGCTTGTAGATTTATCCGTCTAAAAATTGCATATGACAAACAATTATAAACTCTTGAGTTTTCTACATACGCTTAAGATTTAAATTATCCGTGGCATTAACTTCACTTAAGCACATCTTAACAACTTATTGCGTTTGGTTCTCACTTCTCATTATTGAACTCGGATAGAATGGAATGGACCATATAATAGAATAAATTATAATGGAATGATGATGGTCATTCTTTTTCTTATATATTATAACTTAATAATTAAGATTGGAATGGCTAAATCCACGTCTCTAAAAAGGAATCAATCGGTGGGAATAGAATGAATATTTCATTTCTGCCGACGAACCAAACGAACCATTCTAGCGAAGTGAGAGGGGCACAAGAATTACACAGTTTACTCTCATTCTCAATCTCATAAAAATCTTTAAACTTCCTCGCAAGTATTAATACTTTTATGAGTTTGTAAACAAAAACTAAGGGTCTAGTTTAACCATGTTTACAATAAAAACTTTAAACTTTATATGATGTCTCCGTACATGGGTCTAAAGTATTTTTATTTTGTTAATTTATTTTGATTCTTATCCAAATAATAAACTTAATAAACCATGTTATGTACTACAAGAAATTTTTTTATTTTTGATGGAAATTTTTATCGGAAATAAGTTAATTTCGACGAAAATTTATATCAAAAATTTGGCTTGAAATAATGTGGTCAGAATTATTTCCATTGAGAATTCAATCAAAATTAATGCCGAATATTTCGTCGAGATTACATATTTTTAACATAAATTACCGTCTAAATTAATTATGTTGCGATAACTATCTGTCACGTGAAAATTTTAGATTTTTTTGGATTTTGTTATTTCCTATGAAAATTCCATTGGAATTAAAGAATTCTTTCGGAAATAACATTTTTCATAATATACCTATTTTTTTTTTATAGCGATGATGAAACTAAAACTAAAGCGATGATGAATAAAATAATAAGTACAATTATGCACAATGATTATCAAACTTAAAACTTGTAATAGAAGTACGATATACAACGTCAAGTAAACCATTATTATGAGGACCATCCCGCGGAGGGGAACGCTGCTTCTGAAAATCATCCCCCATCCTCCTGCTTCTCATCACGACCTTATTAATACAATAAAAAATATAATCTATTAATAACCAAGAAAAATAAGAAAAAGAGAGACCACGTTGTCGCTGCGCACCACGCCACCGCGTCACAACGCCAAAAAAGACGGAGGCAGGGAGGAGGATCGGTGGGGGGAGGGAGGAGGGGATATTTGGACGGAGGAGATTTAATTAGCTGGGGGAGGGAGGAGGATCGGAGTTGGATCGAGGGAGTATTCTGGATCGCAATACTGCTTCCCCCACCCCCTGAATGCAGTGCAGCAGAAACCGAATTATGTTCCTCGGAATTACTTTATTTTTGACGGAAATTCCGTCAAGAATAAGGTACACTGGCAGAAAGTTTGGCGCGAGGAAATTATTAATTTCGACATAATTCTGTTGCAAATATGTTAATTTTGACAGAAGTGTTTTCAACAGAATATTTTTTCGAAATTAACATATTTGCGACAGAATTCCTTCCATCAGAAATAAATATTTTTCTTATAGTGGCACTCGTTGGTCGCTTTGTTCTCAACTCTTCTTATCTCTTGGGCGAAAGAAGCTACATGTTCATCTTCTCAAATATTAGCAACGCCCAAGAATATTTTTACAAATAAAAATTGGCTTAAAAAGAGATCAACATAGCCTTATTTTCATCTCCTCTCTTATTACTTCCAGTTGTAATTCATTTACTTTTTTACATTGACTTGGTAAATTTGTGAGAATTGCCTTTCAATACAGAATGAAAAAAGATATTAGACAATAGTTAGGACAATATATTTAAATTCCATTCTCGCTCCAAACTATTTAACCTAACACCTCACCTTTAAGATATACCAATAAGACCTATTATTTATTCGTATATATTTATGAAAATATTTGACCCCTTTTTGAGGTTATTTATTTATTCGTAAGCAACACCTTTGGTTAAATAAAAGAAACTTTGTCAGGTGATTTTCAGTGATATAATTCAAGTCACATGAATATGACAGTAAGAAATTTGGTCAATAATGTGGGCCTGAAAAGATAAGGGTGCAGTCTATTAAATAATAGCTATTTAAATTATTTGGTAAAAATAAGACATCATGCAATTTATTGCTATAGGCTTCACGTTTGAAGTCTTTAAGTTGGAATATGCTTTAGTTAAACAATGATATCACTAGATCTCCATTATACCTGGCTCAAGATTAAGATTGTAAAACTAAATAATTCGGATTCAATTCGAAATAGTATAAGTGAGATTTAAATTCGTTAATAATATGATCTAAATTTGAGTAGAAAAAATAATTCGAATAAAAATATCAGCTCATTTAGAATCAAACTATTCGAATTTTTTTATCATAATTTGATACATACTCGATTGATACATATTCGAATAGATACTCGATACATGTTCTTATAATATATGCACAATTTAATAAAATTAGAATAAATAATAATTATTATTTATTATTATTTTAATTTTAACTATATTTTTTATTTATAAAGTGTAATTGTAAATATATTTTTCTAATTTCTAACTAAAATAATAAGTTCAATTGGTAATTTTATGTATTATAAAACTACTTATTATGTGGAAATTCAAATTCGAGCTTGAATTCAAAGCTCGAGAGTAGTTTGAATATAATTCGATCCGTGTCAGATCGAATTCGAATAATAAATATTTGAGCCGAGTCAAATTTAAATAAATTTTTTTTAATACAATTCGAATCTGAGTCGAATTCGAGTAAAAAAATTTCTTTTCAAGTCAAATTCAAATATCTCTTTATTCGTTTTAATTTGATTCGTTTATACCTCTACTCAAGGGACATTATTTATAATTATGTCTTCTAGTAAAACTGCTAAATCTATGTGCTCAATTGAAGTTAAGTTGCAAGGAAATCCTACACAACATAGAAAAACTCAAAGAATCAATTTATTGTTTATTATTTGCACTATTAATTTATGAATTAGTCTGGGCGGACTAAAAAAAAAAATGGACCGTCCATACAACTATTTTTTTGATATATATTCAAATTACACCTAATTTTGATGATTTTTTTTATTTAATTTTTATAAATCCATAATATAAATATGTTTAGATATATATAAAAAAAAAAAGCAAAAGGAATTGGAAATGTCTAATTCCGGTCATTTTTTTCCTTGTCTGCATAGGACCACTCTTAATTTATACTGATATATACACACTCTTTTCTAGAAGCTTGATTATTATAATCTTACTCTTTTTTTTCCACTTTGGATACTAATTGATTAAAAGAGGGACAGCTTTTTAATAGGATTTGTTTAATAGACCATGACGCCCCACTAAAGTGCATAGACATAATATAATACAATTAGCTTCCTCAGATTTTCAAAAGAATGTTTAAATTAGTCAAATCAAAAAATAAATGCTTTCACATTATTAATACAGTAGCATGCATATTGGGGAATATAATGAGCTGTATTTGTCTCTCGTGTTTCTCTTTTCTCTTTCTTCTCCATCCTGCACACCGGCCACCACAAATACCGGTATAGTCGAGTGTTTGTAACCCACGGCTGAGATTATTATCTCAGCTGTGATATATAACACTATCAAAACAAGCTTGTAATTCGAGAGTTGATGTGATAGATACGAGGACAGAGTGTTTCCTTAATTTCTCTTGGACCATCGAAGAATACTTTCGGTGTGAGAGTAAAAATAAACTTCAAGATAGGTTAGCAATAGAGTATACTTTTTGTATACCATCTCAATAGAGTTACAATCCCTAATTGAAATTGTATAGAGAGACACAATTGGCAAAGATAAGTACCATACAAGAGTTAATATTGGATATGGTAACACTTAAAAAATACAGGTCATTGCCGACAGGCATTATCGTCGCCAATAACCCCTTCTGGCATCGGCAATGAGGTCATTGACGACAACAGATCCGGTCGCCCCAGGGGTCGTCGCCCCTAGCTCCCGTCGACCGCCGTTGGTATTGGGGTCATTGGCGACGGTAGGAGCAATGGACTATCTGTCGCTAATGACTATTTACAATTATTTATTAAAATAGTCATTATCGACGGGTTATCCGTCGCCAATGACTTATGATCCGTCGGTAATGGATATTTAATTTTATTATTAAAAGGATCAAAGATCCGCCGCTATAGGTCATTAGCGACGAACATCTCATCGCCAATGACCCCGTCGCTAATGATATTTTCAAAAAAAAATTAAAAAATTGTAAAACCCCCTTGTTCATTTACATATTAATACAATCCTAATCAGGCTCACATCAAACCTTAATAACTCAACTCAAGTCCCAAGGATTTATCAAGTGATTTTAAATATTTAGGTTGAAGTTTATTCAAAGATGCTTAAAATGGAGTTCAATTCAAGGCCAATTTTAATCAATTCATATGGCAATTTACATTCTAGCAAATTCGCATGTGGGCAACAGACATTCCAATTCTAATCAGCCAATCACACGGGTTTCCTAGCATATTCAGGACTTAACATTTACATATGAAGGACTTAACATATTAGCTTCCTATATCATGTGGGCCACACGGTTTCCAAGTAAACAACTAGATGATTTTGTTCTCCACGGATTAATGGGTTCCTAAGAATTAATGAGTTTCTAATTTCAAATGGAGGAAGGATTCGGATTTCTAATTCAAATTTAGACGCAAATTTTTTTAATTATTAGGCTATTTTCACCATGTTTTAGATTCCTACTATAATTAGAATGTTTGATAAGTAGAATTTAATTTCCTTATTGTTTATTAGTTAGGATTTGGTTTTCAAATTAATTTGTTAAGCTAGGATTGTGTTTTCAGTTGATTTTATAATTCCTATTAGGATTAGAATTACTTTTGAGTAGTATAAATAGGGGACATAGATTTATTCAATCAAATTTATTCAATAAAATTATTTGTGAGATTTTCTCATCTTTTGGTTCTTTGAAGAATTCCTAAGTTAGGTCTTAATTTTCTTGAGATTCAGTTTGACTTATCATACAACAATACATAGTTGTGTGTGGTATCTTCTACCGCATCAATTGTCGATTGTACCGCGATTACCGCTTACATATAAGCGAGGGGTCAAGGTGTTGTTGGTGTTCATTCAACGCAGATTTTCAAGGCGAGCAATTGTACCAAGATTACCGTCTACATATAGGCGAAGGGTTAAGGTGTTGCGAGCAACTCACCGTTCAACTTTGTTAGAAACGATTCGAGCGACAACCACCTCACGCAAGCGTGCCGTGGAGTCCATCATTTGGTATCAGAGCTAAGTTCCTAGAGAGTTACTTATCCTTTATTTTTCGTGTTTGAATATATATTGAAAAAAAATTCAAAAAAAAGAGGTGAGATTCGTGAAAAAAAAGGATTGGTGAGAAAACAAAAAAAAAATTGTGAGTAAAAAAAAGATTATTATTATTTTTGTTTCAATTGATTGGGTTCATAAATTTCGTGAGTATTGAAGAATTCACTCGAGAAGGGCGTAATTTGGCGATTGTAAATTTTATATTGGTTATCATACGCCACACTTGTTATATTTGTTTTGTGATAAGTTCTTGTTGAATTGATAGATAAACTGTGATATTGTTTGGTGAATTCAAAAAGAACCTATTAGAGAGAAAATTAAGCGGTAAAAGGCAAGAGTGTGAGCTTAATAGTGGGTAAAAGCCTAATTATGTGATACACGAGTGTTTTCATAATTGTGTGATACATTGTTTGAGCGAAACACGTAAGGGAGTGTGTGAGAAAAATTTTCTTTATCTACTAACCTTTGTTTTGCAGTAATCATGTATGGATATAATTCTGAAAATAATTATGAGTGGAAAAAGAGATTTTTTCAAGGTAGAGCGGATCTAGAAGCTTATTTGAGTTGGGAGGAAAGGAAGGAACGAGAGTTTGGCTATCATAATTATTCTGAGCACAAGAAGTTCAAACTTACAGTTCAAGATTTTTCCAGTCATGCAGCTATATGGTGGGCTTAATTTGAACGTGAAAGGAGATGATGTGTAGAGCATCCAATCAATACATGGAAAGAGTTGAAAACCGTGATGAGAAAGCGTTATGCCCCAGTACAGCCTAGCAAGAAGAATGAATATGCATCTCCAAGACAAAAAGAGCAACATTCAACGCAATCAACTTGGGATGATGAAAGGAATGATCATAGACATGGAGATTCGCATCGGAGACAACCACGAGACACTCCTAAGGTGTATAGGGAACCAGTATTTTCCAAGAAAAAAAAAGAAGAAGTCATTGGATCATTTAGAGATATGGTGAAGCAACTATAAAACGCCCGATAGGCGCAAAAGGAGCAAGAACAATCGAGGCAGATAAAAGAAGAGATAATAGAATATGCGGTCAAAGGAGAGTTGTTAGATTCTAATGTTCGAGATGAAGTCCGTGATCCCGAGAAAGAAAATATAAGTGAAAGTAAACGACAAAAAGAAAGTGAAAAAGTAATTGAAAAAAAGATTGAGTGTGAAAAGGAGAATGAAAAGAAACGAGAGAATAAAAAGAATGAGAGTGAAAATAAACGAGAGAAAGAAACAATGGAGAGTAAGAGTGAAAAAAGAGAGGAGGGTGAGTTGGAAAGTGAGTTGTATTTTGAAAAGTCAATGACTGTACATTCGTACTAGACGACGCTTTTGAATACTAACCAGAATAACTCTTCTTTGTCTAGTTCTGTTTTGTCTCTTGTACAGGTTGTTGATGACATACCCCGAGCTATCATTCCGTATCAGCCAGCTTGTAGTATTTCTGAGGAGACAACGGAGTTACAATGATAGGTTGGAGAATTAATGGAGCCCATCTTCATCAAGGCGGGTATCGTGGGTGAAGACATGAGTTCGTGTGTTATTCATGAGATCATAGTACCTAAGGAGGATAAGACGTCTAGCTTGTGCATCGATTTCGAATTGGTAACAAGTATCGCTTTTATTTTCTTTACTTAGATAATATGCTTGATAAATTGCATAGTGCTTATGTTTTATCTACGTTGGAAAATGACCATGTGATGATATTGCCTAATCAAATTAGCATGAGAGAATATGATGATTGGAAAGTTGTGTTAACATGTGACTTATATAAGTGGATAGTTATTTCTGTTAGATTAACTGATGCATCTAGTATTTTTATGAGTTATTTAAAACATATTTTGCATGCTTCCATGAATAAATTTTTGTTTCGCTATTTTGAGAGTAAAATCGTATTTATCATAAACTATGGAGGATATTTGATATTTGTCAAGTTAGTTTATGAGCATGAGTTATATTCTCATTGTCAATATTTCTAATATCATTTGGTAAATTCTCATTGTCAAAGTGCATATCTTCGTAGAATTTATTCTAGTGATTATTGTGGGTATTCTCGTTTTCATCGTTTGTACTTGCATGAAACTCATTCTAGGGTTTTTCATTCACATGTTGAATTAGATTTTGATCAATCTTTGCATGGCATGTCATTAATTGATAATAGTAGTGATCATGGATCTTCAGTAGAGAAATCTTCATTGCATGATTTGCTATTATTTAATAATTTCTTTCCATTAGAGTTGTTATCATTGCATGATTTTGAGAAAACTATCTTGAATGGAAAGGAATTTGGTATTAGGTTGAAAAGTGATTATCATCGGATTGGATTAGGATATGGTTTACTTACATGTTTAGTTAAATCGTTGGGATTAACTAATGCATTAAATATTTTCTTGTTAAATCATATTTTGCATTATTTCATGGGAAAATTTTTTAATATCTGTTTTGATGATATTCTTATTTTTGTCAATGCTTGGGAAAATTCTTCAGCACTCGTTGAGTTTGTTTGTGATCATCGGCAATATGCTATTGAGTTTTCATCTTGTGAAGTTGGAAGTGACCTTTTTATTCCATTGATGATATTACGTGATTTTAAATTTGTTAATGTCAATGGAAAGAGAAAGGTTAATTTTGTTTTGTAGATTCGAGATGAATTCTTACTTATTGAGGAGAAAACTATGATCGTAGGGTAAATCCATTCGAGCAATGTGTGGAGAGTCTACAAGGAAGTCTTTTGAATATTTTTCTAGTAAACTATACATGTGAATTTGAATTATTTGATTTCTTTGTGATTAGGCAAAAGAAACATGTTGATTTGTTTTATTTTGTGTTTAATCCAGGAATTCAAGTATGTTTGCAATTGCGCCGTTGAAAGTTTTAAAGATTGTTATTTGATCCAGGTGTAATAGAATGGATGTTGGTGCGAATGATCAAGATCATAATAATCATTTTTGATCCGGGTATTCGTCAATGGATATATTTACGGATGGACGAGATTATCAGATTGTCTTTTGATCCAGGAATTCGTGAATGGAAGTTGCTGCAATTTAGCATTGTGGAAGTATTTGGTCTACGTGTGGAAAAGTATCGTGTTGATGTGGACAGGTTCTTGATTAAGGGAGTTCGAAAGTTTAAGTTTCCAAGTTGTGTTATAAGGAGCTTGCAGGATGCCATATCGATTCGAGCATTGCTTGAAAAGAAATATTTACAAGTTGTTCATGTCAATTCGGGAAAGTTGCCAGACGACGAAGTGTTCTTTGCAGGAGTTGGAGTTTTTGATAATTATTTTCATATTCTTACTTGTGATATTGATATTGCTTTTATATGTTATGCGCAAAGTGAGAATTATGATTATGATTTGTTTGATGCTACTAACTTAATTTGTTTTCATGTAGGATCAGATTTGTAGGTAAATCCTTTTCAAGAGGAGGGGATGTTAGATTTGAGGACAAATCCTTTTCAAGAGGAGGGGAATGATACAATCCTGATCAGGCTCACATCAAACCTTAATAACTCAACTTAAGTCCCTGGGATTTATCAAGTGATTTTAAATATTTGGGCTGAAGTTTATTCAAAGATGCTTAAAATGGAGTTCAATTCAAGGCCAATTTTAATTAATTTATATGGCAATTTACATTCTAGCAAATTCGCATGTGGGCAACGGACATTCCAATTCTAATCAGCCAATCACACGGGTTTCCTAGCATATTCAGGACTTAACATTAACATATTAGCTTCCTATATCATGTGGGCCACACAGTTTCCAAGTAAACAACAAGCTGATTTTGTTCTCCACGGATTAATGGGTTCCTAAGAATTAATGAGTTTATAATTCCAAATGGAGGAAGGATTCGGATTTCTAATTCAAATTTGGACGAGAATTTTCTTAATTATTAGGCTATTTTCAGCATGTTTTAGATTCCTACTATAATTAGAATGTTTGATAAGTAGGATTTAATTTCCTTATTGTTTATTAGTTAGGATTTGGTTTTCAAATTAATTTGTTAAGCTAGGATTGTGTTTTCAGTTGATTTTATAATTCCTATTAGGATTAGAATTACTTTTGAGTAGTATAAATAGGGGACATAGATGATGTACTTGATAGACTTCAATCAAATTTATTCAATAAAATTATTTGTGAGATTTTCTCATCTTTTGGTTCTCTGAAAAATTCCTAAGTTAGGTCTTAGTTTTCTTGAGATTCAATTTGACTTATCATACAACAATACATAGTTGTGTGTGGTGTCTTCTACCGTATCAATCGTCGATTGTACCGAGATTACCGCTTACATATAAGCGAGGGGTCAAGGTATCGTTGGTGTTCATTCATCGCAGATTTTCAAGACGAGCAATTGTACCAAGATTACCGTCTACATATAGGCGAGGGGTTAAGGTGTTGTGAGCAACTCACCGTTCAACTTTGCTAGAAACGATCCGGGCGACGACCACCTCACACAAGCGTGTCGTGGAGTCCATCACATATACATAATTGTATCTATTATAAACTGGAAAAAAAATAAATAATTCTTTACGAACGCATATCAATAACCATCAAATCTTTTGCTATCAACCATCAAATACTTAGACAACGTAATCACATAGATAAAGTATAAAATGTTTGTAGATACAAAATGTAATCATCAGAAAACTTTTATCAATTTAGTTATATACATAAACCATCAACCTAACTAGATACAAAACCCTAGGCAGTACAACCCAAAAACTGTATAAGTACATACATGAAAGTAAAAAAATATAAACATAAACTAACTATATCCCCATAACAGGAGTACCAACATCATTATCGCCATCTATCGTGCTACTGTCAGTCCCATCATCGGTCCCACCCTCAATAGCATCATCAACATTAACTCGGCGGTCCTCACCAACTCTTCGGGGGCACTCGCCAGCTCCTCCATGGTCATCGCCTTCGTCGCTGCCTCCACCCCTACACGAGGCTTATCAATAAGACCCTACAAAATTAAAATATTAATTACGAAGTCTAAAAGAGAGTATATTTAAATAATTCTTCTAAGTGTTCTTTAATATATGTAAGTTAGGCAAATGAGCGGATAACTTGGCCTCCAAATCTCTGAATCGAGTCCAATAAGTTGTAACGTGTTTCAAATATCTATGAGATGTTATGTCTATAGTTTCATGTCGTTTCGACGCCCGGGGCGAGTTTTGATCTATATTTTGCTAAGTATTCTTTAATATATGCAAGTTCTGCAAACGAGCTGATAACTCGGTCTCCGGATCTCGGAATCGAGTCCCATAAGTTATAACATGTTCCAAATATCTATGAGATGTTATGTCTATGGTTTCATGTCGTTTCGAAGCTCGGGGCAGGTTTTGGTTTCTTTTTCGTATATTTTTTTAAGTTTTCTTTAAGTTATAAAAGTAAGACAAACGAGCTGATAACTCGGCCTCCGGATCTCGGAATCGAGTCCCGTAAGTTGTAACATGTTCTAAATATCTATGAAGTATTATGTCTATGGTTTCGTGTCGTTTTGATACCCGGGACGAGTTTTGGTCTCTTTGTCGTATATTTTTTTAAGTTTTATTTAAGTTATAAAAGTAAGGCAAACGAGCTGATAACTTGGCCTCTAAATCTCATAATCGAGTCCCGTAAGTTATAACATGTTCCAAATATCTATGAGGTGTTATATCTATGGTTTCGTATCGTTTCGACGTCTAGGACGTGTTTTGGTCTATAATATGCTAATTAAAAAAATTTGGAATCGTAAATATTATAATTAGTAATAATATTTTTAAATAATTTATAATTTGACCATTATATTGATTAAAATTAAATAAATTTATATTAATTTAAATTTAAAAATATCTCAAACTAACTTCAAAAAATTTATAATAATTTTTAAAGACTATTCCTATGAATATAGTCATTTATCAAGGTTATCCTAAAATAATAAGTACCATTTATTTCAAAGTATAAAATTAATATTAATATTTTAAAAGTAAAAATGAAATATTTTTGAATTCAAAGTTAATATATGCTCATTCAATTTTTGACAATATATTTATGAATTATATTATAAACTATGTAAATAATACTATCTCAATTATGAGATTTGTTAATTATTTTCAAAGTGTAAATGTATCATGTCATTATTAAATTTTAAAATTTAGCCTAAAAAAAATAATGTGCGATATTTTTAATTATATAATTCTTATAATTTGTTGGTTAAAAACAATATTGTAAATGTAAATTAAGTGATTTTTTTTAATTGTGTATATATATGGTTTTTTCTAAAGAAGTAAGTATATATATAGCGTTGACACATTTGAAAATTCTATGAATTTATCACATCCTTGATTTATATGTAAAATCTATATTTGCCATAACAAATGATCAAACACAAATTATGCAGTTATATATGTTCAAGAGTAACAATTTCTGCAAACAAGTAATTAGGCATAACTTGTAAGCTAAAGATGATAGTCTAGTAGTAAGTTAAATATCACAAGTTGTAAGACAAATATGATAGTTATTTCCAAATTTAGGCATTAACAAAATCAGAATAAACACAAATCTACCTGAAAAAAGAAAATAAATTTTTTCTAAATTTCTCTCATGACCTCTTTTATGTTTCTTACTCGCCGTAGAATAAAATGTATTGACTTCTAATAATATAAGTTCTAAAAAAGTTGAACATAAATTGTCTAGCTAGTTTACTTGAACAAAATTCTATACTACTTAAAGCTTGTGTTTTTTCAAGGCTTACGAGGCTCGTTACAAGACGTTCAACGCTAATCAACGTAACAATAAAGACAACATCAACAATGACCAACAAGCTCCATCAATAAAGATAACATAACATAATAGAGATCTAGATATAGACAGATCACTCGTCGACGACCGGTCGGCTAGCTCTCTCCCCACAATTCCGTCATAAACACACCCCACATCTTAACTACATGTAGACTCCACCACCACGACCCCCGCCCCTCTCCGCCATCGCTACCATATATAGACAAGATAAATACAGAGATAAAAAAAATCACTGCATGCGAAACAAAATGGCTTCAAAATCTTCCAAACAAAGCGAAGGCGGAGGAAAAGCCACAACAATCACCGCCATCCACCCAAATATCATTGAAACCCACATTTTCACCCGAATAGACACCCAAACTCTTGCCTCCGTCGCCTGCACGTCCCGAATGTTCGAAGGATTGTGTAGAAAAGATTGGATCTGGAGTGACATATGTAACTCCACGTGGCTCTCAACCAAACATTCACTTGTTCGTGACACCATATCCATCTTCCCCGGCGGCTATCACTCTTTCTTCTCCGACTCCTTCCCCGTCCTCCACCCCGGCCACCACAAATTCCTGGGCAATGGTCTCTGCAGTCGAATGCAGAAGCTGCACTCGACTGCAACTACAGCTGAGCTAATAATCTCAGCTGTGGACATTGATGTGATAAAAATATGTAACTGCAAGTGCACAGTGTCAAATTGAAGAACTGGCAAGTACAGGTCGAACCCACAGAGACTAGATTAATTTTAATGTATCCTTAATATCTATTTTAGGCGAATCAGAAATAAAGATTGAGAATCAATTAACTATAATTAAGCTAACTAATAATAAGGAAGCAATCTAGGAATCCGAATCCATTAAATAATAAACATAACAAGTAATTCAATCTCTTCTATTTTTATAACTTAATTATGATTTTGATCTCCCTTCCCTTAAATTTAGTAATTTTAAAATTAACGTGGGCAAGCATAGACTATGAAAATTTAAGGATTAACTATAACCCATCAAAACTTCTTTGAGCAAGCATGGATTATGAAAAACTCATATCTTAACAATAATCTATCAAAACCTCTTAATTAATTTAAAATCACATAAGAACTATAAAACGAAGGTATTTCAATAACGAAACATGAAGGCGAAATCAATTAAACATAAAAGCATAAATAATAGAAAAGATAAAAAAATATTATCATGAATAATTATTTAATTTCATCTTCATCCTAGATTAAAGAAATTAACTAGACATGAAAATAAATAAACTAACTAAAATAAAGAAGAAGTAGAAAATTAAAAATAAAATAAAATAAACTCCCTTTAATTAACGATCCTCCAACAAGCGTACAATGAAAAATAATTTAATTTACTCCTACTCCTAACCTAAACTAATCCCTCTTCTCTCTAAAACAAGAGACCTATTTATAGGGAAAATAAATTTGTGCCCTAATTTACATTCATTGAACTTGGCCTCTTTTATTCCCTTTTTGATTTCAATCTCTGCATGGTAATCTCTCAAGAGTCCTTTTCCATATAGGTTTCAACTTCTTAGTGGCAATCAACTTCTCAAAAATATCTTCTAGATTGACTTTCCTTTCTCTCACTGGATTTGACTTGCACATCAAGATTGTCCCACATCCTTCCTTTTCCTTGTAGAATTCTTCTTGAATATTTCCTTACATAAATAAGAACATTAAATACTGCTTGATCACCAAGATTTTGACTTTATCACAACAAAATATAAAATCCTACAAAATAAAATAAAACATATTAATTTAATAAACTAATATAATTAAAAGGACAAAATTAGGGATAATAAAATGTATGAATCATGTGTTTATCAGACATACACTACAAAAATGAGCTTGTACTTTCCAAAGTTGACCTGACCAACGCTTGCACGGATAATTTCCTTAATTCAACTTTTCGGATCAAGTTACTTGACCCAAAAGAGTCCATTATGATACTAGGTGCATTTGAAGGTGATGAGGACATGTATTTTTCAGATCCGAAAGAATACATGACCTTAAGTTGGATTATAATTGATCCAGCTTTAAAGCGAGCAGCTAATGTGTCCAGCTTGCGGCCGGTTTCAGTCCGGCCGCATTGGATTGGTGGTGATATAGAAGTAAAGTATGCAGCTATGGTGGCCGGTGATTGTCGGGGTGGCATGAGTAAGTTGGTTGAATGTAGAATAGTGGCTATGCTTGGGTGGAAGGAAGAGAGGGAATTGGAGGTCAGGGGTAAAATTGGAAGTGCAGGATATGGATGGTAAGCGGTTGAGTGGGAAGGACAGTTTGGGAATTTTGCAGGAGGCCATGCAGAGTGGGAGGAGAAAGAAGGGAAAAATAGGAGAGGAAACTGAAAGGTATAGAAAGTATGTGGAGATGAAGAGAGAGAGAAGGGAGGGGGAAAAAAGAAGAGAAAGGAGGCTCAAAATGGTTCTTACAATGTTTCGAGCCCCATCTACCATTTTTCTAGTTTTGGTTTTCCTGGCTTCTTGGGCGTTTGTTGTGCTAAGTTCACACAGAAAAACATTATAGCATTATTGAATATGAATTCTGATTATCTATCCCAATTGTTATCTTAATTTTAATAATAATGGAACAGAAGATCTTGACTAATAAAATATGGATAAAATTTTTGGGTTTGTGTATGTTTATTTTTGACTTAATCACTAAAAAACGAATGAACTAATTTAGTGCTTTTTTTCAAAAAAAAAAACCAATGAACTTTGTTTTTTTTTTTTTTCAAAAAACCTATCAACTTTG
The DNA here is from genome assembly GCA_034770075.1 of Aralia elata. NCBI lineage: Eukaryota > Viridiplantae > Streptophyta > Magnoliopsida > Apiales > Araliaceae > Aralia > Aralia elata. Next base: position 45,433,343 of record CM068381.1, on the reverse strand, counting down.
TTTTAATTTTCAATTAAATCAATGTCGATGTCTTAAAAAGGGTAACAACAATAACCATAGCTAACTATTGACCACGTGTTTTTTACATATGGTAATTGTATTTTTTTTTATAATTTATTGTTAACATCATATTAAGTTATTTTAACTAAATAAAAACAACCTAAACCTATAACTAATCATTTTATTTAATTAAAAATGACTTAAAAAAATAATTTTGTTTTCTAATTTGAACTTTAATTAATTAAAATGGCTAATTACATTTTTAAGTCAATTTGATGACGGTTCAATACTATATGGGTGTTTTTAATGTTAATCAAACTAAATTAATTAACTAATTTAATTAAATAAAACGGCTAGTTTCATTTTTAAGTCATTATTAATAAAATAAAATGGCTAGTTATATTTTAAATTATTTTAAATTTATTTAAAATAATTTAATATGATGTTAATAATAAATCATAAAAATAAAAAAAATCAATTGCCACATGTAAAGACACCTCATCAATAATTAACTTTGGTCAGAGGTTTGGTCAAATTTTGGTTATTGTTATTACCTTTATAAGACATCGTTGGTTTAATTAAAAAAATTCATAGGTTTTTTTGAAAAAAAAAACATTAGAGTTCATTGGTTTTTTGGTGATTATGTGTTTATTTTTTTATGTATTATTTCAAGTGATTCGGTCATTCTCATATAGTTTTGATTTTTTCTAGTGTCTTTGTTCTAAATTTACAGATACATTTATAAAATAATGAATTTTAAGAATAATTTTATATTCTCGGATATATCCATAATTATTAGTTAAGAATTTAGTAGTGATACTATCATTTTTCATCTGTTTCTAGTCTTAGGACTACTTTTACTGTTATTCTTCAAGAAACGTAGATTCCTTCTTTAAAATGCGTGTACTCCTTCATTTTCTTCCTCATTCACTTAGAAACCCAAAACATATAGATTCTCTAAGGTCTTGATCTTGGAACAAGCACTCAATTCATCACACACTCTAGAAGAATACCTAACTTTACCCTTTTGTTTTAAAAAGATTGTTTATGAGTTTAAAATTTTGTTTCTCAAATAAGCAGATTTTCACAATTGTAGCACAATTATATCAGTTTCCAAGATATATGATAATAATAATGTAAGTTCAGATATTGCAAGATGTATAAACCAATGATCAAAACAGATATAACAGTTTATAAGTTTAGGATTAAGTTGGTTTAATACTTATCACTCTCAACGAAAGGACTATATATTAACTCTTTGTTTTATACACAAGGCTAATTTTTCTTGTAAGGATCAAGACAAAGCTGGTTACACTAAAGATAGTCGGGGTAACCAATCTTAAGGATTAAATTGACCTATATCACTTTCTCAAATTCTTAAGTATAAATTGGTTATTAGAGCTTGAAAATTGATCATTAATTTCTCACTTTAATTCTTTGAAAGGACAATATATAAAAACTTGATTAATATATAAGAGCAAAAACTAACTTGGATAAGCACAAATAAAAATAAATCCAAGTGATAGTGCTTTGTACTATAAGTGTTTAATATTAATGTATAAACAATTAATATCACATATATTAAACACTAAGTAAATATAAAACGTAAATGTGAATACTAATGTATGTGTGAAGCTTGTGTTTTGTGAGTAAATATTAAATGAAAATCAAGTGAATATTTCTTGCACTCTTACTAATTTCTTTAATCTCCCTTGGAACCTAGTTTGTAAGAGATTTGAGAGTAGCGAGAATACGAGAGAATTTTTCTTGAAGCTAGATTAGTAAATGAAGTAAAGAATAGTAGGACTTTTTATAGTCAAAATATAAAGGAATGGATGACTAGGATATAATTTTGAAAAATTTGATCCATGCAAGGGCTATCAATTAACCTTGTTAAAATAGTTTTGCACTTTTATTCCAATGATGTCCCTTATTGACCGGATATTAAAGAGAAAGGGATCAATAGAGCACTTTTCCACACGTATCACAAACTTTAGAATAATATTTCATTATAAGTCACAAAAAACAAAAAAATTCATAATTCCATACAGAATAACAATCTTAATAGTAAGTAAGTTAAAAGTAAAAGAATCAATATTATAACGAAAGTAAGAAAGAAAAAAATTATAATAGTAAGAAAATAAGAAATAAAAAATACCAGCGTATACAAAACAGATAACTGCTTACATGGCCGGTCCATACATTAAGCCAATTAAGCAATGGCTTAAGGCCCCCCAATTAAAAAAGCCCCCAAAATTTTAATAATTCATATGTAGATTTACTAAGTAATCATTTTATAAGAAAAAATTTCTTGAATTTTTATCAATTAACCAATATGGGACTTAAAGACTTTTTATAAAGAAAACTTATTTCAACTTTTATCATCTAACCAATGTGGGATTTAGAGACAATAACAATAACAAAGGCATTTTAATGTATTTTTTGGTTCAAATGTCCCACATCGAAACCACAAGAAACTTAAGTTTAACAATAAGCTATAAGAATGAAAGGCTTTTTAGTTAAAATGAAATTTTGTTTCGAAGTCCCATAAGAAACTTAAATTTAACAATAAGTTATAAGAATATGAGGCCTTTTGGCTATAAAAATGAGAGACATTTTAGTTCAAATGTATTAATAAACTATAAGAATGAGAGGCCTTTGAGTTCAAATGTATTTTTGTTTTAAAGTTCCACAAGAAACAAGAAACGTGAGTTTAACAATAAGCTATAAGTTAAGAGGCCTTTTGGCTATAAGAATGAGAGGTCTTTTGGTTCAAATGTATTTTTATTTCAAAGTCTCATTTCATCTAATATACATCTATTGTCTTACCTTGGTTTTATAAGTAGAAGAGAGTTCAAGATTAATATAACCAATGTGGGACTTAGAAACAACTAAACCTTCATTTGATATTCCTTTTATAAAAAAAAATTCTTTTAACTTTTATCATCTAACCAATGTGGGACTTAAAACAATAACAAAGACATTTTACACATGTAATTTTTGTTTCAAATGTCCCACATCGACACTACAAGAAACATAAGTTTAACAATAAGCTATAAGAATGATAGGCCTTTTGGTTCAAATGTATTTTTGTTTCAAAGTCTCACATCGTCTAATATACATCTCTTGTTTTATCTTTGTTTTATAAGTAGAAGAGAGTTCAAGATTAATTTTTGTAAGTAAATATATTGGCTTGGGTCTAGTCTTTGTTGGCTTCGGTCTGAAGGCTTTAACGAGCCACATTATTGTACTAAGTTTGGCCTACCAATTGAATGGTTAAAAAAGGCCCCAATTTGAAATTTGGCTTAAGGCCTCCAAAAAGTTTGGACCGACCCTGACTGCTTACTTGATGAAAAATAAAAATAGTATAAGAATCCAGAGTGCTATGTGAAGATTGTGATCTCGTCACGTAAATAAGAGATTAAGATAAATTTAAAATGTCATAGAACATGAGTGCCGGAAGGATTACAGATGAGTTTTTATTATTAGTATTTATTTAGAAATTAATATTTTCAGAAGTAAAAGTGATAATTTTACAAACAAAATTTTACATGAATAATAAATAGGTTACACACTTCATACAAGAGGAATTTTACGAAAATATCAAATTATTTTTGTAAAAATATATGTCAATTATTATTATTTTTATTTTGATAATAAGAGAGAGAAAGTGTTAGATGAAAACTAACAGGGGTGAAAATGAAAAGATAGACCGTGTGTGAAGTGAGTTGTTATTTTACGGTGTAATTTTTTTCTCTTATCGTTATCTTATCGATTTTAATAAAAGTCTAACTTATTGTAAATTTTGACCCAATATTATTAAAAATAACTGTTTCAATGCCTCACGCTTATAAGAGATACTGCATTAATTTTAACTATCAAAAGCCTTTCCACTTTATAATATAAATAAATAGATAATAGAAGTTATTTATGTAGTAGAGACCCTTCTTCAAAAAGTGACTTTCAAAATATTTATATTTATGATTCCATGATGAGATACGAAAAAAAGAAAACTATTTGATATTTATATTATTTAAGGAGAGGAAAAGTAGTTGGACTATTTTAGTGTCCTCACTTTATAATTTCAATTATATCCACCCTTTTAAATTTAATTTTCTTTTTCATGATTATTAACGTAATTTAAGATATTTTTTGTGGCCTATTATCCATCCACTTTCTTATTTTTCTCTCCATTTATTCCTTTAACTTCCTTAAGTAGTAATTTTTTTGCAATTTTGATTTTTATCTCATACAATTCCACACTAATTTTAGTGTGCACACATATTATTTAATTTGTGTGCCCAGATACTAGTATAATTAAAACTCAATGATAAATGACGTTATCTGATATACACATTTTTTATACATTTTTAATATTCTCATCTTTATTATTTTATATGTTTATTTTATTTAACTAATGCATTTTATTTGGTTTTGTAGAATTTATCTTATTTATCTTGATGAATAAGTAAAAGATAATTGTTTCAGATTTTAAAAATAGAAAAGGACTCTTGAAAAATTACTATGTAGAGGTTGAAGTCAAGAATGAAAGAAAAGAATAAAAAGAAAATAAAATATACCAAGTTCAATGAATCTAAATTAGAGCACAAATTATTTTTCCTATAAATAAGTCTCTTTTTTAGAGAGAGGGGGTACCACTTTTTCTTTTCTTTTCCTTAGTTTTTTCCCAGTGCAGAAGGGAGTGAAATATTTAGCAATTGAGAGCTTTTGTCTTTCCTCTTATTCCATTCATGTGTGGTACTAGTGTCACGGAGTATTTGTATCTTTATTTTATTGATCTAATAAAAATTCTCTTTTTAATTATTGTTCTTATTTCATGCAACCTGTACTATTAGTTTTTAATTCTATAGCTAGCTAAATTTCTAATACTTAGGATGATGATGAAGTTGGGTATTACATATTAATAGTTTCTTTTCGTTCTGAAATTAGTACCTAATTATTTCCGTCTTCATATTTACCTTCGCACAAATTGCATATGATTCTTATATTGATTACGAGATTTTGATAAGTTATAGTTAATCTGTAAATTTTTCATAACTTATGTTTGTCCATATTAATTATGTGAATCATTATTTTTAAAGGGAAGGGAAAATAATTTGAGAGTTAATTTAGAAAATAAAAAATTATTTATTATATTAATATTTAGTGGATTCGGATTCCTTGATAATTTTTCTCATTACTAGTTTTCATTATTAATTTTTTAGTTTGCATAATTTACTTGTTAATCATCTCCACCATATTTATTTCTAATTTGCCTAAAATATTAATTAAGGATATATTAAAGAATTGATCTAGTCTCTGTGATTCGACCTGCACATGTCAAAGTTACGATAGACGTTGTGCACTTGCAGTATATAATTTTATCACATTACTATCCAAAAAATAAAGAGAATATACCAAAATGAAACTCAATAATAATTAGAAAATTAATATTTTTATATATTTTTTTGATATTTTTATATGATTTTTTATTATATAAATATAAAATAAATATCACCATTACGCAAGAAAAAATCATATAAAAATATTAAAACTATACGTGGAAATATCATTACCTAATAATTAACAATTCCAAAGTTCCAAGACCCTTGCGGCTTACTTCGTGGTCTTGCTTTTCACAACTTCAGCGTCAATCATCGTTACACACCCCGAAATGGCCATGCATTAGCGCTATCTATAAATAGACCAACATACTCATAACTACCAACAGACTAGTACACTTAATTAAGATTTGTAGCTTCTTTTCCTATTGCATCCACGGATTTAAATTTCCTTTTACGTCTCTTTTCTTGTTTACCGTCTCATTTCAAGTATTGTTTTTTATTTAATTACAAAACACTTATAAATAAATAAATAAAAATTATGTGGCATTAACATCATAAAAGAGTGAGATAGATAAGGTATTAATAGATTGTACTGTACAATTCATTAATACGTTATTTACATAAATGAGATTATTTTTTCTAAACATTTTTCTATTAAACATAGTCTTAAATTTTAGTTTTGATTTTGGTAAAATTTCGAATGAGTCTATCATTCTCTTGATTGTATCTTATTTTGAAAACTGGACCTTTCGACCGTTTTTAATAGAAACTTATGATTTTAATCCATGTATCTACTGATTTTAGTACTTAATTAGTAGCTTTGTTATTTTTATCATTCCAACGTTTACCTTTAAATAGAAGAACGTAGGAGTCCAGCCACTTCAGCTATTACATTTTACTTTTAATTTTGATTAAAAAATCAAACTAAGTCAATTTTGTGAGAGAGAAGGAGCTGTTTCCTCTGTTCAAAAAGTAAAAATTATAGAATTATAAATGATAATTTATATTCTCAAACGTACTTTTAATATTTGTTAAGAATTTAAAAATATTAATATAATATCAGAAATAATAGTAAAATGTAAGAGCACTGCCATGGCACATGGAATGGCAGAATGCCATGAGTTGACATAGGACAATAATGCGTAGGCCATCTAGGCATTTTGCGACGTGCCAATTTTCTGGACATCACAACTTTTTCTATAAAAAAAAGTAATGATAAATTGTTATAAAATATGATATAAATTTAGTAGATGTCTAAGGTGAATTCTTTTACCTTCTAATATGATATTTTAGTGAAAATCATTTACCTTTCAATATGACTCTTGAGCTCCCAAATGTTGATATGCATATGCCTATAAATAGAAGCATGATGAAGAGAATGAAATACACATATATTGAATGCTCTCTTATTTTCCTTTACTTATTATTATTCTTATTACTCTCTTTATTAAGTATATGGTATGAGTATAATTATATAATTTTATTATACTTAGTAAGTTTTATAATACGTTATCAACACGAATTGTTCTTCATTTTCATCTTGAAGCAAATAATCATATTTGGTTTAAGTAGTAAGTATGTTCTTCGCTCTTCATGTCATCTTTTGGCACTCAAAGTAGTAATAATTAGAGTATATGTACTGAATATATCTTCTTACGTTCAACTTTGCGTAGCATATTCTTTGCGCATACATTCTGTCTCTCTCTCTCTCTCTCTCTATATATATATATATATACACACATATATGTTTTTAGTTGTGTGTGTAGTATTTTATGAAAAAAATTGTTATATGTTTTTAGTTGTGTGTGTAGTATTTTATGAAAAAAATTGTCATGTATTTGTGCGGTGCTGCTACGTAGAACTTTTACAGTACGAATACATATGCAGAAGGCTTTTTATACTCATATAATCACATTACATTTTTTTAAAAATTATTATTAGCATGTTGAGACCTTTATTACACTTGTCACTATTAGTGTGTTACTTAGAATGGCACTGTTCTATTGGCACATTCATACAGTGTATATCATGTGAGTATTATTATGTTAATTAGCTATGTCACTTTACAAGTGTAATTGTGCAGGAATTCTTACCTTTTATCTAACATTTGTTTTAGTTATCAGTAGTGTTAGTGTGCTATCTATTCTAATAAACCTAATATTTATTCAATATTTATTCTCATAAACCAAATTTCTAATAATTTTTTTGATAAGACTTTTTTTATGAAATTACAATGACAAACCTTGCCAAACTTGAGTTTGTGGCACTTGATATTACGGGAAAGAATTATTTGTCATGGATCTTCGATGCCGAAATTCATCTAGATGTCATGGGTCTTGGAGACACCATTAAAGATGGTACTGAAACATTTAGTCAAAACAAGGCGAAAGCCATGATTTTCTTACGTCATCATCTTCATGAGAAATTGAAATTAGAGTATCTCACAATAAAAGATCCTCTTGTTCTTTGAAAAAATTTGAAAGAAAGTTATGACCATCAAAAGACAGTTATTCTCCCAAAAACTCGTTATGAGTGGATACATTTACGATTGTAGGATTTTAAATCAATAAGTGAATATAATTTTGTAATGTTTAAAACCAGTTCTAAATTGAAATTATGTGGAGATAATATCACTGATGTTAGAAAAAATATTCTCCACTTTTTATACCTCAAATGTGCTCCTGCAGCAACAATATAGAGAATGAGATTTTAAAAAATACTCTGAACTGATTTCATGTCTCCTTGTGGTTGAACAAAATAATGAACTTTTAATAAAAAAAATCACGAATCACGACTGACTGGTTCAGCTCCATTCCCTGAAGTGAATGCTACGAGATATAATAATCGTGGTCGTGGTCGTGGACGTGGCCATGGGCGAGGACGATTTAATTACCGCAATTATGATGGTCGTAATTTGTCAAATTCTAACAAACCTTCACAAAATTAGGAGAAAAAGGAAAAGGTGAAGAATATACATAACAGAAATACCGATACCAAGAAGGAAGAAAATATCTGTTATCGATGTGGAATGAAAGGACATTGGTCTCGTACCTGTCGTACGGCCAAACATCATGTTGATTTATATCAGTCCTCATTGAAAGGAAATAGGAAGAACATAGAAATAAATTTTTCTCACCCACATCAAGATAATAATGATATTTATTCTGACCCTTTTGATATGACGCACCTTGACGTTGCTGATTTTTTTGAGCAAAATAATGAGAAAATTGATATTTCTTGTAATGATAATAATTAGTTTAGATTTCTGTCAATCCTTTAAGTGTGTTCCTTTTATGCTAATATATTTCTATGTATTTTGTTTTCTTCTATTCATGTTGGCTTGTTTAATGTAAAAGATTGTATTATAATAATATCTTATTATGAACTTATTATATATTTATTCTTTTTCGTGAAGAAAATATGGGTTTGCATCATGTTATAAATGAGACCAATATCAGTGGTGGTGATATATGCTTAGCAAATAGTGCAACGACGCATACCATTCTCAAGCATAAGCAATATTTTTCAAATCTAAGAATGATGAAAGTAAAAGTGAATACAATATCAGCTTCAACAGGCTTGATAGAAGGCTCTGGAAGAGCCAATATAATACTTCCTTGTGGAACAAAATTTATTATTAATAATGCTTTGTTCTTTACTAAGTCAAGAAGAAATTTGCTAAGTTTCAAAGATATACGACTCAACGGGTACCATATTGAGACTGTCAATGACAATGATATAGAATATCTTTACATTGTATCAAATGTCTCTACTGAAAAATAAATATTAAAAAAATTACTTGTTTTATCTTCAGGATTGTACTACACAAATATTAGTACAATTGAAGTCAATGCAATAATGAACCAGAAGTTCAATAAACCAACTAATTTTATTATTTGACATGATCAGTTGGGTCATCCTGGATCAATAATGAGGCGAAGAATTATTGAGAATTCACATGGCCATACATTGAAGAACCAGAAGATTCTTCAATTTAAGGAATTCACGTGTGTTGCTTGTTCTCAAGGCAAATTGATCATTAGACTATCACCAGCTAAAGTTGGGATTGAATTCCCAAGATTTTTAGAACATATTCAAGGAGATATTTGTGGGCCTATTCACCCACTATGTGGACCATTCAGATATTTTATGGTTTTAATTGATGCATCTACAAGGTGGTCACATGTGTGTTTATTATCAACTCGCAACCTAGCATTTGCAAGATTACTTGCTCAAATTATTAGATTACGAGCACAATTTTCAGATCATATAATCAAGACTATTCGTCTTGACAATGCTGGTGAATTTACATCCCAAGCATTTAATGATTATTGCATGTCACTTGGGATAAACAATGAACATCCTGTTGTCCATATTCATACTCAGAATGGTCTTGCTGAATCATTTATTTAACGTCTCCAGTTAATTGCAAGACCATTGCTCATGAGAACAAAACTTCCTGTCTATATTTGGGGGCATGTTATTTTACATGTAGTAGCACTTATACGAATTAGCCCAACATCATATCACAAATTCTCCCCATTACAATTGGTTTTGGGTCATGAGCCAAATATTTCCCATCTAAAGATATTTGGTTGCGCGGTATATGTTCCAATTTATCCGCAACAACGTACAAAAATGAGTCCTCAAAGAAGGTTGGGAATATATATTGGGTTTGAATCCCCATCGATAATTAAATATCTTGAACCCTTAACAAGTGATTCATTTACGGCATGATTTGCCGATTGTCGTTTTAATGAAACTATGTTTCCAACATTATGGGGAGAAATCGAACAATTGGATAAAGATATTACATGGAATGCATTATCATTATTGAACTTTGATCCTCGTACAAAATAATGCGAACAAGAAGTTCAAAATATACTTCGTTTGCAAGATATAGCAAATCAGCTACCGAATGCATTCGTTGACTCAAAAGGAGTAACCAAATCTCATATACCAGTTATAAATGCTCCAGCCCGGATTGAAGTTCCAATAGGACAATCCGCAAAAATTATAGCAAATGAGTCTAAGGCACACCAGAAGCGTGGTAGATCACCAATCGGTTCAAAAGACAAAAATTCTCGAAAAAAGAAAGGAGCAAATAATCAAGTTGGCATTATTGAGAAGGAAAATACTCATGAGGATATTGACATAGCTAATCATAAAACCCCAGAAGAGGTTCAGGTACTTAAAAATAGTAAAAATGAGGAGATCTCGATAAGTTATGTCTCTACAAAGAAAAGATGGAACCGAAATGAGATAGTTGTCGACAATATTTTTTCTTATAATATATCGCTTGATATTATTAATGAAAACGAGGATCTTAAGCCTAAATCCGTCGAAGAATGTAGATTCAGAAATGATTGGCCAAAATAGAAAGAAGCAATACAAGCAGAATTAAATTCACTTGCAAAACATGAAGTTTTTGGATCTGTAGTCCAAACTCCTGAAGGAGTAAAACCAGTTGGGTATAAATGGGTATTTGTGCGAAAAAGAAATGAGAAAAATGAAATCGTAAGATATAAGGCACGACTTGTGGCACAAGGGTTTTCACAAAGACTTGACATTGATTACAATGAAACATATTCTCCTGTGGTAGATGTAATTACATTTCGGTATCTTATTAGCCTGACAACTCATGAAAAACTAGATATGTGTCTAATGGATGTCGTTACCGCCTATTTATATGGGTCAATTGATAATGATGTTATATGAAAATCCCTGAAGGATTTAAAATGCTTGAAGCATATAATTCAAATCCCCGAGAAGTTTACTCAATCAAATTGCAAAGGTCCTTATATGGGTTAAAGCAATCAGGACGCATGTGGTATAATCGTCTTAGTAAATATTTATTGAAAGAAGGGTACAATAATAATCCTATATGCCCATGTGTTTTTATAAAAGAAGTTGGAATCCGATTTTGCTATTATTGATGTGTATGTTGATGATTTAAATATTATTGGAACTCATGGAGAGATACCAAAGACAGTAAATTATTTAAAGAAAGAATTTGAGATGAAAGATTGGGAAAAACAAAATTTTGTCTCGGCCTGTAGATCGAGCATTTAGCGGATAAAATTCCCATTCATCAGTCAACTTACATAGAGAAGGTCCTTAAAAGATTTTATATGGATAAAGCACATCCATTGAGTACCCCCAATGGTTGTTCGATCACTTGATGTGAAAAAATAACCTTTTTAGACCTCGTGAAGATAACGAAGAATTACTTGGTCCTGAAGTACCATACCTCAGTGCAATTGGTGCATTAATATATCTTGCTAATAATACACGACCAGATATATCATTCTCTATGAATTTGCTAGCAAGATATAGTTCTTTTTCCTACTCGGAGACATTGGAATGGAGTTAAACATATTTTTCGTTATCTACGAGGAACTATGGGTATGGGCTTATTTTATTCAAATAATGATAATCATGAATTAGTCAGATATGCTGATGCAAGATATTTATGTGATCCACATAAAGGTCGATCTCAAACAGATTATCTCTTTATGTGTGGTAATACTGCTATATCATAGAAATCTACAAAGCAAACATTAGTCGTCACGTCATCTAATCATGGTGAAATAATTGCAATCCATGAAGCAAGCCGAAAATGTGTGTGGTTGAGATCAATGACTCAACATATTCGTGAAACATGTGGTTGATTCTCCAGCAAAGGAACTCCAACCATTCTATATGAAGACAAGGTTGCATGCATAGTTCAATTAAAGGGAGAATACATCAAAGGAAATAGAACGAAGCACATCTCACCGAAATTCTTTTTCACACATGACCTTGATAAGTGTGGTGACATTGATGTTCAACAAATTCGCTCAAAAGATAATTTAACAGATTTGTTCACCAAAGCATTGCCAACTACAACATTTGAAAGATTGTGACGCAATATTGAAATGCAACAACTTAATGTCTCAAGGTGATACATTCATGAGGGGGAGCTAATACGCACTGCACTCTTTTTTCTTTAACCAAGTTTTTTTCTCATTGGGTTTTTCCTCGTAAGGTTTTTAATGAGGCAGTTCTTAACGCGCATGGCTATACCATAGACATCCAATGGGGAGTGTTATAAAATATGATATAAATTTAGTGGATGTCTAAGGTGAATTCTTTCACCTTCCAATACGATATTTTAGTGAAAATCCTTCACCTTCCAATATGACCCTTGAGCTCTCAAATGTTGATATACATATGTCTATAAATAGAAGTATGATGAAGAGAATGAAATACACATATATTGAATGCTCTCTTATTTTCCTTTACTTATTATTATTCTTATTACTCTCTTTATTAAGTATATGGTATGAGTATAATTATATAATTTTATTATACTTAGTAAGTTTTATAATATAAATTAAAATTTATATGCCATTTTATAATCTTAAATATATATACATATATATATATATATATTAATTTCATAAATGGTTAAAAAAAATTGTCTTTAATTTTAGCAAGACAAAAAGAGAGACACGAGACATATATAAAACTCACTAATTAGAGCCCTAGCAATACGCATGTTACTGTGTTAGAATCTGAAAGGATTTTATGTTGTGATTTAACTATTTCAGCTATTCTTTTCAAAATCTGAGGAAGTATTATACCTTACTTTTTAATAACAGAAATACAATTTAACTTTTAATATTAAATGACGGTATATTAAATTTTAAATTGATATAAATTTATTTAATTTTAGTTAATATAATTATTATAGTTGTATAATATACAACAAATACTATTAATCACAAAATTTATTTCATTTTAAACTTTTATAAGTCATAACAGTTATAAAATTTAATACATCGTCGTTTGATCTCAAAAGTCAAATTATATTTTTAATTTTAGAACTGAGGTAATACTCTCTCCTTTCCATAATATATGACTTTTAAGACATGATCACACATATTAAGAAATTCGATTAATTTTAATATTAAGTAATTAATGTTGGTTTGAATTTTATTATTATCCATGCACTAATTAATTAGTCTTCCTACTCTCTCCTAATTGTTTTACTTTTTTGAGATAAAGTAAAAAAGAATTAATTTTTCTCTTAAATATATATAAAATATCTTATATTATAAAAAAATATTTTAAACCGATTTATATAATGAAAATAAGGGAATATTAAATATTCTATACGTGCACTTTGCTGGTCCCTCGTTAAATATCCTAGGAAAAAATTAATACTATTATTACAATAATCAAACTTCTAGAAAAGAGGATGCGGGACATGAATATCTATGAATATTGCATATGATAAACAATTATAAACTCTTTCAGATTTAAATTATCAGTGGGATTACTCAACTTCACTGAAGAAAATTTGAATAATTTTTAGTTAGATGTCATGTACTTAGGATTACAGATCTTACTATGATACTTATGTCAAATATTTTTGTTCCTTTTCATTTGTCATTTATAAATTTTAAAAAAGTATTAAATATTTAATTTTTTATATTATCTTTTATGATTAAGAGTTAATTTATTGTTTTTCATCTCTCCAATAAATTTTAAAATGTTAATATTAAAATTTTATACTTAATTTAATTAATTAGACAAAATATTAATTACATTTCTTAATCTATGTGCATAACCTTAAAACGTTAATTATAAAGGAACGGAAGGAGTAACTTTTGTGGCTGAATAATTTTATGTGTGGACATGTTAGAATTCGCTAAACTCATTATGAGAAAATGTTTTATCTAACTGGTAGGATTTATTTAGTTAACACTTATCTTTCAAAATCGATTAACTACTTAATCGAAACTGGTTAGACAATTATAGAGAAGAAGGACCTAAAGAGAAGAAGGACCTACCTCTCTATAGGTCTTTTTATCTTTGACTAAGGACTTTAATGTTAAACACTTGATTTGTTGGCTAACTGATTCTAATTGTTTACTGGTTGATTTATAGTCAGAGTTAAACTACACTATAAATAGCAAGTTGTTGAACTATTATTTGTTAAGTTTTTTAATTTTATGAATATAATTATAATCAAATTTCAACTTATCCTATCTATTGATTAGTATGTCACGGTTAACAAATACATGCAATAAATGACCACTAATGTCAGATAGTTAAATAAAAACCTGAATATAATTACTGAGATATGTTATAAACTTTACAATCAGGATAGAATACACCATTGACAAAGTGTAGAGCAAATCAACAACACCATATGAAGGTCTAAATGAAAGCGAACAACTAGGATTGGATATACAACTAAGTCCGAATAGATGTAACAAACTACAAATTCAAAATTGAATGCACAACTAAGTCTGAATAGACGTAGCAAGTTAGCAAACAATCGGTATTGAATGTATAACTATGGACATAACAAGTTACAAATCTAATAAAACTACATATTACAACAGTTAACTAAGCCATATGTTGGCGTAACAAGCTAATTGTTATAGCCTAAGCTAAAATACTGAAAAAATTAGAGTTCTGGACTAGATGTATTGTGTGTTGTCTTTGCAAAATAGATTTCTCTTATTTATAGAGCTGTTGGGAAGTTGTTGCATTGCCTTAAGTACTATCCATTTAATCACGTTCTCCTTAAAATTCAACTCATTAACCCATTTTCTTGACTTAAGTATCATGCACGTCCTTTAAATTTCGACAAACTATGTTGGTGCACCAGTTAACTAAAAGTGATATTTTCATATTGCTTGCTTTGAAAGGACATGCTTATATCACTGCTATTTCATGTGTTTGACTGCTTCAAATATGTTTTCAATTATTTCTTTACTTTTTAATCTAGTTGAATGCTTTTGTCTGAACACCATCAATTAACTGAAATCATCTAGTGATATCTAATTAACTAATACAAGTACTTGGCCAAAAATTACTTAACCCAAAACCTACTAATGCTCCTGCACCAACGAAGTTTAGAGAGTATAAAAGTCCGGCTACTACTACTAGCTTGAGTGAGGTTTGGAGATCGGAGTGTAAAATATTTCCTTTTTTTTTCTTCTTTTTTTTTATATTTTTTTTACTTTTTCTTGTTTTGGAAAAGGAGGCAGTAATGTAGAATAAATTTAATAACTCCTCTGATTTTTGTGCATCGATACCTACACTGCTTGTAAATATTTTTGACTATTTATTTTTAGAAATTTAACCCGCCAACAATATTAGAAGCATAATTTATTTGAATTTTCTGATCCGAAAATTTTAGTATAAGATTAAAAAATACATAAAAAGAAAAGAAAACTTTCAAATACGAAAAAATCTTTTTTCCTAAGAAAAAGATACTTGTAATTGTGTAAATGTTGTTGACTATTAATTTATATTTTAAAAAGTTAATCGACAAATCCGATTATGGATCTGGTGCTTCAATTCATCACTTGCTAAACTTTCATCTTTTGCCAATCTCATTAGGAACCGTCAATTTTTCTAATACTATTTACACAATTAATATGCATTCATCAGATTATAGAAACTCAGCAATATAACTCCTTTCCCAGAAGCAAGTTTGAGAGATCTAGAGAGAGAGTAAAAGTTTTAGAGAGAGACAGAGAGTAAAAATTTTAGATAGATAAAGTATAAAAAAAACTAATCTTTTTTTTCCAAAAAAAGATACTTGTAATTGTGTAAATGTTGTTGACTATTAATCTATTTTTTAAAAAGTTAATTGACAAATCCGATTAACACTCTTGATATGACAATTATGGATCTGCTGCTTCACCACTTGCTAAACTTTCATCTTTTGCCAATCTCATTAGGAACCTATCAAATTTTCAAATACTATTTGCACAATTAATATGCATTCATCAGATTATAGAAACTTAGCAATATAACTCCTTTCCCAGAAGCAAGTTTTAGAGACAGAGAGTAAAAAATTTAAATCGAGAAAGTATAAAAAAAAATGGATGTATAAAAGTTTTTAGAGAGAGAATGTAAAAAAAAGAGAGAAGTTAAAAGAAGATAAAAATTATTAAATAATTTATTTTATTGGACCATAATAATAATAAGCTTGTGTAGGTAAGAAAATTACACCTTGCTAGGGTTAGGGTTTCGTATTGGCTGGAGAGGAGAGAAATCTACGAAGAGTACGGAATTGATTGATTGATTGAAGAGGGGAGAAGAACAGGTGGGCAATTACTCCAATGACACGTGGCAGAACTCCTAGAATCTGGAAACCGGGTTAGGGTAGCAGGGATTCCAAGAGCCTTCTAGAGCCTTCTAGAGTCTTCGAGTTGTGAGAGAGTTTCAAGTGTTTAGAGCTTCCAAGAGTCTAAGTGTAATGTCTTGAGAGCGATCCCCTTTTCTTAGAATAGAGGGGCTATTTATAGAGTTTTCCTGGGAAATAGTCACATGTCAGGCACATGTTTTAAGGGAAATTCCCGAAATACCCTTTAATTATGTTTTAAAGGAGAAATTTCAGAAATGCCCTTTAATCATCAAAGTAATGCCCAAATTGCCCTGTTCTTCTAGCCACTAATCCAATCCTTCAATCAATTCCCAAAATGGGTCGCATCCACGGGTCTTCTACCTTGGAACACATGGAGACTTCCCTGGGTCTAGTACATTTAATTAGGTCACATGAACCCTAATTTGTACATTTAATTAGGTTTTTTGTAAACCCTAATTTGTACATTTAATCTAATTAGGTCATGTTAACCCTAATATGCACTTGGACCCACATTTGCCCCCTGCGCGAGAGTCATGATTCCTGAGAGACGCTCGTGCAAAATATTTCAGGCTTGTGAATGATTTTGTGTGACTTCACTTGCCCAAGTACTGCTTGGTAGATCATCTAAAGCTTCCTCATTTTGCTCAATATTTATTTCTTTATTTTCTGAGAATTAAAAAACAAGGAAGATCATCAGATATCACTAAATAAAATCCAATAATCAAATATTAATTTAGTATTTGGAAACAAAACCTTTCTTTATAATTTTGTAAAGCAAGATCTTTTTTCCTTAGGAAAACCAAATATTCAATATATATATATATATATATATATATATATATATATATATTCGAAATTTTATTAAAATACCAAATTTAAACAATTTTCGAAAATTTATATATTTATTTAGAAATAAGCTCAAATAAACTTATCTTTAAATTGCGAAATCTTCCTTAAAAGGAACATAGAGATTGCTTCCTTTACTATTGCAAGCTTGCAGTTTGAATATATACATCTCCCAAGTCACTTAGGCTTCTCTTTTCATCGTGCACTTTTTTGTCTTGGCATTTGCTCTCCTCATTCAAGTTTGAAGATTCACCAAGAAGTCGTCAAGCCAACAATCTTCATCTTTGGGATAAAGGTAAGAAAACAATTCCACCCTTATAGGGCCAAAGCCTAATGGTTGAACCCTATAGTATCATCTTTTTCCAATTGATTGGAGTACTTTCTTCTGAACTTATTCTTGACTTGCTTCTCCTATTTTTCTTTTCAGGTTATTGTAACTTTTCTTTTTGTCTTCCGAGCCCCGTTACTTGGATTATATCTCGGTAGGGTTCCCTCGGAGAATAAAGAAAAATACAATATTTATTGCGACAAAGAAGCATTCGTTCCAAAAAAATTGATTTGTGGAGCCTCAAAATTGCCAAGGTACACAACAGAAATCCCCCTAGGGAGTCGAACCCTATAGGTGGCCGAACCCTATAGGGAAATTTTTTTTTTCTTTTTTTTCTTTTTTTCCTTTTTTTTTTGGATAGCCTAGCCGAACCCTAGGGGGGGCGAACCCTAGGGGGGTCGAACCCTAGGTGGTCGAACCCTAAGGGGCCGAACCCTAGGGATTTTTTTTTTTTTGTGCAAGAAGTCAATCCCTAGGGAGGTCGAACCCTATAGTGGCAGAACCCTAGGGTGCCGAACCCTAGGGAGCGAATTCTAGATGAAAATGTACCAAAATTTAAACATTGGGAATCGTGATCACTGTTTTGACCATAACTTTTGTTTCGTTTGGAGTCTCGGGGCCCATAATATATCAAAACGACCGTATCGACGAGACCTTCAAAAGTCATCGCCAACGGCCATGACACATACCAAAATAATTCAAAAAATGGCTCCGAATGATGCATTTTGGCTGTCCGAAGTTTTTTGGAAAAATTTCAAATCTTGTTTTTCTTTCATAATTGTGATTTTGATCCTTCCCTGACTTCATTTCTTCTTATTTTCAGGTATTTCAAGTGAAAAGCTCAAATTCTCCCCTTGTCATGGTAAGTCCACTCAAGTTCATATGCCTTACTTGACATCCTTAGTATTCTCATGTGGAATCTTTCTTACTTGCAGGCTTCGTCTACCGGATGTTCTGAAGACTTGAAGACTTCCAGGGTAATTCCCTTCGTCAATAATTGGGGAAATGCTCCCTTTTTTGGGCCTTTTGACACTTTTTGGGACAATGTCCGGACTTATGATCGCACAACTTTTCCTTCACTAGAGAAAGAAGGTTTGTTTCTTTATGTCGCGGCTTGCGGAGGTTGGGACGACTTCCCCCATTCCGATCGCATTCCCCGCATGTGCATAGAGAAACAAGAATACCCTTTCAGTCCCTTTCGCTTCCTGTCTGACTCATCTAGCCGTCTTCAAGGATGGCAACATTGGACTGACGAGATCCTCGGGAATGTTGAGTATAAAGCTATACTAAAGAGCACGGGCATATATTGCTGCATTCAGCTATATAGGGCATTCAACCATGTAGGGCATTCAACCATGTAAGACATTAAACCATGTAGGGCATTCAGCTATGTAGGGATTTACGCATCATGACGTCTTTACTGTGTTGATTTCCCATGGGTGCTTTTCTTCATGCACATTCGTTACGTTAGAGTATGTCTGCTTCATTTTCTTTTTCAAATTACGTTCTTATTCTATATCTTGCAGTCTTCCTGTTGTTGCTTCAGCTTCTTGTAGCCCATCCAGACTGTCTCCTAGGGATACCGAGTGCGTTGCATACTTGATAGAGGCTGTCAAGCGGGCTGACAATTATACTTCATGCTTTCATGGTGACACGATCCTTCCAGACTTCGTCGCGGGTACCTCTTCGAGTTCCTCCCCCGGGATCCTCTGATGTCGGGGAGATGAGAGTTACGGGCTCCAGAGGAAAGCTGAGGATCCTTGTGTTTAAATTGCCTAGAATGATGATGATGATGATGATGTTCCCATTGGATTTCTTATGGGTACGGCAAGTAAGGTGGCGACCTCCACTAGTTGTGAGCTTCCCTGACATAACATGATTGTTGTCGAGTCCTCCTCACCTCATGATGATCGTGTCAGCCTTAATGTTGATGATTCCATGCCTGATGTAGGCTTAGGTCCTGCTGTGGTTAGTACAGTTCCATCTTCACGCCCACATATAACGTCTTCTCATGACAGCTTGAAGGGTACCGGTAACACCCATGTTGATGCTGATGCTATTATGACAGTTAATCCTCATCCCCCGAGGGGGAATCTTTCGAAACCTATTGTTGATTTTCATCTTCCCTAGAAAGATTCTCCCGAGGCTTCACCTGAAAGGGAGGGTACAGTTGCTAGTTCTTTGGGTGGGGGCATCGAGGCTTTACTTTCTTTGCCCGTTGAGGAACTCGCCTTATTTGACTTTCTTCATCTTGACTCTGTCACCTCGCCTTTTAGTGACCTCGGCTATCCACCCAACAACAAAGATGTCGTGGAGCTACAGGCATTTTCTAAGCCTGTGATTTGTGCAGCTCCTCTCCCGATGAATATTTTTTCGTGCTGGGCTGGATCTCCTTACTTCTAGGTATGGCTTTTTGTAGCTTTTTGTTATTTCCTGTATCAAAGAACTCATTTATATGTCATTTATCATAGTAGAGTTTCTTTAGCATTAGTGATTGTCTTTAACTTGAATTTTTTTCTTAAGACCCAATGTTTAGTATTGAATCATAAGTTATTCGATCAAATTAATACTCCAAGACAACAATATTCATAATAGTGAGAGTAAACATGTAATTTTTTGATTTCTCGCAAACCAACACTTGAATCCATACTTTTAAAATCAAAGAATATTCAAGTATAAGTGAAAGTTTGAAATTTTTATTAATAATCATATTGCTTTTAACGAAAAGCACAATGTTTCAAAAAATTTCATAAAGATAATAATAATAGATTTTGCTTTTGTCGGATAAAGCATAACGTTCGCCACTTTTAGAGATAAAGTGTAACTTTCTCGGGTTTGAGGGCTTATAGTCAGGTGCCTCGATTACTTTTAGAGTTGAAAGTATAACTTTGAGGACTTATAGTCAGGTGCCTCGATTACTTTTAAAGTTGAAAATATAACTTTGAGGACTTATAGTCAGGTGCCTCGATTACTTTTAAAGTTAAAAGTATAACTTTGAGGACTTATAATCAGGTGCCTCGATTACTTTTAAAGTTGAAAGTATAACTTTGTGCCTTATCCCTTGGTACGTCGTGCCAATTATTTGGCGTATAGGGTTTCATAAGGGCTTAAGTTGCATGCCTCGTCACTTGGTCATCCAATTTCTTGGCAAGTGCAATCTACGAGGACTTGACCACCATCGTGGGTGGATTTTTAATTCGTCAATTCTTGTGTCTTCTCCCTTGGTCATCCAATTTCTTGGCAAGGGATACTCTTGAGTACTTCAACCACCATTTTCTAGTGGACCACCATCTTGGGTGATTTTTTTTTTTCGACCTCTTGGGCTACACCATGGGCAATAATGTTGCATGTTTTTGGAAGTTGCTTTTCATACACGGTGCTTTTCTTTTCACAGTTCGATTTCTCCGGATGCCAGCTTCTCATGGTATATCCTCCGCATACTGTAACAGTCTATAGTGGAATGTCCTGCGTACTGGTGGTACACACAGAAATCTGGTCTTCTTTTCATCTCTTCTGTCACCACAAATTTAGGCTTTGGAGGTTTCACCACTCCGTGCTCAACCCATTGTTCGTACAGACCCCTGAATGCCTTCTCACTGCATGTGATAGCCTCTGGAACTGACATCCTGGTATACTTGCCCCCAAGTTTTCCTTTACTTCGTTCAACATTTCGCTCGTTCTTCTCCCTATTGCCCCCTTGTGGTTTTGACTGAGAATCAGCCAAAACCACAGTTGTTGTTCTCTTACCCTTCCATGTAACCATCGCATGGCTGATGGGCACTGTCACGATTCCTCCCAAATCTTGTGCGAAGGATGAGAGGGTTGCAAATGAATCACAGGCCTTTGTAATGAGATGGGGCTTGAAGGAGTCTAGAGCACCATTGTTGCATATGCTAACCAAGTTCTTCTCTTCAATTGGCTCGACACACTTCTGTGCTTGGGCCCTGAATCTGTCCACATAATCTGACAGCTCCTCATTTGGCTTCTGCTCGAATCGCATCAGTTCTACAATAGTTACCTGTTTCTGCACATAGAAAAATTTCTTAAAAAATTGCAGTTTCAGATCATCCCAATCATGGACTGATCCCTTCTCCAAGTTATAGTACCAACTGAAGGCACTATCCGTTAAGGTCTTGTTGAATTCCCTCATCAACAGATTATGGTTATTCACCTCATCATAACCCAACCATGGAGACATCGACTCCACAAACCTAGCAATGTGCTCCCTGGCATTCCCTTTCTCCCCGTTATACTTTGGGAACTGCGAGGGGTGCTCAATATACCCTGCCGGGTAAGGTTGTCTCCATATGTGTGTCGGGTAGGGTGGAGTAAAGTCCAACTCTGAAGGTCGGGATGTCTGCTTGCGAAGTTGATTGATCACATCGATCATATCATCCTTCGTCACATACTGACTCGTGGTATGGACTCTCTGAGGGGCTGTGATGTATTAATGCATAGGTGGTGTGTATGGTAAGGAAATTGGTTGGTGTACACTTGCATCCTGCATAATTTGTATCGGTGGTGCTTGTTGGTTTGTTGGTTGGATATGGCTAGGGATGGTCGGTATTTGCACTTGTGAAAATGCTGGAAGAGTGGTCGGGATGATGTTGGGCTGAGGCTGACTTGCTTCCAATTTGAGTTGTGGCACATCACCGCTGTTTTGGGGCTCCAAGTTGATGATTGGAATCGGCTGACTCTCCGTTGTTGGAGGCATAGTCTGATTCTCTTTGGTGTTGCTGTTGTCATCCACTTCTACTCGTTCCCCCTGCGAACTCCCTGGGAACATAGCCCTGAAAGTGGGGATTTGCATCAACTGCTGGCGGAAATTCCCCATCTCTTCCTGCTTCCTCTGCATTTCCAGCATCATGGTCATCATCATCCCTTGGTCTTCTCGTGCCTCCTGTAATGCCTTGAGCATCTCCATCTGCACAGCATTCGCAGTTGTCTGCGCTCCAGTGACTTCCTCACCTTGCCTTCCTGCGTTTGGCTGTCTAGCACTGGTTTGTTGTTGATCAGCCATTTGAGGTGATGTTGAACTTCCTTCCAAAACGTCTTCTAAGATGGGTTGATCAAAATCCAGATTCGCGCTTTGGAGCACTGGATTCACTTGCCTTAAAATCGGATCCGGTGAAGTGATGCTTGTTGTCGGTGAAACTCTTCCTGTAATTCTCCCACTTCGAGTTGTGGGCATACCCTTCACGAATTCTACACCTCCCCAGCAGAGTCGCCAAATAAATATAGGTAAGAAAATTACACCTTGCTAGGGTTAGGGTTTCGTATTGGCTGGAGAGGAGAGAAATCCACGAAGAGTACGGAATTGATTGATTGATTGAAGAGGGGAGAAGAACAGGTGGGCAATTACTCCAATGACACGTGGCAGAACTCCTAGAATCTGGAAATCGGGTTAGGGTAGCAGGGATTCCAAGAGCCTTCTAGAGTCTTCGAGTTGTGAGAGAGTTTCAAGTGTTTAGAGCTTCCAAGAGTCTAAGTGTAATGTCTTGAGAGCGATCCCCTTTTCTTAGAATAGAGGGGCTATTTATAGAGTTTTCCTGGGAAATAGTCACATGTCAGGCACATGTTTTAAGGGAAATTCCCGGAATACCCTTTAATTATGTTTTAAAGGAGAAATTTCAAAAATGCCCTTTAATCATCAAAGTAATGCCCAAATTGCTCTGTTCTTCTAGCCACCAATCCAATCCCTCAATCAATTCCCAAAATGGGTCGCATCCACGGGTCTTCTGCCTTGGAACACGTGGAGACTTCCCTGGGTCTAGTACATTTAATTAGGTCACATGAACCCTAATTTGTACATTTAATTAGGTTTTTTGTAAAGCCTAATTTGTACATTTAATCTAATTAGGTCATGTGAACCCTAATATGCACTTGGACCCACAGCTTGAAATATAAAAAATAAGTTGACCAATTTAGCAAAAAAAAAAAGATAAAAAGGGATCGACCTATATTGGACACATAACTATTTGATTTCAACTTTCATATTCCATATTAAAAACAGGTTATATAGTTTTAATTTTATTTTTTTCCCTAAGTTTATATAATTTTAATTTTTAATGAAACCATAACTATATTTTATAACTCATAACTAAATTAAATTTATTTTTTACCAAGTCTAATTATACGTTTAGAGATAATCCTTCTCAAAATATCAACTTTCATAACATAGTAATTAATAAAAGGATGCGTTGCTATAAATAGATCATAAACATCCTCGATCTTGGGATTGAGCTTTCTTTGGTAAGATATCCGCCACATAAATGACAGTAAGAAATTTGGTCAATAATGTGGGGCTGAAAGGATAAGGGAGCAGCTATTAAACAATAACTATTTAAATAATTTGGTTAAAATAAGACATCATGCAGTTTATTGCTGCTGGCTTCATTAATTATTTAATTATTTAAGTCTTTAATTAAGTTGGAATATGCTTTAGTTAAACAATGATATCAGTAGATCTCCGTTATACCTGGCTCAAGCTACATTCTTTTATAATTATGTCTTCTAATAAAACTACTAAATCTATGCGTTTAATTAAAAGTTAAGTTACAAGGAAATCCTACTCAACATAAAAACACTTGAAGAAGAATAATTTATTGTTATTATATGCACTATTTATACAGATGTATATATACAGTATGCATGTGACAGGTTCTCTTTTCTAGAAGCTCGATTATTATAATCTTACTTTTTTTTTAGGACTTTGGATGTTTAATTAAAAAAAGCGACTGCTTTTACAACGATAATACGATTTGTTTATAGAGCGTGACTTACCCACTAAAGTGCATAGAATTAACATAATACTAGCTTCCTCAGATTTTCAAAAGAATGCCTAAATTAGTCAGATTTTCACGTTATAACACCGTAGCATGCATATTGGGGTATTAGTGAGCTTTATATGTCTCTCGTGTTATTCTTCGGTGTAAGATAACGAGTTTAAATATAATTTTTTTTGGGAATTTTTCGATTTAAAGACATTTGTCAAACGATACACAAAACAAAAAATTAATAATAATAATAATAATAAACCTTCTATCAAGTGACCAAAATATGATTGAAATATTATTGTAAACTTGACTGTAACAACGTTTTTATTTTCGAGAAAATACATCAAAACATGATTTTGATCCATAGTTGATAATGCTATATGGCAATACAACTGTTCTTGATTCTAATCTTAACAAGACAACCAAAAAAAGAGCCAGGAAAGCCAAAGCTAGAAATATGCTAGCCCGAGCCGGTGCCCGAATCCAAATCAGTTTACGTAACATTTTCAGCATCCTCTCTCTGCTTGCCTTTGTCTCTCTTCTCTGTCTCTTCAGATCCACATACTTTCTATACCTCTCTTTCTCCTCTCCTTTCTTTCCTTTCTTTCTCTTCCCACTCTGCATGGCCTCATGTAAAACTCCCAAACTGTCCTTCCCACTTAAGCACTTATCATCCATGTCCTTCACTTCCAACTTTACCCCTCTCAGTTCCAACTGCCTCCCTTCCTTCCACCCAAGCATAACCATTATTCTACACTCCACCAACTTAGTCATGCCACGTTGGCCATTACCAGCCACAATTATTGCATATTTTACCTCGATATCGCCACCAATCCAGTGCAGCCGGACTGTAACCGGCCGCAGGCTCGACACATTGATAGCCCGCTTTAAAGTTGGATCAATGATGATCCAGCTTAAAGTCATGTATTCTTTCAGATTTGAAAAATACATATCATTCTCCCCGTCAAACTTTCCAGGCATCATCACAGATTCTTTCTGGTCAAGTAACTTGACCTCGAACTTCGAATCAAGGAAAGTATCTGTACTCGTATTCGTCACATCAACTTTCGAATATACAAGGTCATTTTTATAGTGTATATCCACCGCTGAGATTATGTCAGCGGGGGATGCAGTCGAGTGCAGTTTCTGCACTTGACTGCTGTGACCAGTACACCAGAATTTGTGACGACTGGTGTAGAGGACAGGTAAGGAGTCAGAGAAGAAAGAGTGGTGGCCTCCAGGGAAGACGGATACAGCATCGCGAACAAGTGAATGATTGGTCGAGGGCCAGGTGGAGTTGCATATGTCACGCCAGAGCCGTTCTTCCATACACATTGCGCGGAACGTAGGGGAAGTGCAGGCGGTGGAGGCGAGCGTTTGCGCGTCCATACGAGTGAAAATATGTGTTTCAATTATTAGCGGGCTGATGGCACTGATGGTTGTGGCTCTTCTTCGGCCGTGGTTTGAAGGTTCAGAACCCATTTTGTGAACTATTCTTTTTTATTTTCTTTACCTTTAATTCTCCTTATATAACTCACTAGTCACTCCCCTTTGTGTTATTATAGGCCACATTATTCGAAAAATGGTGCGAACTCGAACATGCGCGATGCTTCTTCCACAAAATACATGATATTCGGACAGCGCATAAAGTTTGTTTATTTAATTAATTTTCTTTTTGTCACTACTCACTAAGCAGGTTTTGTTGTAAGCATGTGTAAGCGAAAGGTTAAGCTAGCACACTATTTGCACAATGATTTCAATTTTTTTTTTTTTTGTTGTTGTTGTTGTTGATTATTTGTCCCTCAATCCTAAAACAATGTTGTAAGAATATTTTCAGGTAATTAATAAATAATTAACACTTTGTTTAAACGTAGATGTTAATAATAGAAAAGTTATTCTTTTTCTAATAGTGGCTTCAAAAGAAATATATAAACAAATTTCAACCACATCGATCTATTTACTTTAGTGTGATTTAATATTTTTTGGTGGAGCCTACAAGCTTTATATATTAGGCATAGCAACTCATTGTGGAACGAGTTTGTAAAGATTTAAAAAAAATAGGTTTGGGTATAATACATATTTAACCTTGTCTTCATATTTATTCTTTTAAATAAATTATTAATAATTTTATCAAAAAAAATAAAATATTAATAATTTATTTTGTTTAAAGTTGGGCCAAGACCAAAGGTGATATGTGTTAAAACTTCTTTTTTATTATACATGGATGTGATAACAAAGTAGAACGTGTATAAATTAATATTGTTGAGACTAATTTTTTTTATTAATTTAGAGAGTTATTATTTAATCGATAAATTAATAATTTATTAATTTAAAGAGTGTTTTTCTATTCGGTGAATATAAATTTAATTACATTAAAATTATTGTATTTTATTGATGTTTATATCATACTTTTTTTGATACAATGTATCATACTTATTAAATTAATATAATAATAAAATTCATTGTAAGTAATATTAATTATTTTTAATAATTAAATAATGTTCATTGTATCCACGTTTCAAATTACATTCACATTTTATTTTTAAAAAAAATTATATTCACATTAAGTTTAATTAATTTTTTATATATAACCTCATTGTACTAGAATTAATTTAATACATTACATGTATGATGATAAAGAGAACTACTATATAAACATCAACAAAAATTCGTCAAATCATACTCAACAATGGCTTCTCATATAAAATGTGTCCATAAATCCACCATGACAATGAACTTATATATACAAATTAATTAGATTTGAATTTCAAAACAAAACAAACGAGAATAGAATCATATTTTACAAGATTACCTTAGATATATTTGTAATTTAAAAGAATTATTAATTTATAATTTTGATAGGACCATATATTTATATAAGGGTCTTTTTAAAAATTATTATTTTATTATTTTGTCAAAATTATTAGTTTATTCCATTAACCCAAGTCAGAATTGAAAAAAAATATTATTTTAGAGAGATTATTAATTTACCGAGTATTAATTTATAGATGTTTTACTATAGATGCAAAGGTAAGTTTTTCATAAAATTTCCCAATTTTCCTCCATGATACCTCCCTCATGTCTTCCGCTACACCTCTATTATTGAAATATAATAATATTGATTTTTCAGAATATATTGGGCCACTAATAACATATTATATGATGTTCCTTCCTTTTAACATGACAAATTTTTGTTATTTATCTCTGCATTTAATTTGTTGATTGTTATTAGAAAAATATGGCAAGCCGCGGGTGGGTAGACTTCCTCTTCTTCTTTTTTTCTTTTTTTGGGGCCGGGCGGAAGTGGAAATTACACATTCCACCCTTATTTTCGATTTTATAAAAATAAATTCATACGCCTTATTTGTTACTTTTCATATGCCTCATTTCTCACAGAAATTAAAACTTAATAACCATTTCTATTTTTACGGAAAATTTAAACCGCTACGGGAATTTATATCACATGGGAATTGATACTTTGTGATTTTTTTTATTCAAGAAACTTTAATTTTAATTATATTTACAATAATACATATATAAAAAGTAATCACATTTTAGCGCATACATAATAAAATTAAGAAAAATCAAATAATAATAATATGTTGAATCATTCATCCACACACATATATATATATATATATATATGAGATAAATGGATATACGGGTTAGCGTAAATAAGCTACATGCGCAACTCCCTATTTTCAGTATTCAATGCCCCCATTTATAGTATTTATCCTTAATTTGGATCGGTAGTGAAAATTCATAAAGCAGACTTCAGACTTACTTCTTTATTTAATTGAATATACATGATTACGAGAGGATGCGTGCTTATGTGTTGTCATGAGAGAGAAACAGGAAAAGAGAGTGTAGACTGCAGAGTTTTAATGGAATTGTGCATGTAGCTTATTTACGCTACCCTGGTCCCTGTATATCCCTCTCTCCCTCCCTCTCTCTCTCTCTCTCTCTATATTTATAAGGACATATTTTAATTGCGTCATATATACCAGTATAAATATTAATTCAATTGATATATAATTATTTGGCGGGGATTGGGAAGGGAAAGTAAATACTATTCCCTTCCCATGCACATATAAAACTATTCAGTAATTTTTCATCCACAGCCTCATACCCAATCAAAATCAAAATTATTGTCCCATTCAGATCGAGACGTAGAGATCACGATGAGAACGAGACAAATTGTCATCCTGCTAGTTATCCAATCTAACTTTATATATTTGACTTATGTTCATCAATTTAATTATGAATAAAATAAAATATTAGCTAAAATATTTTTTGAAAGATGGGAGAGCATTATTTAACAGAAAAGGATTAGGTCAGAATGTGATTACAGAAAATAATAGAATTATTCCAAATGGGAGAAGTAATAACATAAAAATATTACCTTGGTAAATATTCCTAGTTTGGGAATTAATAGCCCCCACCCCCTCCAAAAAAAAAAGGCAATGTTAAGTAATTTGACAAAATTATTTAATTTATTTAATTCATTGGTGCATTGTATAGTACACCTATCAATTTTTTGTTTAGATTAATTAAAAAGTTATTCTATTTCCTAATATTATTCTCTTTTTTTAAAAAAAAAATCAGCATGAGCAGGGAGGGAAAAAAAAGGACTGAACCCATGCAAAGGTGTTCAATATATAATTGATTAATTTAATTAGTGTTAGTATATGAATAGATAATGTCTAAATTCATGTTACATATACGTCTATAAATGTATTTAGAAGTGTATTGAGATATGTATGATTAAGTTTATTTATATGTATTTGATCAAGTAATAATTATTAGAGTGACTCTAAAAATGTCTTGAAATTAAGTCAAACTAATTAAAGATCTATCTTGGGAACAACTGAGTCAAACTCCGGCTATACTATTTCGGGAGTTTTTATTAGGAGTTCAGGTCTTCCAAGGACCTCCCTATACATTTTCGACACGTGTAATGAACCATACATAATTAATACAAATTGGTCTCCACATGTTATGGACTATTGGTTAAAAAAACAATTATTGTACACGTGTCGAAAATGTATAAAAAGATCTTTTTCCTAATTGAAAGACCTATACCTCATAATAAAAACTCAAATTTTGGGGCGTCTCATTCCAAGTTTTCTTCCTACAGAATCACTAACATTGAGCACGGTCTATAATATGCGGGAGAGTGTTTCCCTTTTGACAGTAGAATTTCTCTTTGAAATGTAATATGCATTGTCTGTAGACCAAAAAACTTATATTGATTATTGCCTTATTGGATGTGTACATCTATCTATAAGAATTACACGATGGTGATATTATTATTCATGAATATTCGATTTTTGATGTGAAATGTTTAAACTACTTTTCTAGAGTGTGACACGTGACATTATTTCATTAAATGATATTTTGATATAGTCAAAGTGGATCATTTTGATGGCATGGTGGGGTTGGTTGTGCTTGTTTTTAGCACTTTTTCTTTAGGTTGCCGTCCATTGTGGGTGTGGGTGTGGGTGTGGGTAAGAGGTGTGGGTGTGGGTGTGGGTGTGGGTGTGGGTGTGGGTGTGGGTGTGGGTGATTTTCTAGGTGGAGTTGAGCATCTTTCAGTGGAAGATTCTTTTACTCCAGTATCATGTTAAAATATTTAACTTAAAATTAGTTTATGCTGAGTGAATATCGAGATTTTTTAATTATATTCCTTTCGTTCTCTTTTACTTGTTATTTTAGAGAAAAAAAATCGCAAAAATTAAAAAAATATAATTAATATTTTATCTGATTAATTAAAATAATATAAAATCTCAATACTAACTTTTTAAAATTTATTAGAAAAGATGAAAAAAAACAAATTAATATTTAATATTATGGATAATATGAAAAATTAAATCATTAATACTTTTTTAAAATCTATAAACGACAAGTAAAAAAAATAAATTTTACTCTACAAAACCACACGTAAAAAAAAACACAGAGAGTATATAGTGAGTTTCAGGTCAAATTTAATCGAGACGTTTTGCGTCTCTTCTGTCTCATTGAATCAAAACTTAAATTCTTTGGCTGATTAGAAAAAACACAAAAAAAAAAAAAAAGCAAATTGGATAACAAGGTTGGTGTAGTACTTCCTTTATCCCCACTAGCTTCCAGTGGCTCTTCCCAATTATTGCTTCGCATATAGGAAGACAGAGAAGACATATTTACACTCATCTAGAAGCTTAACTACACAGTGAGAAACTTAGTAAAAGGAATAAATCAAAACATACTCTTAACTGCCTACGATTTGGTTGATTATTGGCGTTTTGCTTTGTTTAAAAAGTCATGTGATATATTTCATTCTTTCAAAATTAGAGATATATTACTTTTTAAGTTAATTTATTAAATTTTAATATTTATATATATATATATATGAATTTATTTAATTTTAAGTTTTAAATTTCGTAAACTAACTTAAAAATCAAAATTATCTCTATTTTTGAAATGGTGTGGATAAGTTGACTTCATATAATCTAAAGAAATAAATGGAGGAAATAAAACAAAGGTATTTAAATTTCGTACGTTTTGTGGCTTCTGATTTATGTCGAATCAGTATACACGATATTTTCTTTTTTTGTTATATTAAAAGTTTTTAAAATTTAATTTAACAAAAAAAAAGTTTGTTTTAATTTAGATTTCTCAAGGATATCAAATGATAATTGTTATTTTTAAGTGTTATAGAAAGACTTTGTAAAACTATAAAAAAAATATAATGGTTATGAAATAATAAGTACTCTCCAAATTAAGTTATCCAAAATTGGAATATTTCTAGAATAGCCTACCTTTGTGACATTTAGAAAT
This sequence comes from Aralia elata, assembly GCA_034770075.1. Lineage (NCBI taxonomy): Eukaryota > Viridiplantae > Streptophyta > Magnoliopsida > Apiales > Araliaceae > Aralia > Aralia elata. The sequence goes on along the minus strand of CM068381.1, from coordinate 45,402,077 downwards.
GGACTATTATATACTTTTGACAGTGACATAAAATTTAACAAGATGAGCCTGAACTATTGACATTTTGTCACCAAATCTGTCTAAGAGGGGGCTCTTAAGTATTATTCTCCTTTTTATTGGGATAAGTTTATATTTTGTTTAACACATTGTCCTAATAGTCAAATGTATGAAAGCATGAGTCAATGAGCCCACTGATTTAATTAATAATATAATGTGGTTCTAGATACATCATTTTTTAGTGAGAAAATAAATTGGTAATCAATAACTATACAATCGGAAACAAAAAATAAAGAATACTTACCTAATTATGATGTTTTATTAATTTATTCCGATTAATTTTAAACTTTAGGGAATTTACCTTGTTATACTCTTTTCTTTGTTTTGCTTTTATAATTTATAACAGTGATACTAAGCCCAAAATACAAATGGGATAAAAAAAATAAATTACATTACTTAATTTTCTTAAATAATACATAAAAATACACAAAATATATTACATATATATATCTACAAATATTAAAATATATAAAAATTCAAATTTTCATGAATTTTTTTCACTGTACCAAACAAATAGCAAGTTTTGTACTCTCCCCAAACCTTGACAACTTTTTTTCGATAATCACTTCTTATATTAAAAATTAAATACTAAAAATTATAATTAGAAGAATATTAACGAAGATTGTGAAACATAAGTTTTGTGTGGTTTCATGTCATATGTTTTGGATCCCTGTTAAATAGGTTAAAATTCTTGCAGTTCTATGTGGTTTCATGCCACACAGAAATTTTATAATTGTGATTTGATACCATTTTGATCAATTTAATTTATGTAGTGGCATCATAATTCATATCATCAGTATACTACTTTTGCAATACAATAGTTAATTTGCTATGTTGTTTTGATCTTTGAATTTGATTCGTCCAATAAAGGTAATTCCATTTCACCAATTTGACTTACTTTTATTACATATATTCTCTGATGGATAAAAATCACTTATTACATTAGTAGCGCCTTTATTTTGGGTAAACGTACATAGATTAAGTCTTAATTTAACAGTAATAATTTAATAATTCTTTCGTATCACATATATCTATAAACTTTATTAGTTATGGTTGACATAAATTTGTCAAACTCTACAAATAATAGTAAATAATACTATTAGTTTCACCACTTGTGTTCTATTACTTCTATATGAACCCCCAAAATTTAGGCCAAGTTTCATGAACTATTAAATACTACCAAATAAAAATAATCATTTTCTCCAGGTGGTTCCAAATATGAAGGTCATGTAAATTTTCAACACGATGTATCTAGGCCAACCTCATGTCAACATACCCAGTACTTTCTTTTGTAACCTTTCGTATTTACTCGACGACCAACTGCCAACTAACAATAATTTTAAAAATAATAAATAATAAATAAATAGTATGGGTTGTTGATTATCAATAAATAAATAGTCTGGGTTTTTTTAATTCTGATTTGAACATAAATTAAGTAATTTTTTCAGGTTGTTGATTATCTAATGCTACTAGCAAGTAATCTCAATCGAATATTAGATAATAGAACCAGTTTGAAGGCAGTTTCTTAAGTTCGATTTACTTTTTCTAAAGTAACGGACTTAGTTTAGTTGGTAAAACTTGGAAATTTGTTGGGTCTGGTTTAATCAAGTTAAACTACAATGACATGATTTATTTGACATAAAGTAAAACATAATATATCAGTGATTAAACATATTCCTAGCTCATTTTAATGAGACTTCCTAGGATTTTCATAATTCATATCATGTAATTTAATACACCCTCAGTATCACTAAAAAGCTTTATTTTTTTTATTAAAGTCGATTTGTATAATTCTATTTCAAATTTGATATAAATTTATTTAATTTTAATTAATATATACTATCCGAAGTGTTATAAAGTATCAAAAATTATTACTAATTACAAAATAAGTTCTTGTTTTAAAACTTGAATAGAAAATAAGAAGAATAAAAAATTTACATGACTCATATTATATTTTGTAATAATGGATATACTTTTTTTGAAAAAAAAAATCAATGAACTTTATGCACTCTTTAATTTACAAGCCTTGGTAGTCACTATTCTATGATCGTATAGTCATTAATACATTTTTTTTTAAAATTATACTATTATATTTTAATTCTAATATTCCAATTAAAAACTTGGGGGAAAGGGAACTAGGGAAAAATTGAAGGGATCCTTGCCTTACTTAGTTATGCTGCCTCTAGAACGTTAAAAATATATTTAAATTTGAAAGTTCAATAATAATCTAGAAGGGGGGTTGAATAGATTATTACCGTTTAAAAAATTATCTTAGGCCTTTTTGAATTTTTTGTAAATTAATTTGCAGTGTTAGAAATTAATATGAAAGACAGTAAAAATTCAATCACACAATGCACAGAGATTTGTCTGGTTCACAACATACATCCTGGGTATGTTGCTACATCCAGTCTCAAGCTCCTCTCTAGGACTTGAGATCCTATTACTCCCAGTAATAAATACTCCTTCAATGAACGGAGAAGCCTTTACAAAGTTTTTAAAGATAAACTTACAACTATTCACAACTAACTCTATTGGACAGCAAACTCCCAGTTCCTTCCTCAAGCTTAGTTGCACCTTTTCTTGAGTTTAGTTCTACTCTATAATCTGGTTTTGAAACGACAGCCTCTTCCTCACCTCACAAGTACACTAGAGACCCAACTCCCAGCTGACCTCTCTAAGACTCTGGTCTTGGTCAAATAATTACTCGTCTTTCTCACAGGTACATAAAATAAACTAACTCTACTCCTTTTCTTTTTACAAAAGAGTTTGACTGAAATAAGCTTCTTGAATAAGCAGATATATGATGTTAATGCTTGTTTATAAAGAAATATATATTCTTTATAATAAAGAATGTATTTCTATGGATTTAAACAAATATAACAGTTCAATCAATGCAACAAGTATTATATGAATATGAATATTTGGGAGCTGTCGTTTTACACTCCAAAATTAATACCTTACTAACACTCTACTAGTACAAAACTTAGTATAATGACAAGCAAGGATCGATCCCACAGAGAAGTGAATTAATCTTTTACTTATTCTAGCATTCCTATTATTTCTATTAATGAGGGGTTTTTGAGTTTGATTCACTAAACTAACAAAAGTAATTAAGAATGATCAATGAATAAAAAGCTTCAGTTCTTCAATTCAGTATCACCTTATCACAATTATGGGAAAATCAAGTTTAACAATATTTATCCTTCAATAAGACTAATAACCCTAGATAACCGCAATCGCTAATTATCCGCAATTCTCCTTATGTGTAAATCTAATGTGACAATCGCCTCAAGAGACTCTAACTATCATATAACCTAGAACTATCAGTCTAGATTTAATATAACAGCAGCATAAAGAATGAGAGAATTAGGTTATTCCAAGCAACAATTGCACAATCAGGAATTATTTAACTTGCCTTCTAATAATCTTAATAAAATCCAAAAGCTTGTCCACAATCAGATACTATCAATTGCTACCTATGATCAGACATAATATCGTTTACTTAATACTCTATCTTAATCTAGCAGATGGTATCAATCAAATTAATTCAATTGGCCAAATCAAATCAAAAGATTAGATAACATATAATCAATTAAAAACAGATTATCAGAATAAATCTCATGCAAGAAAGAATAAATAAATAAAACCTGATTAAACCATTAATTATGAAAAAGATTCAACATCCCTTAGAACTGAAAGTAAGAGTTTAGCCTGACATGCCTTCAATCTCCTCCTATTAGAGTTACAATTGTAGTTGCCAGGATCTCTCTCTAGAAAAATAGAATAAGATATATATAAGTCCTCAAGTTCCTACTTAGAGTTTCCTTCTTACTATCTGATCATAATGAATAGAATCCTCTTCCGAATCAACTTCCTTTTCCTCCTTCAGCTGGCCTTTAGTACTCAAGAACGCGAACTAGCGCTGCTGGCGCTGTCCCAAGCGCTGCTAGCGCTACTATGCAGTGTGCTCAAGTTGTGCCTAGCGCTGCTGGCGCTTGGTTTGTGAAGGGTTGAGCGCTGTTGGCGCTGATGTAGCGCTGCTGGCGCTGTGTTGGGCACTAATAGCGCTGGTGTGCAGTGTCTGGTGGTGTGTGTAGCGCTGCTAGCGCTGCCACTAGCGCTGCTGGCGCTAGCCCTAGTCCTCGAATTTACAAAAATGCCACCATGTGTATTTTAAGCTCCAATTTTCCATCTTTTTCCACTTTTGACCTTGAATTCTCCTGAAATCAATAAATAACCTAATAAGTGCATATACACAATAAAACACGCAATAAACTAGATATAAAGGAATAAAAATAAATGAATAATATGCACTTATCAATATTAGATCAAATACTTGTAATGACAGAAATCAAGTATAATAAATTAATTAGTTAAGCAATACTTGATATTTTATCTATGATGTGAATATTAAATAGGATCACTTAGAACTTCAAACACCGTTCAGATAATATTTTTGTTTAAGGAATATTTTCAAATATCGGTATCTATAGTTGACCAAAATTTAAAGATTCACAATTTATATTTATATAAATATTTTCGATAGATAACTTAGAATTTCAAACACCGTTCAGATAATATTCTTGTTTAAAGAGTACTTCTAAATATCGGTATCTACAGATGATCTACTTTACGATATTTATATAAATAACTTATATCAATAAGGATCGCTTAGAACTTCAAACACCGTTTAGACAATATTCTTGTTTAAGGAATATTCCTAAATATCGGTATCTACAGTTGATCCTTAAACTGATAAGAATAGATGAAATATAGATATAAATATAAATATGTATAACAGTTGATATTGGATATATCTATAATTTCTAACAAGTATGAAATAATGTAAATACAACAATTTGATAACTTATATCAATAATACTTGTGACCAATTTTTCTCTTCTTTAGAAAATAATATCTTTGATAGAAGAGAGACTGAAAGCTTTTTGTTGTAGAGAGAATGTAGGCAAGGAGAGTATAAGCTTTTCTATTCTTTTGGAATTGGTGAATAAGAAGTGAAGAAAAACCTTCCTATTTATAGGATTTTGGAGTTTAGGGCAAAAAAGTAATTTTGAAAATCTATTTTGAATTTAATGATCCGGATTGCATTGATATAAAATGGAAGGTCCGGATTAATTCTTAAAGTGAGGCACACGGATTTCCAAAAACATATACTGACCTCTTTCTTCAAAACTTGGCCCATGTAAAAAGTTTCTCACATTAACTGGCCAACATATTTGGTCAAGGCATGAATCAAGTCACCAAGGCTTTTAAGCCTTGGTTCCAATTTCTTTTTCATGGGCATGCCGCACACACATACACACGGTTATGCACACACAGTACATACATATATATTATATTAAATGTTTAAGATATATATATATACACGGTTAACACATATATATTTACTATGCATATATACATAAACATATACTCGGTATGTGTGTGTGTATATATATATATATATATACATATATAAATTTTCTTTTTGCCCACAAAAGATTTTAGAAAATCATTTTTTTAAAAAGAAATAGGAATCTCCTTACCTTAGGAAATGTTACTATTTGAATTACTTTCTTTAACACTTGATATTAAATTATCAAGGTCAATAAAGTGTATTCAATTTTTAAGATGAAAAATATTTTCGGTTTATATAAAATCCTATGGAGAGGATTCTATCTTTTTAATCTTATTTACTAACTTTGTTATCATCAAAATTAACTAAATGATTTGGAAACCTATCAATCTCCCCCTTTTTGATGATGACAACTTAAAAATATTTTTGTATATAACTGCTCCCCCTTAGTATATGCAACTGCTCCCCCTTAGTATATGCATATAAACTTTTTGTTAAATGAATAATAATCATGGCAGTTTGTATCAGCAATGTATATTATTATCACATGCATAGCAGTATATAAAATTCATTCATCACATGCAGTTTATATATATATTTCTTCTCTCCCGTTGTCATTATAAAAAAATGGGGAAAAGAAACATTTCAGACCCTGCAGAAATTGTTAGTGACAAAATATTCTAGAATAACCTGCAAGAAAAATAAAGTGTCAGAAAAGAAATGAATCTGCAATAGTAGCGTAGTAACTAGGTTAGTATTTAAGTACAGTTATCCCAAATAGTTAGTATAAGTATATATTATTAGTACAATCTTCCCAAATAGTTAGTTCTCGCCTAAATTAATAGGAGAGAAGTGTAAGCCCAAAGTTGGAAGGATGTCATCTGGAGCTGAGCTCGTGCTGGCAGGGAACTGATATGGAGGAATTGAAACCTTCTGATGTTCCATCAAGACATATATCATATCTTTTAGATGATGTATGGACTGGTGTAGGACTTCAATTTGATTGAGCATGGTACTGTGATTTTGTAATGAAAGTTGGTGCATGCTATGTAGAGTTTCTAGTTGTGAAAACAGATTTAGATGAGTCTCAATGGACTCATTGTCATTAGGTTTGAAAATGATGAGTGGTTTAGGTGGGATAGTGAGATGAGAGACTATATTACTGTTTTGCACAATTTGGCCTTTTTGATCGAGAAGGTTGAACTCAAGATGTTTAAAGACAGAAGTCAGAAGAAGACCATAGCCCAAACAGTTGTTATGATAGCAAAACTCAAAGGATGTCAACAAGAAGTACAGAAGATTATAGGGCATGCATTTATTCAAAAGACATTTCATGAGTTCGAGATCAAAAGGATGCAGAAGTTTATCTTCTCGAACAGGCATAACATTTTGGCGAAAAAGTTTTCCCATGAATTGACAAAGTGGTGTCAGAAATTCCAGACCAATTTTAGAAGGAAAATCAAATACTTGTGCAGGTACAAGTTGATCAGTGACAGTGGACAAGTTATGCTTGAAAGTGATGCAATTACTTGTAGTCATGCTTATGGGACACGTATATTCATTGAGTCTTGGTAAATCTAGCATACATGGTGGCAGTTTTAATGCATGTAAGAGAAGTAATTCATCAATGATATACTCTTGACCTTGTATACTAGTGCAGATACCAGTTAAAAGATTATTTGAGTCTTTAAGAAAAGTCATGTGAGAGTAAAATTCTGCAACAAGTGGAGGAAAAATAATTTTCTCAGGAAAAATAACAAGACACTCCCATCCTACATGTTTAAAAATTTCAGGTACCTCAGGAAAGCTATTGAAAGAGGTTCCTATACCTGGGATGAGATTATATCTCATATGTTTATACTTAATTTGAGCAGATTGAGTAACTAACATGGGTTTATAAGTATCAGGATGTATCTCAAAGCTTAGTGATGTTTTCTTTCTTTTAGATGAGAAAACTAGGTCCATGATAGAAGAATACAATGCAAACAAGGAAATAGACCAATGAAACTGTGAATTGTGCAATTGTTTGGAAGTAGGTTTAGTATGCAACTTTAGTAAGGAAACCATTAATTTATAGTGGTAGATAAATATGAATTCAGTAAATGAGTAGTGTAGGCACTCATTGAGCATACAAACTAAATGAATATAGAGCAACCAGGTCATAAGTGAGACTGCAGTACATGCTAAGAGAATAAAGGATTTGTAGCCGAAATACTATCACTTCTATTAAATGCTCTTGAGAGGTTTAGTTTAAAATAATAATACCAGAGGGAGACGGTTTCCTAGTTAGATAGACTAAGGACTGGTTATTATTTTATATTTTAAGTCAAAGTCAAAAAATAAAAAGTATCCAATTTGGCAAAGAAAAATCTCAGCGACCCAAGTCTTATCATATAAAGCAAATAACCAGTAAATGAGGCGAGATATATCAGATATAGCCAGATATGGCATATCAGATACTCATGACTATTGCCCAAAGCAGATACCAGAAAATGGGGCATAAGTATGGCCAATCAAGCATTTAATATACCACAACCATAAAAATGAAAGGTTTATCCCAAATAGTTTAAGAAGACGAGTGTTTAAAAAAACAGATAGGAGTTGAGCTTGTCTAATCAGAAAAATTTGATAGCTCACAAATACTGCAAGTTGTTTCAAAAACAAATATTCAGATACTTATGACAGTATCTAAATACCGACGGCTGGAGATTTGAAACGAGACAGCAGTACATCAATATAAGAAGAGAATTGCAACCGAACTCAAAGAGTCAAATATAAGGAGTGACCCCCTCGTTTTTTTAAAAAACAATTCATAACAGTTGAAAGTAGAGTCTGAAGAGAAAGAAAAATTATAAGAAACACCCATTTCAACAAAACAAAAATGTGTCCTAGTCTCAATACATGCATAGAAGAGATGCATTTTAAGAAAATGGCAGTTCCAGCACATAGGAAAGAAAAAAAACTTAGCATAGAAATTTCTTGACCATCAGTAGTCAAACCCAGCAATCAATAGTAATATTCAGAGAGGAGATGGAGAGGAAAAAAAATGAAAATACTATAAAAAGTGTACCTGAGTAGAGCCGTATATCAGTGGATACATATCTTCAACATTATACCATTTATAAACCTTCAAGCAGGTTCACGGATAAACAACCGGATAAAGCATTGTTTGAACATTGTGTATAATAAAAAGGATCTGACCCTCTAACAACATTTGTGAAAAACAATTTCAGAAAAATCGAAAAGTCAATGATATCAACCGAATGAAAATTTTTTTTTCTTAAAAACATATTAAAACAAATTTTGAAGAAAATAATTGGTAGAAATATGATTTTTAATGTTTAAAATAATTTTGATCGGATTAGATTTTTCAAAAATGTACTGGAAGTGAAAGATTTGATTAAACAAAAACTAGGGTTTGAGGGAGTTTAGGGAGAGAGAAAACAGACGCGGCGGAAGAGAGAGAAAGGGGAAAGAAAAATGAATTAAAGAAAAGAATTGTTGAAATTTATATTTAATGTTACCAGAGTAATCCGATGGCTGAGAACAAAAACCTAATTTGATGGATGGCTGAGATGAGTTCCGGGTTTGAGGACTTTTAGGCTGACCGTTTGACCTTTTGATCCGACGATAGTGAGGGATTTGTGCTTTTTAGCTGATGATCGAACGACGCCTAGGCTTTATCCGTGTGCTTTACTTTGATGGCTTCTGATTGGTTCAAAATGGAAGACACAGATGACTTTGCTTCTGACCGTTAGATTGGTTTGGTTTTAAACCAACAGCTCAGATTGAATCTGATAAATAATTAGATATATATATATAAAAAAAAGATATATACATATATTTATATATATATATATATATTTAAAATACAATAAACTATGTTAAAGTAATATATATAAAATTTTAAAATAAAAAATGTTAAATATTTTAATAGTGGTAAAGAAATTATTATTTTTTTTTTAAATATTTATACAATAGAAAAATTTTGTTTTAATTTTTTTTTTAAAATAACATAGTTATATATTAATAAAAAGATGATAAGCACTCATGTATAGTTTTTTTTTTTAAATGCATAGATAATTACGAAGAAAAATCTAGCATTCCTAAATCCATACGAAGTTTACAAAATCTGTCAGCGCTTAACGGTTTGGTAAATATATCAGCAATATTTAATTCAGTATCAATGTGCTCTAACTTAATAATTCCACTGTTTACATGATCACGTAAGAAATGATGTCTAATATCTATATGTTTTGACCTAGCATGTAAAACAGTATTTTTACTCAAATTAATAGCACTTGTGTTATCACATAGTATTGACACAGTTAAATTTTATATTGTAATCAACAAGAGTTTGTTTCATCCATAATATTTGTGTACAACAACGTGCTGCAGCTATATATTCTGCTTCAGTGGTTGAAATAGATACTGAATTTTGTTTCTTAGAAAACCAAGAAACAAGACATCCACCTAGAAACTGACACGTGCCACTTGTACTTTTTCAATCAACATAATATCCGGCATAGTCAGAATCTGAAAAACAAACAAGATCAAATGGTTGATCTTTTGGATACCATAGACCTAAATCGGTAGTTCCCTTAAGATATCGAAAAATTCGTTTTACCGCAATTAAATGTGATTCCTTAGGGTTTGATTGAAACCTAGCACATTTACAAACACTGAACATAATGTCAGGTCTACTGGCAGTGATATACAACAGACTTCCAATCATTCCTCTATACTTTTTTGTGTCAACACTCTTACCAGTTTCATCAGCAATTAATTTATTAGTGGTTGACATAGGAGTATTAAGAGGTTTCACAGACTCTAGACCAAATTTCTTAATCATTTCCTTACAATACTTGGATTGAGAGATATGAATACCTTTTTCACCTTGTTTGATCTGTAATCCTAGGAAGAAGTTTAATTCTCCCATCATGCTCATTTCAAATTCTTTACTCATACTTTCAGAAAATTCATTGCACATAACAATATTAGTAGAACCAAAAATGATATCATCAACATATATTTGAATAATAAGAATATCATCATTTTTATACTTAGTAAATAAAGTAGTATCAACAGTACCTCTTTTAAAATCATTTTCAAGTAGAAATTTACTCAGTCGTTCATACCATGCTCTCGGGGCCTGTTTTAATCCATATAAAGCTTTGTGCAATTTATAAACATGCTCAGGATGATCAAAATCTTCAAAACCAAGAGGTTGTTTAACATAAACTTCCTCTTCAATAACACCATTTAAAAAGGCAGATTTGACATCCATTTGAAATAATTTAAAATCTTTATGGCATGCAAAGGCTAACAACATACGTATAGACTCAATTCTAGCAACAGGAGCATATGTTTCATCATAATCAATACCTTCCAGTTGATTATACCCTTGTGCAACTAGTCTGGCCTTGTTACGTGTAATAGTTCCATTTTCATCTAACTTGTTACGAAAAACCCATCGAGTTCCAATAATGGAAGTTTCTTTGGGTTTTGGAACTAATTCCCAGACTTTGTTTCTGGTGAATTGTTCAAGTTCTTCATGCATGGCAGTTATCCAATCTTCATCTACCAAAGCATCTTTTATATTCTTAGGCTCGATTTGAGATAAGAAAGATGAGTGACTGACCATGTTGTGTGCTTGTGATCGAGTAAGAATTCCTTTATCGAGATCACCAATGACATTATCCAAAGGATGGTTTTTAATAACAAGTGAGTCTTTAGGTAAGTCATTTAACTGAGGGTTGGAATTTTCAAGAGGATTAACATTGACAGGTGGAGAATCATTATCTAATTTTAGTTCCTCCATATTTCTGAGAATATCTTCAATGACAACATCACTGTCAACTAACTCCTTATATTTGGGAAGAGGTTTAGATTCATCAAAGGTTACATTCATTGACTCCTCAACAACTAGACTTCTTTTATTGAAAACCCTGTAAGCTTTACTGTTTAGTGAGTATCCCAAAAATATTCCTTCATCAGATTTTGGATTAAACTTTACATGATGAACTTTGGTATTTAGAATAAAACATTTACTCCCAAAAACGCGAAAATAATTTATTTTTGGAGTTCTTTTGTAATACAGCTCATAGGGAGTCTTGAGCAGAATAGGTCTTAATAAAACTCTGTTTAAAATGTAACAGGATGTTGCCACTGCTTCGGCCCAAAAATATTTAGGAAGACGATATTCATTTAACATGATATTAGCCATTTCTTGTAACGTACGATTTTTCCTTTCAACTACACCATTTGACTGTGGTGTGTAAGGAGCAGAAAAATTATGACTTATACCGTGCTCATCACAGAATATAATGAAATCAGAGTTGTCAAATTCTCTTCCGTGATCAGATCGAATATAAATAATAGAGCTTCCTTGTTGATTTTGAATTTTCTTACATAAAGCAGTGAAAGAGTTTATGACTTCATTTTTAAATTTCAGAAAATCAACCCATGTGAATCGAGAATAGTCATCAACCAAAACTAGAATATAGACAGCACCACCCATGCTATGTTTAGGAATAAGTCCTACTAGGTCCATATGCAAGAGTTCTAAGGGTCTAGAAGTTGACACAGTGAATTTAGGTTTATGAGATGCATGGATTTGTTTTCCTAATTCACAAGCTTCACATATATGAACTTTTAGAAACTTTATTTTTGGAAGACCGCGAACATGTTCTTTAGAAGAAATATTATTGATCAGCTTCATATTAATGTGTCCTAATCTGCGATGCCAAAGCCAGGGATCGTCATTTGCAGAAACAAGACAAACATTGTCTAGATGAGAATATGCATCTAGATCACACGTGTATACATTCTGATTTCTAGGACATAATACGACTAATTTACCAGTTTGATCAAATATTGAACAGTTATGAGGACTAAAAGATATTCTAAAACCACTATCACATAGTTGACTAATGGATAGAAGATTGTACCTGAGTCCTGTGACTAATTGTACGTTGGAAATTGTTATATGTTTATTCCCAACGCTTCCAATTCCAATTACTTTACCTTTGTTATTATCTCCAAAGGTTACCTCACCATAGTCTGTAGTTTGTATGTCGATCAATTTTGATTTGTCTCCTGTCATGTGTCTTGAACAGCCACTATCAAGGTACCACTTACTTTTACTAGATTCAGCTGCTAGACATACCTGCAACAAACATTATTTTCACGACTTGGTACCCTTTAATAAGAAGGGTCCTTTGGGTGAGTTCTCCATTTTGTATAAGGAACATTCGACTTTCCCTTTACAAAACTGGGTACAGGATAATCATTTTTATTAGATGTATGCATTCTATGAATGACAGGTCTATAAGGTGCATAATTTATTTTTCCTGAAAAACTTTGATGATGGTTTTTGTAAGATCTTTCATTATAAAACTCTTTTCTTGTTTTCTTTATAACAATAGGTGCGGTGTAAGTTCCTTTTGGTACCCAAATCATTTTTCCTTTATAATTTCCATTTTTAGCATTGCAAGTATAAATAGAATGACCATTCTTATTACAGTAAGAGCATTTAGTAAAGGGAGATATATGACCTTTTTCAGTACTTTTAACATGATAGAGTCCTTTATCTTTTATTTTACTCGATTCTGCAATGTATCCTAGTCCTTCTTTGTTAAGTCCACATTTTTGTTGATTAAGCATGACGTCAAGGTTTTCTTTGCCTTTTGCAAACTTAATAACAGTAGTGCTTAAATCGTCACGTTCTTTAGTTAATATTTTAATTTGATCTAACAAATGAGAGTCTTCATTTTGCTTTTCTAATTCTATTTTTAGAGATGAATTCTCGAGCTTGAGATTTTTAATATCTTCATTTAACACTTGATTTTGTATATGAGTGTCTTCATTAACTACAGCAAGTGTTGAATTCTCAATTTCAAGATTTTCAATAGAAATAATAAGTGTCGAATTTTCTATCTCAAGATCTTTGTTTATTTTTCTTAATTTTTCTAACTCTTCTTTTAGAAATAAATTTTCTGAAGAATTATTTTCTAGTTTCTCATTTTCTTCATTTAAACTTTCATTAACTATAATTAAATTAGAATTTTCTATTTCAAGATTTCTATTAGTCTTGATTAATTTTTCTAATGAAACTTTAAGTTTAATAAAATCTTCTTTGATTATTTCATTATCTTCATATAAACCATTATATGCTTCTTGTAGTTCATGATGTTCTTCTTCTAATGAAAGTATAACAAATGAAGTACTAGGTAACTGATGTTCAGAATTTACCTCGGACCTTGGTGGTGAGTCATTATCTGCCATTAAACAAAGATTTGCGATTTCTTCGGTTTGTTCACCAGTTGCCTCTTCGTCACTTAGATCCCATCCTTCTTCAGCTACTAGCACATTGTTGTTTGCTAGTTTTGGACAGTCCTTTTTGAAGTGTCCAGGCTGGTTACATTCAAAGCATGTATTTGGATTTTCATTAGACTTGACACCTTTGAAATTGTTGTTGTTTGTCTTGAAGTTTCCTCCTTGCAATCTTGGCTTAAAGGCTTGTTTTCCTTTGAAGTTGTTGAAGTTGTTATTTGTTTTCATAAAGCCTTTGTCATATTTTCTGGCTTTACTCTGGATCACTCTCCTCAGTATTATCTCCTCAGTCTTCATTATTATCTAAACTCAAGAGTTCTTCATTTAACTCTTCATCATCGCTTTCTTGATCTACAAGAAGAGCTTTGAAAGCAATTCCTTTCTTCTTCAGATCTGTATCCGATCCTGCCTTTTCGACTATCATATCGACTTCGTGGGCACGAAGATTGCCAATGAGACTGTCAAGGGGATAGACAGTTAGATCTTGCATTTCTTTGATAGCTGTAACCTTCATTTTCCATATAGATGGAAGGGCTTTGAGAATTCTTCTGTTTTTCTCATTTGTTGTGTATGTCTTTTCGAGTTGTTCTAGCTCATCAATGATTCTGGAAAAGCGTGTTTCCATATCAATGATCTTTTCACCTTCTTCCAGTTTGAAACTTTCATACTCTTGAATTAGAGCATCTTTTCTGGTTTCTTTGATATGACTGGTTCCTTCATAAGTTACAATCAGTTTTTCCCAGATTTCTTTTGCATTCTTACAATTGCTAACTCTTTTGTATTCTTTTTCAATAAGAGCACTAGTTAGCACTTGTTCAGCTCTGGAAGCTATATTCATAACCTCTTCATCTTCAGTGGTGAATTTTTCAATATCTTTCTCAACGATCTTTTCGCCTTCAATTTTTGTGGGTACTTTGACACCTCGTTCTATTGCCATCCATACTTTGATTCCTTGTGATTTGGCATAGATTTTGAATCTATTCTTCCAAGTGGCAAAGTTTGTCCCGTCAAACAGTGGAGGTCTGGACATGGAAAGTCCTTCTCCGCAACCAGTAGCATTGTAGGCCATAGATGGATCTACTTTTAGATATGTCTGTAATTACTTAACAAACAAGTTAAAAAGCACCGCTCTGATACCAATTGAAAGTCCAATAATAATCTAGAAGGGGGGTTGAATAGATTATTACCGTTTAAAAAATTATCTTAGGCCTTTTTGAATTTTTAGTAAATTAATTTGCAGTATAAGAAATTAATATGAAAGACAGTAAAAATTCAATCACACAATGCACAGAGATTTGTCTGGTTCACAACATACATCCTAGGTATGTTGCTACATCCAGTCTCAAGCTCCTCTCTAGGACTTGAGATCCTATTACTCCCAGTAATAAATACTCCTTCAATGGGCGGAGAAGCCTTTACAAAGTTTTTAAAGATAAACTTACAACTATTCACAACTAACTCTATTGGACAGCAAACTCCCAGTTCCCTCCTCAAGCTTAGTTGCACCTTTTCTTGAGTTTAGTTCTACTCTATAATCTGGTTTTGAAACGACAGCCTCTTCCTCACCTCACAAGTACACTAGAGACCCAACTCCCAGCTGACCTCTCTAAGACTCTGGTCTTGGTCAAATAATTACTCGTCTTTCTCACAGGTACATAAAATAAACTAACTCTACTCCTTTTCTTTTTACAAAAGAGTTTGACTGAAATAAGCTTCTTTAATAAGCAGATATATAATGTTAATGCTTGTTTATAAAGAAATATATATTCTTTATAATAAAGAATGTATTTCTATGGATTTAAACAAATATAACAGTTCAATCAATGCAACAAGTATTATATGAATATGAATATTAGATCAAATACTTGTAATGACAGAAATCAAGTATAATAAATTAATTAGTTAAGCAATACTTGATATTTTATCTATGATGTGAATATTAAATAGGATCACTTAGAACTTCAAACACCGTTCAGATAATATTCTTGTTTAAGGAATATTTTCAAATATCGGTATCTATAGTTGACCAAAATTTAAAGATTCACAATTTATATTTATATAAATATTTTCGATAGATCACTTAGAATTTCAAACACCGTTCAGATAATATTCTTGTTTAAAGAGTACTTCTAAATATCGGTATATACAGATGATCTACTTTACGATATTTATATAAATAACTTATATCAATAAGAATCACTTAGAACTTCAAACACCGTTTAGACAATATTCTTGTTTAAGGAATATTCCTAAATATCGGTATCTACAGTTGATCCTTAAACTGATAAGAATAGATGAAATATAGATATAAATATAAATATGTATAACAGTTGATATTGGATATATCTATAATTTCTAACAAGTATGAAATAATGTAAATACAACAATTTGATAACTTATATCAATAATACTTGTGACCAATTTTTCTCTTCTTTAGAAAATAATATCTTTGATAAAAGAGAGACTGAAAGCTTTTTGTTGTAGAGAGAATGTAGGCAATGAGAGTATAAGCTTTTCTATTCTTTTGGAATTGGTGAATAAGAAGTGAAGAAAAACCTTCCTATTTATAGGATTTTGGAGTTTAGGGCAAAAAAGTAATTTTGAAAATCTATTTTGAATTTAATGATCCGGATTGCATTGATATAAAATGGAAGGTCCGGATTAATTCTTAAAGTGAGGCACACGGATTTCCAAAAACATATACTGACCTCTTTCTTCAAAACTTGGCCCATGTAAAAAGTTTCTCACATTAACTGGCCAACATATTTGGTCAAGGCATGAATCAAGTCACCAAGGCTTTTAAGCCTTGGTTCCAATTTCTTTTTCATGGGCATGCCGCACACACATACACACGGTTATGCACACACAGTACATACATATATATTATATTAAATGTTTAATATATATATATATACACGGTTAACACATATATATTTACTATGCATATATACATAAACATATACTCGGTATATGTGTGTGTGTATATATATATATATATATACATATATAAATTTTCTTTTTGCCTACAAAAGATTTTAGAAAATCATTTTTTTTAAAAAAAAATAGGAATCCTTACCTTAGGAAATGTTACTATTTGAATTACTTTCTTTAACACTTGATATTAAATTATCAAGGTCAATAAAGTGTATTCAATTTTTAAGATGAAAAATATTTTTAGTTTATATAAAATCCTATGGAGAGGATTCTATCTTTTTAATCTTATTTACTAACTTTGTTATCATCAAAATTAACTAAATGATTTGGAGACCTATCAAAATTTATAATCATGCACAATAAAGATGTGATTATATAATCATGCACAATAAAGATGTTTTAGCTTGATATTACTGAGTTACAAGTTTCAGATTTAATTTTTAATATATACTTTGCTCCTAGTGGCTCCTACAGTTTCACAACGCACTAGAATGGACGTATAGTTACTTAAGATAACAAATATTCCTTCTGTTCCTAAAAGATGAACAAAATAAAATATAATTTACACACATATTATAAAAAATAAAATTTAAAAAAAATAGAAAATATTTTAAATTTATTTTTACTAGTCACACAAAATTATATACAGTAATGAGTATTTATATTTTTTTATAATAAAAAAATCTACTAAATAACTTAATTATATTTTATTTTATATACTTTATTTTATCTTTCTTAAAATAAAATATATATATATATATATATATATATTTATTTATTCTTTTGATGCCGGAGGAGTAGTAGTATGTCATAATCTAAGGCCATATTTATTTACAAGAATTATAATTTCGAAACTATAATTCATGAGATTGTAATCCCAAAACTATTAATCCTAAAATTATAATTTATGAATAATAATTTCTCATATTAAGCCATTTTATAATCAATGAACTGATAGTTCTAAATTTAAATTTAAAAATAAATAAGATATTTAAAATTAATAATTATATGATAAATATAATTCTTACAAATAAATATATCGGAAGTGTCCATTATCTTCCTTATTTTAATTCCATTTTTGATGCCGGCGGAGTAGCAGTACGTCATAATCTAAGTGTCTCTTCCATCCATTATCTTCCACAGTCTTAATTCCACGTGAACAGGCTATGGCTGCTGTTATAAATCAAAAATTCTACGTGAACATGAAAATTTGACAAAAATATATTTAGATTTTATTTATTTATATTTTAATCTCTAATAATAAATAAAAATATAAATAAATAAAATTTAAATATATTACTACCTAATTTTTATATCACTTAAAAGAGCTAATTATAAATACTTTATATATATGTTGTCACCGATCACATGATTTACCACTCAAAAAAAGACAAAAACAAACAAAATCCCAATAAACAACTACACGGCTTAAATATTTGTCAAGAACTACGTGCTAACGTGCAAATCTTTCTTTCCTTTCTGTCGTTTTCCCTTTTTTATTTCCCTTTTTTGGCAAACCCTTCCCCTACAAAAACACAACAAAAATCCCTCTCCTCAAGTACATTATCACAAATTGAAAATGGCATCACCAAACTGTACCGGAAAACTCACATCAATCACCGACATCCACCCGGAGATCATCCAGGCCCACATCTTAACAAGAATTGACGGCCCAGATCTCGCCTCCACCGCCTCAGCATCACCATTTTTGCACTCGCTCTGCAGCAAAGACAAGGTCTGGAGTGACATGTGCAACTCCACGTGGACCTCAACCAAGCATCCACTTGTCCGCCACATCATTTCAACCTTCCCCGGCGGCCACCGCTCATTCTTCTCCGACTCCTTTCCCGTCCTCCACCCCGGCGTCGCCGGAAACCGCCGCCGGAGCCACCGCAGGAAGACGAATTTGTTGATCTCAGCCGTGGATATACACTACAAAAACAATCTTGTATACTCCAATGTTGATGTAACAAACACGGCCAGTAATAGTTTCCTCGAGTCCACCTTTCGGATCGAGGTACTAAACCCGAAAGACTCGATCATAATACCTGAAAATTTTGAACGTGAGGTCGATACTTATTTGTCGGATTTAAAAGAGTACATGACTTTGAGCTGGATCGTGATTGATCCATCTCTAAAGAGAGCCGCCAATGTGTCTAGTCTGCGGCCAGTATCTGTCCGGCCGCACTGGATTGGCGGCCATATTGAGGTAAAGTATGCGACATTGGCGGTCGGCGGTTGGCGGGCCGGTATGTCGAAGTTGGTGGAGTTGAGAATAGTGGGTATGCTTGGGTGGAAGGAAGGAGGAGAATTGGAGTTGAAGACGGTGAATTTGCAAATTCATGATATGGATAACAAGTGCTTGAGTGGGAGGGATAGTTTGGGGATTCTGCTTGAGGCGGTGGAAACTGGGAAGAGAAGGAAAGGAAAGAAAGGGGAGGAGAAAGAAAGGTATAGAAAGTACGTGGAAATGAAGAGAAAGAGGAGGGAGAGAAAGGAGTGGAGGATACCGGCAGGAGCGGTTACCGGTTTTCTGGCTTTGGTTTTCTTAGCTATGTTGGCGTTGGTTATATTGCGGTACTGAGTGAAGGTGTTAGAACAGCTTGCATAATCGATCTGATGTTTAGTAACTTTACAAATTGAAAATTTGTAATATTTAAACCTCAGATTGGGCATGAGAAAAGTATATATTTGAAGTTAATGGTAATTATCATGTCACTCGGAAAGAAAAAATAATCTACGTTCCATGTTTCTGATCAGTTTTACCATGATTCACGTATTTCTTCGGCTATCTACAAATACATAGATATCGGAAATTTAGTTTCATGAATGATATGATAGTTTCGTAATTTCATCAACTCAATTCCATATTTGCAAAAATGATGCATGTATGTGATATAATTATTAATTAATTTGTACTAATTTAACACTAATAGTTATTAGTTAGTTTACTCATGTAGTAAGTTCTTTAATCTCATCATTAGATTATTTATTATCATTTTAAAATCATTTGAAACCGATCGAAGATTATATAATACCACGTTTTACTTAAAATTATAATTTAATATCAAATGATTAGTTTAGAACAAAATATAATTTATGTAATTAATTAACAGACCAATTATAAAGGTAATACAAGACGCACACAAATGTTAGTGTGATGTGTATTGAGCCTTCTCGAAAGCTCGGGTCATCTGATCGGGTTGTCGGAGGTGAAGACACGAAGGCTGGTGGTATTATCCCACAATGGAGAGAGGGAGGTCCGGAGGTGGAGACATGAAGTCAACCAATATTATCCTACAATAACTAGAGAGACAAAAATCTGTAGACCTTGTGTGTGATCGGTTCTGACGGGGACGTCGAAAATTTAAGTGGGGGAGATTATAAAACCTCATGTCTCACATCGAAGGATAAAAAAAAGTTTGTCTGTATATAAGGAATTGAGTTACTAACAATAGTAACTTCAATCATGACCTTTTAGGTGAGTCTATGGAGTTTTATTTTAAACTCCGTCCAGTGCAGATGATCAAGATTAATTAATGATGATATTGAGACAAATAAATTACTATTTTAGATTTAATAGTCTTTTTCTAGCGGAGAAAAGTATGTATAAAGAATAAAGTATAAATATTCTAGCAGATGATCAAGATTAATTAATGATGATATTGAGACAAATAAATTACTATTTTAGATTTAATAGTCTTTTTCTAACGGAGAAAAGTATAAAGAATAATCTAGGGGAGAAAAGTATATATAAAGAATAAAGTATAAATATTCTAGCGGAGAAAAGTATAAAGAATAATCTGATATTCTTTTTCTTCATCGATCTTAATCAGTCTCATACTCTCATATATTGAATACAATTCAAAGTTTTCAGTCAGATGTTAGACTGAGGTTCCTCCGGATTGCAGCAGCAGCCTCAACTAATATATATCTATCACCTTCACCCAGGGGCGAAGCTAGGTAGAGAAGTGTGCGGTCAATTGACCCCACTGAAAAAAAAATTATTTTATAATGTAAGGTAAATTTAAAAAATATTAAGTATTATGTATAAATTGACCCCACTAAAAATTTATAAATTTTCTACTATACGGGGTCAAATTAAAAATTTATAATTTTGTCAATCAAATTTTAACCACATATGACGCATATCCTCTCAATATATGTATATCTCTCTATAATATTTTAAACTAAATAATAATCTAATTTATATTATTTTTAAAAATAATTAATGAATTAATTACTTATGAACAATTGTGATTAAAAAATCTATTATGAGTCAATATAGTGTATATATACCATATATTATTACTTATTATATTGTCATTGTAATATAGTGTGTGTGTGTGTGTGTATATATATATATGTGTGTGTGACCCGAAAATATAAAAGTATTAAAAAAAATTAGCTCGGGGGCGCTGCCCCCGAACCCCTGCCAAATTATTTATAGTTTAGTAACATTTTTGACCCCACTCTTCTCCTTCTCTGGCTTCGCCCCTGCCTTCACCAGCAGGCGAAGCTTTCCGAAGACACCTGCAAACCCATGAACCCCCTGTTTCAACGAAGTTTTCGGTGAACGACTTTAATATTTCTCATTTTTATCATGGATTCACATATTTCTTTAATTTGGCTGTCTAATACTTTCTCTGTTCCTTAATATAAAAATCGTTTTAAAGAAATATTTTTGTTTCTTAATATATAACGTTTGAGAATTTCAAATAAACATTAATTGCTTAGTTTTTAATATTATTCTAAGTATTAAATATAATTTTAGTTCTCTCACTATTTTTTACCCAATAAATAGCACTCTCTTTTTTTAATACAAGGATAATATAAGTAATTAAAATTATATTTAATGTTATATAATCATTTCTTTAATACTTATACGCAACTCTAAAATAACTTATATTAAGGGACGAATGGAGTATATATTTGGAAGTTCAGTTTCATAATTTCATCCATCTGGTTCCATATTTCTATGATTGAAGTCTTTTATCTTATTTACAAAATTGATGGATATGATACGATTAGTTGTACCAATTTAATATTATTAAAAATTATTTTTTATTATAATTATTCTGTTATTTAATTTCATGAATTATTTATTATTATTTTAAGGTCATTTGATATATTAAAAAAACATCACTTTTGTACTTGAAATTATAATATAATCATCAAATAATTTTAAAAATGACAAAATATTTTTTATGTAATTAAATAATTATCAGATTAATTATGAGATAACACAATACGTTGATGCTAGCTATTGAGATGAGTATTAAGTCTTACTTTAAACTTGATTTATCCGAGACATTACAAATAATTAATTTCATAAGCGACTGATCTCAAAAACTCGAATCTAAGTCATTAGATTGAATTGTGGAAGAACTCTTTTATTTTGATACGATAATTGGATATAAATTATTTATAATTTTAGTTATTTATATTTTAATCTCTTAATTTTTATAATAAAAAATAAAATTATAAATAAATAAAATTATAAACAGCTCATGTTTAATTATTATGTCCGCACCAAGGTTTTGATTGCGGAAGGCGTATGTATAGGTGCTAGAAAGGAGTCGCGAAATAAACAGTATGCATGAATACAATTCAAAGCTTCAGTCAGCTATGAGGACTGAGGACGTGCCTTGGGATTGCAGCAGCTCAACTAATACACCTGACAACAAGTTAACTAGTGCCCATCCAAGAAATAAACAGCATCCATGAATACAATACATGAATACAATTCAAAGTTTGAGTCAGCTGTGAGGACTGACTACGTGCCTTGGGATTGTAGCAGCCTCAACTAATATCTGCATGTCACCAACAAAATAATGGACCTCTTTTTCAAGGGCACAAGACTTTTCAAAATGAGGGGTTTCAACAAAATTTCCGTCGAGTCATCTCTTATGCAAGACGAATTATAATCGTAAAATTTATTCGTATATAAAATTAATAAATATTTTTTTTAAATTAAATTATTTATTATATTTTTTAAAAAAAAATTATGAATAATTATTCATATAATTAATAATCAAAAAAATTAATAAAACATTTATAATATATATTATTTTCTATTTTCATTTATCTAACTTAAATATGACTAAAATACAAAATGGACCCTGTAACTTGTGCGCCATGACAATATGTCGCCTTTCAGTTCTCATAATTGTCAGTCAACCCGCACTCTGGAACATTTAGTAATTGAAAATAAAACAAAGTTTTTGTGGATTAATGTACCTTCTCAAATTGAGACACCTATGAGTATTTACAAAAAATTCAACTAGTATGCTTAGGGGCTGAATTTGAGATTCACACGCAATTATAGATTCTAAGAATCCTATCTTATTTATTGAAGGGAGAAAATAAAATTTGAAGACTTTCTTAAAAGTGTGTCATTTTCTTTGGAGCGAATTTTCGTCTATGAAGTCGTCGCTAATTGAACTGTAGATTATCAATGGTAAAGAAGTGGTTAAGACTTAAGGCCATGTTTGTTTACAAGGAATATAATCCCGGGATTATAATCCCAGGAATTATAATCCCAAGACTATTAATCTTAGAATTAAATAGTTCTAATCACATGTTTGTTTTTCATGGGATTATTCATGGGATAACTTACAATAATCTCATGTTATGTTTTAATCCTTCATGATGGATTATAATACCTAGCTAGATATGGTATTAAATAATCCCTCATCTTAAGCTATTTTATAATCATTGGACTAATAGTCCCAAGCTCAAATTTAAAAACAAACAAGACACTTGGGATTAATAGTCTTATCCCAAGTGTAATCCTTGCAAACAAACATAACCTAAGAGTTTTAATTCCCCGATTTTGTTCATATTTCTTACTCTCTCAGTTCCACTTTAACTGACGTTTTAGAAAAAAAAAAATTGATTCCTAATTAAGTGTCATTTTCAGATTTCTAGGAGAAATTTTCTCTTATTTTCCTAGATTACCCCTACATTGAGAAGAGCAAAGGTTGCATGCTAGAATTAATAACAATAAACTCTTATTTATTGCTCTGGACATTTTAGTAATTTAAGTTTGATTTTACACTTAACAATGATCAATTATTACTTTCCTTAAAACATGTGATTTGGCTGCTAACGTCAGTTAAAGTGGAACTGAGGGAGTAGTGTTCTTTCCGTTTCATCGTCAACTTCATTAGCTAACAAAGTTGTTGATTCTCGCCTACCATTGCATATATTACACAGTTCTCAAAAGAATAATTAAAAATATAATTTTTTTGTCTTTAAATGATGAGTTAAAGGGATATAAATTAAAAAATAAATGTCATTGACTCTCTTACTAAACACAAATTAATAAGACTTAAAAATATAATCAAAATACTCCCTCCCTCCCAAACTAATTGCTCAGTTTTGATTTTTTTAAGTCAAATTGACTATTTTTAGAATTAATAATTAAACATATATAAATATATTTCTAAAATTATAAAAATTGGGGTTAGTAATAAGTTGTATATACTTTTTTTTGGTTATAATCTCTTCACCTATATTTTAGCAGAAATAGTAAAAAGATTAGTTTTAAAAATGATTAATTTAAATTTAAAATGTCAAAATTAAATAATTAATTTGGGACGGAAGGAGTATTAACAATCGAGAGAGATTGGGGGTTTGAAAAGTCATAGTACATTAGTACTCCATTAATTAGGAGCAGCCCTCAATTATCACCATTGTGAGCAGCCGTTAATTATCACTATCTTTATCACCACTATAGCAAGGCAGCGGCCCTTAATTATCATTGTCGTTATCAGTTATCACAACGGTACAAGCATTAAATGTTTGATCAAGTACCATGCACCCATGACCCATCACAAAATCGTAATAGTAACAAATTGCATTGTCACAATGTGTAGTGGTCCAATCCATCTAGAAGATAACAAAAAAATAATTAATAATAAGTGATTTGGAGCGCATTATTTTTAAAAAATTAATATTTTCACAATTAAAAGTGATAGTTTCATAAATTTCTTTTCACATAAATAATAAATAGATCTCATACTTATGCGAAAGAGATCTTATAAAAATATTAGTTTTTACTTGTGAAAATAACATTTACTTATCTTTAATACTCTTTCCATTTTATATTATCTGTTATTAACAGAACACGCACAATTATTAAAAGTAATAATTAATAGCTTAGTTTTAAGAAGAAAATAACACTATTAGCTTTTATTAAAAAAAAGGAGTATTAAATATCTTTAAAAAGATGATATAAATATGAATATTATAGAAAAGAGAATTTTAAAATTTTCACACATGCAAACAATAATTATTTTAAAATATATAAAATAAACTAAAACGTTAGTTATAATAAAAGATTTTCTTAATGTGTGCCTTAAGGACACACATTATACACAGGAATCGAGAAAATATTCCCTTGATTACTATACATATTCCCTTGATCTGTGTGTAAACACAAAAATCAAAAGAATATGCAAAAGAATCAAGATAATATTCTTTCGATTCATATGTACAATGTGTGTCTTTATGACACACATCACAAGGACTCTATAATAAAATAAAGGGAGTAAAATTTACACCGAAACCGTACCGGGTTGGGGGGCGGTCCGGTGCATTAATGACCGGTACCGTCCGGTACATTAGTGTTAAGTTTTTTTTTTTTTTTTTTAACCACAATTATCAGAAAAAAAAATTAAAAAATAATAGAGCAAGTTTGAAAAAAAACCTGTAAAAAAAAAGTATTTTTTGTATTGAAAAAACACTGCAAACTGTTTACGGTGTTTTTTCAATACAAAAAATACTTTTTTTTACAGGTTTTTTTCAAACTTGCTCTATTATTTTATTTTTTTTCTGATAATTGTGGTTTAAAAAAAAAAAAAAAAAAAAAAACTTAATACTGTGCACCGGACCGCCCCCCGATTGAACCGTACCCGCACCTACTTTACTCCAAGAAATATTGATATCATCACACTGACCGGTGCACCGAATTAAACTGCATTGCACTATTAAAAAAAAAATATATATTAAGGCCATGTCTTCGAGGTTAAGTTTGGTTGGGGCTAAAATTTGAAAAACCAGGCTATAAGTACACCACATATACATCCTCTACCTGTAAGTAAAAAATGGCCCGGCCCATCCAATAGTATTTTACACGTCCTACGAACTTTTGACATATGTATTATTGCCTTGAATGTATTTAAAAATCGTTTCATCCTAAGCTTCTTTTTTTAATACAAGTCATTTAAAACTCATCTGGGAAAAGAAAAAAAAAACCACTTTAAAAAAAAAAAGAAAGAACACACCTAAGGAAATAGTTGGGCGACAATTAGTTGGGTCGTTTATGGTGGGCCTGTACCACTAATTGAGGAGGTCAGCCCAAATCTCACATAGGCTGGGTGAAACTCAACTACAACTACTAGTAGTTACGGACCTGAAAAATGAAAAAGAAGATTTCTAAAAGCAGCTCTTTCTTTTTTTCTTTGATTTATTTTTGGTATTAATGCTAATAGAGATTAGACCTTGAAAGGTTGTTTAAGGTTCCTTCAAAGATTTGTTAAAAGGAACCTTAATTGTTAAAGAATCTTAATATATAATTGAGTTGTACTTCGTGAATATATAATTGTAATTTTTTATATTTATGTATGCACCAAGTACAAGATTCTTGATACAAATTATGTGCAACAATATGTATGTAACACCCTGTTTGTGAGTTTTTACAACTAAAAAAAGAGAGGAAAGCTAAGAAAAATTGAAATTTTCCTTAGAAATTCCATATTTGTGAGTTTTTTAAGTCAAAGAAGGTAAGGAAAACAAAGGAAAATTGAGCCAGAAAACTAAGAAAAGGAAAATGGGTTTAATGAATTTATTGTAATTCCGTAATTACCCTTACTTACAACTCATATGTATTAAGCATGTTATATTCAATATGTAAGGGTACAACAATAATAATATATCACAAAATAAAAATCCTTTGTTTTCCTTAGCAACTGACAAACATAGGATAAAAAAATTATTATATTTTCCTTACTAAACTCGAAAAGAATTAAAGAAAATTACTTTCTTATCATTTCTTGAGTTAAAAATCTTTAATCTTAGTTTGAAAAACTCACAAACATAGTGTAAAAAAGGAAATGGAATGAAGAGTGAAATTATGTGCGATTGTGCTTGCATTCACAATTAACCTTACACCACGTTTGGATTAAAGGAATGAAATAAGTGAAAAAATAAAATAAAATGGGGTGAAAGAATGAAATGAAGAGTAAAATAATTCATTTCATTCCTAACCGAAAGAGTTATTACATATCCTCCCGCAAAAAATAAAATTCACAAATTTGGTTGGAATGAGAATAGTTCATTCCATTCCAATAAAACAATCCAACACAATTTTTTTTATTTTATAAAAATGAATCATTCTATTTTTATCTTAATTCCTGCAATTAAACATAACATTACATCCTAGATCATGCTCCCACATTTTCTTTTATTGGAAGTGCGTAAGAGAGAAGGCAATTTCAGGCAACTGCATGTTGTCAAAACATTGTTAAATCTGAAGAATTATTTTTCACCTATTCTCTTTATCCTTCAATTATTTTTGTGTCTTTGTCATGAATCACAATGACAAAGAAATGCTAGTAAGATTTAAGAAGGTAAAGAATATAACAAGACTAGTATTTTGACCCTCAACATCAACATTCTTCAAATTCATAATTACTTTATTAAATTCATCAATTTCATTTTAGTTCATACACAGGCTGAGCACTGGTATTTGTGACATGAATATTGACTTTCTCATCTAAAATTTCTTCAAACCTTATTAAATAGTGCATCTTGTCACCCCATAGACCAAAACTCTTTTTCCAATCATAATTTGAGGATTTCATATTGATTGATCAAAATCTAAGACTTTTATACTAGTTCATTATTTCAAAACCCCCTATAAAAGTAGGTCATATCTTTGTTTATAGAGTTTAGCGATATATTACGACAAAAAATAATTCGATTTTTATTGTGTTAAATACAATATTGAAACTGTTAATAAATGAATGTATGCACTTGCAAGTATCATTTTTCTTGTTTTTATATGGCTTAGATATATCAAAATCTCTGCTACCCAAAATCAAAAGAAAACAAATATATATATATATATATATATATATATATATATGTGTGTGTGTGGGGGGGGGGGAGTGATTCATAACTAAAATTAGATGGGAGTTTTATCCATCCAATTGTAATCCAGTCATCTATTATAAGATTCAAAAGTTAATGAAACTACCATTCACACAACAATTGTGCGGAGTCTAACAAACTATTCAAATCCAATCTTTCTAATCCGCGCAACAATTATGCAGATGGCCAAAATCTCCGCACAACTACTGTTAGGCTCTGTACAACAGTTGTGCGAATGATAATTTCATCAGTTTTTGGATCTTAAAATAAAGGGCTGAATCACAATTAGATAGATAAGGCTTCTATCTAACTTTACTATGGATCATTCTCATATATATATATATAGAGACCGGATCAGGTCCGGACTCCCGGACCTGATCAAAATTCGGACCCAATTTTTTATTTTTATTTTTTTAGTTTTTTTTAAAACAACTAATAAAAAATATATCGGTATTTTTGGTACTGAAAAAATTTGTTAATACACTGTTTTGGGTATAATTTGGATACATATAACAAATAGTGTTGTACCGATTGTATAACACTGTTTGTTATATGTATCCAAATCATACCCAAAACAGTGTATTAACAAAAAATTTCAGTACAAAAAATACCGATATATTTTTTATTAATTGTTTAAAAAAAAAATTGAAGGTTCGGATTTTGATCAGGTCCGGATCCCGGACCTGATCCGCTGCGCGTGTGTGTGTGTATATATATATATATATATCTGCTACCTTCCTCCTCCTCCACAAGTTTAAAAGTTCTTTGATTAGCTATTAACGTCTCCAAAGACATTAGGTTCCAACTTCCAAGAACATATCCATCCATAAGCAAATGACAGTATTATCATTTGTCTGGCTATGGCATTATTTGTGGGACCCAACTGTTAAAGAGGATGCGGGTGTTATATGAATTCAGCAATGAGATCCTTACCCGGGAACAATTGAGCCGTTAATGGGTCCCAACCTCGTGGCCTCTCCCTGCCCAAACCACTCATTCATCTGTTTTGGTTATTGGACCTGTTCACTGTATAGTGTATACTACCATTAGCAGCCATTTAAATGGACTAAAATTACTACCCCATCTGTACCATTTTCCTCATAAACGAATAGACGAGTGATTCATTGCTAGCTTAGATACTAGCAAATTTTTGTCTACCAACGTATTTTTGCTCTACCTTCTTGTACTCTTAGCCCTAGATTAAAAGTGCAACATATTTTTTGGGATGTCATTAATTTGCTTTCAAAAATTCGTTGGCATATAACGCTTGTTATGAATCACTGCACATATATGTTTTATTCGAATAGACGAGTGATTCATTGTTATATTCGTTGGCATATAACGCTTGCTATCAATTATGTTCAATAATATACATACACTTTATTGATGTAAAATGGCGATAACACATCATACTTTATATATAACACACTCATAAAATGAAAAGGAGAATTGTGATATACGTTATTCTCCCATCATAATTGACCAAGCAATGACCTAAACAATTTTCTATCTTTCATTTTATAAATATATTATAAATGATGAGATGATATCACAGTTACATTTAATATCTTTCGTGATACAACGACATCCGTCGCATCAAAAGGGCTGATAGCGAAAGGGATGAAAATTACCCGTCATAACGGGTGTCAAAAGAAAAGGAAGAAAAACAGAGAACCTAGTCAAGATTCAGAACCTCATTTACACATCCAACTCTCTGATTGAATACCAATTTGCTCACGTGTATGCCCACCACATCTTCCTCACTTCTTTTCATCATAACCCCTCTCTCTCTCTATATCTTCTTTTCCTTTTCCATGAAAAGAAACAGAATCAAGCTTGTGTTCTTTCCTATTTGCATTCTTCCTTTTTCAGTCCAACTTCAAGAACAAGCCCTCCATCTTCTTTTCCCTCTATAGAATTTTGAATTCAAAGCCACTTTTAAGCTGTAATCTGCCTATCATCATTTCTACCAAAAGAACAAATCATCATTTCTTGAACTTCTTGAACTTCCCACTCTTCCCTTTGACTGACGAAAAGAATTAGAACAATCTTTTGACAGTTAATCTTTCGTCACAGAATTTCACAAACCTCACCTAAGTTACCAAAAAGAAGCCTATAGGCTAATAAACACCTGCCAATAAATAGCCTCAGATCCAAGTAAAAGAAAAAAACAAGAACCCATTATTTTCATCATATAATCTTGAGGATCTCCATATCGAAATTTCACAAACCTTGAGGAGCAAATGCCGCGGAAAAACTTGAATGAGGACGGAAAGATTGGAGGGAAATGCAAGATCAGAAAAAGAGGGTGTTCTTCATCTTCTTCTTCCTCACTAGTGCACAATTATAGGTTGAAGCGGGCGATTTTGGTTGGGAAAAGAGGGGGATCAAACACGCCTATGCCGACTTGGAAGATGAGTACAAGGTTGCCTACATTGCATAATGATAAGGCTGCTGGTACAGGAAAAGAAGCTTCGATGTCAGCGCGAAAACTAGCAGCTACCTTGTGGGAGATTAATGAGGTTCCTTCTCATAACAAGAAAGATAATTTGAAGGATAGAGGGAGTAAAGTGGGGATGGGAAGCAAGGAGAAAATTTTGAAGGCTTCCAAAATGGGTTCAGTGGCATTGCCTGATCTATCTTATAGCCCTATTTCAGAGGTGAGTGTGAATTTTTATTTTTTTTTACTTCATACTTTTTTTTTTTCTCAGGAATATTTGATTTGGAATAGGTACAAGTTAAATTTGTTCCGATTTGTGTTATGAAGTTCTTATATTTTAGATTATATAAAAGCTTTTATGATCTTTGTGTGTTATGTTTAGCAGGGTATGGACAGGCACAGGACAAGGAAATCAGTTGATTCTCATAAATTTATGCCCAACGATAAGAATTTGGGAGGATCGGATTCTCTTGAGAATGCTAGCTTTGTAAAGGTAATCAAAGAATAAGGGAAAGAATAGTACTTGTATGGTTTTTAAGCATCTTGTCAAATATACAGCTTATGTTGTCTTTTCTCTTTTTTTGGTTCTGTTGACCTGCCTATGATTACTTCATGTAAAAAATAAAAAAAGCAATTCTAACAAAACATATCACAGACTAATTACATAGTTACCGGCAAAACTATGTAACTACGGAGTTATAAGTTAATAAGTTTTCATTACTACAAACTATAGCGAAAATTCCAGAATTCTCAATTGTATAAAACCAATAACTTCCAAAATCAGCACACATTTTAACTTCATAGTCAATAGCAGTATATGACATTATCCTTATTAATCGGCATTTGAGTTTATGCCAAAAGTTATGACTGAAAAAGACTTGCAAGACTCCACATTGCACTAGCACTCTAATTTTTTCTTACAATCTCTAAAAGTGTTCCAAGTTTGCCACCAATAAAGGCAACATACCTATCATGTGGCTTTTTCACTCACAATTTTGTTATTAGGAGTGATTTTTGTACATCTCTTCCTGTTAAGTTTCGATCCAAACTGATCTAAGCTCGGGCTTTGCAGGTTGAAACTCAACCTCGCAGACACAGTGTGGGAACAAAGTCCCGTCTGAAGGATATCAGCGAAGGCCTAACTACATCTAAAGAGCTGCTGAAAGTTCTGAATCACATTTGGGAGTTGGACAAGAAGAGTTCAACAAGTATATCATCCCTTGTCGCGGCACTAAAAGTTGAGATTGACCGTGCTCGTGTTAAGGTTGAGAAGTTAATTCAAGAACAACAATCTGACCATAGTGAGATAGACTACCTTCTGAAGCAGTTTCAAGAAGAAAGGTCAGCTTGGAAAGTGAAAGAGCAAGATAGAATTCACAATGCCGTTATGTCCATAGCAGGAGAGCTAGAGGTGGAGAAGAAGCTGAGAAAGCAAACTGAGAGAATAAACAAGAAGCTTGGAAAAGAGTTAGAAATAACAAAAGCCTCTCTGTCCAAAGCAGAGAAAGAGGTTGAGAGTGAAAAGAGGGCGAGAGAGATACTGGAGCAAGTCTGTGATGAGTTGGCCAGAGGAATCGGAGAAGACAGAGTTGAAGTTGAAGAACTAAAGAAAGAATCAGTAAAAGCTCGAGAAGAAGTAGAAAAAGAGCGAGAAATGCTTCAGGTGGCTGATGTGTTGCGGGAGGCGAGAGTTCAGATGAAGCTTTCAGAAGCTAAATATCAATTTGAGGAGAAAAATGCAGCAGTGGACAAGCTAAGAAGTGAGCTCGAGACCTGCTTGAGAGCCGAAAAAGGTGAAGAAAAAGGCAATGGCTCTTCTAACTACGATAGAATCAAAGAGCTCGAGGAATATTTGCAGAAAACACTAATACAGTCAAGCCAACAAGATAGGGAGCGAGAGGATTCGCCTGATAGTGATCTTCAGTCCATTGAGTTAAACATGGACAACAATGGCAAGACATATGGATGGAGTTATGCTGGTGGGTTTGCTGCTCAAAACGAGTCAAAGATTATCTCCTATGCTGATGGAAAAATGGAAAGGAATTCGATCTCTGACAAAACTCAAAAGAAAACCATTTGCTTAGAAAGACAAATTTCAGATGGCATTGAGTGGGAATTTAGCACTAAACCTCAAGAAGATTCAGACGGTTTGAATAAGGAAAGATTTGTGAAGTTTACATCAAAAGCACGGAAAGAAGATTATGAAGATGAAATCCGGAGATACAAGCTGATTAAGGATCTAAGAGACCATATTGTTTCAGGTTCTGGATTGGCAATGTTGCAGGGAGCCGCTTGAACAGAATGTTAGAGGGGATCAAAGAGAAGGCCAAAGCTCAAACATATATATGAAAAAATATACTTCCATTTGCTTGTATTGTGAACTTACTTACATATCCTAAAAGACCATCAAATCTTCCTAATGGCTGCTGTGTTTGTCTAAATCAATTGCCAAATGCTAGAATGCAAAATATGTGAATAGAAATTGTTATAAGACAAAGTTCAACTGTACAATGAATATGCTACAAAGTATCAAACTGCAGTTTAAGATCTCTCTTTTTTCCGGCAAGGCAGAACTGTAGCTAATCTCTCTATTACAACAATCTGAAGTCTTTACTAGATTGACTAATACCTTCACGTTCAGTTTATCTTCTATCAATTACATTCAAACAGTCCTGCCCCAGTGAAGGGGGAATTCTAGCTCATCTCTAAATCAAAACCAACTCATACTTTCACCTTCAGTTTGTCTTCTATGTTTTTTTATTGTGGTAAACGGTAAGAACTTCATTTCGTCGGTGTAAAGGAAATACAATAATATATATGAACGAGAGAGAAAAATAACAGTTGGGACCTTAACCAACCAAAGAGTAGAACACTTTAAAAGGTGCTGACATAGGCAAAAACTTGATGTCCTATGATCCTAACCACTATCGAAAGGCACAAAGCCCACTTAATAAAACACAACAGGGTTACTAAGGAACTCCTATTTTTCTGCATTCCGCATACTATCGTTCTAAATAGTGGTACGAGAATTAATATGTCGTGTGCATTCTATCATAGGTACCCGATTTTGTTTAGTGTACCCTATCAATCACTCTTACTGGTAATCATGACTCAAACAAGGTAAGAAAATCCAAGCACACCAATATAGGACTGCTTTGTTTTGGTTTTGGCCAGGTTTGTATATGGTCAGTACGTCTTATATTAACTAGTACACCTTATTACTCTAATCCCTTTGAATGCTCCATTAATAAGAGATCCATCAACCACCCAATTATCTTTGGATATATTTGAATATTGAAGATAAGAATGAATAAGAATTGGCTACTGGCTATCAGGTTTACACCCTAAAATGAGTGGGGTTCATATTTCAATTATTCCAACTTCCAAGTCAATGATAATGGTTTTTCTTTGATAATCTAACCCACATGGACTCAATAATTGCCAGCTAAACTTTGAAGGTTTTGTTGGGTTACGTAATCCGTCTAGAATGTAGATATCCACCAGCTAGATTACAATAATGGAATAAGTTTATTATTCTCCTAATGAATATCCAAGGCAGCCCAACTTTTAGATTTTTACACTTGCATAATTTGGTCTTGTGCTTGTAATTTTTACTTTACTATTTATTTTTATAGAACTAAATGCTTGCAAAGTCGCTCAGTCCAGACAAGTAATCTGATGAAAGCCTTATCGTATGTTAAATTCAGCTGTAGCCCTTAATTCGTCACCCTTTGTTTTGATAGAGACAAATATAGATGGAAGACAAGAAGTTCTCCCGAAAGAAGTTTGTCTTCTGTCTGCCACCACCACCACAATGTTGTTATCACCTTCAAACCCCCTACTGACTTCAGTAACACTACAACTACTACGGTTGCCTTCCCCAAATTTTTTTGCCACACAACTACCTCTGCGACATCACTCTTGTGTTATATTATCATCATCACCACCATGGTGCCACTTCCATAAGTACATATAACCGCATTACATCATTTTAGTTTATTTTTCTTATAAAAAATATTATTAAAGATCAGAGAAACGAACTACAAGGCAGGAGGAAAAGAAGTTCTCCCAAAGAAATAGAAGAAAGATAAAGAAATAAAACAAAGAAAGGGGGAAAATCGTACAAACTCCAAACATTAGTGAAGAACCATGCCAATCCATATATAGAACAATGGAACTCCTAGAAAAGATACCTTTGAGTAAGCTGTAAGCCTAAAGAGATGAAATAAATAAATAAATAAATAAACTATGTCCTAAGTCCTAACGTAAACCAACATTTATCGCACAAGCACGAAAATCCTAGCATTCCTTTCAAATCCCCGCACCACCCCTTCACCCACACACAAACACACACAAAAAATGGCGAAAGGAGCATATGTACAAGAAAAATACTCCTATCCTTCCAGCCGCCAAAAACTTGAAGCTACAAAAGAGAAGATCTCCTTCCATGAAGGATATCCATGATTCTACATTACATCATTAAGGGTCAACAGCAAGCTAAATATGGTAGGAGCCGAACCTTGACGTTTAGGTTCTCTCAGCGAGGGGATATATTAATATGCTACAGCCTACACAAGTTCATCTAAGTGCATTTAAATAGCAAAATATTTTTAAAATCAATTTCTAAAAACTTATACCTCGTCCATCCCAAAATAATAGACTACTCTCACTTTGTAATCATTCCAAAATTGGAGTCTACTTTCAAAGTCCATGCACGAAACATCATTTATTTAAGTTGTAATCTTGGCCAACAATTTATTGATGTCAAACTTTTCTTAAAACTTTGACTTGTAAAGGAGAGCTCCCATATTGAGACCGAGGGAGAAATACAAATTTAAGTTAACAAGCAAGTTCCCCAGAAAAAACAGCACAAATAATCTACATAACACATACATAGAACCTAAGTTACACATTTCTGCTGTAAGAAATATCAGACACTAGTATCACTAAAGAGCCTAACCATATCAATTTATGTGCTACTGCTCAGTTTAAAATGCCAAATTAACAGTGCAAGTAAAGATTCTCCAGTAGATTGGACTTCAGGAATTCAGACTGGTTACAAATTAGCTCCTGATGATGTAACAAGTGAATAAACCACCAGCTTTTTGTAGATGTAACTCGGAAACTTTAATTGGCAGGAAACACTACTTTTTAGAATCTTCTGCTTTTGCAGATGCTGATGTGAAAGTTACAGGGTTCATTTGATGGTCCCTCACAATTAGACTGAGAACTTCAGGCCTTGAATAATGCCCAACCACATCAAAGTCAAACTTTGCCCTTGCTATCTCTCCAAGATCTATGCAAGCATTGAAACATCGTCAATTTCATTATTCAGAAAATTAAAGAGGCAGTATACTTGACCCTGATTTAAGTCTAAAAGCACAAAGGAGGAAAAGAAAGGGGTAAAATCTTCAACAAGTTTGAATGATGAAAAGTAATTTTCAAAGTTAACTAAAACCATAAATAATATAAGATCTTTACTTAAAAGTAGCTCATGAAACTCGAACATTAGTAGCTCCAATCAGATGATAGTGTTAAACAATCCACTAAAACCACATATACTAGTTTGGGACGCTTTATTTACAATTGTAGGACAAGTGTTCTTAAGCTTCCTTATGTGCAAACTCAGCTTGCACATAGAATGCAGTAGAAGCCAGAACAGATCTGTCAATAAAACAGGACAATACAAATGTATAGAGGGTAAATGAAAGAGACTTTTTACACGTACCACCAAATTAAATTTTGATATTACATACTCCCTCCGTCCTTAAAAAGATGACTAAAGTTACAATTATTTTTGTCCCCAAAAGGATGACTAAAGTTACAATTATTTTTGTCCCCAAAAGGCTGAGATCAAGTACATAAAGTGAAGGGTAATTATGTCATTTAGTGGGGTCCATTAGAATAAAAAATAAAACTACTCATCACTTTATGAATCTTGTGGGACCACTAAAGAGAAATTTAGAACTTTATTTACTCTCTTTCCTCTACTTTTGCTTTTCTTAATGTGTGAAATTTGTACTTTGCTCATCCTTTTGAGGACGGAGGAAGTAATCCATAATAATGAGGGAACCTGGTCAGACTGATTTTGCATGCCTTAGTAAAACAGGTGAGCCAGGATGCTTAGAAAGTCATAAAAGCTGAAAAGGCAGTTACAAGGACACTCATATTTAAATGTGAAAATAGTGGGCAAGACAGATCAAAGCTCGGGACAGAAAAAGACCAGTAGCCCCAGGATCCTAGAAGTACTGAGGTCAAGCTATTAATCAGAAGATATAAGTATATAACAAACAAATAAGAGAAGATGTGGGATGTAAGTGCAGCTAAGTTGCAGGATAGTGGATTACTCTTCTCCTCCACCAATGGACGCAGGGCCATCTCATTCTGTTTTCATTTTCATTTTTAATGTGGTGTGTTTGGTTGTTACAGTTCTACAAACGGGATGCCCAAACCATACAACTAGAGTTAAGTTTTCTTGATTTCATTGCCTTCACGTTCTAACATTCTGTACATATCAATATATCATCATTTACTTTTCCTTGTTAGCCATGACTATCAAGTAATTATGTTCCCTGTTATCGCAGTTGTATCCTTTTGTCAGATGCAAGTACGCATCTGGTGGTGGATTTTTCAAATTATCAAATTCGATTACACAAGAGCATTATAAATAACTCTTCTTCCATTTCCTATGGTCAATGAAGTTTATGGCATTTGAGTGTTTTGCATGGATACTTGCTTTTATGAAGCTACATGTGAACATAATAAGAAAGTTGTTGGCGTCTTAACTCATGTGACATACTTAGTAAAGGCTACTAGCTAACTCATGTGACCTAAATATTGAGTAGTACACAGTGGAAAGGGCAGGACATACCCAAGTCAGCCGAGATCAGTGCCTCCCCTTCATAATTTGGTCCTGCAAGAACAGTCCCTGATGGCGATATAATGACACTGCCACCAGCACAAACAACAGAATCTGGTGTGAGATCATCTTCTGTGCCAGTAAAAACATACTCCGGAGGTGGTGGGTAATCTTTCCTTCGACAAAACTGGTTGGCAGATAAAACAAAACAGCCACCCTCAAGAGCTATATGAGTCATTGATGCTTGCCATACATCCCTGGCATCAGCTGTTGGTGCACAATATATTTCCACACCTATAAACATAGGAGATACGCGAACTAGTTAACAGTTTAACGTTGTAATTCATTCCAAAGAATGACAATACTAGAATAAAACAGTGAGAATTGAATCTACTATCTCTGTGTGTGTGTTAGATACAAGACCAGACTCAGTTGTGACCAACAATCACATCTACTCTGCATTACATCAGAGTTCAGCTCCTTCAAACAAAAGTTGAATATTCACCCGATTTATAACAAAAAAAAAAACTGAACAAATCCAGTTAGTAAGATAATGAGAACTTGAGTCGTTTGACCATGTTTATAGAAACTTGAGTCGTTTGACCATTTTATTCTATAAACAGAACCTGAGCTAGGGAAAGATATGGCAATTGCATAAATCTATATCATTCAGTCACCAAATGTCAGCAAATATTATTATACTATTAAACCTCATAAAATAAAAGCCGGAGATACGGATTACTAGCAAGGAAGAGATTTTAATTGAACAGATTTGTAAATCATTTGGTCTCAAGATATAAGGCTCTTGGAATGCATTGTATATATTTCTATTTCTTCCAAATATTTAAAGGAAATGCAGTGTCCAGAGTCGGTGTTACTCGAAAAGGGTAACATGTCAACAAATTGCGTTTTGGTAAGAACAGATGGAACACTTCCATTCCGAAACATAAAAGTTTAGCCATCCAAAAGCTCTTTAGCTATTTCGTAACAAGAGACTAAAACTTCTATTCCAAAAGAATGATTACAGCTATCGATGGCGGCACTACATAGAGTCAGGGCCGGGCCATGGCCCCACCCAATTTTATTTTTTTTAACTAGTATATAGTTAAACTTCAATTTATTAATTTACAAACACTCCTTTAATATTTTTTTATTTTTCTTTCCCAAATAATTTTTAGATGTTTAGCCTGTAAATAATCTTTTCCCCCAAATTTCATCTACCACACATTCTCTTTACTAGGGAGTCATTTTCCACCACTCAAGTTTACTGTTAATTTCAACATAATTTACTTTAAAGTTAAAAAATGTGATGAGTATATTATTATTTGAGTTTGTGAATTTTTTTGTATTAATATTTTTGTTATAAAATATATGAAATTAATTAGGATTCTACAATATATATTATAAATTATAAATTAGGTCTTTATAATTATTTATTTTGGTTTAATATAATTCTAATGGTTAGCCTGTGGCTGAATAAGTTTTTCTGTACGGCTGTACATGTATAGGTTTGACACTTTTTACCCTCTTTTAAAGTATAACATATAAGTGAAAAAAAATTGTGATTTTTATGCAATTTATGTATACAAGAAATCTTATCACTCTTTGATGTTGTACGTTAAAATTTTTTTAAAAAAACTCGCAATTTCATTATGAATTCAATTTAAAGATAAATTTTGTGATTTAAAGGAGTATTTAATAAATTAAAAAAATTGACATTTAAATCAAGTGTATATGATTTTATTTTTTTTTATTTAAACATTTGTTCTTATATATTTTGGCCCCTCCCGACTTAAAATCCTGGTGCCACCATTGACAACTATGTTTTATGATTTTGCAAATGACAAATGAGAGACATCTGTATATAGTCATTAGACCTTACAAATAATGGCTAGGATCAAATCTAATAGGAAGCTAAGATCGCCTATCTGTAATATTTCTCAAAAATATCTCGAATTTCTATAAGCTTATTATCACATAGATAAATCTAAAACCCTCTATTAACAACCTTAATTTATAAGAAAACTCTAAAAAAAATATCAACTATTGTCACAAAATAAGTACCTAGCGGGCGCTTAATAAGGGCTGGTGTAACCTCTTGAAACTGTGCATGTTGTTGGATATTTCACATAAACCTCACATTGGATAAATTTAAGAGTGTATATAGGTTAATAAGTATAGTGGAGTCTCAACCTAACAGGTTAACCTTTTGGGTAAAGAGGTGATCCAACATAATTGTTAAGCTAGTCTACACAAGTGTGCACTGAATTGGCGATGAATTGATATGGGATGAATCACACAATTTCACTACAAGTGGTATCAGAGCCTAGTTCAATAGGCCCAAGTATCACACTAGTACTCCATGGTGGAGCATTCGTAGCCGCGTGTTACTCTTTCAGCGCGGTGGAGCAAATAGAGTTGAATCAGGTGAAGTATGAATTGAGTCGAATGGAGCGGGCTCAAGATGACTCTAAGAAGCTGCTCAAGGTGAAGGGTTCGCAAGGAGAAAGGTTCTACTCCCAAGTTTGGCTATGGCGTGGTGCAGTAGTATTAGAGTCGAGCAGGGATCTTGAATGACTCAAAGAAGTTGTGCTCAATGGTGACTACTCTAGTGTGTGATACTTGTGATGGGTATTCAAGTGAAAGGTGGAGATTGTTGGGATATTTTACATGAATCTCTCATTGAATATATTCAAGCATGTAGATGAATTAATAAGTATGGTGGAGTCTCAACCTAAAAGGTTAACCTTTTAGGTAAGGAGATGATCCAACATACTTGTTGGGCTAGTCTACACAGGTTTGCGACACTAACCTAACCAGATTTAACTATATCTTTTAAGAAAATTATCTCTACCGTACTCCGTAACCATGGAATGTGAGTTTTCCATTCCCATTTTCGCCTCCTATATCAAACCACGATCAAAGTAACATTAATCTAGAGTTTTGTCATTGGTTTCAACCATATTGCACACAAAAGTGAGCAGAATAGTATGTGTAAATATACATATATATATATATGTATGTGTAGAGAAGGAGAAACAGACAGACAGATGAATCTACTTCATACAAAACTTCTAAATTTGAAGTCTTAAAATTTTTTTCCTTTCCAAAAAATCCACTTATCAAGGTTTGAGAAATGTTCCACACTGATTAAAAGATTAAAAATGAAAAGTAATTTACATAGAGCAGCTTACATAGAAGAGATGCTTTAAACCTACTGTAGGCCAAACAGAAGAACAGATTGACAAAATATATATTCCAGCATCAAATACTAACCTTTACCATACATTGCTGTCCTTAGAAGTGGCATTCTGTTTTCCCAGCATATGGCGGCACCAATTTTTCCAATTGGAGTCTCAAAAACTGGAACCGTAGATCCATCCCCAAAGCCCCAGATGATGCGCTCCAATGCTGTAGGCATGAGTTTTCGGTGCTTTCCAAGGTAATGACCTTGTGAATCAAAAAAAAGGACAGTACAATAGAGTGTATATCCATCTCTCTCTATTACACCCATCACTAAATATACCTTATATTTTCCAGCCATGGCTGCCAAACGATCAACTTCAGGACCTGATTTGTCATAACGAATAATAGCATAGAAACATGATTAACAGCATAAGTATATATATAAACTATGGAATCAATAAATAAAATATTGGGTAAACAAATGTAAGATTGACTAAAACAATTTTCTTTTTCTGCGAAGTAATTCCCTCAATCCCAAATATATCAAGATATAAAGTATAAAGAAACCCAGAACCACATACATCTAAGTTTCATCGCTATATCAACCCAAAGGGACCTAAAAATCGAACACGGTTATGATTGAATCAAGCCTGGAGAACAGGTATAAATGTTCTAATAGTTAGAAGCAGGAGTTCTAATTTTAGTAGCCCACATATCAATGGAACATTTTTGAATAAATATATAACAAAGACCGAATTATCAATTTAAAAGGATAATAGCACAGGAAAAAAGTTTAGTTACTACTTACTAGTTTGGATCAAGTTAATATTTCACTATAGGCATATGTGAATTGTGCAATAATATCATACTTGTACAGTACAAATCCTACTCAAGCTCTGGTACCTCCATAGGTGATACTTCTCATTAACCTTATAAAAACACTTTAAAATCTGTAGACAACAAGCTAGACAAGGTTAATAAATCTCCAGCTAGTTCGATTTAGAACAATTTGCAATTTTAAACAACTGGCCATTAGAAAGTGTGAATGCTTGAACTGTAAGGAAAATAACATGCAGCCATCACATGCCACTCAAACTGGAGTGCTTTCTAGAAACATCGGCAAAATCAGCATCAGTGGCAATTATAGTGACATAGGGATATCAAAATGTAAGTTTCAAAACTATTAATGAAATGTATATAAATTGAGGCCTAGCCACCATAATACAGTTTCAATTCTTGAAACTCAAAAATTAGTGAAAAAATGCTTCTAAAAGCTAATTCAGTTTAAACCCATAACCAACCAATGTATATGTAAAAGAAGACACAATACCAGGGTCTCACCAGGTACATCAATGGCTGCAGCATGATATTTCCTGAACTCCTCTTTACCCTTTGCCGTACGGCTACCAATTGTAACTCCAAAATTTGAACCACGTGGATAACCACCCACAAAAGCTTCAGGAAACACAACCAGCTGAGACCCGTATGAGGCTGCTTCAGCCAGCAACCTTTCAGCCTTATCTGAAGATAATCAGGAACTATATTTTATTCTGAGTAGGTTAGTGACAGATAAAACTCTGCACTCAGAAGAGTAAACAATATTTAAACCTCCCAACCTAAACTACTAACTGAATAAATAATTAAAACATCATAGTAATTCCAACATTTCTGCAAATATTTTATACACCAAGATCATCCCCCCATTTGTTGTTAACAAGCTAGAGTAATAACTGACAAATAAAAAAAAATAAGAAATCAATGCTAAAGAAAACAAACTTTTTCTCTGAAGTACCTTCCTTTTTGATGGGAGCCCACATAATGAAAACTTGAAGACTACATCACATTTTCTTTACTCTTTCTTACCACTTACCAGATATAATTACAGCTGCTTGAGATATAATAGATTGTAACTCAACATATATCAATTTTTAGAATCCAGCTCATAAGTAGCTTTACACTAGCTTGGAAAAGAATCTGAATCCTAAAATAATGTCTTAAATCATTTCATTATAGAGCACAACAATATTATATTTATGTAAAAGAGGAGTCTAATATGGCCTTAACATTAGTTGGTGACAATGATTTCCGATGATTTTAATAAATAGTATGTTCCGATCAACGTACAAGTAGAATTATAAGTTTGCACATTAATTCCTTTTAGAATATAAATTTTTCATTAATATATACTTCTTAGACAAGAAACATTTTAATGTTAATAAGTAGTTTTAGAGTGTCACAGTTTTTCATCTTTCAAATTCGTTACTGACTGACAACGGATACCGTAAAATTTAGTTAGCTTGTACACACTTCATCGAATTTATCAACGAGCTACTAAAACTCAAATATTTAGAGATATTAATTAGAAAGCTAATCAACATTGCATTAGCTGAAAAGAAACATAAAATAAGACCTATTTTAGTGGCTTGACGGAAAATGACAACATTTAAGCAAATTAAGTTTTGGTATGAACCTTCCAAAACATGATACACTTTTGTTCCGAAACATCAAATGTGATGATCTACAACCTTTTTTTCATATTTACTTAAACTTCTGATGCACAAGCATAATTACTTGGATTTATAATTTACAAATGAGGAACATCCTCTTATATAACCCTTGAGTCATATAACCAATGAAAAAGATCAATCTAATGGTAGACTAGGATCTACAATCTAGAATCATCCTCTCAATATCTAGAATATTCACAAAGTATAGTAATTACACGAGTTCATCTAGAACACTCTATTAGAAACTTTAATAGGTCAAAGAAATCGTCACTTAATGTAGCCAGATGAGTGCATCTTGCGTATCAAGTAAGCGGTGATGTGACGTAACCTCATTGAAAATGTGTTTGTTGTAGCCCTACATTTGGAAACAACTCAACCAGTTTTAATTATATTTTAACTAGTTTTAACTATATCTCTTTAGCAAATTATTTCCCAACAT
Source organism: Aralia elata (assembly GCA_034770075.1). Taxonomy (NCBI): domain Eukaryota; kingdom Viridiplantae; phylum Streptophyta; class Magnoliopsida; order Apiales; family Araliaceae; genus Aralia; species Aralia elata. The sequence goes on along the minus strand of CM068381.1, from coordinate 45,358,808 downwards.
ACCACATTTAAGATAAATATATTTTGTACTAGCTAAGCGATTCAAATAAACCTACCCATAGCCATTCCCGATATTGTTCCATATATCAAACCACGATATAACATTAGGTCAAAGTAATCTTACAACGTTCCTCTTACTGTGAGAACTGTTTTTGCTATAACTATTTTTACCCTCCATGGTTTGCATGGGGATGATAGTGAGCTAACAAGTTCTTGGCAATTGAATCGTTCAGATGTTGAATTATTCAAAACTGGCTTTAGTTATTATCCTCCCTTTGCTCCACAAAAAGAGTTGTATTTGCAAAAAATTATATCCCAAAGTAATACATTCTCAAAGGGCCTTGGTATGGAAGCTATGCATGAACGTAATGCTCATTAAATTTTACAATTTTGCAAATAAGACTCTTTTGTGGAACAGAGGGGTATTTGACAGCTTTTCTCATTTCATGTTAATACTAAATATAAAATATGTTAATTGTATAAGCCACAGTGAAAACAAATGTCTTTTACATAATCTAAACTCAATTTTAAATTTGTAGATAATTAAGCACTACATAAACAATTAACGTATTTCCTATATCAATTCAATTTCATTTCTCTACCTACCATTTCCCTACCAACCAAACAGAATTTGGAGCCGAAGGTTGTACATTTTTCCGAAAAACAAAATGAATTTTGACATTTGACAATTGACAATTGGGAAAAAGAAAAAAAAATACACATCTGCAAGCAAAATTAAGTAACACTAAAGAAGCAGGTAAGGAATGTATGATCACACATGTACCTTACTAAAATTGAATCTATAAAGCTACAGAGAAAAAGGGAAAAAAGGACTTGATTCAACTCACTTGCTTAAAATGACTCACATACAAGACTATTTATAGGGCTCCTAGGACACTTCTAGAGCCACTTTAATAATTACTACATGACCAAATACATTTACATGAATCTAACCATACATGTTCCAAGATACTTCTAAATACCTTCATGTACATACATGTATCATGTACTTAAACATTACTCATTCATGTACTAATACTAATTAAGATAATTCATGAACAATCTAGAAGATATTTATAAATTTGGTTTAGTTTGCTAACAAGGCCTCCCGTAAACCAAATTTATTCTTCACAATGTTATAAAACCTTTTGATCTTCCGATTCTTTCAAACGCAAGAAACTCTTTTGTCGTCTCCATTGATGTATATGCACAAATAATTGTCTTGACATACTCGAGTTTTTAACATGTTGTAATACTTTTATTATTTTTCTGAACTCGTCAAAATAAACTTCTCCATCACGATCACGGTCTGCTTCCTCAACCATATCCTGAATTTCTCTAGCAGTAAAACTCTCGCCCAACTCCTTGGAAATATGTTGAATATCTACAACAGAGATTTTTCCATTTTTATCTTGGTCGATGACTTGGAAGACTTTCATAAGCTCCTTTTTAGAATCCCTTTCACCAATCTTTGTTGTCATCATGTGCACAAATTCATCAAAATCAATTGCACCACTGTCATCTACATCAGCAATCATTTGATTTATTTGCTTTTCGGTCATTTCAAAACCTAATGCCCTCATTGCAACGTTCAGTTCTTTGGCATCAATGGTGCCAGAGCCATCAGTATCAAATAGTTCAAATGCTTCTTCACTTGACGTCTCTTCAATTTCTTCAACGCTTTCTTTTTCTTCTTTTTTCTCAAAAGATGCTTCAATTATTGTCTCTTCAAATTATTTATTTTCGTTATGATCTATTTCTTTTGCTTCCCGACATACGTCTTCAAAGTCTTCGTTTTTACTTTCTTCTTCTTCTTCAACTTCATCAAATTCTTCTACAAGTATCTCATCTTCTTCCAAAAACCAAGACTCAGTAGGTAACGATGGACCTTTATAATTATTACAAATAAATTCAAGTTCATTCCATAACTGAGGTAGAGAATCAAAACTCGCAACACGCATCCAAACTTCTTCATGCATTACTCCTTGCAAAATCTCCCTCGTTCTTTTTTCTTTTATTTCTCAAACTTTTTTCGAAATACACTTTTATGGATTTGCAATGATATCTTGCCATAAATTGCAAGCTCCAAGAAATACTCGAATCCTTATACTCCAAACATTGTAATTTGTCAACACTAATTTGTCACCAAACCTAGGAAACATCATTTTTCTATAATTTATCTCTTCAAGACGCTATCAATATGACGACCTTTGTGACGTGCTTCAACTCACAAACTTCTTCTTCAAATTTTTCTCAATTAGCACATTTGCTAGATTGCGTTCTGGAGCTCTAACACACACAATTTGCACTCGCTCAGCGGAACTATTTGATAGCACCAAGTCATCTCAATTTGGTCGTCTACTCTCCTTTGTCGTCACCTTGGACAACTTGACTAAAGCTTGGAAGTACCTTGGCTTTGATACCACTTTGTTGGATAATTTGGAAGAGGATAAATTATAGAGAAGTGAGGAAGAGTGTTTACACCTTAAAATACTTGATTCAACTCACTTGCTTAAAATACTCACATACAAGACTATTTATAGGGCTCCTAGGACACTTCTAGAGCCACTTTAATAATTACTACATGACCAAATACATTTATATGAATCTAACCTTCCAAGACACTTCTAAATATATTCATGTACATACATGTATCATGTACTTAGACATTACTCATTCATATACTAATACTAATTAAGATAATTCATGAACAATCTAGAAGATATTTATAAATTTGGTTTAATTTGCTAACAGGGGGAAACAAATTTTCAGGTAAAATTAAGTGAAAATTGAGATTGAAAAGATGGAGTGAAGTGAACCTAGGGTGGCTGGGGTGTCATAGAAGATGGTGGAGGCTTGGACGACGGTGGCTCGGACCGTGGAAACAGAAGAGTCCGCACCCATGTCGACCTCGGCGAACAGGGATCCAGGAGTTGAAATCAGCGCCATGTTTCTTCAAATTGGGAGCTCTAGTATTTAGATACAGTAGAGTACCTCTCAAATGTGGAAAATGGACATCAAATAAAACACCAGTATCTTTATCAGTTGGACTTAAGCCATGTCAGCAGAGAATTTAAACCATTGATTTTCTCTAATCCTTTATACTATTCCATGATTTGTAAAATTTATATATCTTTAATTTGTAAAATTTATAAATTCAAAAAATATATTTTTATGCGAAAACAACAGATACAGAATGAATGTCAATAAGTATTTATTATTAAATTTACCTTATTCAAAAGTACCTATTTCGGGAAAGTCTAATTTTAAAATCATTTAAAACTCGTCAATCCCTAAAATAAATTATGTAATATACTTTATGTGTTGAGTTATAGACCAATCATTTTACTATAAGAAGAAATTTCTTAACATGTGCTCTTAGGGCACATGCTAAGCACACAGTTCAAGGGTATATTCCTTTGAATTATGTGCATATTCTCTTATTTTTGCATTTGCACCAAGTTCAAGAGAATATGCACACAGTTCAAGAGAATATACCTTTGAACTGTGTGCTTAGCACGTGCCCTTAGGACACATGTTAAGAGGACCCTTATTGATAAAATTTGAAGTGATATGGAAGGCAAAATCTTAAGGCTAAAAGGTTAACGAATTTGAGCATTTGGAAACTATATTGCTTTTTTAATATTATAATGAGTGTTTTTAGTTCTCCACCTGTCCAAAAATTATAAAATTTTGATTTTTTTATTTTCTTCATGCTTTTTTCGTTGAGACGATTGAAAATTTGTAATTTTATCTAAAATATAACAATTTATTAAGCTTGAGCCTTGAGCACATAAGTTGTGTGTTAAATAATGTATATGCCGCAAAAGTAGTCCTTATTATAAAATAATAAAATTAGCGATAGTAATAATGAAATGAGACTCTTTTTCTTAAAAATAAAAATTGAGTCTAATATTAATATAACATGTGGGATTTACACGTTTTTACATAGCCATTAAATTTTTTATTTTATTTTTTTTAAAATGGTCGTCAAATTAATATCTAGTATAAAAAATTGTATGTTTCCTCAATTACATTCAACTAGACGAAAAGTGACATTCACTTGCCCAAAAATGAATGTATGAGATGTTCAACAAGTAGATTATATATGCAAAACTGAAATAGCCTTAATTTTTCATCAAATTTAACAAAACATATGCATTTCATCAATAATATAGGTACACACACATTGAACTATTGTTTACTGTTGATCGTAAGCAATATATATATATATATATGAGTCCCGTTTTATAGCTGACGTTAGCTGAGAGCACTATTCCAGCTAACAGATGTGACCGTCCATTGTATGATCTAAGGGATGAGATTGAATAAGGCTTGGGCCTGACCGTAGGCCATATTTGCGGCCAGACTAATGACTATAATGCTCTTATTTTAGCTTTTCAAACTGGTCGCACCTCTTACTTGCGGCCAAAATACATGGAAAAAAAAGTTGGGTTTGGCCGCAGGTCCGCGGCCATAATATCCTTTACTCCTATGTTCCTCTGTTTTATCTTCAGCGTAATAGTTAATATTTTGGTTGATTCTTCCAAAATTTATTTCTGATAAATTTGTTTCATTAGAGATTTGTACATCGCTCCTCTGTCATAGTGGAGAAATCTAGTTTGAACAATTGTATTGATTGAATTTTCTTAAACCAATTGTATTTATTGATGAACAAACCCCATGAGATTAGAAATCATAAGTGGAATCATAAATTTCACGACCACAATTAGGTAACAAATTTATCACTACTTTACTATTCTTGTAATTATGATTATGGAAGAATCAGCCAAAATATTGACTATTATGTCGGAGATGGAACAGAGGAGTAAAGAAAATTCTGGGTGCAGGTAGTTCATGCGGCCAAACCCAACTCCTTTTTTTTCCTGTATTTTGGCCACATGTAGGAGGTGTGCCCAGTTTCAAAAGCCAAAATAAAGGCATAATAGTCATTAGTCTGGCCACAGGACCTATGGCCAGGTCCAAGTCTTATTCAATCTCACCCCTTAGATCATACAATGGACGACTACATATCTGTTAGCTATAATAGTGCTCCGAGCTAACGTTAGTTGTGGTACGGAACCATATATGTGTGTGTGAGAGAGTAAAATGCATCTTAGATCGATCTAAGATAAGTTATTTTATGTCACTTCTAATACAACATCATTTTATCATCAATTTAATAATCTAACCATACAAATGCAATTAGCATGTAAAAATATGAGATTATGCAAAATTTCGTTTGATTAGAAACATCTGAATATCATTTTTATAATAGTGCATATAATTTGTATATAAGTATATATTTCGACAACTCAGATTTTAGTAACTTATATCGTTATAAATTTGTTGATGCATGACCTTAAATCAAACGAAATTTTACATAATCTCATATTTTTACATACTCATTACTTCTGTACTAAATGACGTAATATAAGTATATATTTCGACAACTCGGATTTTAGCAACTTCTATCGTTATAAATTTGTTGATGCATGACCTTAAACCAAACGAAATTTTACATAATCTCATATTTTTGCATGCTCATTACATCTGTACGGTTAAATTATTAAGTTGAAGATCAAATGATGTTATATTAAAAGTGACCTAAGATAACTTATCTTAGGTCAATCTAAGATGTCCTTTACCATATATATATGAAAAAGGTAATGTAAGGCATTTTTAACTAAGCTTGATTAAGACTAGTTAATAAAATGATGTAATTTTGTATAAAATTTATAATTAATGATTTTTTACTATAAAACCCTAAATAAAAAACTTAATTCTAAAGAGTTAAAGTACATCATTTTGTTAAGTAGTTTTAGTCAAGTTTGACTAAAGTATTGTTTTAGATAACATTATATATATATATATATATATATATATATATATATATATATATATACACACACACACACACACTTTGAACTTATTGAACTTTTATTTACTTTTTATGTGTTAATTTTGATTGTTCTGTTAGCAGTCAATATTTGAATTGACAATTTTGATTGATGATTTTTACGTAAAATTCTAGTATAGTGAAAGAATCCCGTTTATACAGTATATGAAGGATATTATGGTACTTTTACACTTAAATGATCAATCAAATTAACAATACAAGTATGAAAATAGCCAACGTTAATGAGTTGAAAACGTAATAAAATTTTAGTTTTTTTAATTAAAAAATATCATTTAATGAACAAAGTGAAGAAGTGTGGGTAAATTGAAGGACTGCATGTCTATTTATCTGGACTGACATAGTACAAGATCCAGTTTTTACCGGGTTTGGAAAAGTAAAGCCCGTGATCGGCACGACTGGCTGGGCTGGTCGATGAACTTTTTACATTTTTTTCCTCTTAATTTTTTCAAAATAGCTCAATGTAATGTAAATGAGTTTTGGTTTTTTAGAATGGAGAGAATAATAGTCATCCAGGGAAAAATGGTGTGGAGCGTGAGTGCTAACAAGTACTATAGTATTTAGATATATGTCTTTTTTTTTCTTTTCTTTTTAACTAGAGGAACGGGCAAGCAATTTTAATCGATTAACATGGTACGTCAATAATTAATAGAAAATCAATTTTGAGTAACTCAATAATTATTTTTAATTTTTTAATTTTTTTATGTTGTATATGTTTACTTATACACAATTCAAATATTATCTATGACTTATTTATATTTTTCTTGACAATATAATACAAAATTATTTAACTTCATCATTCAAAATAGTCCAGCTATAAATGTTAAAACACTATAAACAAATGATTATAATGATTTATTGTAATTTAAATATTACAAGTAGTGAATAGTTAAGGTAGATGTACTATGCAAAGTATAATTTGATAGAAAGAGATGGAAGCAATCTTATGATAAAGAGATTGAATTAAAAGAACAGAAACAATCGATTTAAGGAAGACGAGTGAGAGACGAACAAAATGAGATTGGAAGTTGAGAATAACAAAACTAGGATGTATATTTTCTTTATTTACTTCTAAATTTTTAAAAATAATGAATTTGACTCTTACCTTTAACACCTTGTCTAGGAGTTTTTTTTTTTAAGAGAAGAGAAAAACTCACTTTTCTTTCTTTCACTTTCTACATAAAAAGTGAGAAGAAATTTTTTGGGTCAAAAAAACCTGATTTTCCTTCAATTTCTTTTCTTTTCTTTAGTCGCTTAAAAAAAAATAAAAACTCAAAGAACCCTCCCAATTTATTTTCTCTTAATTTTTTTTTATTTATTAAAAACTCCAAGACACCTTCACATTCTTTTTTCTGTATATTTTTTTTTTCAATTTAAAACTGCAAGACAAGGTGCAAAGGCTGTGTTGTTGTGAATTGAATTAATGAACTAAAGTAGTTTGAATGTTATTAAGGGATGGGCCCACGTTTAACTTGGCTGATCTGGGCCTTCAATATTTGATTGGCTTTAAAAATGTGACCAAAGCTCACTGTTTTGTAGGTGAGTTGAGTTGACACGTGGCTCTTGGGCTATTGAGTAAAAATATTTTGAATAATTTAAATGTTTTTGTTGAAAATTTTAAAATATCATTTGATAAATTCATCAAAATTCATAAACACAATTTAATACTTTAATTATTACTACAATCCAGTCACAAAAAGACTCTCTACAAAATTCTACAGAACGATCCCAACACTTAATTTCAGTTCGCAATTCGTCACTAGCTCTCACTTCTGACACAAATTTTTCTCTCTCTTCATCTCTCCCTCCGCCGTAGCGTCTCATACCAATGCCAGAACCGAGTTCAATCTGGGACGATACGTACCGGTATGAGCCTGATCAAATACCTGCAGACCCTCTTTTGGGATCGGACTCTTTCATCGCCGCCAACAACGATTTCGCTAATCAAAACGGCGGCGTAAAGGACACAGAACAACCAAGTCAATCCGAACCGTCTCCACCATCCAAGAAAAAGCAACAAAAGCGTCCGGTGGCGGAAACTACTGGGACTCCGCCGTCACGGCGGCAGAGAAAAGGGCCAGAGGAGACGGAGATACCAGACTGGTTGCCGGAGGGTTGGAAAATGACCTCTAAGACTCGAACTAATGGGGCCTCCGCTGGATCCACCGATAGGGTAATTTTTATTCATTAAACAGCATAAAATTGTTTTAATCTCTTTACTTCATCATTTTAATTTCAAGGTTTGATGTTATATTGCCGTAGATATATGTTAGTGCTAAATGTACCTTTTATCACCCAAAAAAAAAAAGTTTAGCTAATTGCACTAAAAATTTGCACATCCCTTGTTGGGTTACGAAGTTAATTGAAATGTTAAATTTATTATTTCTTTTGAAAAGATGGTGTAGGTAGCATTATAAAAGTATGTGCGCGTAAATATATGTTTTCCTAATCGGGCGTATTAACCATTAGATGTTGATAGATTAACATTCTCTTCTAATAGTTGTAAAATGGAGTCATTACACATCTAATACATATAGCAGCCTTTGGAATTGAATTCTTGATTTAGGAAAATTGTTTCTTTTTCTACCCCTAAGGATTAGATATGAACTTAAATTAAAGAGCTCCAAGTACGTAGATATGCCATATGGTTAGGCAATGACTATGGTTGTGTGATTCAAGTCTCACAATTTAAGTCATATTGATTTAGATTCTATAGGGGAATCAGCCAAAGCACTAAATAGTTTGGTAGTTAGTGTATTAACCTCAAATTGGTATTTATTTGATCTCCTACCAAATAAGGAATTGGGGTAATCAACTCTATCCTGTTAATCGTGCCTGAATTGGTATCAAATTATTCGACTAACTAAGCCTCGTTTTCCATACTTATGTTTATTTAATATGGGGTAAGCTCACTTGGTCGTGAAGGTTAAGTAAAGCCATCGTAGCTCACCATCTGCTACTCTGCAGTCTCCACCTTGGAAGGAATATTCTAGCTGTAGTTGCTGGTGCATAAAAGAAGTATGATGCTGCAGTTGTCTGTGCTGAGTGCTGACAGCGCAACTCACCACCTTCACCTCTCCATTTGTGGGGATATTTTGTGGTTGGATGAATTATGAGCTGTCGGGCTCATGCATATTAAAGTAAATGTCATGGGATGTGTGGTATCTTTTGGCAGTAAGTTGCAGGTTCATATACTTTTATATTTTATGTTCTATCATCTTCCTTTTATAATAGCAGACTATAGAATGTGATTAGAGAAAGAGGTTTTAGGTGGGGTGTGAGATAGCTTCTTTTGTTCTATATATTTATATATTATACATTTATTATTTATAGAAAAAATGTTTTATATATATGTGTGTGTGTATATATATATATTATCTTGTAGTTTGTGTGCCAAGTGTTGCGAAGTTGAATTTATATAGATTTATTGTATTGGTCAGCTTAATACTAGATAGAGAGATGCGTAGACCTTACAAATATACATCTCCAAATTTGTTATTATCAGAACTCTGAAGATGTGCGTGTTCGCCAATTTTTGGGGAATTTGTATTGAGATGAATGGTATGATTTTTCATCGTTCGACAATGATATAGATTTATTTTGGAATGTAGTGTCTTTTGCTTTACTTTAGCTCTAATGCATTGGGTGCTTTTCGAAGAAATTTGTCAACTCTTCATAGGGATTGGTTGTAGGTGCTTCACTAATGCCTTGATATTTATTCCATTTATTTTCTTTGATTTCTTTTGGTTTTCTTTTGAGGTTGCTTTCTTGTCCTCCACGTGTTGTAATTTCTTCTCTCTTTATCAACAAAATTCTCCTTTTTTTTTTTTTTTAAATTTAATTTTTTTTATCTAAGATTAAAGTTCAATTCTATTCAATTTCCATTTGAACCCATCTATAAAGAAAATATCCCGAAGCCTCGGTCGGGTCTTTCCCTGTTGTTCTGTTCCTGCAACGAGAAAGACAAGAAAGCCGCCACCTTCGCCCTTTAAAGAAGAATGAGACAAGGAGCTACACCAAAATAGTAAGATTTACTAGCTAATTCAGTTGTAAGAAGAGTCAAAAATCTTCTAGATGTGAGCGAGCAAAACATGGCTAGCTGTTTGACATCGGATGAAGACAACATTTACAATTAGGAATCTGATGCAATATATTTATATGAACCTTGATTTGTCACTCTCAATCATTGAATTCAAGACCTGGATCAGTTTTTTCAAGTTGCCCCAACTTCACTCACACTAGCTTTAGTACCCTTGTATAGGAACTGGGTGGTCATGGACCTGGCTGCTCCTAGCTAGTCAAATAGGTTAGGAAGAAAGAGTCTAAGGTCGGGTCGGACGACCTAGCTCAGCTTCGAATTTAGGGCCTGGCTAGGAGTACAGGTACATTTGCTTGAATTTTGAGGTACTTGGTGCTGGTTCCCCCCATTGCTTAATCTCTGTCGCAACATGTGAAGGTTGAACTAGTTGGACACTATATATATGTAATGAACTCGATTTTCCTTTTCAGTTTTTTGGGTTCTGCCTTGGTGTGGTTATGTGGATATCATAGTTGTTAAGGTATCGCCTAGGCGACGCCTAGGCGTCCAGTCGGTCCGAGGAAGGGAAGGCAGCAGGGCGACTTGGTGAAGGTTTGCAAGTCGGGCACCTAGGAAAGCAAGTCGTTGCTATGGACGCCTCGTCGACGACTTAGACGAGCTTAGTGAGCGACTTGGATTTGTTGTGGGTATGGATTGACCCAAAGGCCAACTGGGTTAAAAAAATAAAATAAAATAAAATGACGTTCCGAGATTTGCAGCTGGCCCTAATCATGATTTGCAACAATAGAAGAGTAGAAGGGGGAGATTTGAAGTAGAAGAGTAGAAGGGGGAGAGCGAGTGAGAGAGAGACTGGCGAGTTGTTGACAGCTCCGACGACTACCCAGCTCCGATCGCTTCTTCTTTGCAGGTATGCTCTTCTTTCTTCTTCTGCTTTTTTTTTTGTCGCTTATCTGCTTCTCACTTCTCTGTTTTCGTTATTATCATGCTGCTCTGCTTCTCTGCTTTCGTTTTTTTACTCCACATGATTTCCTTTACAGATTACCCATAACTATGATTTTATATATATATATATATATAAATTATATATATGTACTCTTTGCTTCGTATATATAAAACTAAATTGTAGATATAACAAAGTTAAGTGTTGTAAGTTCTAACCAGTTTATTAAACCAATTGTTAATGGGCTTGCTATGTGGTATTTTATTAGTTATTAGACTAGTAATATGTGATGGTTGGTTGCAACTTTATTTTCTATGTGGTGTTTGTTGAATTCTTCATTTCTTCTACTAGTTTTTAATATCAAGTGTTTTATTTTTGGATTGTTATTACTAAGTATTTACATAATTGTGCTTTTAATGTTATTCCATAGTGTTATGTTTTGAGTTTTAATGTATATGAAATTTTATTGCCAATATACGTGTTAAGTAAAATAAATAATATATAAATTGCACATTGTAAACGACTTGTCGCCATACGGACGCCATGGCGGTCGTCTAGGCGTCCTGGCGGCTACCGCCATGACTCGCCATGCCGTAGCGCCGTGACAACTATGGTGGATATTGTGTTATTAATGCAAGCTCTTTCATGTCTAGCTAGGGTTTGTTCTTTAAATGTTTCAGTTGTCAAGGTAAGATGTGACGAATCTCAAAGGAGGCTCTGGTTGTGAGTTGTTGGATGTGATGTAGTCAGAATAGAAAAGTTTATGTCATACATGTGGTTATGTGAGATTTTAGATAGATAGCAAAATCAAATGAACCAGAGTTTATAGATAGCAAAATTGAATTAACTAGCGTTTGAGATAGATAGCAATTGAACCTTTATTTTGTGCCTTTAGTGTATAAGAATGACTTTCAGCTCCATGTTTGCTTGTGCAAGCTAGATATTATGTGTAGGACATGCTACTTCGAGTGTTTAGTAATTGGTGGAAGTAGAACAAATTATTCATCATTGGTCAATAATAGGTGGGAAATCTTTTTAAAGTCTTAGTATGTTTCCAATGAGTCAGCCATTGAAGCTTGGATGTTTTTTTATTTATTTTGCGTTCTGTTGGAACAGTCAAAGGATTTTTATGCCCTAGATGAAGATTACGTACAAGCCGAAAAGTCAACACTAAAAATCTCTTCCAATCCAGATTAGTTCCACAATTATCTTTGCCATCATTATTGTTAATCACTTAAGGAGCATAGCAATACTTGACACGTTTTGAGTTTGGAAATACAAGGACTTTCTATAATTATGATGATCCAATTGATAGAACAGTTGAGTAACACCAAAAGTACATTTGGGTAAGGTGTACGATTGAAGTTTAACACTAGAAGACTTTTTACTTTGTTATAGATTTTACTATCAAACCCGTAAAATGTTCAGACTAGCCCCAACACTTTAATTCTCTTGAATTTTAACTTGTCGCTTGAATAAAGACATGGCGAGTGTACAATCACGGAACTCTCTCTCTCTCTCTCTCTCACACACACACACACCCACGTTCTCTCATAAAAAACCTTAAAGAAATCCTTTTATTCTATTTTCTTATCAAAGTGCATTTATTTTTGCACCTTACGTATGTGGATAAGCAATTAAATGCTTCAGCTTAATTAGCCAAAGAAACAATAGATATAAAAACAGAAAAAGCCCTCTGCTTGGTAATCTTGTTTCTTTTAATATAAACAGTAGGAGAGTTCTCAGAGTCGTACATTTTAATATTGGCTTGCCACTGAAATCCACTTAGGGATGTTTATAGTTCTAGATTTCCGTTTTAATAATTGTTCAGTTAGATTGGTTATATCTTATAAATGTTGTGGATGCTGTTCTATATAAGTTAGCATCACTAGTAGAATTAAAAAATATATATATGAAAGTTCCTTTGTTTTGTAATTTATCTTTCATGGTTGAATTTTGGCCATGAAAGTATGCAACTGATCAAAATTTTAGTTTTATGATCTGCTCAAATTGAGCTTAACTTCACCAAGATGAGACTATTTTGGGTATGTATTTTCTCCATATTCTGTTATTTCATCTATTTACTTATCAGAAAGAAGAATACTAAGAAGAGATTATTAATTTATTCGAAAGTTTCACATACGCACAGTTAGGGTTACCATTTAGCAAAAACTGTTGGAGGTAGTTATACATTTTTATTTTGTATGAACAATTTTCATCATTCCTGAACTTCATATACCTTCTGGCTTTAGTTAGCTAATATAGGCAGCATTGTATGCCTCTTGGAGTACCAAACTGATAAACCAAGGGATCATCTTGGATATTATTGAGGTAATTTTCAGATGGCACCTGCATGAAAGTTTCGGGAAGATTTTGATATTAATGAAATGAAATCAATGAGTCCACCTCTACTTTTAAGTCGTTTGGAGGGAATGATTAAAGATGTAAGAAGCATGCAGCAAGAATTGTCACATTAAAGGGGGACAGTTGAGAGTCTTCTAAAATATGGTATTCAGGTGTTGAAGCATGAAGAAAGTACCAATCTGCATGGTGTGTGGGAATATGAGATAGATTTCTCTTTCAGTTTCCCCTTTTTGTTCTCTTAATTATTTTATTTCTTTGGGGAAAACATTTAGATATAACTTTATTTATTTATTTATTTATTTATTTTGGGAGGGGGGGGGGGTGTATCACGTTCTAGGACCAGATGTAGAATCAGTTTTGAGATTTTATGAGTGCTTCTGCTTTGTTTTGTTGGTAATAATCAGTTCTATTGGATATTGTGCATTTGTTACATGCTAGGATTCATTTCTGGCACATATGCCGTGGGAATCAGAATTGAAAGCTCTGAACTGTGTCTTGTGCAGTATTATATTGAGCCAACCAAAGGCTATCGATTCCGTTCAAAGAACGAGGTGTTTCGTTTCCTGGAAACAGGAAGCAAGGTCAAGAAAAAGCTAGATACTGATGCTAATGTTACGGTAAGGGATTTATTCTTTAATTTATAGAGTATCCTTCAAAACATGTTTTGATTTTTTGGTATAATCCTTAATTTAAAGGGTTAGATCATTCATAATTTTTTTCTTTTGTCCCACAAAATTGACTGCTTTTACAATTTGCAGAATTCGGAAACCCCCGGCGGACATAAAGAGAAGAAGAAGAAGAAGTCTGGCTCAAAGAGCAAGAAGCCTGCTCCTTGGAACTTTGATTTCCAAAATCCACCAGAAGAAGTCAACTGGGCCCTCGTGGATGTTTCTCAGGGTTTATGGAAACCTTTGATTGGCGATCAGCAGATACCTGAGTCGAGTAAACAAGAGTGGACAACTACATTTGAGCGCATCTGTGACATGATGAGCACCTCGACATGAAGACATTCCAATACCACTCAAGTTGGAGGACATAGAACTTGCAAACTGAATATAAACATCCTCTCTCCCACCTTCCCCTCCCCTTCAGTTTCAGCTTCTTTGTAACGTATATCCGAGTTAAATCTCGTGTTAGTCTCAGGTGAAGAGTTGGTACAAGTTAGACTTGCTTTTACTTGAAGTAGACTAGTTTTATATTGGAGGTAGTTTTTTTTGTTTTTTTTTTTGTGGTTAAGTGGGAGCTCATCAGGCCCTGATCAAAAAATAGTCGGCAGTCCAGTACTTTGTGTGTACACTGATTTGATACAAGCATAGTTGTCATGGCGACGATTAGACGTTCTGGTGTTAGAGAAGAACTAGGCAACGCCTTGGACGTCGAGCCGTCAAGGCTTACCCCTTGGTAGCTGGCCCAAGTTAAGTGAATGAATTGCCCTATCTTGCTGGGGAAGAGGTTGTGGTAAGTCATTTTGTACCCATGAATGATCATAACCCATGGACTAGCTATAAGGTGTAATTTTTATTACTTATTAGACTTGTAATGTGTGATGATTGTTGACTTGGTCGATCCTTTTTATTCTCTACATAATGTTTGTTAACTTGTTCTACTATTTTTCAATGTCAAATGTTTTGTTTTTGAATTTTAATTGTGGAGTATTTATATAATTGTGTTTTTAATTTTATTTCATAGTGTTAGGTATTATGTTTTGAGTTATAATGTATATAAAATTTTATTGTTGAGTATGTTTTTGAAGTAAAACAAATAATGTATAAATTGTACATTGTATACGACTTGTCATATGGACGATATGGCGGACGTCTTATGGTCTAGGTGTCCTGACGGTCAACTACTGCCGTGGTGCCGTGACAAACTATGGATACAAGTTAGATTCGCCCTTTACTTAAATTTGACTGTTTTTTACATCTTAGGTAGTTTACCTTTTGGGTCAGCAGGAGCTCAGCAATACCTCACTAAAATCCAGTACATTGTGATTTGTGTGTACACTGTTCTCTTTTACATTTGGTACAACAATGTATACATAGAAATATAAATATAAGATTGCAAAATCAAGGGAATCTACTTGCCAACTTCCCCCCCCCCCCCCCCCCCCCCCCCCCCTCCGGCCCCGGATTGCTTTGTGAGGCTTAGTTTTTTACGTGAGGCAACAATTCTTCCAATCGAATAATAATGGAGAGGAGTTCTAGTTTCTTGTTTTCAGGCCATCTAAACTTGTTGAGAAGCATGCTGAGGGATGAGAATATATAACCTATATAAAAAATAGCACTTCTTGTATGAAGCTTACGGACATGAAAAATTATACTTGCACCACATCATGCGTGGTTCTAAACTTTTAAAATATTACATGCGGTTTGTGGTTACAAGTAAATAAACTTGCACGTTTATATATTTATTGTAAGTTTATTTACTTACACATTTATATTTATCAAAAAACAATAACAATTTATCCTTAATATTTTTAAATTTTGTACATGGGATTGTTCTTATGAAATTGAGAGTATCATTCATTACACTCAAAGTATCATTACTCTAAATTATAGTAATATTAATATTTATAAAAGTAATATACTTATCCTTTCGTTTCTTTTAATTGATGTTTTAGGAAAAAATACATTGATTAAGAAAAATAATTAATATTTTATTGATTAAATTGGCGTATAAAATAATAATATTAACCCTTTACTATTAGAAAGATGAGGGAAAAAAATAATATTTAATGTTTAGTGATAATACTTAAATCTAAACATTCAATTTTTTCCTAAAATCTACCGACAATAAATAAAAAGGAATAAAATTTTTCATTAAAAAGATAGATAAGAAAATAATATTGCATTAAATATATCGTTTTACAATTTATTGCGCTGTAATTATCACTGCCCTAAACTTTTTTGTGGGCCTATTTATTCGCATAGAATGCCCTTCCACTCTTTTGTGCCTACAGTCGCACCGCTTCCTCCCACCCCCAACCCCCCACCCCCGGCCCCCAATCCTCCAATACATACTTTCTCCTTTCCGCTGCGTCGTAATTCAATTCGCTCTTTGAATCGGAAGATTGATTGGCGCAACCAACGACTGAGCGAATTCACACGGCGGCGTAGATCACTCAGAACTGCCGAAACTCCGCCGTCATTCGGCAGAAGAAAGGATTGGAGAGACGCTCTGTTGTGTCCGCTGGTTCCATGGATAGGTCAATTCTCATATACAAATTCGTATATATTCTTTTAATTTTTGTATACTTATGTTCTTTGGATCATTTTGTTGAGAAGCTTGCTTTCATCATTATTCTCATGGAAATGTAGCATTACTCTTGTACGTTTGTGTATGTATTTATACACACACAAATTTAGTAATATATGTGTGTACCTTCGTATATCTGTGTATATATTCATATATCTGTATGTATATATACATATATGTGCTAGTATGTATTCATACATGTGCTTGAACAAGTTTTTTATTTTAATTGTTTTTGGTTGTATGATTTTTTGGGATACATTATTTTTATAGGCTTATGTTTGGAACTTGGGGAGGAGGGATATGACGAGGGAAAGGATATATGAAGTGAAGAAAGATTTAAGTTTCTTTATGTAGCAGACCTTTTGATGCCATTCTTACACTTCTAGTTTTATTTTTATTTCATTTTCTTTTATTTTCGTATGCGGTATACAATTAAAAATTGAGGATTCTTTTTATTTAGTGAAAGCTTAAGTTGTTTGTTTAGTATCTATCGAAGAACTAATTGGAGTAGATATATTGTTATTCCCTATATTTTTTTTTTTGCAAAAATGTAAGGAACTCCTTGGAAGAATTCGTGAATGTGTTTATCAATATACACACACACACAACAAAGTTTGTTCAAAATAGTAGGATTTGATTAGTAATTCTAGGAATTGTGTTTGAAATTTGTTTATGGGAGAAGATGCTTTCTTTATACAAGTTTCTACCTAGGCATAGCTGGTTTTGCATGCATATCTTACCACTACTATTTAGAAATAACTCCAAGAAGTAAATGGGTTTCATAGTTCTTAATAAATTATAAATTGGTATAATGGTTTAGATGGCTTGATCGTAGTTATTTCTGTTAAGCCAATTCATCTTGTCTTGATTTTTCTTTTTGGTGGATTTTTTAAAAATCTTTTTTAAGTGGTAGATACTATCTATAATAAGATGAGTTCAATATAACTATTTAAGTAGCTAACTTTGTAAGCACTTAATAGTTATCAAAGATGTGCAACTTAAATGATCAGATCCTTAAAAAGAACATTTGGATTTTATTTACGAATGTGGTTATTTCTCTCTAAACCTATAATGGATAACCTACCCCAATTATTCTTTTCTTTCTATTGAGGAGTTGATATACTGAATTCTTGCTTGATATAAGAGTGCATATACTTTTAAGTGTTGGGATAATCTGTAGGTGTTGGAGTTTCTTTCATATAGATAGTAGTATTTTCCTAGACTACTGATTTTTAGATAATAATGGAAGCCTTTGGTTTGCAGAATAAACTTTTGTTCGGTATAGTTTCCAAGGATGGTATCGAATATCAAAAAGTTGATTTGGAACTCAGGGCTCCAAAGACTTGGAAGTTTCAAAAGTATGTCCTAAAGATCGCTTTTGAGACCGTTAACTTGAATGTGCCCAGGTAACTGTTGCTTCGTTCAAATGTTATAACTTATTTTAAGTATATAAAAAGATTTAACTTTATATCTTGTTATACCTCTTGATAAATTTTGTTATTTTACACATATCAATGATTTACAATATTTAGTTACTTTCCAATTATTTCCATATCATGTAGATATTGTGTACACACTAGTTTGTTTATTTTTTATCTGTCTTAGAGCTCTCGTAGCCCTAGACTAAAACCTTATCATGGAAGACGAGTGTTTTTGGGTTTTACCGCCTCTCCTCCATCCACTAACCAACTTACCATATTCGACCTCAACTTGATACCTAAAGGAAATAACAAATAAGACTAGGTGGACATGAAATGCCTCACATCTAGCACACAACATTTTCATGACCAAAACATGCCATAAGTAGTTTAATGATTTTCATGCAGTGGCCAACAAATTATCTCCTTCAAATGTTGTTACAAAAACTAGCATCAATGTTTTGCAATTTTGGTTTTTAGAATAAGGGAAATCATTGCAAAATTTGTTGAACTGCTTGTGAGAATAGGCAGGAGTGGTTACTTGAGGATTGGAGTATTGAAATCAAGAGCCGGAAGCATGGGGTCTTGACTTTGAATTATTGATAAAGTAAAGGTATTCTCTATTGTCTATGATGTTAGTAACAGAGAAATAATTTTACCTTGTCAGTCATTCCAATTGAGGCTTCGTTATTTAGAAGGCTCTCGAATTCAATTCTCCAACCCTCATGTTACTTCTTCGGCCTCTTCTCATATGCAGCAGAATACTTGCAATGCTTTCCTTAGTTTTCATGGTCGAGATTGTTGAACCTCATTTATAGTTGCCTCCATGGACTCAATTTTTTTAAATAAAATTTCAAGGATCATATCAATGTTCCGCCATATGAATGTAATGGACAAGGTTTTCGTGTTAGTATTTTGAATTTTTGCTTAGCTTGGTTTGGACGATGTTGTTTTTTTGACATGAGTTGTTCCATGTCCACAAAGATCTTGTTCTTCATTTTGTTCATGTATCAAGTTAAGGTCGAACGGGTAAGGCGATGGAAGTGAAATGGTTAATTTAAGAAATTGTCATCAAGTTTTGGGTCTAGTGTTATGAGATATTTTGAGTGAGATACTAAATAAAATTAACTAGTGCGTTTTTCATATGCACTTCATTCAGAACAATAAAAAAATGCGGTCAATTGATTGTTAGTATGGGTTAACAAATTATTTGTTGTTGTAAGGTGTTGCCTCAGTCTAATATTTGACTAGTTAGTCACCATTTTAGATTTTTTTACATATTACCCATCTTAAAACACACTAGTTCATTTGGCATTTTACCCGTCTTAAAGCTCTTGTATAACCCTAGGCGTTAAACCTTAACATGGAAGACAACAAGAAATCTTTCATTTTACTGCATCACCTCCATAACTGACCAACTTACCGCATTCGACTTTAACTTGATATCTAAAGGAAATTGAAAATAAGACGTAGGCGGACATGAAATGGCTCACATCCAAAACACTATTGTCATAACCAAAACATGGAATAAGTTAGTATCTTGAGAATAAAACCTCATTTCATGTTTTTCATGCAATTGCCAACAAGATTATGTCCTTCAAATGTTGTTACAAAGAATTAGAATGGAGGCAACTAGCACTATTATGCAATTTCGGCTATAAGATTAAGGGAAATCATTTTGCAAAAGTTTTTGAACTGCTTTTGAGACTTAGGATTGGAGTATTAAGATCTAAGTGTTGGAAGCGTGGTGTCTCGACTTGAATTATTGATTAAGTAAAGTTATTCTCTTAATAAATATGTCTACGATGTAATAACTGAGAAATAGTTTTACCTTGTTAATCATTCCAACTGAGGCAACATTATTTTGGGGTTGAATGACACTTATCACCCTCCAAGTTACCACCCACTTTCAATGTCGTCCTTAAAGTACATTTTTCGTCAATTGGGCCGTTAAAGTGGCATTTTTTTGGCGTTTCCGTTCCTTTTACCCTATTTTACCCCACCCGACCCATTTTGACCGAAATCGACCCAGTTTGACCCGACCCAATTTCATCAATTAATTTTTTAAAAAAAAACTAAAAAGTTTTAAAATTATTTAAAAAATAATTATTAGTTAAAAATTCTTTTAAAAATAATATTTTATTTTAAAATATTAAAAATTATTATTTTTAAAAATTATTATTATTTTAAAAATAATATTTTATTCTAAAATATTAAAAATACTCATTATTTTAAATATTTTTAAAAATAATAATTATTTTCAAGAAAAAATATTAAAAACTTTTATTTTTTCATAAAATGAGTAAACTTTCATAAAATATAGATTCAAAATATTTATTTAAAAATAATTATTTTTAATATTTAAAAATAAAATATTATTTTTAGAATAATTTTAAAATAATAATTATTTTTATATTTAAAAATAATAATTATTTTTATATTTAAAAATAATAATTATTTTTAAAAAGTTTTAAAAATAATTATTATTTTCAGAAGAAAAAAAATTAAAAACTTTTATTTTTTTCAAAAATGAGTAAAATTTCATAAAATATAGATTCAAAAAAATTAAAGTTTAATTTTTTTAATTCTTAATTATTTTTATGAAAATTTACACATCTTTTAAAAAATAAGTATTTCTAGTTTTGTTTTATGAAAATAAAAAAAAATTTATTTACTTTTTTTGAATCTATATTTTATGAAACTTTACTCATTTGTAAAAAAAAATTAAAAATTTCTATTTTTTCTGAAAATAAAGTTTATTTTGTTTGTTTAATTTTTTTGAATCTGTATTTTATAAAACTTTTCTCATTTTTTTTAAAAATGATAAATTTTCTAATTTTTTTTCCTGAAAAAAAAATAATTTGTAAAATTTTTTAATTTCTTTTTTTTAAAAAAATTGAATCAATTTTTTTTATTTATCTTTTACTGTTTTTTGTATTTTACATATAAAATGAAAAAAAAATCTACTTTTTTTTAAAACAAAGTTTTATTTATTTATTTATTTTTTTTGAATCTATATTTTATGAATCTATATTTTTTCCTAAAAATAAGAATTATTTTCAAAAATATTTAGAATAATAATAATTTTTAAGATTTTAAAATAGAATATTATTTTTATAATTATTTTTAATATTTTAAAATAAAATATTATTTTAGTTTTTTTTGAAAAAAAATAATTAGTGAAATTGGGTCGGGTCAAAATGGGTTGGATTGGGTCAAAATTTGGTAAAAATGGGTCGGGTTGGGTCAAATCGAGTAAAAGGAACGGAAACGCAAAAAAATGACACTTTAAGGACCCAATTGACGAAAAATGTACTTTAGGGACGACATGGGTGGCAACTTGGAGGGTGATTGTCATTCAGCCTTATTTTGGAGGCCCTTGAGCTTTATTCTCCAACCCTCAAATTACCACTTCACCCTCTTATATGTATCAAATACTTGCAATGCTTTTCTTAGTTTTCGTGGTTAAGATTGTTGAACCTCATTTATAGTTTCCTCCATTGGCCCAATTTTTGTAACAAAATTTGGAGGATTATATCTATTGTTCACCAGATGAATGTGATGAACAAGGTTTTCATTTTTAGGATTATGATTTATTAATTTGTTTGGTTCGGACGATGTTGTCTTTTAGACTTGTTGTTTCATGTCCACAAAAATCTTGTTCTTTATTTGTTTAGGTATTAAGTTAAGGTTGAATGGGTAAGGTGGTGTGTTGGTGAAGGTGAGGCGGTTAAATTTAAGAAATTGTCATCAAGTTACTGAGTTTAAGGTTATGAGATATTTTGAGTTAGATACTAAATCAAATTAACTAGCGTGTTTTATGCGCTTCATTCAGGACCTATGTTACACTGACTTGGATGGTGTGTCCAGTTTGACTCTGTATTTTGAAGAGTTCGACACGGATACTCTTCAATTGTGTTAATTTTTTACACTAAATTGAAGTGTCAAATACCTATACCTTTGTTCAAGTTTCGAGTGTTGTTGGACACAAATTGTTGAATCTTAGTGTTAGTTTCCTTCACTAACTCGATTTTTGTTGCAAGTTTTGAAAGGTTAAATTTGTTGACCGATTGGATGAATGAAATGAGTTAGATTATCATTTTCAGGATCTTTAGTTTTGTAGTGATTTGGTTCCGATGATGTACTTTGGACGTGAGTTATTTTATGTCTACGTAAGCCTTCAACTTCATTTTCTCCAGATTTGGGACGACGATCTAAAAACGTGGTTGAGTTGTTGCTATTAGGGGTTAACAAATTGTTTGTTGTTGCAAAGTTCAAGAGTTTAAGAAATTGTCATCCTTGTCAAGGTTCGGAGTTTAGGGTTCTGAGATCTTTTGAGAGAGATGCTAAATCAAATTAAATAGTGTGTTTTTCTTTTGCATTTCATTTAGGATAAAGATCTAAATATATGGCCACCTATTTAGCTGAATGTCAGGCAGGCCTTGCACCATATATTTTAAACCATACTAGCTTTAAGTTGACCTTAGGATAGAAAGAACAAACCCTGAGGGCTTGAGGATACTTTTTTAATTTTTTTTTCTTCTAGTTATGCAACTTATCGTTCATAGTTATAAGGCTATTAGCGATGTTGAGATGGATAGGAAAATAAAATCATTAATGTGTTATTTTATTAATTTTATCGAGCAAAAATGTTAGAAAAATATCCTTAGGAGGGTGGTTAATTTCTACCTTTTCCAATGTAGTTCTAGCATTGTGTAACGAAGAAATTTTGTTTTGTTAACCAATATTTGCCCCAGCCTGATCTTGGGCTAGAATGGGCCAAACCCAAGCCTTACTTAAAAGCATATCCTAGTGACCATAAGCCACAAGAATCGTAAATTATTATTATTTGTTTAATGTGCTACCTAGTATATATATGAATATTAATAAACATGGTTTCCATTTTCGTTTTATAGGTTTTGGATGGAAATCTCAATCTTAAATCTCATATGATATGTCCTAAATTATGAAAATGACTACCAAGTTTGTTATTTATTTGAACAGTTGCATATAGTAAGTTGCTTAATTAACAAAAACTAAAAAAAACCTATTCTTATGGGTTTAGGTTTGGCCCAGTCTTGCTCAAGGTCAATTAAGTAGCATGGGCTAGAAAAATCTTTTCACATGTTGCTATGCCGGCCTGACATTAGGCTAAATAGATTGCCACATTTTAATATTCTTGTCATTCTAGTGCATCAAAAAGCACAATTCATTTGATTTAGCATCTCTCTCAGACGATCTCGTAGCCCTAAACTTAGAACCTTAACATGTACGACCAAAAATTTCCTGAATTTCACCGCCGCACCTCCACCAACCCACCACCTTATCGATTCGATCTTAATTTAGAACCTAGAGAAAATGAAGCAGTAGACATATGTGGACATGAGATAACTCATGTCCAAGGCGCATCATTTGACCCAAATCAATTCAAAGCTCAAGATCTTGAAAATGATAATCTAGCTCATTTCATTCATCCAGTGGTCAATCAATTTAATCTTTCAAATCTTGCAACAAAAACTGAGTTGGTCGAGGTAACTAATTCTAAGATTCAGCAATCTGGGCCACAAATTCGTGAGAAAGCGTTGCAAGTTTCCTTTCCTAGAAATGAGGAGAGGCCAATGTGGTTACCTGATGATTGGAGAATTGAATTCGAGCACCGGAAGCGCGGGGCCTCAGTTGGAAAGATTGATAAGGTATAATTATTTCTCAATTAATATATTATCATGGTAAATATAATCATGATATCATTTATTTAGATCTTTTATATTCTATTAGGAAATTGATATAGATATTATGTTTATTGCTTTTTACTAAATAGTATATAAGGTTTACATGGAGTCATGTACATATGTATTATATATATATATATAATACTTTAAGTTTGATGGCTTATCAGTGTATGGATTCTTAGTGTCTAGATTCCACTTAATGGGAATCTCATCTAAAAAAGGCTTTGGGTTCTTGAACTGGAAACCACTAGGATTATATGCTATTTTTGGCAAATTTTGGTAAAGAATTTAGAATACGTAATTAATTTGTCTCTTGCAGAAATAATATTATTATCGGATTTTTAAGAAAATATGGTATTTGTTAATTTCTCTCTCTCTCTCTCTTTTATTATTTCAAGAGCTTTCTGAAAAATTTCTTTATCTTCTGTAGTGGAAATTAATGAAATATATTGGATAGACCTGTATTTTTAGTTTTAGTGTGCTGTGGAAAATATGTATGTATTCAACCAACACAGAATGCCTTTATAATGTTGCTACTATAGCAATCTAATAAGTTTTATATTAAATGAATGATCTTTGGTTAAACAGTAATTGAATTGACAGCCAACCTTTCAAAACAGATGAAAAAGGGAATCTATATATTAGCAATTAGATGAAGCCAGGAAAGTTATTAATCATTGTTTTAACACCTCATATTACTTAGTTGCACACATTATTTATGCTAGTTTGATAATAGAAAGAGGAAAATTTAGTCTAACTGTCCAACTAAAAACACAGACATCTGACGGAAATTCTCTATGCACATGATCATCTCATTATAAGCAAGGATACATCACGGTAGCTTAGTAGAATAGTTGTTATTAGAACTGTTATCAGTTGATACCTAGTGATTACTTAAGAATGTTGGTTAATGTGAATTTCATTCTCTCTCTAGTTTCTGCCTAGCTTTCTCTCTAAACTCTAAATCTCTCTCTACCTGTGTTTACATAAAATCTCCTTCAAATCCTTCTGCCTCTCAATTTCCAATAGAGCAGAACATCAGTGTTGTAGTAAGTTAGCATCAGGCTGGTTTTCTGCGACCTGCCTCTCGTAATTTTCCTAATTTAGTTCCAATTAGTCATTCTATACCTCACATTTCTGTATGAATCATAGACAAATTCCTTCCATCATACTCAATTGAGAATTTCAAAGTGCTGAATTATAGTAGAGAACACAATATCATGAAGCAATAACTTTGTTCACCTTTGTTTTTTAACACAAAACTGAGAACTTTTAAATTCGAAGACTTTTTCGATTTAACTGGTGGCTGATGGGCATACTATATGAGAGCAAGAGAAAGCTACAGCCATATCTACAGTTAAACCTTTATTGATGACCCAATCATTGAGACCTATGAAGGAGTTGGGAGACTCTAATCTATAAGTTACTGTGTCCGAGCTATCTATAAGCAGAATTGACCTCATGAGTATGCATTAGAATAGGGAGTTAGAGACAGCTGAAGCATGAGGAATATTGTTTGTTAGGCGGTGATATAAGGAGGCAAATTTTAGGGGAGTTGCACAAGTAGGTGGTCATTTTGGTTATCAAGCTACTTGAAAAGAGGGTGCAACAATATTTTCCTTGGGTAGGGCTGAAACCAAACCTCGAATCTTGGGGGGCAGAGTGTGAAAGTGAAAGTTTTCAAAGAGTTAAAGCTGGGCACGTACCATATCGAGAGATATTTGGAAGTACTTGACTATTTTACAACCTCTGCCCATACCAGAGACATTTTGGATGTACTTAACTGTTGATTTTATCTCTGGTTTTCCAAATTCCAAGGGCTTTGAAGTCATTTGGGTGGTTAGTGATAGGCTGAGTAGGTACAGCCATTTCATTCCTATCTCATCCTTTTTGAAACCACGGGTATCCAAATCCTTAGAGCATTCAACTAATCCATGGGTTCACGTCCCCCTCACAAGATCCCTGCACCAGGCAAATCCAATAATGAGCTTGTGTGGATATCCCTTGGAGTTTGCAATATTGGATCACTTGACCTCCCCCTTATTATGGTGTAGCACATGCCATTAAGCTAACCACTCTATCTCATCCTAAGTTACACATGTACGTCTTAAGTAATGGCTGTATTGAGATGATAAACCAGTGCTTGGAACAATTCTGGAGAGGTATGATTGAGCACACCCCAAATAGGTGAAGCCTTTGGCTGCTAATGATTGAAGCATCATGGTCTGACCTACCATTTAACTCAAGGCATTACCCTCTCTGAAGTTGTGTATGGTAGACCATCTTCGGTGCTAATTTCATCAAGAAGGATCAAAAGTCATTGCAGTTGGAGATGTCATACGGAAAGAAAAGAGCAATTGCTGATTCTCAAGCACCACTATCGCTGTTGCAAGAACTGATGAGACTTTTGACATAGGGGACGTTGTCTAGTTGTACTTCAGCCTTACAGGCAAACCTCAGTAATGCGGAGGAAAAATTTGAAACTTTCTCCCAAAGTTCTATGGGCCGTTTAAGGTGCTCACTAAGATTGGTTTGGTTGCGTACAAATTGGAGCTGCCAGCAACATCTCAGCTGAAAAGTAGGATGGTGACCTTCCCATGCCTGCTCTACCGTCAGTTGGGCACTTTGTCCCCTCTTAGAGTGGCGAACAAGAGTAAGTATTATCAAGAAAGGAATCAAAGGACACAATTAAGGCAAGCGTTGGTACAATGGAAAAATGCTAGCCTAGATGAAGCAACTTGTGAAGAGGAAGAAAGTATGATTTCTTACTTCCCTGATCTTGATCTAAATCCGTGATTGTGAGGACATTGACTTTTTAAGCGCTAGTGGGGAGGGGGAGATGTGTTTTTTTTTTTTGGGGGAGGGGGGTTGTTCTGTAACAGTAGCTTAGTAGAAGAGTAGTTGTTAGGCTATAAATACCTTTACTAGTTCTTAGTTTGGAACGTTGGCTAATGTGAATTCATTTCCTCTCCAATAGTCCTCTAAATTCTCTCTTTGTTTTTGCCTAACTAACTATTTTCTAAACTCTGGAATCTCTTTTTACTTCGATCTACCTCTAATCTCCTTCAAATCCTTATAGTACATCTCAATTTACAATAGATCACGACATTGCAGTTGTGCCAGAATAATTAACCCAATAAAATAAGCCCTCATATAACAATCATCCATTATCACATTGAAACAAACTGCAGGAATGTTGAGACCACACTGATCCAAGAAAAAGGGGAAATAAAGAAGATAATGGATACAAAGCAAAATGCCCCCTCACTTCATTAAGTCTGTCAGCAAAAGCTACCATCTTGATAAAAACTACCCTTGAGAAAATTCTGGTCTTGCTTTGAGTAGAAGCTAGTTGGATGAGATTAATTCAGCAAAAATGTGCTGCAACTACGGGAGTGGTAGTCCTTTATTCCTCCATTAATTGCTCTGGTAAAATAGTCATTTATTCTTGCAGTACTGTCAAACACTAACATATAAATCCATGTTGTTATTCAGTGAACTTCATTCCTCCCACCTCCTTGAATTGTTATTTTTTGACAGTTCCAAATAACTTCCAATAATTGCTAGCTATTATAGAATTGTGCTTTCAACATGGAATTAGTGTTTAAAATAAAAAAGCTATTAGTATAGTTTTTCCGAGATTATTCTTTTGCATCTGAAGTTCGATTTTTAAGGCCTGGATGTTATCATTAAGCACTCGATATGAGATAGAAGCAGTGCTACTTACAAATTGTATCTCATGTTATTTTCTTAGTAAAAGATTAGAATCAGTTTTTAGATTACATGATGGGATGTGACTAGCTCATGTTATTGCCAATAATTACTGCTTCGGTTGGATATTTTGATTGGTAACATGTTAGCAGTCATTTCTGGTATATTTGGCATGAGGAATGGAATTAAAAGCCTTCTGTAAATATGAAATACGTTCTAAACCGTCTCTTGTGCAGTATTATATTGAACCAACTTCAGGACGTCGACTGCGTTCGAAGAACGAGGTGCTTCATGTCCTGGAAACCGGAAGCAAGCTCAGAAGAAGGCCAAATCCTAATGCTTATGTTAGGGTGAGGAAATTATTCAAATTAACTTGATTAGATCCTTAATTAAGATATTTTTGTTTTGTCCTAAAAATTATACTGCTTTTGGAATTTGCAGAATTTGGACACTCTTACATGGGGACATAAGAAAAAGAGGTCTGCTTCAACGGCCAAGGACCCCCCAGAAGAAGTCAAGTGGGCCCTGGTGGATGATTCTCATGGTCTGTATGGGCCTTCAATAACTAACTATAAGCCTTCAGTTGGCAGTTGACCAATACCTGAATGGAGTAGACGGAGTCCTTTTTGAGTCATTTCGACAAGTCTCATCGAAGTGTTACTTTGGTGAATTGTTTTAGGATCAGAATTGCTTCTTGTAACTTCAACTTTATAACTCATGTAATGCTCAGGCCAACTGTTTTAGTCACATGGTTATTATTTGTAATGTCGTTTAAGTGATTAAAGTTGAGAATTGTTATTTTCATAAGTAAAAATTAATATTTTTACAAGATCTATTTTATAAGTGTGAGATTCATTTACTATTAATTTGAGAGGAACATTATAGAATTATTATTTTTGCTCGTTTACTATTCATGTGAATTATTTTATGGAACTATCACTTTTGTCTGTGGAAATAACAATTTTCTTAAATTTTATTAGTCCTAAATTTGGATTTCTAGCAGTATGGTTTACAAATGGAAACATCATTTAGTTTGACGCAGCCGCTTGCAAGAGCTGCTGCTCTCTAACAAATGGACGTAGATTCGGGGAGGGTTCTTGTCCTCTTTTGGATAGACCATCCACTAATTTTTATTTTTATTTTTTCCCTTTGATTTGTGTAATTTATTTGCGTTATTTTGGGATTGATCCTTTTCATCTTGTGAGAGTATTTTTCTCTTTTTTGTTAGACGAGTGTTTTTATCTATTTGTGAGACTTGGTATTTAATATTTTGGTGATTATCTCACTTTTGTTTTTAAAAGTTAATAACAATTTTTTTAAGTTGGAACCGAGAGAATATATCATTGGTTAAATCAATAAATAGACAGTTTTTGTCAAACATGTTAAGCATCTAGGCTATGTTTGTTTGAAAGGATTACACTTGGGATAGGACTATTAATCTCAAGTATCTTGTTTGTTTTTAAATTTGAGCTTGAGACTATTAGTCCAATGATTATAAAATAGCTTAAGATGAGGGATTATTTAATACCATGTCTAGCTAGGTATTATAATCCCATCATGAAGGATTAAAACATAACATGAGATTATTTTAAGTTATCCCATGAATAATCCCATGAAAAACAAACATGTGATTAGGACTATTTAATCCTAGGCTTAAATAGTCTTGGGATTATAATTCATGAGATTATAATCTCGGGATTATAATTCTTGCAAACAAACATGGCCCTAGTGTGTTACTCTAGACTATTTTTTCTTTAAAAAAATGTTACGCTAAATTTAACACTCAAGCCAGGAAAGTAGTTTCACTTTCACTTTTATTATCATTAAATAATATCATTTCAAAATAGACTATGCACTACAAAATTTAATGGTATTTATTAAACATTGTACATTTATACTGGAATGATAATATTTTATTTTTTCTTTATAAATATCAATTTTATTTTATTTTTTTGAAAACAACCAACTGATTGAGCAAGATATACTCCCCCGTTTCACAAAAAAAATACTCGATTTATTTTTCCTAGTTAACTTGTTTTATTTTAAATTTTAAAATTGATGTGGAATTATTTATTTTTCACTTATGCACATGGTTATATTTAATATTGTATACTGTATAAAGAGTACTAGTAAATTTAATTTAAAATTTCGTAAATCAATTTACAAAAAATTAAAATTATAATAACCAAGATTATTTTTTTGTAAAACAGCATGAATTTTGCTCTCAGTTTCTTTCATGCAGCTTGTCAGCCGTTACTTGAAAGCCGAATTCAAACAATTAGTCTGGCCACCACCGACACAATTTAGTTTGTACGGTGTTTTTGTCTGTTCTTCTTGGTTACTACGTCACTATACGGATCCAACACGGGGACTAACCCAAATCGGGTCTGATCCAACATTTCCACGTCATCATATTCAATTCAATTACTCCACACGTGTACTTTTCACGTGACCTTCACGTTCCACCTCCACGTCAGCATCCGACGTGTCCATACTCGCCGTCAGTTCTCGAACGGTTAACATCCAAAAACTAAATATACCCGTATATACAGAATAGATACATACATACACACATACATACATACACTATGTAGTATGTACTGTGTATTTATATTTATAGCTGAGTCAAGTTCTCACTTCTTTCCATCCAAAAAAGTAGCCGAAAGTTTTCACAGATTTAAAGAGAGAAAGTATATACACTTAACTCTGTTCTTCATCCTCAAGCATTTGAAAAAAATATTTTTGTATATAGATCTATATATATATATATATTTATATATATAAAGTGTATCTTTGATTTGTGTTGTTTGGGAATAAGCTTTTTAAATGTCGAAGGAGATGGAGATTTCGGTAGGATCATTTCCAGGGTTTAAATTTTCTCCGACGGAGGAAGAGCTGATATTATACTACCTGAAGAAGAAGATTGAGGGGTTTGATAACTGTGTGGAAGTTATTGCTGAGATTGATATCACTCAATTCGAGCCCTGGGATTTACCAGGTCCAATCTCGTGCTCTGTTGCTTAATTATTGTATTTCTTAAACTTTATTGATGTGCTTTAATTTCCATCTATAGGATTTTAATATGCGGATTCAAGTTACTGTTTCGTTTATTCTGGTCTAAAGATCATTTTGTTATCCTTGTTCTTGTTTCTTTTTGTGTGCCCCTGGTGATACCAAGGCCCTGTGTGTCTAATCTTATAGTAAACAATAAGCTAAAAGTAGTGTTTGTTTTAAGTTATTTAGAATAAAGATATAAGTTGAGCAAAACACCTTCCATATACAAACTAAAAAACTAGTATCTAGGTGTTTTTTTTATTTTTCCAGCTTATAACGGATTTTAACTAAATACTTTCAGCTTATTTGCCAAATATAGCAACTTATTCTTGTAAGAAGTTGTTTTAATAAAGCTGTGTGCCGAACATGATATAATAAGATCAAATAGCTCTTCCTCTACGGGCCGGGGGAATTTTATAGAGTATGGAAATGGGTAAATGAAGACTAAGACTTTGGAAAAGAATAAACTTGACAGCACGTCAAATGAAAGTTGGTCTTAATTGTGTGATTTTTATAAGCAAGATATTTAACTCATTTGATAAATTAAAAGGGTACTGTATAATACCACCTGTCCACCTCCCCTGGAACTTGAACTTATTAGTCCATCATCAAATATAGCCTTTGAACTAAAAAAATAAAAAAAACACAGTCAGACTAAATACATGAATAAATAAAGGATAAAATAGTGTCTAAAGTTATTAAACTATTTAATAAAAATAATCCTATCCCATCATCTTTCATAGCTTTGGGAAATCTGAGGGAAAGAAGGAAAAGGAGAGGACCATGAAAATTAAAATTTTATTTGAGGTTTTTATAAGGCACTATATTCATTAATCTTGAATTATAATTTTTTGAATCAAGATAGATTTTTTCATTTCTTATATTTATTTGTTTTTTTTTCCTCGTGTATTCCAAGTTCTAAATGTAGTTAGGGGTTATTTGATAAAACTGAATGAAAAGTTCTAAATGTATAAGAGAATATGAATGCACTTAATGGAGTAGAAAATTTGAATACAAAATGATATGATGTGTTTGATAATTGTCTGTAAAAGATCTGAATACGTATATTTTTATATTTTAACCTTCTGGGCTTTTATGAACAATTTTATAATTACATCTGACAAAAATTAAATATAAACTTTTGAACAATATTTGATGGAATATACTATTAATCATAAAGTTTTAGGAATAAAACACTAAAAATATTAATAATATTCTATCAGTTCATAAAATCAAAACAAAAGACTATAACAACATTCATTAAATTGGTTATAGACCAATTTGTTAAAAAAAAATTAAAAACTATTTGTACATAACAAAATTTGTTTACAATAATAAAACAAAATGAATATTGAATGTAGTTTTTAATTGTCAGTGAGGGCATGCAAGTAAAAATATTATTCAATACTACTTATTGATTGAGCCACAATTTTTGGAAGAATCGTTCAAAAATATTCAAACGTATTCAGAGTTTAAAAATTGTAAAACAAACAGTCTTAATGACTTATTCGGTCAGATTCAGATTCATTTAGAAGTAAACAAACAACCCCTTAGTTTATTAAGTCGGAAGTTAATTGATGACCTTTTAGCTGCTGTTGAAATGTATGACTTGTGTCACGCTCCTGTTGCCTGATTAGTATGAATCCATCAGGTGATTGCGGAAATTTTGTCAGCTTAGTGGATGGCTAAATCAAATAGGTGGGATGTTTACACCACCTAAACTACGGCTTTTTTTTTTCCCGGGGGATAGGAAAAGAGTCAAAAAGAGTTGTAGTCACGAAAAGTTCGTAGAATCTTCTTGTTTAATTCTCCTACTGTTAATTGTCTGGCGCTTTGTACCGATGTAGATTTTGGAGCCTGAATATGCATCTTGGTTTTCAGTGAGGTACCACTTGTTTACCTCCCCCCTCCACAACCAACCACCCCCCTCCCCCCAAAAAAAAAACAGAAAAAGAAAAAAAAAAGGAAAAAAAAAGTTCCCATCACTACCTCTGACCATTTGCATAGTAATGAGGTGTTGATTTCAATGAAATGAAATGTGAGCTTTAGAGCAAAAATTCTTTTCGGGGTAGGTATGGCTTGTTTTGAATCTCTAAACTGAGTTATTAGTTGAGTGAGTGATTGGCCTGAGAGAGGGAAAATTAAAAAATAAAAGGAAAACAAACAAACAAAGAAGAAACCAGCAGATCACTTCCAAATGATTCCCCCTCTTGTCCTTTAAAGTTAAAGCTACAATTAGTTAATCTGTGTCCTTCCTTTATTATTCCTCAGTTAATACACAGTTTTGGAGAGAGTTCCAAAAGAAATGTCAGGAATTTCTATCTACGGATTTGATGGCTTTTTTATAATCAAAAGGTGATTTGTCAACAGACCATTAGCAAACTTGAAATGAGCAGGGCATATATTACTTGAGGATAGGGTTTGTGACAAGTAGCATTGCCGCACAAATATCTGATTCTTTTTTGTTTAATGCTTTTGGATCAACAATTTCTTACGCGCAAGTTAATGATCATTTTTCTCTCTCGTCTCCTTTTTTGTGGTGGTTGTAACTAAGCAAAAGGCCTGTGGTTTAATAACTCTTACTAGACCGAGAATTGTCAAAATCTGTTCTTATGCTTCATTTTTCTTCTTAAAATTCTTACTAAGCATCATAGATCAAGAAGATATTTGTCTTTCGGCCATTGGTTCGTAACCACGTGTGTTCCTCATAAAAGGTCAAATCTATCCAATTCTTTGGTTCTTGACATGAAATGTATAAATTAACATTCTTTTAAATTAGAAAGAAATGACTTCATATTCCAGATTCACAATATGTTGGATTTATGCTGGTTAAACACCCCCCCGCCAAAAAAAAAAAAGAAAAACAAAAAAATATAACACCCTTAAAGAAGT
Source organism: Aralia elata (assembly GCA_034770075.1). Taxonomy (NCBI): domain Eukaryota; kingdom Viridiplantae; phylum Streptophyta; class Magnoliopsida; order Apiales; family Araliaceae; genus Aralia; species Aralia elata. Next base: position 45,325,490 of record CM068381.1, on the reverse strand, counting down.
CTAAAAACAGGGATGTTTAGTTTTAATTTGCTTGACTTTGCATTAGAAAGTGGTGCTGTTTAGGATCTTCCTTTTATCATTGTTAACTGTACATATCAGTCTAACTATGTATATGGTTCTCCACCTACAAATGTGGGTCTTACTGTGATGACTTTGCAATGATGCCAATATTCAATGGTTGTACCAACTAATTAGTGATGACTTATGTATGACCAGCCAAATCAATTCTTCAGTCAGATAATGAGTGGTTTTTCTTTTCTGCTCGTGGAAGGAAGTACCCAAGAGGCTTGCAGAGTAGGAGGGCAACTGAATCTGGTTACTGGAAAGCCACAGGGAAAGAACGCAATGTAAAGACAGGTTCAAATATTATTGGCACAAAGAGGACACTGGTTTTCCACAAAGGTCGTGCCCCAAAAGGGGAGAGAACAGAATGGATAATGCATGAGTATTGTATGAGCGGAACTTCTCAGGTAATCTTGGTCATTGTTATTTAAGAATATTGTTTAAAAAAAAATTATTTGACAAGTAAGAATATTAATAATTCTAATAGGTACATGATTTGAATTAATTAGTTAACAAATTTTTTAGTTTTGTACCTGTCATATCAGCAACTGAGATGTTCTACCTTCTTACTAACTGCTGTGTTGCTATAACACTCTGAATTTATTCCCCCCCCCCCCCCCTCTTTTTTTTTTCTTTTCAGCTAGATGTATCTGAATGTCACGGGTGTTGATTGATACCACAAGATATCATGCTCGTTTGTTATATTTTCTAGTGTATTACTAAATGATTTATTCTTGAATTGCTTTTTAGTGCTTGGTTTTAGGTCGGAGAGGCTTGTGAAATTTTACCTACTTTCATATATCTGGTAATGCATTTATCAAGTAGATAAGTTGAGTTAGATACTTATCCAGAGAAGGATAAAAAGAACTAGGAGCAGAAAGATCGAGTTGCCTACTACTTGTTTGACTGGTTTGAAATTAGGATACCAATCATGTCCTTTCTTCTTGCATAAATCCAATTATAATATTGTCAGATTTAATCCTATTAAGTTGATGAGCCTTATAAGGTTTTTAAAACAATTTCTAGTAGAAACCATTTTATCTTTTGGCTTACATGTGCCCCATTTCTGTGTACATTGAACAGTTGTTTAGAGAATGAAATGCTGATTCTTCATCTCGAAAATTCTCATTTTCAGATCTGAACTTGAGACATCATTTGTCTTCTTGGAAGAGTTTTTCTTTTCCACTGTTGATTTATCTTTACTGTTGCAAGAAGAATTCAAACAATTTAAGCATATAGCAAAGAACCTAAACTTCAGGTTGAATGGTTGATCATCTCAAAAATGGGGTCAGATCCTGGAAGATTTATAAAATAGATGTTATCTCCTCTCGCAAATGGATTTACTGGTCCAAGGCTTGATTCCTAAGGGATTCCAGCAGGTGGATCTATTAATCTGTCTTGCATGAAATCAGTGAGTGTATGTCAAAGCTCAATCCGTTTAATTCTCAAAACATAAAGTGCACAATGGTTAAAAATGTTTAAAAAATAAAATATGGTCCGGAGACACATTGTGTGGATAGATAGTTTGTGTTATTTGGATAAGTATGATAATTTGAAAAATATGATATGCATTAAATATTATATCAGTGAAGGGCATTTTTGATGGTTGTTAAGAGAGTACCTATGTCTTGTAGCTTAAATCATATAAATAATGAAGCTTGTATATTTGATTATGATCATAATTAATGAAGCAAAATTTAGTAGATTATGCATTGAAATCTCTCCACAATCTTTTTTTGGTTCTCCAACTTCATCCTGATATCGAGGTTCTGAATTTCTTGGGTTCAAGACCTCAACTTTCATGTAATTTCCTTGTTGGTGCAGTTGCATGGTTTCCTTTTTCTGCATTAGGATGATGAATTGTCTGTTCAAATTCATAAAAATTCATATGAGAAATTTTTCTAAACTTTGGAGCATAGTATATGTTGTCATGTTATTTTCTATTAACTTTAACTTTCAGAGAAAACTGCAACTTAATTTTCTGGTTGCGGAAGAGGAATTTTATAGGCAATTTTGATCTATTTAAAGTAGACCCTTCTGAGGAAGGAAAGAAGATTATGGATAATTTTCAATCCAGTAGCTGTAATGCCTTCTGGGTGATGAAAGAAGAAGACAATTAATTTATGTAAATTCTCTATCACCCCCCCCACCCCCCCAAACAAAAAAAATCTTCTCATGTAAGTTCATTAATTATTCCTTTCTTCTGTAGAAATTGTTACAGTTGTTAAAACTAATGGAAACAACCTCCCTTTACCTGCTAGAGTGAAAATTTTGGAAAAGGAAACATAAAGATGGCAATGTCTAGTTGAACTATTTTGCTACCATTCAAAATTATGACCAACATTATGTAATGATGTAAACAAAGGAATCGAAGTGAAAAGCACATCCTATGACATAAGACACTTGGGGTATCCCCTAGTCCATGTCACAGAAAGTTTCAAAGGACTAACATCTCTTTATCTCTGTCCTCCATGGCTTGTCTACAGTGAATCACCTAATTGATTGGGGCCAGGAAATAAACTGCACTACTAATATTTATGGTCACTCAATTGACAGAACTCCTGTCAGTTATAACAAACCAAAAAATATTCCAACTTCTTATGTCTTGACATAACCTAGTTTAATTTACACCAACGTGTTTATTGTTTGTGGAGAGGATAATTATGTGGAAGATGTTTTAACTGAAATTGCAAGTCCTTTTGTATATGTAATGTAGAGTAGTCCAATGGTGGTATTATTGTGGCACTGCTTTCAATGTACAAGGCCTCTCCCTGTGTTGCTTTGGGCCAGAAAGAACTTTATAATATACTGTATACAGGTAGCTTCTTATAATAATATCATTTTGATTGTGTTAGTTATTTATATATGTATAAAATTGTAAGAAGTATAAAATCTGTACATTTTGTTATGTTTTTCATTACAATAGGTCCCTAATTTATACAACTTGTTTGGAGCTAGTGGAGGAGGAAAACAGGGAACCTGTTTTCCTCAGTGGAGTATACACGTACACAGCTCATACACACACACACAGCACAAACACTTCTAACACTCCCCCTCAAGTTGGTGTATAGATATCTCGCATACCCAACTTGAAACACAAGGGATGAAAACATCTTACCACTAAGACCCTTAGTCAGAATATCAGCTAACTGATGTTCTGTTTTTACAAAAAGGTAAGCAGATAAGACCACTGACTAATTTTTCTTTGATGAAGTGTCGGTCAATCTCAATGTGCTTTGTTCTATCATGTTGTACCGGATCATTTGCAATACTAATGGCTGCCTTGTTATCACAAAACAACTGCATAGGCTCTTTAGTTGAAACACCCAAATCTTCTAGTAAGGTTCGAAGCCACATTAGTTCACATATACCCAAGGCGATTAGCTCGGTATTCAGCCTCAGCACTAGATCTTGCCACAACAGACTGTTTCTTACTACGCCAAGTGACAAGATTACCTCCAACAAATGAACAGTAGCCTGATGTAGATCGACGATCCTCTATAGAGCCAGCCCAATCTGAGTCTGAAAAAGCTTCAACTCTCATATGACCATGTGGTGCAAACAATAAACCTTTACCGGGTGCAGACTTGAGATACCTCAAAATTCTGTAAACGGTTTCCATATGACTTTGTCGAGGATCATGCATATATTGACTGACTATACCAACAGCATAAGATATATCAGGTCTAGTATGAGACAGGTATATCAGTCGTCCCACTAGACGTTGATATCTTTCTCTATCCACCGTAGGTCCTGTGCCTCCTTCTAGATGATGATTAACTTCAATAGGAGAATCAACAGATTTGCATCCTAGCATGCCAGTTTCTGTTAAGAGATCAAGAACATACTTCCGTTGAGACAGAAAGATTCCACTAGAAGATCTTGCAACTTCAATACCAAGGAAATATTTTAAGATGCCAAGATCTTTGATTTCAAACTCTTCAGCCAGACTTGCCTTGAGATTAACTATCTCTTCTCTATTATCCCCTGTCACTACAATGTCATCAACATAAACAATAAGAATGACAGTCTTACCATTTATATGTTTGACAAATAGAGTGTGATCTGCTCGACTCTTGTTTGTACCCAAGTTTTTATCATTGCTTTGTGGAATTTACCAAACCAGGCTCGAGGAGATTGCTTCAACCCGTTATAACGCCTTTCGAAGCCTACACACCTTTCCCTTGGTGACAGATGAAGCAAAAACCAGGGGGTATTTCCATGTATTACCTCTTCTTCTAGATCACCATGAAGAAATGCATTTTTTCACATCCAATTGCTGAATATCCCAGCCAAAGTTTGCTGCACATGAGATTATGATACGGACAGAGTTCATTTTTGCCACGGGAGCAAAAGTCTCCTGGTAATCAATCCCGTGAGTCTGAGTGTACCCTTTTGCAACTAGCCTGGCTTTGAGTCTTTCAACTGTCCCATCTGCCTTTTGTTTCACTGTATATACCCATTTGCAACCAACTGGTCTTTTCCCATAAGGAAGAGTAACTAGTTCCCAAGTATCCATTCTTTTTCAAGGCATTCATCTCTTCTATCATAGCATGTTTCCACTTCTCATTGCTAATTGCTTCTTTCCACCCCTGAGGAATAGATATAGAGGACAAAGAAGAAACCAAAGGAATGGTAGGATGCAGATAATTTATCATATGAAACAAAATTCGAGATAGGATGTTGTGTACAAGACCTGACACCTTTTCTAAAGAGCAATAGGAATGTCAGTATCATCAGAAGAGCAAATAGGATCAGGATTCATACCATTAGTATTACCAAGACTCGGTTCAGGGCAAGGTTGGTGTAGTGGTGCAGCAATGGTGACCTTATTCTTCCCTTTTCGAGTATAGGTCCTCAACTCAGGCACGGGCTGTCTAGCATGTGACTCGTGTAACTGTAACTCCCCCTGTGTAGAATTATCCGACACAACAATAGGAGTAGGGAAGATGGTATAATAGTACTTGTAATACCAGTTTCAAAAGGAAGAAGCGTCTCCTCCTCAATAATATCCTCCCCCTGAGGAGAAGATGAAGAGGAATAAAAAGGTTCCGACTCCCAAAAAGTTACATCCCTAGTGACAAAACTTTGTTAGAAGGAGGATGATAACATTTATAACCTTTTTGAGTGGGAGAATAACCAATAAAGACACACCGAAGAGCTTTGGATCTAACTTACTCCGAGTAGGAGATTTATCATGAACTTAGCACACACATCCAAAAAATTCGGGGCGAGGGGAGAAGGAGTGGGTATGTGCTGGAGATAGAGATAGGACTTTTGTTTCCAAGGCTTCTAGAAGGAAGACGGTTGAATAAGGAATGCCGCAGTTAGAACCGCATCACCCATAAAAACTTAGGGATTTTTCATTGTAAACATAAGAGTGCGGGCAACTTCTAGTAGGTGTCGATTTTTCCTTTCGGCTACGCCATTTTGTTCTGGGGTTTGGACACAAGTGGTTTGAAGAATGATGCCATGCTGGGAGAGGTAAGATGCAAAAGCATGATTATTACTGTATTCACGACCGTTATCACTATGGAGAATTTTGATTGTAGCATTAAATTGAGTTTGAATCATTTTATGAAAGTCCTGAAAGCAATCAAAAAACTTCATTTTTGGAATGCAAAAGATAAATCCAAGTGACACGAGAAATGACAGTCAATAAAACTAACAAACCATCTAAAACCAGAACGGGAAACAGTCCGAGAGGGCCCCCATACGTCGGTATATGAATAACAGCAAAGGACTCAGAATGACGACTGTTAATAGCAGAATAAGTCGACGTTTGTGTTTACCGAGTTCACATGGTTCACACAAAAAACTGAGTTTTGTTACAATTCTTAACTAAAGACGGAAACAAAAATTCCAATACTGAAAAAGAAGGATGACCCAAACGACGATGCCATTGATGGAGAGAGGCTAGGTTGGAGTCTGAAACAGAGTGAAGAGCCTGAGTTAGGGACCATGTTAGATGAGGGAACATCTAAATAATAGAGACCATCAACTGCACTACCACTGCCAATCTTCTGTCCCGTTACCAAGTCCTGAAAAATACAATGATTTGGAAAAAAGGTTACTGAACAGTTCATAGATTCAGAAAGACGTTGGACAGATAATAAATTTGCAGTGAAGGAAGGAATATGAAGAACGGATGATAAAGTCAATGAAGGAGTACAAACTACAGAACCACTCCCGGAGATAGACGACAGGGAACCATCAGCAACTCGAACTTTGTCTTTTCCAGAACGGGGCATATATGAAGTAAAAAGGTTGGAGGACCCAGTCATATGCTCGGAGGCACCTGTATCTATAATCCAACTAAGGCAAGCGGATGAAACATGAAAAGCACAATGAGGTATACCTGTCTGGGCATAATGAGAGGAAGTAGGTTTGGAATAGAATTTCCGAAAGGCAGTGATTTCCTCAGGAGTCAGTGCATGAGTAGTGTCTGTTGTACTAGGTACATCTGCAGAGAATGGAGGAGTAGACATGTAGGCATGGGATCCACGTCCCCGACCAGAACGACCTCCACGTCCTCTAGGACGTCCATGAAGCTTAAAACACCGATCTCTGGTATGATTCTTTCCTCCACAATAGTCACATTCACGAGACTCCTTCTCAATAGGAGGAGGAATAGAAAAGCCAGGCTTAGGATACGAGGCGATCAAGGCTGATCGGTCAACAGGATTTGTTTTGAGTACCATTACCCGACGCCTACTTTCCTCTTGCTGGACTCTAGCATGAGCCTCTCTCAGTGATGGAAAAGGTGTTTGACCAAGTAGTTGTGCTCGAACTTGATCAAACTCTATATTTAAACCAGCTAGGAAATCTACAACTCTATCTTCATTAATAAACTTCTGATAAGCCGTTGCATCTACCGGACATTTAGCTGAGAAAACGCGGTAATGATCGAGCTCTTGCCAGAGTGCATTAATCTCTGCAAAGTATTGTGCCACGGGCTTCTCCCCTTGACCCAACTCACGGATTCGTTTTCGGATATCATATGCCTTAGACATATCACCAGAAATAGAGAAGGTTTGAGAGATAGCTTCCCAAAGTGCATATGCTGTGTCTAAGAACATATAACTGCTCCTTAGATGTGGTTCCATTGAGTTAAAAATCCATGTTTTGACCATGGAGTTATCGGATTTCCATTCTTCTTGAGCAATACCTGCCTGTACAGGCATAGTGGTTGTACCAGTGATAAAATGTTGCATTCGGTTTGCTTCAATTGATATACGACATGCTTGGGACCAAGCTAGGTAATTGCTTCCATCCAACTTGAATGAACTAAGAACCAAAGCAGAGTTGAGGTGGTGATTTCGAATCAACTGTCCTTTATTGGTTTCAATGGTACCATCACTCGTAAGACTAGATTCTGCCATGGTGAGGGTACAGTGAAAGGAGCAACAAGATTTATCCAAGGAAATAGCAACAAGGATAACTTACAGGCTCAAATATAAGGCAGTGTTTTTAGAGAAAGAAAAGGAACTGCAGGTTTTTTTTTTTTTTTAAATCACAGATACATCAACTCACAGCAGTGAAACAGTGTATAACTCAGTTAAAAAAAAATCCTAAGAGCTAGTGAAGCAGCGTATACCAAGGATGCAATACTCACAGTATACTCACAGTATAGGAAACACGAACCAACCGAGCCAATACTAAAGCCAAAGCCAAGCAAACCTTATTTTCTCCCTGAAAGACCACTGTGGGCAGGAAGAGGAGAGAGAGGCGACCGCCTGGGAAGAAGCCGCGACCGAGAAGGTCGCCGGAAAACAGGTCACGCGCCGGCGCGTGGGTTCGGCGGCGAGGCGCGTGAGCGGCGCGTGGCGGCGCGTGCAGCGGTGGGTCTAAAAACTGAAAACTCCGGCTTGGTCGCCCGGCAACAGGTAGCTCAATTATGATGTTAATTTCTCAATATCTACTCGTTGGACTAGTTTTCTGATTAAAAATAGGAGCAGTAGCAACACGGAAGGCAAAAAAGGAGAAAAAAAATTCGTACTGCTAGAATAGATTATGCAGTAGGCTCTGATACCATGTAAGAAGTATAAAATCTGTACATTTTGTTATGTTTTTCATTACAATAGGTCCCTAATTTATACAACTTGTTTGGAGCTAGTGGAGGAGGAAAACAGGGAACCTGTTTTCCTCAGTGGAGTATACACGTACACAGCTCATACACACACACACAGCACAAACACTTCTAACAAAAATCAATCATTTCTCACTATTTATATCACCGACAATTTAGATTTTTCTTCTGTAGTTTAGACATTGCTAAGGGCCATATATTTCTTTGGTGTTGTTTTTGTAAATCAAAAATTGTTCAGAATATGCATTGTTAACATGGAAGGATTAACCTTACACGCTGAAGAAAGATTGAGGGTTAAATCTTGCAAGTTTTAATCTATCAGCCAGCTTCTTTCAACTATACCCAATACTTTTAGTTAGCTGTAGTATGACGATACGTAGAAAGAAATGTTAAATTAATTGCAAGCAGAAGTTCTATTGACCTAGAAAGATTCGTTGAGATTTCTTAGGAAAACAGGGATCTGAGGAAGTTGAATCTGTAGCTGTCTTTTGCATTATAAAATGTATTATTAGGGGTATAAGTATGTCACAAAACTCTCTATACTCTAACAAACTTATGTTTTTGAGTATGTGGTAGCAAATAATAGAGGTGCTACTAATTAGGGCTATTAGACTTCTTTGTCGAGTGGTCTGCATCATAGTTGTTACATGTTCTTTGAAACAGATTCCTTCTGCTGGCATAGATGTGCCTTTTTCAGCAAATGATATTGTTAAATTTGGTTTTCAGAGAACCGGCTATAAAGACCTGTATTTTCCCCTCCTTTATGCAATATTTGACAAGAAACATTTAGCTAAAAAAAATAAAAAATAAAAAAAACATTTGACAAGAAATTTGATTTAAGATATCTTCCATTTTCTCTTATTTTCAAGTTCCTTCTAAAGTTAGCCCTATCAACACTAGTCATCTATTAATTGTCACAGTTATTCTTTACTAAAATGACGAGTTCTCATGAATATGATCCCATGTAATGTTACTTGGTCAATTAAGTAGTTTGATAAGTTGTCCTTCTGTATGTATAGGATTCTTTGGTTGTTTGCCGCCTTCGTAGAAACGGTGAATTCCATTGTCACGATACTCTGAGAAAAGAATCAAGGCGTTCATCGCCTGGTGATATTAGTACCTCAGCTCCGAGAAAAGAATCAAGGCATTCATTGCCTGGTGATAGTAGTACCTCTGCTTTAGCTGAAGGTCTTCAACATAAAGGCGTCGATGGCAGTTACAAGGACTGTAGCAGCAGTGCTAATTCTCATTCAGTTGAACATATCAATTCTGAATGTGAATCTGATCATAAACCAGCAAATGAGATTTTTCAGGGTGGTTGCAGCAGCCCGCAGAAGGTGATTTTTTTTTTTTTTGCGATTAGACTTTCTCCTGGTTTTTGCCTAGCATAAGATTCTTCCTGCTACACTATTGTGGTAGTATTTTCTTGAAAAATCAAATACTCTGAAAGAAGGGAAAAAGAATTAGTAGTGCAAAAGAAGTACCGTATTCTATAAATGTGTTGTATTAATATGTTTCACGTGATTGGCTACTGGCAGGATTGATTTCAAGTTTCATCTTTTACTTGCATTTTGGACCATACCTTCTGATTGATTTGGTATTTGAATTTTAGGGTTGTGATGATGTAGACGATTGTTTTGCTGATATACTAAATGATGACATTGTCAAGCTTGATGAACCTTCCCTATCAACAACTTCAGATCTTCTGCTACCCACAGAACCTAAGATTGATGTAAAATTTAAGGAGCCAGTTCATCGTAACATGCCAAGTATGCTACCTTCCCAGGGAACAGCAAACCGAAGAATCAGATTGTGGAGGGATAAGGAAATAAACTCTCTCGCAAATCCAGAAGCATCTAAAGTTGGAGATGAAAACTTCTCTGGTGGGGCAGACGTACAGACACACTCACCACAGTCACCACATTGTCTGATGTGTACATTGTCTGATATGTTGGCCAATCACCATAGCATTATACTTTTGTTAATCCTGACTTTGCTGGTTCTGTTTGTCTTTGTTGGCACAACTCTGGCAAGTCAAAGATTTTGGTCATAACTTCTTGTTCTAAGAATGGTAATAGAATGGACGACAGATCAAGCAGGTAACTGAAGTTTCGGCCTATGAAATCATCACCAACTAGGGGTGAACTGGTAAGTTTATGCAGTCGTTTTTCAAATCGTTTACTACTATCATGATTTTGACTTTGATGCTTGGTTAATCTGATATGATCACCGAAACACAAATTTTCTCGTATTTTGTTTACAATATTGCATGTGCATTGTTTGAGCTAAGTTCACATAGCATTCCCAAGGCAAAAGTCTTGTTTACATAAAAAATGGTAATTTTTTTAGAACATACTTTAGAATAAAGATCGAGGTCTGGGCTATTGACTCTCGACCTTTAATATTAATAGCAAACCACTTGCTCTGTTCTCCAATAAAAGAGAAGAATTGAGGCTCCAGTGTCATATTAATGTTGTTTTGCCGGTTGCTTTACAGATCTCTGGTGTTGAAGATCCATCTTCTGAAGAAAATCCTATGGTCACTGGAACCACTTCTAACTTTTGAGCTTCTGTTCTGGAGGATTTCTAAGTTGGCCTCTTGAGAAATGTGAGTGGGTTCACTAAGCAAGAATAACAAGCTCTTTTCTTTTTATTTATTTATTTATTTATTTTTGTTATTAATGTCAACTCCTACTGACCTTTTAGTGTATATACTATTCTTTTAATTAGTGTTCCTGCGTTTTTACGAGTCTTGTTGGTTGTAAGATGAAGACTTTCCTCTCTTTAAACCATCAGCCTTTGGATCTTCACATATTGGCGTTGGTAACAAAAAGTGTGAAGAGAAGTTGCAGAAATAGTGGGGTGTCAGCATCCTATTCCTATTGTGGAATAGAACGTGTTGTATTGTGCTATGGCGGAGCTGGTGCTGGAGATGGCTCACGAGGGGTAGGGAGGGAGAGGAGTTAGATGAAGCTCTGTTGCTTTTCGACCAGTCTGGTGTTGGAGAGGGAGAGGGGAGAGACAACAGGGTGAAAAAGTTTGTGGCTGTGGAGGAGGATTTGTTCTTCATTTTCAATCCAAAGCAAATAAATGTCTTTTAAGTACTTATTGTATGCATGTCTGTTAGGAATACTCAATAAAAAGTCATCTACAATGAACAGATTCATAGTTCATTTTATTAGTATTAGAATTACACAGTTCTCTCTTTAATATCTCGAGTCGAGTTCCAAATCTATAGAGGTTACAAAACAAAAGGATTAATTGGATTAGTACTTATCTGCTTGTAAAGGACTAATAATGTGTTATGTGGTAGATCTATTTTTTGAGACCCTTATACTACGTTTGAATTGGAGCAATGAAGGTGAAAATGAAATGACTCATTCTTATGGATGAAAAAAATTATGTTTGATTGCGATTAGAATGGATTGAGTCATTCTTATTTCTTCCAAATTTATGAATTTTATTCTTTCGGGGAGGGAGAGTATGGAATAAATCATTCCAACTGGAATAGAATGAATCTTTTCACTCTCCATTCCATTCCTTCAATCTAAACGTAACATTAATATTTCTCTTTCTTCTTCGCCTGTATATTGATGTTGTGTTCATGTGTAACAAGCACCGCAACAGCTAAATATGATCTTGTACTAAACTGAATTTATATACAATCAGCTGATTTACAGCAAACAGCAAATTCAAAGAAAATCAATACATTTTCTATATGTTCACGTTATCTATCGGTCTCAGACAGAGACTTGTTATGTCTTATTCAACCTAATTCTCTCTCTCTCTCCTCTTTTTCCCGAGAAAGAGAAAGACGAGCACTCAAAGTAAATGGAAAAGTTCTTTCTTTTTTAAAATGGACAAAAAAGAAACGAGAATGACCAAAACTTAGCTAATATTCTTAACAAATGTTTTTTTTTTGTCCAAACATGAGCTAATTTTTTTTAAACAAAGTTAAATAAAACTAGCAAAATTTTCATAATTTTTACAATGACCTTTGGTAACAAACAAAACAAAAAATATGAATTTATTTTCTGTTTGTGAATTTATTTTCTGTTTTTCAAAATTTGTTGTTTATTTTTTAATTTCATAGATTCACACACAGAAAAAAAAAAACCTTTTTTTTAAATTTTTTATTATATCTAGGTTTCTTTCTTTTCAAACTGATAGTATAGTGACAAGTCAAAAATTTCAGCATATGAACTATATAACAAATTTAAGTGTGTGTGTGTGTGTGTGTATATGTATATATATATATATATATATATATATATATATATTTCCAATTGTCGTAGTGACCATTCCTCCAATTTTTACTCTAGACCCTTAGGAGTATGTTGAAAACAAATTTAGATACACCGTATCAATTATGTGAAAATAATAATAAAAAAAAATAAAAAAGAGACTTGTGGAAGTTAACCTCTAAGCTGTGGAAGTTAACCTCTAAGGTGTAAAGGTTATGCATCCTAATCTCATAAAAACGATTTTATCTTAATTTTTTCCCGAAAGATAATACAAAAATATAAATTTTGTATTTAATTTAAAGTTGTATAACACTATTATTATTATTATTATTATTATTATTATTATTATTATTATTATTATTATTATATAACCTTATTAAAAGCGAGATTATTTTGCAGACAAAAGGTTGCACTGCTCGGTGTTTGCGGGTAATCTACTAGAAATCAATACAGCTTGACAACCGCCACAAATCAATACTACTGCTTGGTAACCTTTCCTTTCTTTTCTTTTCTTTTCTTTTCTTTTCTCCACCAGAAACTAAACTTGCAAGAGAAGAGTTCACTACTAGCCGTCGAACAAAGTCCGATGCTCTTTTTCGCTTGAATTCTTTTGATTCTGTAAGTACTTAAAATGTTCAATTTCAGATTTTTATGCTGTTTACTTTTGATTATAGTACCATATTTGAACCTCAATTGAAGGCTTTATAGTTGAAATTCTTACATTTCTTGAGCAAAGCATTTAGGGTTCGGTTTTTGAATTTACAGTTTTCTATTTGAACCTCAATTGAAGCATATCTTTTATTTCCGGTCCCTTGTGAGCTAACAAATGGTGCATTTAGGGTTATATATGCTTTTGGCTCCTTTTTGTGTAGCATTGTGTGTATGTGTGTGTATATAGGGGTATTGATCCATAGCCAAAGTTGTTTGTGGAGTGTTCACCAGTCAACTTCAGTGTTCTAGAAATTGTTAGGCGGACTAGGCAGGCGGGCTAAGCATTTTCTTAAGCAATCTCATTTATTCACAGAAAGAATATAGAAGATGTAGTTTTTTTTAAAATTTTACACAGAAAATTACCAAAAAAAAACTTTTTAAGGCTTAAAAATTCATTTCAAGTATTGCATAGTTTCAAAGCCTTTATATATCGATGCGATAGATGCATGATTCTGTCTAGATGCTTAGCCAAATCTAGGCGGTGGAAGACCAACTAGGTGAGAATTAAGCCTAAGCGGGAATTTTTAAAACACTAGTGAATTCATCATACACCGGAATAACCCTATATATGAGATTTAGGAAAAATTCGGACTATCCTCAATATAATGTTCCAGACAGTATAATATAAAATTTCACAATACAGCATTGTCTGCAACATAATGATGTGGACGCTATCTATGCACTGCAACATTATGTTGCATAAGGTCCAATTATTTAAAATTGTGTTCGTCCGATGTTGTAGGGGCTTGTCTAAGATGGGTTGGCTAATGAACACTCCATAGTAGTCAAGATCATTTTCCATATACATACATACATATATGTACATATACAATTATGCATACATACACAAGGGTGGATGCAGAATTTTCGACAGGAGTGGACACTCTTTTAATTAAACTAAAAAATAATAATAAAATTCATTAAATACAAATTTCAATTAAAAACACATAAAAGTCACTACAATGACACGACAACATTTTCTGCCGTTCTCTTCTTCAGTTCTTCTCTCTCTATATTTTAGCGTTTGAGTAATACTATGAACACAAACTATATATGAATACAAACTATATACAAAAAATTATGCACAAACAATATAAAAAAAAGGAGAAAATAGGGAGCGCGACCTACCATTGGATGTTTGAAACATTTTATTGATAAACAATACATGAGTTCTACTCTTTGTCTATAATTTTTTGTGCACAAAGTATTATCTTTTAGCGTTTTGTTCCTTTCTGTGCTGCCTGCTGCTAAAAGTTGAAACATTTTTTTAAGGGGGCACCATTTACTATATTACCCCTATACTAATAAAAATGTCCAAGAACCAAGGGTGGGCACTTGCGCCCCCCTGCCAATATGTAGATCCGCCCGTGTACATACTCATATATGTACATATACATACATACATTTATCGCATATATAAACATATGTACATATACATGCATACATGTATCACGTATATACACATTGTACATATACATACATTAACAAATACATGTATCACATATGTACATATACAGGTATACATACATTTATAGATATATAAATACATACATATATTTATATACACACAAATTGATTAAAAAACCTAATGTAAGTGGGAATTCTGATGCGTATTATGCTTGTGCTTACTTAGTCTAATCTTTTTGGCAGGTGTTGTGTGAGGAGCTTGTAATGACGTCGAGACCAATATTACTTGTTTTTTTGCTGATTGTACTCATAATTACCTCTCAATTTGAATGGAAACAGCAATTTGTGAGTGAAATCGATGCGCGTCCAACTGTATCACATAAACAGCAACAAATTTCTAGGAGAAAAGAAGTTGTAAAAGAAAAGGTAATATATTTAGTGTTACCTTAATAAATTTCTAGGTTTGCAAGACTTTCCTCATGTTCAATATAGAATTGTGGGTCATTCTGTTCATACTATTGTATCTTTTATGAGTGTAATATATATTATTTAACTAACATATGAGGATTTTGGTACTTGGTTAGCACCATGTTACTAATAAATTGCTTGCTTTATAGTATTGCTTAGTACTGTACTACGTGTTCTATAAACCTGACAAATTCTACCCTCATTCCTCACCCTCCAAGATAGTGAAATAAAACAAAGTTCAAGGTGTGTATTTTAGTTACCCTTGTGCTTGTGATTAACTACACTGATCTTAAACTAGAAAGTTTAATCTCTCTATTTGTTTCTAATATGAGAAACTAATATGATGCCATCCTTTGTTCCTTTTTGTCCACTACAGTAGCAAACAATGTGATTGAAATGTTTCTTGTAGTTTGTATAGCTTGAGAAGTGAATTGCAGTGCAGAATATGTGGACATATCTTCGAGGATTGGACAAAATTTAGCTTAATTTTGTAATAGAGAAAAGAATAGTGATTTCAAAGTAATTTAGTAGATGTTCAAAGTTTCGATTGTGAACATGACCGAATCAAGTTCTCCATTTTTAGGGTTACATTTTCATGGCAAAAAAGTGCATGAATGACTTGTTCTGCGTCTACACTCCAAGGACGTTATTAGGCATATGCAAGGTTTTTAAACCCGGACCGGTCATCAAACCGGAAAGGTACCGGGTGGATGGGTCACTGGTCAAACCAGTGGTCGAACCGTTATTGACCTAGTAATGTCATTAATATATTATTATTATTATTAATATTATTCTTATTAAATAATATGAACTTTATATATTATTAATACAAACTGAATAAAGAACACAATAGCCCAAAGCCTAAAACTCTCTAGTCCTGTCCAAACAGTACACATATAATATTCACCTCCAAGCCCAAGCTCAATGACTATCTCTCTATGTATATATTGACCCAAGCCCAAGTTCAAATAATTCTTTAACTTTATGTCTTTATCCAAACAAGAAGTCAATGTGATGTGTCATCTCATCCAACAATTAGCAACCAACTAACAAACACATGTCCCACTAACTCATTAAATCTAAACCACATGTTTGGCATTTTGAATTCACAATCTTCTAAAAGACGACCACATCAGTGAAGGAAATATAGTTCGCCGGACGACCACTAGTATACTAATCCAAACGACCCAGCAAACAGAATCGTAAGGAGAGAGGGAGCAACAACAAATTAAACTCAATTCAAACCTGTTCTAACAAAGGTAAAGAATTAAATTTCAGAGATACTAATTTCAACTTAACAAAAACATATATCTATAAAAAAAAATTTTAGGAGATACAATCTTCGACTCTCATCAAGTTCTGCTCTTCCCTTTTCTATCTTGCAACAGTTAGGCCAGTTTAATGGTTTGATTTCACCGAGTTTTCCGGTTAAACCACCAGTTGAACCATTGGTCAACGGTCTAAAATGAGTTTTGACCACTTCCGATTTTAAAGGGTTAACCGGCTCGTTTTTAAGACCGGTTCATGGTTTACCGACCGGTCCGGTCCGGTTATATAAACATTGGGCAAAGAATATATTTCATTATATATCAAAGAATGTTCAATACTTCATGGAGAGGAGAACATACTTTGGATGTTGGGTGAAAAGTATCTTTTAGCTCACCAAGGAGTGATGTGGTTGGAGAATGGCAGAATAGACTGAAGGATTTACCTTCGATTTTTAAGTTGATTATTATGCAACATGTGTTTGTTTGAGGCTTCATACAAGGTATCCAAGATGTACAATGCTGGTGTAAAGGAAAAATAAGAAAAAAAATAACAAACTTCTTGGTTTATTCGTATCTTCTATTCAGATTGTGTGCAATCACCTCATTTGACATGCGCAACAGGTTTCATAAATCTTGTTTTAAACTTTCCATTCGAACTTTGTTCATCACATGGCCAAACCTTCCTAGCATTGGCTAGATTCAACTTTCAAGTCTCCCCATCCCCTCCCCATGAAATGTAATAATATGTTCTTAATGGTACCAAAAAATGAAAAAAGGAAACCAATTGTAGTCCAAGGATTGCTGGTGAATCATCAATTGTGTTTGAATATCTGCAGCCATCACGAGTGCATTCTAAGACATACTTGCTAATAAATATATAACATATATGCGGTAAAGAGTGGTGTCCCTAGGATTTTACAAAAGTCGTAGAGAACAAAGAGATTTAGCATTTAGTGGTCCTTCAGCTATGTTCTAGACCGGTGGATATGACACATAGCATCCTGTGGGTCCCCAACCATGTTCTACACGTTGTTATTACTTGGTCCTAAATTAACAATTAAGCATGTCATTTTCATGACCATCCGATGGTTTATACAACAGAGTCCTGAAAGTCGGTGATTTTTCCTAGACTTGGGTTTTTCATGACCATCCGGTGGTTTACTTATTCATGCTTCTTACATTGCTTTGAAGTAAGAATGCAGCTCTAATATGTGACGTGAAGTTCTATGTGGGTTTATGTATCCCAATAATGTAAGCTGTTACTATTTTTTTTTATATATATATTTTTAAATTTATAGTAACGGACATCTATTACTTGTTGCAGATCATATTATCGCAAGAGAAGAACATTCAGAGGCTTAATGAACTTGTGAGGAGTTTGCGCAAACAATTGATGCAGTGCAGAGGAAATGAGACAACAAATGATACTGTAAGCTCATTGACTGAAAATGTTATTGAGCTTGAGAGGCATCAAATACTGGAGGAATAGATGCAAGCTTAAAATATCCCCAAATTGTATAAATAGTATACTTAACACACTTGTTCACACCAAATTGTTTTGTAAGACCACATCAATTACATAAGCACGAAAACGTTTCATTCTCCTGTTAAAAAAATTCTTCGGTCCTCGGTCATATTTCAGCCATGGCTTGTATTTTCCTATCGTCTTTCCTGTGCAACTTCAGTCTTGGTACATGAATGATCTTGAAGTTGGGGTTGCTAGTGGTACTGGTGCTCAGTGCTCTTGGGTTGGATAATGGCTCAATCACTCTTAACCGTTGATATATGAAAACATATGGAGTATCTTTTTATCCTTCTCTTCATTGTGAATTTGTGACAAAAATATTCTACTTACTTGCGAGCGGTAAGGTTGTACCGACTATTTGATGCAAGGCATCCGAATCTACTAGGAATATATTTTCCTCCCCTAAAAGTGAACTCCACTCTGAGCCACTGGCAAATCCTTTTTGCTTTCTTTTAGCCAGTAGTGTTCAAACACTGCCAAAATTCCGGATATGAAGTCTTAGCTTTATACAGCTGACTGAAAATAAGTTGGTACTGCTAAACTAAAACCAATAATACTTGATACTCTGGGTTTTGATGAGCTTAATAATCAACTATACTGTGTATATAATAGTGTACACGACACGCAAAAGTACTATTACAAAATCCCTTCTGGAGAGGTACCATTATTCCATTGCTACAATGCGTATCGAGTATGGATCATTATGGGACTACCTTCTCTTGTTCTCATATATATATATATAGAGAGAGAGATTTAAACAAAGACAAAATGTGAAATGTTTGTGTCATAGAAAAAATTTGTTCCAATTTATTTGTCGTTTACAATTTTTTAGGAGAATAAATTATTTACTTTCCTATATCACTCCTAACTTCTCTCATTGTCCCAAGAAATTTTCTCATTTGTATTAGTAGTTTTCAACTTCCCATAAAGGGATGACGATGAAATTTCATACAAATTTTAATTATTAAATGATAGTATTAAATGACTTTCTTAATTTATGTGCATGAAACTAAAACGACTAATATTATGAAATGGAAGTAGTATCTTATATCATTATTAACGTTTTGAAATCAAGTTAAAACATTTTTAAATTTAAAATTAACGTAATTTTTTTAATTTTAATAAATACGTTGGTAGGATATGGACAATAAAAAACCTACAAAAACCAATTAATGGCATGCAATTACTATCAACTAGATATGAAAAATCTGAGAATTTAGACATCACTAACTCGGAATATATCACCCTTTTAATTAAATGAAATTATATGAAAGTTACACCATATCTGCTCGTTTGCTTCTCTATCTGAAAGTCCATTAAATTCCGCGCTCATCCATAGAAATGATACCCCTTGGCCCTTGTCAACATTTAAGAAACTCCGACGAAAAGAAAAGTAGTATCACCTACCAAAAGTTAATATTCCTCCGTACCAAATTAATTGTATTTCTAGAACTTTTTAAAGTCAAATTAACTATTTTTAAAACTAATTTTTTTACTATTTTTGCTAACATATATGTAAAGATATTATAACCAAAAGAAAGTATATACAATTTATTACTCATTTCAATTTTTATAATTTTAGAAATATATTTATATATGTTTAATTATTAATTTTAAAAATAGTCAATTTGACTTTAAAAAGTCTTAGAAAAATAATTAATTTGGGACGGAGGGAGTAGTATAAATTTTTGGGATTTAACTTATAAAAATAACAATTGAGACGACTTTTCAAATTTGGACCAAAACATCGCTCAAAAATATATTTCTTGGTCTTTGTTCTCTCTCTCTCTCTATATATATATATATATAAGTTACTTATAATTATTAAAAAAGAATTGTTATTATCAAGGCAAAAAATATAAGAACATTAACAACATGTTTTGTTTTGAATAAATATATTTTTGTCAATGCAAAGGTAAAAATTACAATTCAACTGGATATATTTTTAAAATAAAAAAATTATCTTATACTATATTTTTTGTTCTATTATTTATATTATAAATTTCGCAATTATAATTTGATATAAATTTATAAAAGACTCTTGTGTTTGAGTCATTTTATACTCTTATTCAATTTTATTTTTATTCTTTTGAACGACGTATATCCTTTGTAAATAAAATTTTATTATTATTTCTGAACGTCTATTTAACAAAACACAATTATTTTTAAATTTTCCGCCCGTTCATAAATAATCAGCACCGTCCAAAAGTTTAGGACGGCGAAATGCTGGTGTATATATAAGGCATCTTCTTCCTCTCCAGTCTCCGCAAAACGTTCCTCACCGGTTTATACTTTTCATCCCTTAGTTGCCTTTCTTTATTTGTTCCAATACGGCAATACTTCATACTATTCACTTTTTGACGTTTAACGTTGTTCCATTTGATTCTTTCAAGTGGGTCAAATCACTGCAAGTCCAACCTGCATTGTTAGAGAATTAGATGCCCACAAATTCATTTGATTTTTACTTTTAAAACATTATTTAAGGAAGTTCTGGCAAGTTTTTTGATCAATGATGTTAAGTGTTTGATGAAAGTCCCCTGAGAAAAAATTTCTTTATATTGGTATAGAGTGCTTTTCGTTGCTTAGTTTAATGGATAACTCGAACGGAGGAGGTTCTGATGAAGAACAGTGGTCGAAAAATGGTGGTTTCTTGGGTTGTGTTTCGTGTACTACTTTTAATATTCTCGCCCCAATTTACAAGCGTTTGAGAGACAAGGTATATGTCTTTTTTGTACTCATTTCATAGTGAATGAAAGCTTTGATATTCTGGTGCTTCATTTCAAATGATTCAGTAATTTTTGTTTCTGTGGTGGAAATTTTCAGAATTGTGAGAATGAATACCCTGAACTATGGCTTCGTCGGAATGACAGCATATTGAATAGACTACTGGAGTTAAAATCTTCAATTATTTGTCTGCAGGTATGTTCGATTTGCAGTTTTACTCTTATTATTTGTATCATTGCATGGTCTTGATAGTGGTCTTTTTCTTTCACTAAGGAATTTTGGGTGGGTAATGAAGAACTTGTTAGAATGTATGAGAAGAGACTTGGGGATGCCAGTTATAAAACTTACATACTAGCTCGTACAAACAACCGGGGAGATGGTACAATTTCTATATTTTGTGTTCTTTACTGATAAGTTTCTATATTTTGTGTTCCGGGCTATTTAGTTTATGTATTATTTTCAGCCTACCCTGACTAGTTTTGTTTGAAAAGGCGTTAAGTTCAGTTGATTTTGCTGCTTTCTTCCTTTTCTTTCACCTGGGAACCATGACTTTTGTGTGATTGTGTCAATCCAAGGGCTTATGGAAATATGATTCTTATTTCATGTCATATTGGCCTTTGCGATGATGTACTTAATTTGGCATTGACTGCTAGTATGATACAATGGAGTTATTTAAGAAATTAGTGTATAGGATTTTTTATTTCATGCAACTTGTGATGCACAACTCCTATAATTATTATTATTAATGTAAGTATATAATTATATACCATATAATGGTTTGTAGTATGGTGCTTGTAGTTTATACTATTCATAATTGTATCGACCACTATTAAATGGATTCTTTTTTTTTTTTGGATTTGAAAAATGTTTTAAGTTGTCTTTTCAACAGTCAATTTTATCTTGTATTTTGGACCAAAGGGAGTATTATTTCATATGTTTGTGCTTTCATTTGTTTTACTATTGACAGCACAAATCTAGTAACATTTCCTAGTAGCCATGTGTTGCCAAAAATGAAGATGCAAGGCTTTGATGTTTTCATCTTTTTGCTTCCACTTTTTCCAAAACAAAAACAGTTATCATTTATCAGACACCATTTTCTGCTACTATTTAAAAAGAATGAAATAGTAAATTTGGAATCAAAGTAGTTACCAAATGGACCCTCAATATACATTTACCTGAATAAGTTACTTGTCAAAATCTTTGGGGAAGGTCAAAAAGTTCATGATCTTCTACCTTAAGTACAAGGTTCTATAAAACTGATGCGGGCGGTTAGGTGCAAGGAACTGGGAAAGAAGTTTGAGCTATAGTATAGGATGAAAAGGGGAGACTAGTTAAAAAAATTGATATATCATCAAGGATAAATTTTTGCAAATAATATAGGATGTGTTTGCAGCTTCATCTTCATAAGCTATACATAATCTATCCCCTTACTAAACAGCAAATCAAGAAATGTTAGTTGAACTCCTTCACTAGATACTTTAAACAGTTTACTTGGAAAACTATCAAAGCAAGAAAAATTATGCACATCTTTTGGTCTATGTTTCTGGAGAGTATCCTGTATTAATCCAAAACGTTTGATTTTCTCAAGGAAAATCAAGTACCATGGCGAAGATCTACGAGTCTGTCCAATGCCTGAAATTGTGCTTCAGGAAACTTATTAACGTTTTCTAAACAGAGGTTTCTGTTAGCTATAAACTCGAAGGATACATATCATCTTCACCCTGCATTGTATCATAAACCTAAATAGATTTGTCAAAGTGATTTAAGGTTTGTTCTATAATCTATATAGTTTCAAATATTGTATTACTCTATAAAGACCTATTTTCTAGTTATGGAATGAAGTTTCACTTTTAGTTCGGGGAAGGTCAAAAGGTCCAAGGTATTTAGATAGCTTTTTTCAGTCTTGGCAATGCAAAAGGATTCCTGCCTTATTCCGAAACAATTCACATTAGTCAATATATTTTGGAATTCATATTACAGATGAACTTAAAATTTATACATGTGAATAAGCGGAAGAAAGTTATGGGTCAAGAATAATATTTGTAACTTTAAGTGATTCTAATACTCAAAACATGTCTGCTTGAATTTTGCACGAAATTGGGTTTTGGGCTTTTGTTATTAATTTTTGTATACTCAGCCTGTACTGGGCCAACATCCCCTTTTGATGCTCTTCTTTTATAACTATTACTTAAAAAAAAGAAAAAAAAAGATGAAGAACATAGCAGGAAGCCAGATCCTCAATGCAAATAGGTTTTAATTTGGCCTAGGCAACGGCTTTAGGAGGTAGGATCTAGATGCCTTAAACTTGACCTTTTTCCATCTGAGATAATGTGATTGCTTTGGGGATCCATTTACCCCCCTTATCTTTTGGGAAAAAGAAAAAGGGGGGGGGGGACTCATCCTAACTTTACTTCCCTTCTGTACTAACTAGAATTATGAAGACATTTTATACAGGTATAACATATCCAGGAAACTGCATAACTTCTTTTGCACTGTGTACAACCTACGTAACTTTATACACCTTATCTTGTAAAGAGCTTCAGTGTCTTGGCCCCCTTATTTTCGGGAATAGATGATAAAATGAGAATTTATTTCTATATGTTGTTTCTTTTACCCCCTCGAAGATAACTTCTGCTTCCACCTCACTGTTCTTACTTTATTCTTATGCTGATAAAAATGGTGTAGTGGTTAATATGCTATAGATAAACCTAAATACTGGCTTTCCTTGTATAATTGGTTTCTGTTATTGTAATTACAATGTTGTTGCTCAATGTTTGTGCTGATTCTTAAAATGATTTGACTTCTAATTTGGGATCTAGTTATCTTAATTATAAGTTTCTTGAGCTGGATAGGGGTTGTTAACAATTTCATTGATTTTAGGTCTGCTAACAGCAGTGCATCAAAACTGCTTCAATGTTTTGAACTACAAGGAATGTTTGTTCAATGGCATTGGTGACCGTGTTGCTCAACTCTTATATGTTGAGTTACTTATTCCTCCTGCAGACCAATTTAGCGAAATGAGGAGGAATGCTCTTGTTGTAAATACTCACTTAATCTTTCCACATGATTCTAGATATTGCTTTCTCAGGTTACAACAGGTAATTGTTTTTGGTTATTATCCACGTGAATATGTCATGTTTCGACTGACCAATAAGATTTGTAACAGTAATTTGCCTTTTGCTTCACAAAGGTATACAAAATTTTACAGTTCATAGAATCATATTGCCATGAACACAAGCTCCCAGCTGTCCCTATCATTTTATGTGGGTAAGCTTTAAATAACCAAGAGAATTGAATATAATGTTATGTTTATTTTGCACTTGATGTTCTTATTTTCATTTATCTTTGTTCATTTTGTCCAGAAAGTTTTACTTCTCCCACCTCGTATTACTTAAAATTTGTGTAGGGACTGGAATGGGAGCATGAAGGGTAATGTCTGTAAGTTTCTGTTATCACAGGGTTTTGTCTCAACCTACGATATTGCTCATCATTCTGTGGACACTAGTGGAGGTCCCTGCAAGGTTTTTTCGTTTTCATCGTTGTTTGTTTGATGATTGATCATCTTTTTCCCAGGCTGATGCATGATTAGTAACTTAGGGAGGCCAAATCTCTTATTTATGTTTGCAGTGGGTTAGTCATCGCAACCATAGAGGAAATATATGTGCTGTGGATTTTGTTTGGCTCCTTAATCCTAACGTTAATCGGAAGCCGCTAAAAAGGAGCTTCATGGAAGCACTTCTGGGAAATGTTTATGTGCGTAGGATAAATTTATCTAATGAATTTTTATATAGCCCCTTAATGTATTAGAGTTTTATATAAGGTTGGTTTAATTCTTGTTTATCCCACAGAACCTGCCAAGTAGAGTGTCCACTGAAGGTGCCTATCCACTGCCTTCTCCTAAAACTGATGGTAGTTACATAACCTACTCTCAGTTTTCTGAAGCTCTTGCTGAGGTATTTTTTCAATCGTCTTCTTAAGAATATTTGGAGGTTGTATTGCTTGCTTTACAAATAATATTCACATTATTGTGACTAATATATTCTGTATATTACTGATTCTTCAGATAGGCTTGATTGGCCCCCCTTATAATGTCTTTAGTCTTGAAGAGATAAAGGACCTTTGGGAACATATCGACACCAGTGGGGATGGCGCAATCGATATATCACACTTTTCTGTATGTGACTGTCCTTTAGTTTTCAGAACATTCTTCATTAGATGTGTTGTTTATTTTTATTTCGGAGCTATTAGACTGCTCAATTAAGTTCTTTTTTGTGCCTTCGTCTTAAAGAGGGCGTGGGATCCCTGCACTTTACTCCAACAGAAAGAAGAGATTGAACAAATCGGAACACAATCAAAACCAACAGTAAACACACTCGTCAATGGGTCTACACTTGGTTTCAATGTGAAAAAAGCTATGCTTTCTCCTGCGGAGGTTGAAAGAGGGATGTGGCCTGAGAATTATTCCCTGTCTGATCATGCGCAGTTGACGGTAGAGTTTTCTCCAGTGCAGTTGCATGGTTCCTGAGTTTTGTTTGTAAATATATCCCCCAGATGCTGAAAAAGCTCTAGAAACTTGGTATATATAATTGGTGCATAATTAAATGGATGCTATATTCCTTGACCCTTCATATCATATTCCAGATATGTTAATAATGTTTATTTCGAGATATCGTCGCTTAATGTATTTCTTGTTGCACTGCGGATATGTTAAATAATGGTTATTTCAAGATATCCGCGCTGAATGATTTCTTATAGTATTTTATTGTTTACAGTGCACTGTGTCAATGTTCTGTACATGCAACAGATTGTGCTAGTATTCTGGATACGATTTTATAGTGGTCTCTTTTTGTATTTTACTCAGATTCCTAAGGATATAGAGGTTTCTTTAGGATACAAAATTACTTATTGAAGAAGTCTCAATAATCGACCTTTAGAGGTACAAATTAGAAATGTTTTGCGGGGGGAAATATGATTGTGTTTTGACAGGTTAAGCATTCAAATGATGAGGTAGAATCCGATACAGTAGAGATTTGGCATGTATTGTAGGCTTGTAGCCCTTACTGGAGGCTCATTATCTTGAATATGTGGCCCAACTTATCTTAACGTGGGACTTTAAGCACGTATTCTTCACGTGGTGACAATCACTTCATCTATTGATGTATCTAACTTAAAATCAACTAATTGTAAGTGGAGTCTCTCAAACATATAGTGAGTTTGCAAATCAAACTTAATTAATGTGAGACTTTAATTTACGCACGTATCCCCATGAGGTCACGTTGAATACTGAACAAATACTACATCACATCTTGTAATTCAGAATCATCGGTTCCTACGTGTATAATAGGCTGAAGTGTGCAACGTTAGACTACATAAAATGGGAAGACCCTAGCTCTGATACCATATTAAACATTCAACTTAAAACCAACTGAGTTTTTCTAGCAAAAATTGATGTGGAGCTCTAACCCAGTACCCCCCTTCTAACATCCTTTTGAGCTTTTCTAGCAAAAGGTCCTTTTCATTTATGTTATTCTGGTTATATATTCCTTCCTGCCATCATTTTGATGCTTGAGAAATATTAAAGTCTATAACATATTGACCACTTGATCAATGAATCGACTAGTCATTTCTCACACTTGAAAATATTTGACTGGAGAAATTTACACTATATAATTCAGAACGGTTAGTGAAATTGTTTCTCTCTTTGTAAGTGCCTATAACTTGAATTGTTGGAGTATAAAGTTTTCAGTTATGTTCTTAGCTCATGCCTTAACTTTATCGTCTTGTCGACACTTTTCTTTTCAACTCATGTTGTACCTAATTAGAATGTTGTTGACTGCAAGTGGATTTTCAGGATTAAACGACGTCCTAATGGCTCCATTAATAGATACAAAACGCATCTAGTCGTAAAGGGCTTTCACCAACGCCCCGGTGTTGATTACACGCTAGTCTCATATTCAAGTAATCTGAGTCGTTGTCTCAAGATCCTCTGTAGTAGTTATTTTTTTTATATCTGTGTCTCCCATTGTTGTCCGATTTATGTAATGACAAATACGCGTAAGTGCACACGGTCAATCAAGTAATAAAGTAGTAAGAAAAGTGTCGAATCCCACATGGAACATCTACTATAATTTATTCTAATTACCAATTTTTATCAAGTTAACTATAATTAAACAGTCACCTCAATTTGTTTTGTGAAATTGTGTTGTATTGAAAATAAAGACTAAAATTAACTAACAATTATTTGATCACCAGATGATTAAAACATAGGAATACAATTTTCCCAATTATTCCACAATAATCTTCTTAACTTATTCCCACTTAATTAATTCACTGAGTTGCCAACTAGGATCACCTATCAATTTATTAACATCTTTCAATGATTAATAAAAAGACCTAATTCAGTTATTTTGCTATTGTCGTGCAAGATACTTAAACTAAATTCATTAAGTACAAACTCCTAACCAAGTTGCGCATGGCATACAAGTACTTTCGTCTTGTACACAATTATGTTACTCTTGGAAGAATAAACAAGTTCATGCGTTACTATATCTAGATCTAATCTAAGATGTCCTCTTTCAATTCCATCGAAGATATCAGATTAATTGGTAGTTAGACAATTATTTAATTAAACACAAGATATAATAATCAACTCATGTTGAAGAAATCAAGTGGAAATAATGACAATTAAATTATTGCTCCATAATAGGTTCCATTGTATTCATAATTGGAAAATTAGCTCATCATCATAATTGAAACAAAGAGATTAAATATAAATAGCATCTTAAGTACAGATAATGAATTAAAGAGAAAGAATAAAAACTCTGTCGAGAATTTCCAACTCTGTAGCTTCAATCTCTGCCCTCGTCGTGCTCCTTTAATTGAATCTCCAAATCCCAATAGCAGTTCTCAAACAATTCAGATCATCCGAGATCCCTTAAAACCTAATTATTAAAGCCTATTTATAGTCTTAATAGAACCCTATTACAATAAGGAAATTAAATTAGTCTTTAAATCACTCTCAGAATCATAAAAGGAAACCAAATCTGCAAAGTTTTCAAAATCGTCAGCGTGACGCGCTCAGCGCCCAAACTCCTTCACCAGCAACGCGCCTCGCGCCTGCACACCAGCAATCCTCAGCTCCGACCGGCGCGCCCCGCGCCTGGTTCCTCTACTTCATAGCGCGCCTCGCGCTAGGTCGTCCGTGAAAATCTCAGGGTAGCGCGCCCCGCGCTAGTATGACAACAACCTTTATTCCTCCATCTTTTCCTCCTCATTTCAGCCATAGCCCATCCATGCATTCCTTTTCTATAAATAACACAAAAACTAGAGAAGTAATATGAAACAATACCAAAAACACACAATATATCAAATGAAATAATACTCAATTCGTAGGTTTTCACCTACTCATCATCCATCTAATTAAATCATAATATTTTCAAAGAAATATGAATAAAAAAAAGTAATATTCTTGTGTATAATGAGATACCTTTGTAAAATCTATGCGAGTCTTATTAATACGTGTGAAAATCAGTAAATTAAGCTCAAATTTTATCAGGTTAACCTTGACTTGAGTACATTGACATGGTGCTTGTATCATGACCCTTGTCTCATGATATGAGTTGATTAAGAGGTATTTATAGTAATTATATGAATTGTTAAAAGGTAAATTTAGAACAGTTTTCATCATGTAATAATGATGATATCTTTGTCAAATATAATTTTAATCGTAATTCTCTAATCTGTATTAATTAAGTTAGATTGAATTGAAGTAATGGGGCACTCAAGGGTGCGAGAAGTTCACAATTAAAATTTAAAAAGTAAAAACGATACCATAACTACTATAATAATTATCGTTGACTTTCAACAGAATTATACGTCTTAATCCAACTGAACTCTGCATTAATTTAATTCAACCGTGATGATATTGTTGTTAATTTTTTAATTTTAATTTTTCCACACCCCAGATTACACCATTATTTCAATTCAATCTTCAAACGTAATTAATACGTCTCAATTCAACTCAACTCCGCAATAACTTAATTCAACTAACCTAATTAATTATGCATAATCTTTCTTCAACCATATCTATAATTAAGGATGTTGATATTGCCAACGTAAAAATATTGTTACAAAAGCATATATATACCTTTAACTATACTTTTGTAGTAATTTTTTAGCGACTTTAAGCAATATTTATCGGTATGAAAAATTATTTTTGTTCTGGCAAACTATTTTTACTAGTCTAATAATATCAATTGCTATAATTAATTAGGAACTGGCTAAATAGATTAGATTGATTTTTTCTCTCTCCTACATATTCATCATATAAATAATGGACATTTAGGTCTGAAAAGGACATCAAATTAATCTAGACGCAGGTTACTATAGCTTCTTGATCTTAAGGTAACCTTAAATACTAGCTATCTTCTTTTATTTTTCTTTAATTTAGTTCATTATCTGGTTAGTTATTTATTCATTTATTTATGTATATTGGTATTATGGTTGTAATATATATATTTATTCTCTTAGGTACAAAAATGAATTCAAATGGTGGAAATCAAGAGAAAGAAATGAATCTCAGTTAACTCGCCACCACCAACCGTCGTCCCTGAAGGCGAAAACAAACCATCAAATGAATTATGATCGGTTTGCTCATCATCCCCTGCATGCTAGCTATAGGTCATGTGTGACGGCAGAAGTAAGCTCAGGTAGGAGATACTTTTAGCGGGGTGCTGCTCTCGATGTTACATGCATATACGCGCGTGTTGTATTCGCAAGAAGATCGATCCAAGATGCCCCCAGTGCAGTGCATTGCAAGGGCACATATTTGTTTGATGTCCTCCATGAGGAATTAAAAGACCAATGGCTGGCAATTAACTCAAAGAAATGAAGTACTAGATGGCTGGGCTAATAATCGTTTATGCATCGAGTTTTGATGATGCATGTTCTCTGTTGCATAAGATGTGTTTGGTTGCTTATAATAAAGAGAAAATAAAATTTATACCATCAGTATTTTCAAATGAGTCTGTTTTTATGAAACTGGGAGAGTATTTATTTGTCCCGCAAAGAAAAATTATCCATTTTCAATCGATCAATACCAGTATATAACAATTTAAGAAGAGATCCTGAGCTAAATTAATTTGGTCGGTCATTATCACAAGGGTAATCTTTTGTTGGACTTCGAAAGGTTTATTAGGGTCTTCCAAACGCATGGGAAATTAAATCGACGTTGTACGGATAGTAACCAAATATTAACTTCATTTTGAGTCTTATGGTCAAATGCATCCAAATCTAAATGTTTGCTAGCTTTTTTGCTTTGCTTCTTTATCTTCATCAAATTATAGAATGCTTTTTGAGATTATTATGGAAAGTTATCAGAGGATTGTAATACCTATTTTCAATGCTTTCATTTGTTTTTGTATTTTTGTTAGGGAATGATGTTGTTTCTCTTAAAAAATGATATTACGTCATATATTTTTTCGTAAATTAATTCGTGTCTGAGTTATTAAGTTTGTTATATTTAAGTGTTGTAAATGATTTTTAATTTAATTAGGGTTACTAGTTAGGTTGACTTTGAAAACGCTCTTTTCGTCATAAAATATCTTCATGCGAAAAGTTACGATGTTAAATATATAATCACTTTGATTTATACTAATTAAAATACTTTGTCTGTCCTAGGATTTGAGGTTACGGAAGTGGTACCTATTTAAATAAGCTTTCTCATTTTTATAATTGACGACATAGTCCTTTATTTATTTGATTTAGATACTATGTCAAAGAGATTAAAATATTAAATACCAAAGATATCCTTGGTTGACTTGTTCTATATAGAATCTAACCTAAGTCTCCGTTTCTCGATGTCAATAATCTTGGATAGGAAAATAATGTGAAGTAATAGTAGAGTAAAAGAAAATAAAGGAAAAGATAAATTAATGAAAATTATTTTTCAAACAATTGTTTGGTTGACATTAAACTTAGTAGGAAAATAACATCTAAACTTTTTTATGACGCAAATTTATGTTAAAAATGAGATTCAAGAGAATTTTTTTAAAGAAAAATAGTTAATAGTAGAATTTACAGTTTTTCAAGACACTCAAACACATGTATAGAAAATAAGCTATTACATTTCTTACTTCTTACTTTTTTTTTCATTTCTTTTACCATCATTCAAAGGGAGATAAAATAAAATTTTAATTTTGGTTATCTAGGAAAACAGAAAAACATGTGGAGAAGCTGGTGTCATTAATTTTACAAATGGCGGAGGTTCTGTTTGTCTTTTGATTCGTTTGTCTTTTAATCAAAACAGATGACATTCAAGTGTCATATATATATAGTTTTATATCTCAAAATAATTCAGGATAAAATAAATAAATATTTTTTTATCAAAATAATATTTTGTAATTGGAGGTTCTGTTCGTTATACAATAAAAACTGCTGACATCAAAGTGTCATTAAACTATTTGTTCATATCTCAATACTACAGGATAAAACAAATAAAGAGTAATTGGTAACAGTTGAGCAATTCTATGAAAACAGGAATGATTCGGTATTAAAATAAAAGAATTGGTATTTTTATAAAGAAAATTAATATTTTCATGAATTATAAGTGAGTTTCACTTTTTTTGAGCGAGACATTGTGAAAATATTATTTTTTTTTTGGGGTGAAAATAGTAATTCTCTAAAATAAATAAGTAACACTACTGTGCGAGCTTATGAACCAGATATATTCATGTATCTTTCAAGACCAGGTACATAAGAGTTATTTAACTCAAAACACGTGCTTAGTCATCGGTTGGAAGGTTCGACCCAAAAATTTGAAAAGAAAAGGTCATCAATTTGACCAAAATAGATTCAAATATTCAATTAGCACTTTCATTTAATTATTTTAAGCTCTGATGGAGTATAAAAGTTGGCTTTGGTATTGTTTGCTAAAAATGTTGTCAAAATAATATATATTTAGCGATATTTTTATAATTATTTTAATAATATTTGACATTTTAAATAATACGTATCACTTTATTCAACTAATAGAAAATGAATATGGAGTATCAAAGTAGACTTCATTTCTCACAATAAGAACGAGTGAGAATAGAAGTTTCAATAAGCTGACAAATTTGCAGCATTTATACTCAGCTTCTAGTCAAGTCAAAGAAACTCTTGATATTAAAAAGACAGCGGCTAAATAAAGCAAACAATATTAGAAATATATCCTTCTCCATATTTAAATACTCATCAGTCCGTTCCAAAAAGTGGTCCTATTTCTAAAATTTGTAATATTTAAGAATACTTTTTTTTTTGCTTCTATTTGTCTTAAGATGTGTTTATGAGTTTAGCTAGAGAAAAAAAGAAAAAAAAATTAAAATTTAAGAGAAAAAAAGAGAGCGAAAGAAAAAAAATCTACTTTTTTTCTTTGTGTTTGTGAGTTTTTAAAGAAAATTTTTAAAGTACATTACTATTTTATTATAAGGATAGGTTTATTATTTTAGTATCTCACCTAAGACTTCAGTAAAATTTCCATCTAAGCCTTCCCAAATTTGAAAGGAATTTTTTGTGAGGAGATTTTACAAAAATCTCCCTTTTCTTTTCATTTCTTTCATAAAAAAAACTCACAAATAAGGGATTTTTAAATTTTTTTTCCCTAAATTTTCTTGTTTCTCCTTTCTTTTCTCTCCTTTTTAAATTTATTAAGTAGTTAGTTTAATAATAATAATAACATAATAACTGAATTAAAATTCAAAAAAAATTACATCATTATATTTTATTACAAATGAGACTCTTTTTATCCTTAAAAAAATCTTTATATGGGTGGGACGAGTAGTTTCATAAAGTTAGGAAATTGCTAGTTTGGTTAATTCATGGTTGTGGCCTTGTGGGAATAGAAGTTTGACATAAGTAATTCACTGTTAAACAAATACTATACTTTATTCACCAACATTTAAAACGTGCTAATACAAGTAATAACGTAGAAGTCGGCACTCGGGCAGCTGGAACTATTGCATACCAGGTGACCAATAACATTTACCTAATCTTGTTGAAATTGTAACTGTTGTGACACTAAATTTAAAAATTACTTAACTATTTTTAATTATTTCGTTTTAAAAAGTTAAATATAATGTAATACCTTTTGAATGATTGTATTTTGTACCGATTATATGATTTGAATAAACTAATCTCTTATATATTAGAAAATAATATTTTTTGTTTTTGATTTCATTACATGCATCACATTAAAGTCACGGTTTAAGTATTATTGTTTGGGATGATCTTTGACTTCTAAGTTAGAACCAATTTTTTTTTTACTTTTTTTTTGACAAAAGGCAAAAGAATTTTATTTCTGAGAAGATCAATTATCCAAAAAGTTTGAATTATAATAAATTACAATCAGAAAAAACTTGAAAATTAAATACATCGATGATAATTGCAAATCAAACTATAAACTTTTTCTTGACTAGTATCTGTTTGTATTCATTCATTTATACGGGGAATTAGGGATGCCGGATGGCAATGGTGAATTGGTTATGAAGTGCTTTGTTAGGTATCACATTGGTTTTTTAAAAAAATTACATTATAATTGTAATAATTTTATTCATAAAAATGTTATGTTAAAATTACACCAGGAGATTTATTTTCTTGAATTACACTGCACCGCATCGGATAGGGTAAATAATTATAAACAAAATAAATTAAAAAATTTCAATAAGTAAAACAACATCAAATCCATCGACAAGTGCATAAATAAGAAACAAGTATATGAAGTATCTCATTATTATAAATTAAACTAAAACAAATTCATTAACAGGCGCTTAATATTTTAATATATGTATAACATCGGTTGAAAAGTAATGAACCACTAGATTATGCATCTGTTACAGTGTTAGGTGATGCACCACTTGTTTAACAGCAAATACAAGTATCGTATTATAAACTAAAGACATAGTTTCTTCCTGTTTTATTTTTGGTATATATTTTAGTTTTTACAAATATATTGGTTATGGCCGACTGTTTAATAGTATATTATTGAACATGTTTTGGAATGTTCCTCATTTTTGAAGATAAATAAAGGTTGTGAGTTTTGGCATAACATATCTTGATATCATAAAAGTAAGAGAACGAACGAACCAATATATATATATATATATATGATGAATTTCATTCATATAATATATATATATATATATGATGAATTTCATTCATATAAGAGACTTTATTAAATATTATATATATATATATATAATATATATATATATATATATAAATTCTTTAAATTAACAATTTTAATATAGATTACATTACACGTAATCACATAACTTCCCCAAAACATACGCAACGTGGACAAAGCTGTATTCACTAACTTTCACAGAAACAGAACAAACCTTTACCTTCTCGCTTCTCATCATCATCATCATGTCTTTATCCAAATATAATATAATAATAAAAAATAAATAAAAAATCAGAAATAGTGGCAAGTGAAGAGGAGTTGAACTTGGACCAAGTCCTTATTCTCATCCTTCCCCCTTCACTTTATCAGTCAATTTGCCCCCCAAACGCGTTGAACCTGCACTCACTCCTCTCTCACTTTCTATATTTTTTTGTTTTTTTAAATAAAAAAACTCATTCATCCCCTCTTTCCAAGCAACCTCTTTTCCCCATTTCTTCACCTCTCCATATAAAACTCCACCTCCCATCCCCGTGCTTCTTATCACAAACAAACCACCACTCTCTCTCTCTCTCTCTCTCTCTCTCTCAACTCATCTGCTTATAAACAGCTGGAGTGAATTTTGTTTATTTAATTAAGAAGCAGGAATTATGTCAAATGATGAATTTGAATCTGAAGCTGAATCCAAACCAAAACCCATCACAATCCGAGAGGTTTGGTCGGAAAATTTGGAGTCCGAATTCGAATTAATTCGTGAACTAATCGATCACTACTCTTACATTTCAATGGATACTGAGTTTCCCGGCGTTGTCTACCGGCCGGCGGTGGACCACACTAAGTCCTACCACCGCCAACGCCGTCCATCCGATCACTACAAGCTTTTAAAGTCAAACGTTGACGCTTTGAACCTCATTCAGCTCGGCCTCACACTCTCCGACGCCTCCGGTAACCTACCGGACCTCGGCTCCGGCGGCCACCGGTACATCTGGGAGTTTAATTTTAGGGACTTTGACGTGACGCGTGATGCGCACGCGGCTGACTCCATCGAGCTATTAAAACGGCAAGGGATCGACTTTGAAAGAAATCGAGTTGATGGGATTGAGTCGGCGAGATTTGCTGAGTTGATGATGTCTTCGGGGCTCGTGTGTAATGACTCGGTGAGTTGGGTGACGTTTCACAGCGCGTATGATTTCGGCTACTTGGTGAAGATACTCACTCGCCGGGAGTTGCCGACTGGGTTGAATGGGTTTTTGAAGGTTATGAGGGTGTTTTTCGGAAATAAAGTTTATGATGTGAAGCACCTGATGAAGTTTTGCAAGAGCTTGTACGGTGGGTTAGACCGGGTTGCTAGTATGCTTGATGTGGACCGGGCGGTTGGGAAGTGTCACCAGGCCGGTTCAGATAGTTTGCTTACCTGGCATGCCTTTCAGAAAATGAGAGACATCTACTTTGTCAGTGATGGCCCGGAAAAACATGCCGGAGTCTTGTATGGATTAGAGGTTTATTAGTAATTGAATGGGTAATTAATTAGTAATTTGTTAACTTCTAGTAGTTAATAAAAGTAAGTATATAGGAGTAATTCTTTGAAAATATATTATGTACAAAGTAAAATTAAATTATTAAAGTGACCGATTAAGATGTTTGGGTTATTAATACTCTTTTAACTAGGGATAAATTGGCAGAGTGAGTGAATGAATGAAACAAATTAAAAGTAGTGCTTTTGGGGCGGTTGCGTCTCAAACAAATCAAAAATATTTAAGAATTTTGTTCGTTTAACAAAATTTATTCAATTAACATAACGTTTTAAAATTCAAACACAACATAATAAAAAATCATGAGAGAGAAAAATAAAACTGTGAATTTAAGAGTGAGAGAGTGGAAGATTGATAAAAAATGTGGTGATATAGATTTTTTATATATGAAATGTGTTTTATATTACAAAATATAAAAAATAAAACTTATAATAATAGTTAGATAAGTAATAATTAATTAATTATTTATTTATAGAGTTAGAAAAATGTACATTTCCAATTTGGGATAGAAATAAAATAATTAATTAGGAGATGAGAATATATCTTAATTACAATTACAAGTTATATAGAAATTAAGTGAAGTAATTAACACGTACACAAGAATTTAAGTGAGAAATAACATTGTTATTGTTATCATGACAAACATAATTGAGTTCTCTCTTTCACAAGTTGAATTGAGATGAACTTTGACTTTTTCTTCAACTCATTCTGTATCACTTCACCGGAGACTTTCTCTTGGTCAAAATACGGTTCTGATGACCAAAAAAACACGTGATTCTCGTGTAACGCCTCCATCCATTTAAAACAAAGCCATCCCTTAATTTCTTTTACTTTGTTTCATCAGAAAAATTAATGGTTAAATCACTTTTAACCCATCAAACTCAAACATAACAAAACTCGATTTACATATGTAATATTGAATTTTATTTTTTTTCATTCGACTCATTAAATTATAATTTATTTTATAAATCATTACAAAATTTGTTTACTTATTTAATTTTTAACAGAATAAATAACATGCTAGAGAGAACATGTATACACGTAAATGAATTTGTCAATGTGACATCCACGTAAATGTGAACCGCACGGGGGATTCATATAATTCCCCCTTCTAATTAAGTGCTAAAAAATGAGGGTTATTTTAACTCCTATCTGTTAAAAAATATGAGAAGTGCTAAAAAAAAAAAAAAAAGTAAATATATTGAGTATTTAATTTAATAGTGTCTCCTCTCTCATTTTCACACTCTTCCTCTTCTTATCTTTCAAACTTTAAACCCCACGACTCCTTATGATCAGTCAAACTTTAAACCCCATGCAAGGTAAGCTGGTGTGAATGGTGTGAATGATTGTGATGTGGTTCAGATTGTAAATTGGATACAGGTGGAAGTATCAATTTTTTCTTTTTGTCTCACCTGGATTTTAAATGATGTAAAATTAAATATTTTTTCATTACTTTATTACATAATCAATCACAAAAAATATACATAACTAAATAACCAAAGTAAAATGCATGACGCATCATTTAAAATGTTTTTTGAGACTAAATATGGAAGACTACCCTAATATTACCCTTGTAAATTACTGAATAACAGCATTCATAAATACTCTAGAGTCAATCTAACCTACAAGTTTAAACCGAGGTTTCAAACTCTATCGATCTTGACCTAAAAATTTATAACAATATTGTTATATATATAGATTGTCTTGTCGGCTAGACTATTGTTTTCGTTTTGAGTAATAAAAATGAAGTGTACTTTCATATAATATGGAACCTACAGAATTACTGTAAACCTTTAAGTCATTAATTAAGACAGTTGATACTTCCCTTATGCTGGCATAGCAATAAGTTTTGTTGAAAAGCAATAATTTTTGTTGAAAATTTAAAATGTCGTTGAAATAAATATAAAAGTATAAAATTAAATGTATATTTACTCTCAACATAAATATTGTTACGTCTTTATCATCCGCCTTAATTAAAACATTTCATATAGTAATTATATCCTTATGCTTGTAAAAATGCAGGATCAATGATATATATCGAATATATAGTAGGAGATCAAGACAGATTCTAATATAATCCTTACTTCTTTACCACTCTCTTTGCCATTTATTTTACTCGTTTTATTATTTTAAACAATATTGTTTAATTGCATAAGCATGAAAAGCATGGTCAAATTCGTCTATTAATATATACACGTAAGACACATAATTAGAAAGAAATTAGCAACTAAATAACTTTAGTCAAGTAAACCAGTATTAATCTATAAACATAAATGTAGCAATATTATATATTGACAGCCAACTACTTAAATCATTAAAATATAGAACGCACCAATATCTGATCTGTCTGTTAATTTAAAGTCACAAGAAAATCAATATTATCCGCTTGTTCTCTTCTCCATCAGATATATCAATATCATGCATTCAAATCCTGACCTAACTTATATTTTTCCCACCACATAACTCAAATTGAAGTCAAATATTCTGAACCAAACCCCATGTTATATATTGGTATACCTTCACATCTTGAATTGAATGTCATCACGTGCATGCATGCCGATGGCACGTGCCATGCACACCTTAACTAATTAAAGCTCACGGCACGGGACTCCTCCTGTGGTTCGCAAGGTTGTCCCGGAATGAAAGGTCTCTTGGAGAGCACCTCGTCCCAAATATCCATAAAAGCTTCAACAATAATCTCATGTTGGGTCGGATCATTTAGCTCCAAGAACCGGTTGAGAAGCTCTTGGAGCTCCTCCTTGGAGTAGATTTCTCTTTCTATAATCATTTGAAGCATCGATTGCCGGAAATCGTTATACGGGTCATCGGAATCTTTCACGACAGCGATGCTCCCGGAGATTTTGGTAGAGGTCGGATCATTTTCATGTTCGGAACAATTTTGCGATAGTGAATCAAGATTGAGAGAAAATGTGGTGGAAGTGCAGTAGTTTTCATCATCATCACCCGCACCTTTTTCTGAAAAGTTTGATGAAGAATTGTATAGACTGGTGGGCTTTTGGTCTATGAGAGATTTGGGCTTGGGCTTGGGCTGGATGATGTCCGACGGCTTGAGTTTGTTACAGCCACAGCCTGAATTGGTTTTGAGTATGTTCCAAATGAGCTTTTTCTTGTTGGCAGACATCGGAATGGAGAGTGATATTATGTGAAGAAGAAGAAGGAGGGGGGGATTTTTGTGGTAGGGTAGGGACTTGGATTTTAGTTTTAGATCTCATCCAATCTACCGTACGTGGAGAAGAAGGAAGTATTTTAAGAGGTAGTTGACTCTTTAACGATGGGCTTTATATATATAATAATTATATAGGTATATTGAATATAAGATATATATATATATATATATATATATATATATATATATATGTATGTTTGATTAAGCATGCATGTGACTATGGGGGCAGGGGTTATATTCCTGATAGGTACTGTTTTTAATTTATGCTTATCCAATGTAATCACTAGCTATAATACTCCCTCCGTGAGGGGGAGGGGGGAGCATTTTGTATTTTACCGCTAGAATTACAATTTTTAAGTTAAGTTATGGGATAATGAAAGAAAATAAGTTTTAGTATATACTTTGAATCCACCCACTCCACTACCTAAATTTGAAGTAGCAAGATGCATGGAATGATATATGAACTGCATCATCACTACAGGAATAAGGTGTTGGCCGGCTCATTCAATTTATCTTTCAAATTAGTAACCTTGATACTCATTTTTATGAAGTTAAACGTACGACACATGATTTAGTGCTTATATCTTTTTAACATAAAACTTATTTTTTGAGTAGTGTTTTGAAGAGTAATTTAAATAAATAAATATATATATATATATATATATATATATATATATATATATATATATATATATATATATATATATATTTGCAACAGGAATTGCCACTAATGAGACTGGCAGAAAGGGGACCTTTGCATTGGCATATGCTGTGAATAAATCTGCATTTCCATAAGATTTCCTCCTATAAATCTCGCACACATTGTTGGTAACAGAACTGGGAAAAAAGGTTTGCAATGAAAACAAACTTGTAGAAATCTCTATCCATGACTTAATTTACCCACTGTATCTAGATTCGGTTATATACCAAACATGTTCTGGGCATCTGGCCAATACCATTCATAGTTACGTTGATTCCTATTGAGGCTCTGGTTAGATTTTAATGTATGTGTTGAGTTGACACATTCGGACTCCATGATAAAGATTAAGGCTGCATTATTTTATCAAAAACTCAAAACACTGAAATATATTAAAATTGTAATATGTTACAAAAGATAAAAAGTCAACAATAATAAGAATAGAGAATCAGGAAGAAAATCAATTGTAGCAACAATTAGTGGACACAATTTTCTTCGTTTAGTTACAGATTGAATCTTTCGACAAACGTAAATCGGCCTAACAAGACACCTATGGGCATTGGCTTTTCGAAACCAGGAATCAATAATCAACAACGTGAGAAAGTATTCGAAAAAAATCCTATCTCAGAAAAATAAAAATAAATCACTAATCTTTTGAAGAAAACAAGTCACGCATGAAGTAAAAAACAAACTCTACAAGAAGCAGGGACGAAGCCATTAAAAGGCCTGGGGCCTTGGCTATCTTGATTTTTTTTTGGCCCTTCAACTTTTTTAATTTCTTCATTAGGCCCCCAAAGTTTTTTGGTAAAAACTAATAAATATATAAAAAATTGCTAAAAAAATTATTTAATGGTGAATATGTTGAGGGAAAAGTTGATGAAAAATTCTCTTTAGAATCAACTGCGAAAGAATTAATCTGTAAGAAAGAACAAAAATGACAGTTCTTTAGAGTTATAAGAAAGGATAAAAAATGTGAATGTTTAATATATTATCGTGATTTTTGTTAAATAAGTTTTATGTTGTTAATTATTAAAAAAAATTATATTTATATTTTTGACTACTAAAGTTATTTTACATTTGAGCATATTACATATGTCCCAGCCTCTTCGCGTAAAAAATCCTGGCTTCGTTACAAGAAGGAGAATTATTATCTAGTAATAATGATAAAAGAAAAGATATCTAGGGGAGGGTATCTCCAAAATAATTATTAATATAAGTAGAACATATTTTCACAAGCAAAAGTGATAGTTCCACAAATCTTTTCTCATAAATGAACCCCATATAAGAGGGAATTTATGAAAATATTAAATTTTACTTCTAAAAATATCAATTCTCATCAAATATTATAACATACAATTCTGTATCCACCTTTTGAACTTCTAATAATCTAATCTTAAAAATGTAACTAATATCATATTTTTCACTTTTATAACATTATTAATAATTAAGTTTATAAGTTGGTCGGATGTGAAACCAATCAATTATCATATAAACTAACCACATCCGCTTAATTCGAATTAAGGGAAAGGGAAAAAATTAGTCCAAAAAAAAAACTATTTTTTCTATCTTTTCTTTTTCTTCGCTTTCTTCCACTCTTTTTCACTGTAATTTTAGTGAATATCATTTTATGTAGTTATGTATAGCAAATGATAGTAAGGAGGTTCCTATTACATATGGGAATGTCATGCATTATGTATTGTAACAATATATTCACTGCCAAAGGCCCGTAATCATGCAATTATTAAGATTAATAAACAATTTTTATGTTGTTGTAGTGATTTCCATGAATTTATTTATCATACCAAAAATTTGATGAATCATATTCTCCTTTAAAAGAAATGATCTCAAATATAAAGACCCATTATTATTTACTTCACCTAATTAATAAATACTAGCGTGCACGAGATTATTTTTTAAATAAAATTATTTTTAGTTTTTAATTTATTTTGTATGTAATGAATTATGATTGCATAGCTATATTATAATATTGCTCCATCTTAATATAACTTACTTATGTTTTAATATTTTAATTTGTGGATGATTATGATATATATATATATATATATATATATATATATAATAGTAGAATAATTTGTTACTATATGATATTAGTTAATTATTACGATTGTATATTTTAGTATGACTATATTATAGTATTGCTCTAACTTAATATAGCTTCCTCATGTTTCAATATTTTAATTTGTGGATAATTATGATATAATAATAGAATAATTTGTTACTATATAATATATCATTATTAAATATATAATCAGTACTAATTATATATTTAACAATGATCCGTAGGTGTTTTAATTTATTATGACTAAATTCTAATTAGTATTTAAAAACTTAATATGTATATCAAAATAAATTAATGCGTAATTAAACTTTAGATTTTAATTTTATCATAATAGTAATTTAGTATTCTATAATAATTTTATTCTTTATAAGATTCATTTAGTTCATTAATCATACTATTTCGTGTTTTCGAGTAAAGTTTGTAGACATTCAAATAGCAATAATAAATTAATTTATAAATTTTAAAAAGATATTTTATAATCATTATATATAAAATGAATAAGCCTTATTTCGCAAGTGGCATATAGCTAGTAATAAATAATAATGAGAAATTTTACTCCTTGAGAAAAAACACATGTTGCAATGACCATACACCCCATGCTGATAATGAGCAATCTGCCATCCAGCAAGGGCAAGCCCGTACATCACACAAATTAGATAGATAGATAGATAGATAGATAGATAGTTAGATAGTTAGTTAGGTATGTATAAATTATGCGCGGCTAGGCTTCTCGTAATTTTCCTTCAATCTTAATATTAAGGGCCGGCTTTTGTTCATTTTCTTTTTCACCGTTCATATATCTTCTTTTTCACCATCTCTTTTTGCTTGGAAAATGTTTGATTCCAATGCATTTCAATTCCACCGGATCTGAAACGGATAATTTTTCTTTATCCATTAATATCTTCTACGGCCATTCCACATTCTTTTGTGGGAAATTGAAACAAAGAAAGAAAATTGTTATTATTTTCTTGTTCTTCTCAATAATTTATGTTTATGATTTTCTTTCTAAGATATAATTAACAATGATCCGTGAGATATATTTAACAATGATTCGTTGGTATTTTAATTTTGGCTAATAAAAATCAATATTAGTAAAGAACTTCTATAAGAAATAAAATTATTATAAAATAATAAGTTATTCTAAAGTTTTTCGGGATCATAAATAGTGTTTTGATTCTAGTTAAATTCTAGGTGTAAAAAGTGTTTTAGTAGTAGTTAATAAAATAAAATCAGGAGGCTTTAAAAAGTGTTTTAATATCAATTAAATTCTAGTCCAATATCAAAGATTAAAAAATATTTTAATATCAGTTAAATTTTAGTCACATACCAAAAACTAAGGACCAAAAAAACTTAATTTTGTCGTATTATATATGTATATATAGATATAGATAGATATTTGAAATAAAATAAAAATAGGGAGACTTTAACGGTGTTTCGGTTGTAGATAAATTCTAGATACATACCAAAGACCAAAGAACAAAAAAATTAATTTTATCTTATTATATATTTATATAGATTACTAAGTGCCTTGTGCCAAGCACGAAATTATGTTTTAAATAAAATTATTTTTAATTCATATTTACACTATATAGGATAATTATAAAATATATTTTGAATTTCAAATTAACTTACTATTACTATTAGAATGACTACAAATACTATTCAAACAAACAATTATGAAATAATTTAATATGTGGTTATGTGTTTTTTTTCAATTTAATATAAAATTTTTATATATAAAACAAAATTATAGTAGCATAATAAGTTACCATCATATTTTTAGTTTTAAAAGGTGAGTAAATTTTAATAACTAATATATAAGTGAGTATTTTTTTTTGTATAACATTAATTAACTAAAGATCTCCTATCTGAAATAAAATTGGTAACTAAAATTTAATCATTGACATATTTTATAATACATATTATGCTTTTTAAGATTAATTATTTTTTTAATATTAATTAACTAAAAATCTCTTGTCTGAAATAAAATTGGTAACTAAAGTTTAATCATTGACATATTTTATAATATATATTATACTTTTCAAGATTAGTTATTATTTTCTCATAATTTGTTTTCTCTATTTTAAATATATATTTACTTAAAATAAAATTGTTGTAAAATAATAAGTTATTATTATAACTTTTACTTTTAAAAATTAATTAAATTTTAATCAATAATGTATATGTCATAATTATTTTTAACATAAATTAGTTAAATGTCTCTTATATGAAATAAAATTGATAACTAAAGTTTAATTATTAATATATTTTATAAGACATATTATACTTTCAAATATTAATTATTATGTAACCATAATATTTAAATAACTACTATTATATGTTAACGACAATTTAACTACTAAGTTAAAATATAAACTTAGTTTCACATGCATATATGAATTATTTATTATTGATAAAAATATTAATTATAAAGATTTTTCAATATGATATTAAAATATGTCTATAATATATATATATATATATATAAAAAATTAAAATACTTTAAATATGTTATATTTGTTGAGCAATTAAATGTTCAAGCTTTGCTTTAAATAAAACATTTTCAGCAAAGCTAGAACGAAACGTGAAATTCGATGAA
This sequence comes from Aralia elata, assembly GCA_034770075.1. Lineage (NCBI taxonomy): Eukaryota > Viridiplantae > Streptophyta > Magnoliopsida > Apiales > Araliaceae > Aralia > Aralia elata. Next base: position 45,281,741 of record CM068381.1, on the reverse strand, counting down.
GATTAAGGAAGAGATCAAGTATTTGACATATACCTAAATATCACATGTATTCATTTGAGATTCTATGCTTAATGATTTCTATTGCGAAAGTTAGTAATTAATAGAGTAGTTAATGAGATTTTACACGTGACATGTATCTTGTTAATTATTCTTGATATTGGTTTCTTGTTAGTGTGTAGAATAGAGATATATCTATACACCGCATTAGGAAATACGTAATTGACCATTGAGAGAGGCTTTTATATAAATGTGATTTATCGGATGACAATTTTTATGTTCTAACTAGTTGAAAAAGAGAGAGTTGTGATTTTCAAATGAAGAGTTGGGGGAAATTGTAATATTAGATCTTCCTTTCTTGAATTCTATTTGTGTTTTATTTAATTCTTTCTTTATTAATTGTCTTTGTTTAGTTTTAATTATCAACAAAATCAAATCAAATCATCATTGTTTAAATAAGATCAACTTGGCATGCGATCGATAATTGGTAATTGTTTGACATAATTCCTCGTGGGTTCGACACTCTACTTACTTTATATTATTTGTGGACCGCGTATATTTGCGCGTGTTTTATTAATTGTGAAATCGGTCAACGGTTCACGATTAAAAGAGAAAATGTTGATTTTCTTAATAAGCTTATAAACATAATACTAATACTCTATTTTCATAATGGCCCAAAACATTTGTGTCAAATTATTTTAATGAGAAAAGTACTTTTAGTTGTTATAGCTTTAAGTTACGTACTCCCTCCATTTTTTTTAATTGACATTTTAGTAAAAAATATAAATATTAAAAATATAATTAATGTTTTGTCTAACTGATTAAAATGATTATATATCTCGACATTATTCTTTCTAAAATTCATTGAAAAAGATGAAAAAATAAATTAGTATTTAATGTAGAAATAATATTAATATGGAAAACGAAGTAATTAATGATTACTTGATACCTACAAATGACAAATAAAAATTTTACTTCGTAAAAATATAGATACAAAGAAACACAGAGAGTATTTAAGTTTCTATTTCAAGGACTATAGAAACATATAATTAATTAACAGATATAATGAGAGAATAGATAACAGGGGAATCCATGAGATGTGAAATATTTTCTATGGATTTTCTCAAGATATTACAATGTAGAGAATGCCTATTTATAGGTTAATAGATACATAAGATATTGATAGATTTTACTTGATCCTTATCTTACTAAATCACTTAATATTATCTAATAGTAATACTAATCTATCCTTATCGCTCAATATAAGATATATATAGTCTAATAAGGACAGTTAATATTTTCTCTTTAACTTTTATATCCATATGTAGCAGATATTGGATCATTGCATGATATTTAATGATTTTATAGCAAAGATTACATTTAACCTCATTTATTTCTACGACAATTAATAATTCCCTTACATTCTATCAAAACATCTATATATACATATGCAAGAAACATGTGAGATTCATCTTAAAGTCAAGATTTTATCATTGTATATTCTTGTGTTTGTGAATTGTGTAGATGGAAGGCAAAATAAATTTTGCAGTGAAGTTGATGATGGTGCTAATAATAATGGCTTTTATGGTTTCCATTGGAAGTGCTCGAGGAGGGCCTCCAGATTGTTGCCCTATGATCCCTGAATGCTGTGGCCTCAAATTTGTCCCCAAAATCGCAAAACCGTAAACTCTTTTATTTCAAAATAATTGCAGGGGACTAATCTCATTAGTTCTACTGTAGTAATCTTTGTAATGGCTAAATAAGTGAAGGGGACTAATCTTGTTAGTTCTTCTGCATTATGATAATGGATATCTAAGTTATTAGTTGTTTTCTTTATAGACTTTTATTTATTTATTTTCTCTGTGAGTTTTATGCTAGATATGTTTCCTCCCTTATTGGAGGTTTGTTTTCTCACCTATAAAATGTCAGATTTAATGAATTGAATTTTGATGATAATTATGTAATTCGTACGTACTTGTTAAGATATCCCTCCAAAGTAGGGGCATCTGAGAAAAAAAAAAAGGATTAAGTTACACAAATATCTATCTAAACAATATATATTAATTTTTCATGATAGTTCATCACTAGCCTCCTCACATAAATATTAAGTAAAGGGGAGTAATCTCATTAGTTCTCCGGTAGTAATGTTTGTAATGGTTAAATAAGTAAAAGAGACTCTTTTTTTAGTTCTTTTTCGTTATGTAATGTGATATCTAAGTTATGGTTATTGTTTTTTTTTTGAAAACAAAATAAAAATTCTTTGTGTATTTCTTATCGGATCTTGTGTGATGCGTAAGGTTTGATATGTATGTCTATGCTTTAAGTTTCTTTTTTTTTTGAAACAGTGTTTTAATACTTCGAGTATATGCATGTTGGAAGGAATTAATTGCTCAACATCTCCATTCACCTTCGAATTATGCTTAAATTTATTATTTATTTAATTATGGTTAAATTAAAGGAGTTAAAGGGTTAAAACTGTGACGCCCCAAACCCTTAGTATATGTATGTTGGAAGGAATTAATTGCTCAACATCTCCATTCACCTTCAAATTATGCTTAAATTCATTATTTATTTAATTATGATTAAATTAAAAGAGTTAGCCATACGTTATGCGTTCAGGAACTTATCACAATAATATGAGTTTAGGAACTTGTCATAGCTAATAATATGTAGTTCAAGAACAAATCAAGAACTGTTTATACGCCTATGAGCTCAAAAACCTATCATACGATTATGAGTCACGAACCTACCATAAGTATGAGTTTTAAGAACTCAAGTATATCTCCAAAACTCATAACTTAACTCATAATAATATATATTCATTATTATCACATAATAATTTATTATGTTACTTTTACTTCTTTAGATGAATTTCCTTAATTAATCTCTTAAAACTCTATCCGAGTTTATCTCTTTACTATCTTCATCATTATAACTTATCAGCTCTTATACCAACCTGTAACGCCCCCAAATCCGGGTCTACCTTCAAACCCAAGTCTGGTGCGTCACGGTACTATCTATTCAACATAACACCCATATAATCTTAAGTCATAAGTGTAATTTAAATATATTAAAATATGTCACCTTCTAATTTCAGGTTCTAAGAACTTTATATCTTTAAAACATTCAAATAATGACTATTACATCATTTATCTATTACAACAATACAATTATGACCTTTATACGTCACAATAAATACATATAATTTAATATGTAATATGCTAATCAAATACTTGATCTCTTCCTTAATCTTCCCCAAATTCTATGTTTCGTTCTAGCTTTGCTGAAAATGTTTTATTTAAAGCAGGGGTGAGCATTTAATTGTTCAGCAAATATAACAGTTGAATAAACAATCAACAACATAATGAATATTGGCATATTCACTGAAAACTTCAACAACTGAACAATAGTTAGGAAGTAGTTTCGAATGAATAGAAACAACTATTTCTTTTCGTTTAACAATTTTTGAAACGACATATTGACCATTTCTTAAGACTTTAATCTATGTCTCTGCTTTTTCTTGAATTGACATCACCTGAGTCTATTTTATTATTATGACACAACCTATGTTTATTTCATCGCAATCGTAAAAATATTTACTCACATAACACATTATTGCACGGGGTGCAATGCATACGAATATTTGCCCAAATTATTTGATTTGACATACACAACTTAACACATTTCATAAAAATATTACAATTCATATCTCAACAATAAAATATTTCGACCAGAATAACTCAACAATTGAGTTAAGCCGAATCAAATGGCTTATAACTCCTTTTCATAACTCATATCACATAACACGTTGAATTTAAAAAAAAAAAATTACATTTCAATACACCTCAATCATTCTTCATTTGGTTTTGTAAACCCAAAAGAGAACAAATAAATAAACACTGTACTCAATTAAAATATTTTTTTTGAAAGTGGATTTACTCAAAAAAAATATCCTTTAACTTGTTTTGCTTGAGCTTTTCTCATGCTCCAAACTTTTGAGTTGTACTAATTATACCACGGTTCCAAAATAAAGATCATCCCAATCTCATATCATATATGGAGACATCGTGTAAAAAGCTCTTGTATAGGAAAAGTTTATTTATTTATATAACTTGGTCACCATAAAAGTTCAACTTGTACAATTTGATTATGTTGCCCGTCCTTTAATTTTACAACCCCTCAAGTCTTCAGTTCATAAAGTTTTGAAGACTTTCGATAGACAATATAATTAACAGATCGAATGCCTTTTTATCTCTATTTGAAATATACTGATTATATAATCAGTAAGAAAAATTTGCACAAATGGAACATAGATCGACTAAATCAAAAGGAAAGTGTTAAAACATATTGAATTTTTTTTATAAAAAAAAAATACTACCTAGAATCAGTATTTGTGCAATTTCACAAATATTACAATTGAGATTATTCTAGATTAAGTTATTCTGTGATCAAATTTCTCGTCTGAATCACTAAGTTGAGAATTTGTAAAGCGCTTGTATAACTGAAATTTGTAGGAGAAAGAGTTTGGATTTTTTTTTTAAGTTATCAAAAATCAAATGAGGATAAACTGCAAGGTGGTCGGAAGGAGAATAATTCTTTGTAACCCATATTTCCTAATCAAACAATTACTCATTAGTTGTTACTTCCCCATTCTAACAAGATGAGTAATAATGCTATGAATAAAATTATACATAAAAACGTGTACACAAAAAGTATAAAAATAAAATATAAAAAAACAGAACCTACAATTAGATGTTTTACATATTTTTATCGATAAATAATACATTAATTCTACTCTTTTTTTATATTTTGTATTAGAGAAATAACATAAGTTTATTGTTTAGGAGAAGTTTATATTTATCAAGTTGTTAGGATTATGGTAAATGTTTTTTAAATTTAAAATATAATAACAAAAGTTTGTTATTTAGGAGAGGTTTGACTCAATGGATGCTATCAGTGACTTTTCAGATTCAAACTGGAATATCGAGAGAAACTCAATTCCTCTCCCTGCTAACACCTATGTCACGGAAGCGAAATCGAAATCGCTCCTTTCTGCGCTTGATAAAAAATAATTTATAATATTTATCATATAATTTGAAACAGATAGAATTTACAAAAGTAAAAAAAAATTATAAAATAAAAATTAAAAAAAAAAGATTATTTTTAAAATGTATAAGATATAATAACAGTGTTAACCAAATTTTTTACATTTTGCTGAAAATGAACTTGAATAAACCAATTATGAATATAAGGAATTTTCTTACATTTTGCCATACTTGAAGATTAAAAATAAACTTGAATAAACTAAATAAATTAATTATGACTATCATACGGATACAAATTCAACGTAACGTGTTATTGTTGTTCATTTAATTACTAGAATCTATATCTCCGAACAAAATTATCAAATATAAAAATGTTATGCTATACCTTATTTATAATCATTATTTACTTTTGTATATATAATTTCTCTATATAACAATCACTAAGAAAAATAAAATAAAATATATCTTAAAATTTTAGTTTACTCCAATATCTCCCCATGAGAGGTTCACATTATATATGGGAAATGTCATGCTCATGCATGCATTATATATTGTCACACTATATCCATATATATCATAGTCATGTAAATTTCAAGATTAATAACCGATTTTTATGCTATATTGATTTCCATGAATTTATTTATATGGGCTCAATTGATAATCACTAAAACGTCTATATCAAACTGATAAGACTAACTTGTGCGCTAGAATAAGAAAATTATGAATCTTAGCATAAAAATTTAAATAAAATAAATATATAAAAAAGGACCTAACAGTTAAGGAATTATTCCCCCTAAAAAAAATGAACTACAAATATAAAGACCCATCATTATTTACATGACCTAATCATTTAATAAACAAGTTCAATGCATCCTGTGCCACATCAAATAATCAATTGCTTAAATTTTTAGTTTTTTTTTTTAATATCTTTAGATGAATAATTTAGTTTCTTTTTTCCTTATGAGAAAAAATATATTTTTAAATAGGTGTTCAAAAGTGTGATAACTTAATTCTTTCTTTCTCTATCCGGTTCTAAACTATATATTCACAAAGGTGTGTGTAATTTCGGGGGTGTTCGGGAATGACTTATAAGTTGATCAAATTAACTTATAAGTCATTTGCTATTATTTGAGTGTTCGGGAATGATTTATTTTTCTACTTATAAGTTCAATTTTAAGTCAAAAAAATAAGTAAGTATTTGGAACTTATAAGTCATTTTAAAATAAGTTAGTTTGACCAAATGTAATCCCCTCTTCTATTTTGCCCCTCTTCTATTAATGTCGTTTTTAATAATCTTTACATTATTTTAACTTATAAGTCATTATAAGTCAAACACTTTCATAACTTATTTTAATTTAATTTCTGACTTATAAGTCAAATTGTTGTCGAACGTTTTTACTTATAAATCACAATTTATAAATCAACTTATATTTTAACTTATAAATCATTTAAAATAAGTCGTTCCGAACATGCTTCATCAAGTCATTATGTTGCTAGCTTTCTTTCTTTATCCTAAAGGACCTAAATTATATTCACAAAGGTGTATCTAATTTCATGACCTTTTACATCAAGCCAGCCATTTAACCACTCATGCATGGAATGGAGTCTAGTTAACTGGCAAAACAGATAAAACTCTTGACCAATAACTTCATTGACTCATATATGTAGTTGTATATGTACCAAACATAAACATTAATAAAACAGATCTGAATTTTGATGTTTGTTGATAATTTGTTTGAAGATTATTTGAGCCCTTAATGTTTGTTGATGATTTGTTTGAAGATTATTTGGGTCATTACAGATTCACAAGCATGAAGATTAAGACTGCAGTATTAGTGTAAGTAGTCTATACAGGGATATGAATTAAATATTAAAAGACATTTTTAATAATTTTATAAGTTGTCCAATGATGACACAAATCTCAACCTATTGATCCAATTCATAAAAACTATCAACCACATACTAAACCAGTACAAAAGTTGGTACTTATAAAAGAAGTTGAGGAGAGAAAAAACTACTTGCAATTGCAATAAACTAATGATGATCTTATCTTATCAATAATTTAGATATATAAAACTTATAAAAGTAACATTTTTCATTATTGAAAAGTATGTCTAACATTTTATTTTATCATAAGTAGTGTCTCCGAGTTTTCCACTTTTACATCTCATCTCATTCGATGAATCAAGTCTTTCACCCTCACAGTATATGGAAGGGATGAATCACAAAATTTAAAAAAAATTATATCTGAATAACTTTTGGGATCACAAATTTCCGGATTTTGAATCAGTGAAGGGTGAACTAGGAGTATTTCTAGCAATACTAGAAATGAAAAAAGAAAGACTCTTTCCCCATAAATTACAATAATAACCAAACAAATTTATGTAGTCGTTATGTATAACAATTACCACGAAAAATGAAACATAGAATATTTAATTTACTCCAATATCTCACAATTCATATTATATTTTGCAGGAGATCATAGTATCTATGGGGAGAGTTCCAATATCTCACAATTAAGTTTCATAATATATATGGGAGATGTCATGCATTATATATATTGTAACAATATATTCACCTACCATAGTCATGCAATTATAAAGATTAATAAACAATTTTTATGTTGTTGCATTGATTTCTATGAATTTATTTATCATTACCGTCCCGCAAAAATTTGATGAATCATTATTCTCCTTCAAAAGAAATGATTTACAAATATAAAGACCCAGCATTATTTACTTCATTTAATTATTAAATATTCCCTCCGTCCCAAATTAATTGCATTTCTAGGACTTTTAAAAATCAAATTGACTATTTTTAAAACTAATCTTTTTACTATTTTTGCTAACATATAGGTAAAGATATTATAACCAAAAGAAAGTATATACAATTTATTACTAATTTCAATTTTTATAATTTTAGAAATATATTTATATATGCTTAATTATTAATTTTAAAAATAGTCAATTTGACTTAAAAAAGTCCTAGAAAAGCAATTAATTTGGGACGGAGAGAGTATAAACAAGTTCAACCTTTCTAATTTAATCATTGTTCTAATTTGACACGTTATTTTTTATCCATGTTTGGTCACCATAGCATTCAAAATATATTAGCAGATAATGCAGAGATATCACAAGCAACATAGAAAAATAAGGAAGATGAAGAGACCATCACAAGCAACATTGTGGGTGGAGGGACTCACCTCCAAAGTGAGATCTGGATATGCTGATACGCGAACCATGTTTTAAATCTTCTGATCATATACATCTGGATGACTGCTCATAACTGGCCATCAAACCCATTCCCATGCCAAAAATGGTCAAAACAAAACCAGAGAATGCAGCCAAAATATCAAATGTTCATAGCAGACTAGTCCAAACTATGGAGGCAACCTAGTCATAATTTCTCATGCTAATTACTAATAATATACAAGGAGCAGAATTTGGAGAATATTTTGACCTTTTTATTCATTCCTAAACAGGTATCATTTGCATTATAATACTGTACAATGAACCAGCTGCTCCTTCCATTTTCTGGCTTGCTATTCTGACCTCTGTCGAAGAACTTTTGCTAATTCTTGGGAGCTACAATAACTTCAGGATTGAATCAGGAGCATTCAAAATAGATGATTAAACCATTCACTCGAAATTACCAAGCTGGAATATCCTAATTATGTTTCATAGCTAACACCAATTCACCTCCCTGTAGTGTTAGTGGCAGAGGATGTGAAAGCTGGAATATCCTTAATTATGCTTAATAGCTAACACCAATTCACCTCCCTGTAGTGTTAGTGGCAGAGGGCACATCCGCTGCACTGGATGGTGGAGGCGTACTGACATTAGCCATTGTATAGTCATCATGAAGTGGCTCCAACTCATTCCACTCCACTCCAGCTATTCTTGAATTAGGGAATTCAGTGAGTTTAAGAGAAAAATACTAGAAGTGGAGGAGAAAGAAAAAGGAACAAATCAAAGAATGGTAGGGAGGATACAATCTGTCCTCCACATATCCGTAATGCTAACGTCAGCCTCTGATAAAAGCCAGTAATCTGCATCACTCTGCACAGGCCAAAAGAAACTTGTTTATTGACAGAAATGTTTATGGTACATTCTCAGAAAAGCATTCAGCTTGTGCTTGTGATCTGGATAGATAATAAGAATTATAAAAACATCTAGAGTTTTGAGTTTCCCAAACACTTGGTATGGTCTGGACAATTACAATTACAAAAATTTAAAGCCAAAACTTACATCAACATCTGGAACTATCTTCATGATCCCACTCACAAAGTCTTGAGATGCATTAGCATCTGAGCATGTGGTATGACCTTGTGCCTGCATGTCAGTCTCATTTACTCTACTGCTGCTTTCCTCAGTTGCCACTCCTGCAGCTTGATACTCCACCACTGCGGATGTTGAAGGAATGCTTGAGGGTGCCTCAACTCCATTAATTTCCTCAAACTTTTCCTCAAATTGACTAAAACATGTAAAAATTTAACAAAAACATAACAGTAAATAACTTTAGTAGAAAAAACAAAGACAGGAAAGAAAAAAGCGATGGAAGGATATGGAGGAATCAATGCAAAAACTGGCTGCGTCAGACAATCTATCATCTTTACTAACATGATTGCTTAGAAAAGAAGAATTCTCACAGTAAAAGGATAAAAGGAAAAAAACATGGTAAAGGTTCACAAAACTGATTCTACATCAGAAAGCAGCAGAAGTACCTAACAAGATAAACATCTATGGGGCCCATGGTACTTCTCAAGACAACTCGATATCTCCTCTGAGGATAGTCAACAGCCTGGTAAACAAAGAAAAGTTGTCTGAGTATTACATTTACACATTATCTCGAATTTTATAGCTCACTTAAGTTACCTCATCGGGATCTGGGACTTCTAGAGTGGTGCCATGTGGAGCTTTGATTGCTATCAGGGTTTCATTCTAGAGACAGAGTAATGAATAACATGTTTAAATAACAGTAGGCAAAAAGTGACTGGTGGTATGGAAACTGTGTATTCTCAGATACCGTGAAGCTACCGAAACAACTCATGAATTTCTTGGGATATTACCTGGAAGCAGGGTAAAGTCTTGATATCTTCTTCGGTAACGAAAAGCCACCTAGATCAGAAAGAATATAAATCAAGATAAAGGAGTCAACTAAATATGCACCTACAGTGCATCACTTGATAGCTAACTGTAATACATGTAAATGTCTTAGTACAAGGTCACAGAAGAAAACAAACATTCAAACATTACCTCTGATTATTTTCATCTTCACTTAGATCTCTCAACCTTTCCTGTGTTTCTCTGCAATAGCGCAACAATATAGAAGCATCAGCAGAGCAAATTTGTTTGACCAGATTCATGGGTTTTCTTTCCATAAACATGGACATAACCTTATTTGATCATCTAATCTGCGCTCCTCAATGGAAAGACTTTCAACGTCTGCCTGCAGCGGGAAATGTATATATTAGAACAAATGCTGCATTGTCCTAAACAATTATCCATTTTATATTGTTCTCTGAAAGTTTTATAGCTGAAATATGTGGACTGCAGATAGATCACTTACTAAACATTAACTGTAGAGCATAATACCATGCAACTCAATTAGATACAGTGCACCCATAAAACGAAATGGAAGAAAAAAAAATGAGGCAATCTAACATGATTATTATGAAGCAAAGAAAAAAAAAATTGGTAACATAATTATTTGGAGTCAGTAACGGAATTCCTCCATCTTCTCGTGTAAAGTGACTAAAATTTATACGCTGGCAGTCTTCATGTTACCTCCCTTTTCACGTTGAGTTTAGGACCTACACACAAGACTACCAGAGGGCTAAATGGCTCTAAAGTGACACTCTGTATGATAAAAAATGAATAAAAAGAAAACCAGTATTGAAAAGAAATATAGAAAAACACACATTTTCCTAGATGGTCCCTAATACAAACCATTCAAGCTTAGAAAATGTAACTAGTTTATACATGTTAACATACCTGTAAGCTACCAACACTCTCATCAACATCCCCGGGCCTTGCAGCATCAAGTCCCCTAGTTAATCAATCAATTTTTCAACACCATGTGGAAGTGAATCTTAGATGGGAACATACACACACAACATAAAGAATAGAAAGAGGCTTCCGTCTAAATCACGAAAATTTAAAGAAGATTTTCCATACTTCCATTGGATTCTGTTCTTAAGCTTCTTTTCTATGAGACCAATTCCTTCTAGCACATTTGTAATGTCATATATGCGCCTCTTTTGCACCTGTAACCAGCATAAACCCTTCAATAAAAGAACTTGACAGCAAATGACTACTTAAAATGTAATAGTCACCTCTAATGTGTCAGCAGCTTTATTTAGATCGAGAATACCATCTTCTGCATGTTTGATCAGATTGATGAACTTCTTGGTTAATAGGCCTGAAATTGTTCACATCACATTGTCATCAGTCTCTGTTATTGTACTTGCACTAATTTACAAGGTATACGAAATAGAGCGAATAAAGAAAGAAAACAAGCACCATAGTGTTACAAACAAGAAAAATATGAAATAAAAATTCAAAGAGAGGAATTAGCAGATATTACCTAGTGAGCTATCATAACGACAGGGACCAGCTGGAGTGAGATTGTTGGCTGATGGGGAACCTGCAGATTGACAAAAAGGAGTTACTTTTTAGTTTTTTATGCCTCATATTTCTTCTAGTGTGCACATCGTTTTGTATAATAGAATATCTCATGCATAAACTTAAATTTCCTAATTGTACAAACGAAGTTAATTGTAATAATTAATGATATTTTAATAGGTAGAAGAACTAATTATTGGGGCAAGGTGAAATTTGGACGTAATGCTCACCAACATTTGATGCAGGGGTTTGAGATCCAGTTCGATTGAACTTCGCAATCCTTGGTACTTTCTGTGCCTTCCCACCTTTTCCTGATACAGGTGTTTGAAGAGAACTATTGACAACTTCAGCAAATCCAGGATTGGGGTTCTGCTCGCCAAATTCACCTTCAAAGTCAGCCCCCTCATTTTTGCGCTTTAATGACTAGAGAAACAATTTATTTTCCAAAAATCACAATAATAACCAGTGAGTTTTAAGAGTACCAATTATGAGGACAATAGAAAGTAAGAATCATATACTATGGCACGATCAAGATCATTGTAACCAAAAGAGAGTAAAACAAAAACTGAACTATGTGGATGAAATAATTGAGATATAAAACGACGTCTCATTCCATACAATTAAGACATTATAATGAATGGATAATAAAAACCATCACCGAGTTTTGGTCATAATTAAGCTACTTATACAGGATGGTTGGACGATAGACTAAATACACAACTACCAAGATTTTGGACAAACTGAATGCTTCAAACTTGAACCTGCACTCTTATGCTTAGCAATCTGAGCATTTAACCATTGCATTAAGCAATGCACCTAATTGACTAAGTCTCTCGTAACCATAAATTCATAATGAGCAGTCAGTTAGGTGCATTGCTTAGCATTGCATTAAGCAATGCACCTAATTGACCAAGGCCCACATAACTATAAATTCATAATGAGCAGATAATACATCAAAATGGATGGATAATGAAACAAAATCAATCGAAAACTTAACGAACTTCCAATCCACAGTTTATTTATATCAAGGAGGTATGTAGGACATAATAGTGTTGAACAATTTCTTTTAGCTAGTTTTAGGGAGGTTAACTCTGCAAAGCTTGCTATTGTAGATTGATAGAAGGAAACTGTGAAATTTTCTTGAACTTAATGGTGAATTTTCTGGAAGATCGGAGTTTATGTTTTTGTCTGTAGACAGTGAGAATTTAAAGGTTGAACATAACAAAATAATGTATAAAAGCAATGTGCTGCTTGGATGTATTAAAAAAACTCTATTGTAGGTGTATTACTTGAGAGAAGAAGATTTGATAAAGCACAAATATAGTGCTTGAAACCGAACACAGATTCAGGTTATCATTATGATGAACTCTAAAAAGCTATACATGGTCCATCCAGAATAAGAGATTATTTCATCAAAAAGAAAAACGAAAAAGCTACAGAAAAATTATTCCTAGAAACCTCTTTGGAGCTGAAACAGTACATAGTTCTATGGGTCCTGGCTATCCCCTCAATTGATATACATCAGGACATCAAAATTATCGACATCATCCAGCATCTAAATCTAAAGTAGAGTGGTATAAAGACAGACTAACACATCATAGCACACTCATTGGACATAAAATTCACTAGCCATTATTAGCACTTTGGCCCACTAGAAATATTTACACTGTGTTTGTGAGTTTGGAGACAAAAGAAAAGAAAAGAATTTAGAATTTATGAGAGAAAAGAGAGTGAGAGAAAGGAAATAGCATACAAATCTACAGAACCATGCCAACAACAGACTGACAGATTGAACACATCTTTTGTACAGGCCAAACCCAATAATATGTAAATGTCGGCAAGATAATGCAACAAATTGTAGCAAAATTGATGGCTCATTATTGCAACGCAGTCAAGTAACATCATCATGTTGACTAAACCTTCAGTTGCACACTCATAAGGCATGAGAAGGTATATCAGCATTACAATCTTAGATAAATACATGGCAGAGGGGGGAGGAGGGAAAGGAGTTAGAGAGGGGTGGGTACACGCAAAGTCGTAAACACTTCATATTTGTAGATTCAATAAGGTGTAGATCTGGTAAAACCAAGAAAAGGAAAATTTACAAGTAATGAGTGACCTGACTAACGAGTGTTTTAATATAATTACAGCACAGGAGATCTTGCAAAAATGAATTCATCAATCAAATATACTGACATACAGGTAAGGTGTCAATGAGAAGTGATAGGTTGCAAAAAATTATCACGATCAAACATAAAAGGGAGGCAACAGACGCAAAAAAAATAGAGTTTTAGTAACTTGCGTAGGTCAGCATATAAGAGAGATCAAATCCATCACCGATTAACAATGAAAAAAATTACAAGAAAACAATGGTCGATCGCTGAATCTTTCATGAAACCAGTGGTCCATAATAACCAACTGAACATGCTCAAAAAGACTATATAGTCTAGATATAACCACTTGAAGCAGTCAGGAAGGAAACAAATCCTACATAAATTCTAGGAAGAAACAATGCCCATAGGCCCTAACAGCATGCATCTCCATCTGGAATGCTCTGAAACTAGAAACTACATATCCCTAAATAACATAATATAGTGGTTTTATTTCATCCCATAATTGTTCTGTTAAATATGGTACTTACCCTAAGGCATAGGTCAGCTACTCTCCCTTGATAAGTTCAACTAAATTTTCACCTCTAAAGATTGGTGCAAAAAATCAGTGTAGTTCCAATTTGGAAATAAAAATGAGGTTAACGATGCAAAAAAATACTTATTTGAATCACCTCCATGTCAAAACTTCCATTGCCAACTAGAGTTATGAAGGGCAGTGGACCTTGCTGTAGTTTTACTCCCTTGATGCGGGTTAAGGATATAAATGGGGCAAAATCTTAGTTGAAACAAAAATCCTCCATTATGTTACCAAGTATCGGCACTTCTTAATCTAGGTGGATCAAAGTGAGGGTCACTTGTATGAAGTTTGTCACTTTTTTTAAGTTTCAATTGAATTCTATATTCTGATAAATGTAATCAACTGTGGCAGACATATTATTCTCACCTCTTAGTCTAGGTAAAGATGATTTTCCATTTCATTGACTCGACTGCAATAAATTAATGAGCACCAAGAAAATCAAATTTATAAAACCACCAAGTTCACGAGGAATTATTGAAACAATTCTTCAAGTTTTTTAGGCTATTGTTGGTATGAGGGTTAATTTGTCTAAATGTAGTGTAGCTAGGATCAACATGGATATGGGGGAACTTTTAGCTTATTCGTCTATGGCTGGTAGTAGAATTGAGGAATTTCTACTTGTGTACCGTGGGGTCCCGCTTGGTAGGAATCCTAGGACAGTCTCGTTTTGGGATCCGGTAGTTAGTTGAGAGAGTGAGTCAACATTTAGATAAGTGAAAAGGTGCGTATTTTTCCTTAGGGGTAGGATTACTTTGATTTAGGCGTGCTTGTCTAGTATACCCCTATATTATCTTTCTCTTTTTAGGATCTCAATTAGTGTAGCTAACACGCTAGAAAAGTTAATGAGAGATTTTCTTTGGTCAGGAGCTGGTGATGAGAGGAAGGATCATTTGGTTGGGTGAAAAACAACGTCTTTCTAAGTAGGAGGGGGTTTAAGGGTGGGTAATTTGATCCTCAAGAATGTTGCTCTGGTTGGTAAATGGCTTTGGAGATTTTCCGTTGGAACCTCATTCCCTTTGGCATAAGGTTATTAGGAGCAAGTTCAGCATGCATTTGAATGGGTGGGATGCTAGGCTTGGGATTTATGTTACTCATGCAAGTCCTTGAAAATTCATCTTGGGATATACTTCATTCAACATTTGAGATATAGAGTTGGGGATGGCCATCGAATTCAATTCTGGAAGGATTATTACTTACAAGATAACCATTTTTCTCTTGTTTTTAATCGTCTGTATCGTATTTCTTCACTTCATGATGCTTCCATTTCTAACTTCATAAAGCGTGATGAGAACTCATTTTTTTGGGATTTTCATTTCTTCAGGAATCTCACGGATTTGGAGTCTAATGAGATGGAGTCTTTGCTAACATTGCTTGATTCGGTTCATCTATATACCTCTTCTGATAAAAGTATTTGGATTTTAGATTCAACTAGTTTCTTTTCTTGAAAGAGGTACTCCTCTTTTTTTGACTCAATCTATTGTTCCTTATCCATTTCCATTGGTTTCGTACATTTGGAAAGTCAAGGTCCCTTTCAAAGTCAAGGCTTTTGTGTGATCTCTAATTTTACAAAAATTAAATACTAATGATCTTTATCTCTTGACATTTGTTTTATGTGCAGGCAGAGTAATGAGACACAAGCTCATTTATTTCTGCATTGTCCTGTTGCTTGGGGATTGTGGAGCTCTCTCTTTGGAGTGCTAGGAGAGAAGTGGGTGTGTCCTACTACGGTGGAAGATATGCTACTAATTCATTTTTGAGGATTTGGAAGGAAGAGGGATGCCAAAATTTTATGGAAGTGTGCCTTCTTTTTTATCTTAT
This sequence comes from Aralia elata, assembly GCA_034770075.1. Lineage (NCBI taxonomy): Eukaryota > Viridiplantae > Streptophyta > Magnoliopsida > Apiales > Araliaceae > Aralia > Aralia elata. Next base: position 45,265,570 of record CM068381.1, on the reverse strand, counting down.
GGGGAATTTAGAATTAGCGTAATGCTAGCTTGTTTAGAGAAAGTTACTTGTCCTTAAAGCTATTAAATGATAGGGTTAATTTTCTTGCGTCTCTTTAGGCTTCTGCTATGGAGGTTTTTAGAGGTATCTCTATTACTGATTTATGTAGAGATTGGAAGGCTGCACTTTTTAAATTGTTTTTCCGTTTTTGATTTTTTAGTCTACTGAGGATGGACTTCTTGTCCCCCATTTATTATATCCTTTATTTTCTATTAATAAAATTTCTTGTTCTATCAAAAAAATAGGATTTACTTCCACCAATATTTTGCTTTTAGTTACTTATGTTTTCAGCTATATGTATTTTGTTATTAACAACAAAATAAATAAACCCTACTGTGCATATAGAATACTTAAGTAAACTTCACTTGATAAAAAAGGCATCAAGAACTAGAATTTCCTCTTCAATGTCAAGTTCAAAATAACCAGACAATGTACTCTATTTAACCTCGGTGATTAAGAAAAATGTATGAAAAAACAGTAAGAGATGAGTCTACAAATCACATTGAAAATTCATCTTTCCTCTATTCACATGTTTTTAGGTAAGGGCAAGTGTAACACCCCAATCCCACATCCTTCACTCATGACCTTTTACATGAGCCTGTAATGAGCTAAAATGATCCAAGAAGATACTATTGAGAAAGCGCATTGGCTATGCTATGATTTGATTTGGACTTGGAATTTGACACAGCAGGCTCACTCCTAAAACTCCATTAATTCAAATTTCAAATATATAAGCTGAAGAAAATGCATGGATCACCACTAAATAAATCTATTGGAATAACCACATAATGTAGAATTCATTTCATACTGCACTATATCGTGCATTCTACACTCCCAAAGTAATAACTAATATGTGAATCCTCACCAAAGACTTAATAATGATAACTTTGTATTCAAGTGGACATAAAGAGAAGCAGCGATAATCTCCATAGCAGCTTTAAAAATGTGGATGGAATATTATGATCAAAAGGAAGCTGCCTTATCTATTTTACTGAATGTTTAGGAGTGCAAAATCAGCAATTGAGTGAACTTATAATTTTAGGTATTCTTGCAAAGAAAGAACGCTATACTTTTATGTTTGTGTTTTCCACAGAGGATTTGTGTATAGGTAGGTAAAAACAGTGAATCTGATGACGATTTGTTAGAGAATTAAAATTGTTAGGGAAGAAATTGGGAAGTAGTAATCTGATGAAAGCTCAATCAACTTACTAGTCTTACTCTTTCAGATATAGTGACATACTGACATACTGACATACTGACATACTGACATACTGACATACTGACATAGTGACATGTCAACACTCAGTATCAAATAGTAGCACTAAGCGAATGTCATATCTATTACATGGATGAGACATATCCAGGTGCATCCTAACTTAAGGTGCGTGACAATTACAGGACTAGAAAACTCTCCAATCTGAAATATCACCCAGCAGAAGATCCTTCAATCAGTAATATGACAATCTAAGAATGCCTATCAATACTTAGTATCAAACCATGACTTGGGTCCTCGGGATATATATTGGAAGTTGGAACCATGTGGAGCACATGTATATCACTTGCCATCTTGACAAGACAAATTAAAATTTGAGTCATCTTCATCTTAAATTGGTTATATTTGTTAATTGCTTACAGTACTATCACAGCAGACTGACTCCAAAGCAATAGAATCAAGATATAAGAAAACAACACATTTAAGAGAGTATCTTCAATATCAAATTCTTTGAAGCAAAATCATTCTTTTATGGAGAAACCCTCCAAAAATTGAACTTAGTTGATACTTATCTCCATAAATAAGTAACGCAATAGAAGAATTCAGCTATGAAACACATCCATGAAGTCATACTCATTATCTCTTCTATCCTACAATGGCAATCCAGTTTTTCACTAAGTGGCTCGAGTAACACATTCATTATGTGCACATTAGGCTGAATGAGAAATAATTAAAATTTTTGAATTCATAAAATTACTACTCAACTAAAAACTAAATAACTATCTACAACTATAAACTTATCCTATACATTACAAGCCACCAGAATGCAACCGATTTCAATTATAGTCTTTGTAGTATAAATACATTGATGTAGCTTTATCTACCAATCTCCCCTAAAACAACATAAAGATCACAGCTTCCCCACTTCAACATATCCAGGTTAGATAAAATAAGTGTAATTGACTGCAGACAAAGCATTTATGTCTTTTGACATTCCCTCTTTCCCTCACTCTTTCCAAGTTCCAAACAAAGACATCAAAGTAGAAAAACATTACTTAAACCAATCCATACCCAAAATAACACTAATTACACTAAATTCAGCTATTAATTTTCCTTAAACAACATAACAAAGCAAACACCTTCACCATTTCAACAATTACCAAACAGGAAAGAACTAAACTTCACTACAAAAACAACACAGATCGTTCCTAATTTCCCCTTCTACACAGAAAGAGTGATAAAAAATAATACTTACAGGAGTCTTAACAACTATAGCCTCGGGCTCCTGAGTACGATGACCACTGGAAGAAAACCGGTGGTAATCTCCGAACGGCGGCTTCATCGAAATCTGCTCCGCCGGCTGATTCGGAGCTCGTGAAGTCGACATACTGAATTTGCAATTGTACTGATTTTGGTGAGGGATCGAGCCCTTGAGGTTTGGGATTTGGGAATTTGGGGAGAGGAAAGGAAAGGAAAATTGGCGAATCGGAGGAATTGTTGAGGGAAATGGAATTTGGGAAGGGGGAAATTGAGGTGTGAGATCTGATTTGGAGGAGGGGAGGAAGAAGGGAGGGATTGGAAAAAAGCGGGAAGAGAGAGAAAGTGAGGGGTAAAGAGCAGAAAACGAGGGAGGGGGGAAGAAAGGAGGGAATTTGGTTCGGATATAGATGTGGAGGGAAGCAATTTATATATTAATAACAATATTTCTTTATTTATTTCTAATTTACTTGTTTGGTTTATATAATGGTGACAATTTTGGGCTTATTAATTTTAGTCTCAATTAATAATTTCTTAAAATTTTGAACATAAATTACTACATGACTTTTTATAAACATATCTATTTATATGGAAGATATTTGTGTTAATATATAAATAAAATATTAGTATATATATTTAGCAAATGCAATATTTTAAATGGATAAGTTTACGTACATTACTCTAAATCATTAAAAAGTGGGATCTGACGTGGATTTCCGTGTCAGGTCTCACTTTTTAATGGTTGAATGTGTAATGTAGTGTTTGAAATAGTGTACATAAACTTATCCATTTTAAATATTGTAATTAACAATATTAAGAAAATATGTGAATGCATAAAATATATAAGAAAAGCAAGAAAATATTTAAAGGTTATATTCATGAAAGGCTTATAAAATTATAAATTTTAAAGAGTTTTAATGATAAAAAAAGACAATAAATACTTAAGGATTGTAAGAACATGTAAAATATATATTGAATCTAAAAATATCATGTAATAACAAAGACGTATAGCATATTAACAACGCGAGAAGCTATCCACTAGTCTCAAAGACAACGAAGACAAATGGACGTGACGTCATTCAAAGAGAGAGCAGTCTTAGAATTTTTGAAGAAAGGTGATAGCTATAATTAATGGCGGTAAAGAACACTTTTTACCGTACACCACATATTTGAGACTATTCAGACCGCATAATAATGAAAATATGATAAAATAAAATAAAAAATTATTTTTAGTTATTTCATTGAAATAGAATTAACTATTTTTATTCTTGTTAAATTTATAAAATTTATTTATTAATGAAGAGTATAAAATGACTCATTCCAGTCAGTAATTGAATGAATTATTCTATTATCCATTCAATTCTCTTTTTTATTCAATTCATTTATTAATTTTATTTTTTCAATCTAAACGTAGTATAAGTTCGCTTATGCTTCTTTTAGGTTAGCTATAATTCTCTCGTGTTGCTTCCTCAAGTTCTCTTTAAACCCCTATTATAGTAAAAATAATTTATTCTTTTTAAAAAAAAATCCCTTCTAGTCCTCCTATAAGTCCCATTGAGTTGAAATAAATGTAACTATATAGGTTTGTTAAAAAAATAATGAATAAATAAATAAGATTTTCAAAAAGGATGTATTGTTATTCTATATTAATTGATTGTATGTCAATTATTTTAGCTTGATGGTTAAAATTGACATCTTCTAACCTTAGCTCTCACATTTGATTATCATTTTTCTATTAGTTTATTAAGATATAGACTTAATGACAATAAATTATTGAACTCTTATATCAAAAATTATACAAATTATTTTGATTTAATAATTAAAAAAATTCATTGAACTCTTGTCAAGCTATAAAAAAAAACATAACGATGATGTACTTGATTATGAACTCTTGTCAAGTTATCATTGATCTTTAAGTTTCAGGTTCGATTCTCATTTCGGATGAGTTTATTTATTCTTTTATGTGAATGTTGTTTACTCTTTATGTGAAGTTTATTGATACTTTAATGAGATTTGATTGATTTTTAAAATTGTCTTTTTATTTGTGAGAGGTAATTTATATCGATGGATATAATCTGTTTTGAACTTAAAATTTTATATCCAATTTTATTTTTGAATAAAGTAAGTGCTCTCTTACCTCTATTGTATATATAGTTTGAGTTTTTCATAAAATAAATTCTCCCGTATTTTCATGGGGCTCGTAAAAAAAAAGTGATTTTTTTTTTTGTAAGATAAGAGCACGAAACTCAAATTTTTTGGACAATTTTTTATATTATCTTGATTTTATCCTCAAAATATGTAAAATTTGGCGCGCTTTTGTCAACATGGCGATAATTTGGCGCGTAGTGCTTTACTACTATCTCAAGGACCTCAACAAACCGCATTAAGTCAATAATGCTGTGTCAGTTGTCACCACCACTTCCAGTAGAGCCACACCTAAAGCTACAGAGGATGTTAGTGGAGGGCCGGCAGCCTATTCCTTGGGCTGGACTTCTCCAATTTAATTAATCTTAGGTTTTGATATGTCCCGGTACAAGTTACCCAAAACAAGTTGCAGCCCAATGTTTTGTCTACAAATTAATTTGACTCTTGGACAATTGACATTTCTTCCGCGTAATATAAACAAGAAATTGATATTTCCACGTCAGAAATTGATATTGTGTCGTTGTACATATATAGCGACGGTAAAAACCGTCACTATAGGATCTATAGCGACACTTTGTATGTGAAAATATCAATTTCTTATGTGCATTTATCAGTTTCCCATAAATAAATCTATCTATATATACCAATACCAATATATAATAAGCCAAATAGGCAAATATTAAGTTATTTTAGTTGATTTTGAATCAACTCAATAATTCAAATTTAATGACTCAGTACCTCAAAAGTTTTTTTCTTCTACTTGATTTTCATGTCTTTTAGGGCATAAATTTTAGTAATCCTAAAAGTTAATTCAACAGCTCAAAAGTTAAGTTTTTCAAAAAAATTTAGTATACATTTATTATTAAAGATAAAATGTATCTTTTGTCACTAAAAATTGAGTAAAATTTAAAAATAAATAAATAAAGAAAAAAAAATTAGGCTATCAAGTTACCAAATTTGGACTAATGAGTTGACTCGAGACCAATTAAAATGTTGCTCAAAAATATCATATATGAAATTTACGTGATAAGTTGTTTTAAGTTTTTCCGTGCTCTGTACAAATTATTAAGCTTGTACAAACAATGTTGTGAGTCTTCCAATAAAATTTTCAAATAAAGTGATATTTTTAAATTAGTTGAATACATCTAATACAATTGTTATTAATTATGTTATAAAATATTATTTTCTCTGTTCAAAAATTAGATATACATCTTAAAGATGACGATTTGTATAAACAAGTTTTCACTTTCAACGTTACTCTTAAGAAAATATTCATATTAAGAAAATATTCATATTACGCAATCGTACTGCAAGTTTTGGAATACTAACTTGGGAATAAGAGCATCGGAACAACGGAAATAGTGCCTTACTGGTCGAACATGCGATATTCCGATACTTTCTCAGGTCAAATGATATACTGCCAAACAAACTCTAATACGACCTAATTGTCCACACATGTATGCTACCTACCCTTTTCGTCTATAGCAATTTCTAGTATTTATTTAGTATATTTGATAACATATTGCAATTTAATTCTTTTATTTCAGTGTCTTAGCCTCTCAATGATCGGTCATTAAGCAGTCTAAAAGCAATTCTGAGAATTTCTATTTTATATTTCTGTTCCTTTAATAAGCAAAATCTTTGCATTTTTGTTTTTAATTTTACTGAAATCATAATTCACACTTAAAATAATTAGTTTCCTCGCATAGATTTAGGTGTTTCTTGCTTAAATTCGTAGAGTCTGGTTCATTTGTTTTGTTACATTGTATGCATAGGACAAATTGGATATATTATAATATTTTTTATCTCAAAATAAAAATGTATATCTAATTTTCGAACAAACAAAAAAAGAAAATATATCATTAATTTTGGAACATAAGGAATATTTGTTTTATTCAATAACACATATATGTGACAAAAAATTTAAAACCATTAATACTATTGAGTAAATTTACTTATATTTTTTACTTTTTTATTATAGGAAAAAGCCAATTTTTTTTTATTTTTTTTTGATAATTAAGAGCCAAAGTTTAGTAGTCTCAAAAGTCTAATTCCCCTCCCTAAAAAAAATATATAATTCTATATACATTATGCAAACAATGCAACATGTAAAGGAAGATTGGTGATCGATCTGAATTCTCATTTTGATTTTTTAAAATTAATTTTTTAAAATATTATAATTAAATTAATATAAATAATTTAATTTCATTTACATATTATTATTATTATATATTACTTAACTAAATACTAATTATAAATTTGATGGCTCTAAAGTGCGTAGAGAAAACCTGTTGAAAGAACCAAAAAAAATTAGTGAAAGCATATAAAAAATAAATCTTACCACTAAATTATTATTTTTAGTCTTTAACTAAATTAAATCTAAAAAGTCAAAGTAGAGTATTAGATTTTAATGCAAACAATGCTAAAGATTTAAAATTTTTGATTTTAAAAAGTATTTCAAATAATTACTCTTCACATGTAGAAAATCTCAACGTCTCATCTCAAATAATTACTCTTCGCATATAGAAAATCTCAACATAGAGACGGAGAGAAAAAAAAAAAGTTTCAGTAAAAGAAAAAAGAAAAACACGTAAGCATTTAGAGTCCGACTAGTTATCGGGTCAGAAGCGGGTCTATAATATTTATGTGTTCTATGCTTCTGCCCAATTTTGGAGTTCGAAGAGAAAAATTGAAATGAGCAAATTCGGATTACAAATTAGGGTTAAGCCTTCGGAGCAAAAGAAGCAACCGACGAGACCACCTCTCCGGCCACCGGCTAGTTTTTTGGACGACGACGAAAACGATATCGAAAGAGAAATATCTCGGCAAGCCTCCAAGAACAAGGCTCTCAAGGATGTAAGAAATCAAACCACCATTTTACGCCGAGTCGTTTATTTATACGCGCTAATTATATCGTACTATTTACCATTGTATTTTGTTTCACCTTTGTGCAGATTGAGGAGCAGCATAAGAAAGCATTGGAAGAGGATCCCTCCGTGTTCGATTACGATGGAGTATACGACGATATGAAGCAGAAAGCTGTTCGGCCTCTGGCCAAAGATCGGGAGGAGAGGAAGGTAACTGTAAAATACTGGAAATCTGAATTTTGTTGATTAATGACGGATTAAGACACAAAAGTCACGATTTTGAGTTCAGAGGATTAGGGTATATAAACCCTTTATTTATCTATTTATTTATTTTTCAGTTTTAAAATGCAATAATAGATATTAATCTTTTAAGAAAGAATCAGCATGTTTTGAGGTATCTATCTATTCAAACTGCTGTATACTATTTTATTGAATTTCTCAAAATATTAATGGACTGAAATATCATGAAACTCTATGATTTATCCTTACTTGTAGAATTTAGTGTGGTTATAATTGATAGGCTTTGTTGCAAGCTCAATTCATTTCTTAGATTTCTTTTCTTAAAAGTTTTAAACTTTAGTGGCTGGAAAGGATGATTCTTTATACAGGAACATAGTTTCTCTCTTCGGTCATTTTAGGTGGATTCTCAATCATAGTTTTGGGTTAGTTGTGTTTTGGATATTGAGTTAATATACGTATGTGTGTGTATATATATATATTTGTTTTATCTCTCTGTCCACCATCTATATGTTTGTGTGTGTGTGATACACACACAAAGACAAAGATATTCACATGATTATATCTTCTTGATTAAGGAAACAGCATATATACGCAAGTTTTGTTTATGCTCATTGTTGACCACCTTTTGTTCTACTGTCGCAGCCAAAATATATTCAAGCCATAATGAATAGTACAAAAGTACGTGCACGTGAAAGTGAAATAGCGTATGAAAGAAAACTTGCTAAAGAGAGAAGCAAAGAAGATCATCTATATGAAGGCAAGGACAAGTTTGTCACTAGTGCCTACAAAAAGAAACTTGCGGAGCAGGCAAAATGGTTGGAGGAAGAACGTCTGCGTCAACTCCGAGAGGAGAAAGATGATGTAAGTTTTATTTTTCTTTGGTTTTCATGTGATCTAACTGTGAATAACAACTTAATTTAAACTTTAGAGAACAAGATCTTTTGCATGCTTTCGTTAATCTTTTTGATTCTGTCACTTTAATGGAGTGCGCGCGCGCACACACACACAACATGAATTTAGCCTATTTCCTCAGATGCACACATATCTTTCTAGCAAATAAAATGTGGAGCTTCAAAATGCGCACATGTATTTATTCTGTATGTGATTTGCGATTCACATACTGTATGGTTAACATGTTTGCTGCTGGAATCTCTAATAATGAAATATTACACTCCTAAAAAGCTGATAACACCTTGTGATTGGCATAGATTTAGTTTTGGCATCTGACCTTGTGGAAAAAGTGTCAACGTATATAGACATGGCCATAGTATCAGAATCGTACGATACGCGATACGTAATATACGATACGATGCGATACAGAGACAATTCGATACGTATCGCAAGGTGAATAAAAAATGACACCCTATTATACGATTCAGTTACGATACACGATACTTTTTAAAGCTAGCAACCGACTTGAAAATTTTTTTATGTAGATCTAAATGAGTAAAATCAAAACTTTTGAGCCTTCTATTTCAAATGAAGAGGGTGTTTTAGCGTTAACATGTTCTATATCACTTGATGATTTTTTAATCGCTTTTTAAAGTTTCATATCTTCTTCTACAAAATGTTAATTTATTTTTCTCACGTCATGTTCCACAAGTAGAAACATAAATCTCCACTTGTTAATTTGAATTATTCTCTTTGCTTTATAGTTGAAAGGTGAATATATATTTTTTGTTTTCTCTTGTTACTCTATAAATATTACTAAATAATATCTAATAAATCAATTTAAAGTATTTTGGCTACTATTTAATTATAAAATTAGTTTTAGTCTATAATAATATTTACTTGACTACTTTAATACATAGTTAAGCTAATAAACTTGATTGTCCAATAAAATGTGTGTTTTATATGTTAAATATATATTAATCACATTTAATATACTTGATTGTCCAATAAATTGTGTGTTTTATATGTTTAAATATATATTTATCACATTTTCCTTTTGTTTCTGTATCGTACGATACAATTTACGATACGATACATGAAACATGATATTGGGGTTTTCGATACACGATACGATTCACGATTTGACAACTATGAACATGACACTTCAACAAAGTTATTTGGTTGATTCTTTTTGACCAAATCTTCTCCTATTCCTAGAGATAGAAAGTCATTTAATAAAGTGTTTTTGTTAAATGTTAGTCTTGATTTTATCTCTGATGCCTTGTGAAATAGAACAATTGTTTTATTGTAGAACTTATTTAGTCATGTACATGGCCGATGCATGCATGCAGTGAATGCAAGTTACTTAGTTGAGACTTGAGAGCAATCAATTGTACCTTTAGTTTAGCTATCTTAGCTTAGAACTAGAGTCAATGGAGTGTTTTAATTTAATTTGTTATATGTATTAAGTAGGTTAATTTCAAGGACACCATAGTTGTCAAGTCGTAAAGTCGAGTCGAGTTATTGGTCGGGCGCTTAATCGACTAGTCGACTAGGCGCCCGACTAGTCGTCCATCAGTCGACAAGTCATTTCCTATGTACAATTTATATGTGTAAATTTATATGTATATGTACATTTGGCATTATTATTTCACAATATTCAATACTATCAAATACTATTTGAAACACATACATTAATATTGCCACAACCAAAGTCATATATTAAAAAAAAAAAAAACTATTAAAGCAAGGTATTGTTCATTACAATTCAAATAAGTAGCAAATAACATTAAACAAAAATAAACTAATGAAGTTTTCACATAACAAAAGATGAAGTTTAGAACTTAAAGCTAAAGAGTTCTCCAAGTGAAAAGGAAAAGTCTCTAGTCTCTAATATCTAGTAAGTAGTAAGTACTCATCAATTAAGCAATTCATCAAGGATCAAATTATCTCCATCTCTATTGCTATTAGTACTCTCACGCAAAGGAGTAGGTGCTCTTCGACCATAATCATCCTCCACATCTACATCATCATTAGGAAAACTCTCTTCTTCCATAATCTCTTCAACATCCGAATTGGAGTCATCAACACCCATCACTCTTGAACTCGAAGGACCACGTTGAGAGTAAGTCGAACTAGGAGTGGAGCAACTTGCTTCATGAACCCTCCTAGGAACATTACGACCTGCGACAGCTGTGGATGCACCAACTGCTATATCTACATCTCTCCATGTACGATCATCCCCAGGATGAACTAAATCTTCATCGAAATTATCCACTATCCACTCATTGCCCCAATCAAAATTAGAGCCAATGGATCAAAAAAATTTCTTCCTACTTCACGCCTCTTTTGGAATCTTGAAATAATTCGGCGATTGTATTGAACATACACGAAATCATTCAATCGTTATGCTCCAATCTATTTCTCTTCTTGGTATGAATCTAAAATGTTCAAGTGTAAAAAAAATTGTCAATAACAACTAAATATACAAAACTTTATAATTATTTATTTGAGATGTGATAATTAATACTTACAAACTAAAAGTGCTCCAATTGCGTTCACAACCAGAAGATGAACAACAAGGGCCAAGGATACGCTTAGAAATTTTTGTTAGCTCAATAGCACACCCACCAAAAGTGTTCCACCAATCAACTAGTAAACATAAAATAAAAAGAATTAAATAAGATAACAATTAACTATACTTTATATATATATATATATATAATATAACTTATAAACAACTTGTTTATAAGTTATATTATAATACGATATATAAAATACTTACTAGGATTCTTTGATTTTCGTTGTCTAATAACCATGTCTTTTGCAAAATTATCACGAACAAAATCATAGACATCGACTAGATTACTAATCTTATCTAGCAAAGCGGCGTCGGGTACCATTTTGGTGAGAACATCATTGAAGGTATCACGTAGCTTATAAGATGAATTGGGATCCTCTTTCTTGATATCAAAATATCGACCTGGATTAAGAAGTAGTGTTGCCCCATATAGCTTTTGCTCTATTTGGCACTCCCAACGCCGCTTAATAATGTCGATCATCTTCTTGTATTGTCTTGGCCTATTGTTAAAATTGTCCTCGACTTTTTTCTTTGCCAATTTCATAGCCGCATAAACTTCAGGCATGGCAGGCACCTCATCAGAATCTACAATCTTTAAGACAATAATAAGTGGTTGTGATGCTCGAATGCAGTCTTCCACAACATGCCAAAAACTTTTTGAAATTCCTGTATCACATATTTTTTTCCCTGCCTCGGTAGTCGACAATTTAGATTTTGTTCAATCATCACTTGTGAACAAATGTCCCAATGCATCCTTATGCTTGTACAAGCTTTGGAGTTTAAGGAAAGCTGTGGCAAATCTAGTGACTCTGGCTCTCACAAGGTCCTTGCCATTTGTTTTGCTCCTCATTGTATCAAGAAGGCGGCCATGCCTATAAATGAAGGTAGTTATTCTTCGTGCCTTCCCAATAGTAGGCTTGAATTGCTTCAAGTTTCCTATGTCCTCTAACATAAGATTTAGACAATGGGCTGCACAAGGAGTCCAAAACAAAGTAGGCCTCTGCACCATCAACATGTTACCGGCTGCTTTGTAGTTGGAAGCATTGTCTATGACTACTTGAACAACATGTTCCGGTCCAATTTCTTCAATCTTACTATCAAGTAGTTTTGCCAACATCTTTGCATCATGATCTTGGCTAGAGGCATCAACAGACCCCATAAAGTAAGTCCCCTCAGGACTATTAACAATAAAATTGATCAAATGCCTTCCTCTCCTGTCTGTCCATCCATTAGACATTAGTGTGCAACCATATTGCTTTCAAGACACTTTGTGCTTCTCCTTCACCTCATTTGTTTTTTTCTTTGCATTCTCTAATAAAGGGACCCTCAACTCACGATAAGAAGGGGACTTCAGACCCAACCCATACTGTCCAATGGCTTCAATCATCACCTCAAAGCTCCTAGCATTTGCAACATTAAAAGGTATACCACACTTTTAGAACCAATTAGCTATGTGCATGTGGATTCTTTCGTTCTCTTCCGGTGTCCTCAAACGGTTCTCCAATGTTGTTCGGCTAGGACCTCTGCGGTGTCTCTCATCTACAATTTCTTCACGTGTCTTTCTAATATGAGCTTCAATTGTCTTAGATTGTGGTGGTGGTGGTGCCTTAGTGAATTGGAAAGCACTCTATCTTTTTTGTAGCCGTCCCAGAACTTGGAATAGTAGCAGATGAAGCATCAGAAGGAGCATTAGAGTCCATTTGTTCTTCTTCATCCAAGTCTAACTCAACCCAACCAGCTTGCTCTTTTTGTTGGCCATTAGAGCTCGATTCCTGCAATTTCTGGTGTGGTTTTGGGACACTTTTGCACATCTCCATAACCGCCAATTAGATGTTGCTTTAATCTCTTAATTTCCCCCGATACATTTCTTCCACAAAGTTCGCAATGAACTATATTTTTCTCCGTCAAATCTGGCCAATAAGCATATTTCCACCCTGTGATCCTTTGATTAAGCCCTCCTTTTAGGATCTTTGCTTGGATCATAATCCGTTCCTGAATTTTCAGCCATGTATCAATCTAAACAACACCGTTAAAATAATAAATTTCAGAAATTATGACTTAATAAATATCAATTTATGAATTTTCCAACTATTAGCACAAGCAGCCAAGCACAACAGCAGCAAGCAGGCTTTTGCCTTTTAGGTAGAACACAATAGCACATTAACTAATAAGTAATAACTAATAAATATCAAGTATACCTTATTACACTATAATAGTAATTTATAGTTATACATTTATACTATTTTCATATATAATATGTAAATCATAAATAAATAAAAAATTAAAATGAGCAGCAGTCAGCACTTTGCTAAGCAATTGACCACTAAACATTTATACATTTTGCTGACTTTGCTATACAATTGACCACTAAACATTTATACATTTAGTTGCTTCTGCCTTCTATGATAAATTCTCACAAACAATAAACATACATCACGTGCAGAGCATTAAAAAAACAACTAAACATTATTAGAAAATAGCAATCGGTAGAGTTTTCCATAAAAACCATCACTTATGAATTCATCAATTATGTAGTTTTACTATATCCGTATAGACTATGCAATTGACCTTTCTAAATTGACCCAAAGAAGTAATCAAATGTGACTCCATTATAAATCATAAATGGATATTGACCTTTTCAGTTGGCCCTAAACATAACCAAATAGCACAAACCAAATACCAGTAGTAGCAACTAAATGTATAAATGTTTAGTGTAGCACAAAATTTTATGCAACCAAAACTTATCTACATATATATTATATCATAATAGCTAGAAAGTAGAAACCAAAAGAGGGGAAGAAAAAAAGAACCGCAGTAGTAGTAGCGAGAACTGAGAAGAGAATAGAAGAAAGAGAAGAAGAAAGAAGAGATTACCTGTAACGTCGCCGGTCGGAGTAGTGTCGCCGATCAAAACTTGGTACACTCTCTCTCACTCGCTCTCTCCCCTTCTGCTGCGAGTCGCGACTAGGGCTTTTCCTCCTTTGGCTGAAGTTGTTTTTTTTAACCCAATTGGCATTCGGGTCGATCCATATCCACTGTGGTTAAGTCGCTCGCTCAGCAAATCAGTCGCCTAAGTCGTCTACAAGTTGTCCAAGGCGATGACTTCTTTGCCTGGTTGCTTGACTTGCAGCACCTCCACCAAGTCGCCCAGATGACTTGGCCCCCTTGCAGCGACTGGACGCCTAAGTGTCGCCTAGGCGACGACTTAACAACCTTAGGACACATAACAATATAACATATACTTCAGGACTCACAAAATTACATTTTTCAATGATTTTTCTTCTTCCCATCGCTATGTAGATATGGCTGTTTCTTAAATATCTTTTAGGCATACAAGAAAAAGGGTAGTCTGGTTGTGTTGTGAAAATTGTGTTTATCTTGATAAAAGCTCTTGGTCAAGGCCCTTCCATGAAGTTGCTGTTTGCAATGGTGTATATGTGGGGAGTAAAACTAAATCTAGGTCCATCATAGCTTAAATGGTCGATTACTTCTAAGAGATCTATAAACGAGCCGATATTTTGGATTGCTAATACATTTCATTAGGATTCTTTTTCTCCGTTTAGCCTTTTCCTTTTACCAACACGTCCAAAGAATGTTTTAGTTCTTATCTTTCATTTCTCTGCTTAGTTTCCAGTGGGAACTATTTCTTAAATGTACAAGAAGGGCAATAGACTTCTAGAACTATATGAATTCAACAAGGAGAAAGTGAGAAAACAAAGAGACCACTCTTTGAAGGTAACAATTGCCTCTCTCTAGGTAAACCAACCACTGATGTAGGACAGGATTGGAAATGAACAATTGTTGAAAATAATTGATAAAACAACGGCAAACAACTCGGGTGAGGCTCCACACGTCACTACCCAATGATCTTTTACTTGGGTGATGCTCCGCACACCACTACCCCAAGGATTTTTCAACCACAGAATAGAGGAAAAAACTCTTAGCTTAATATCAATAATCAATAATATATTTTGTACTGTTAATCCACTTATGGGGATTACATGACTATTTAAAGAGACTCAAAACCCTAATATTTTGGGAAACAATAAAATAACTAAACGACTAATATATCCTTACATTAAAATCCTAATCACTATTAAAAGTTTTAAATCCCCACTAATAAATAAATTATATCAATTACTCTTACATTAAGCAAATAAAAAATAAAAAATGCTCTTGACTTGTCGTCCCCATCAACCAGCCTATCAGTTACCCAATCTATATGAATATAGAGAGTTTTTTTAAGAGGAAACAATCTCGTAAATTGAGCCATGATTGGATTATCTCCATGAACTGTTCTTGTTGGGGCGTATCTGTTAAATAGCATATTGCCATATCAACAAGCCTAGGATTCTTTGGGTGCTTAAATCATGCTAGGGTCTACATTTTAGCATTACTATGCGCTATAGGCTTAGGAAAGACAAGATTGTGATGTTCACCTACAATTTCTTAGCTGACCAAGGGATTGACCATCAAATTCAGTTATGTACCTTACTTATCGAACTGGTGCAGGGTTGAAGTTAATTCTTGGGCTGCATCACAAATAAGAAATGAAAAAAGAAATAGCTTTTTTGAGGGGGTTCCTCATTAGATCTTGTATTTATTGGGTACAGAAGACATTACTATTACCTTAGATCTTGTATCTTTGGATTTCCTGCAGTGAGCTGTGCTGTCTGACTTATTGTTCTAGCTAAGGCTTACTATTTGATACAATGATATGTTTAGTTAATCATGGTGTGAATTTGTAATTCTTGCCTTGGGCTGCATCACAGATGAGGAAAAAAAAAAGAAATCACTTTTTTAAGGTTCAGAGAAAAATCAAGAGATTTACAGTTGCACAAACAGCTTTGGTTTTTGGGTTTCTTGTCACTATAGTTCCAAATGATCAATAGCTAGAAAACTTTGATCGATCCGGGATTTGGGCGTTGAAGTAATTTGAGTGATTAAAGTTTTCTTGTATTTTCTCAATTTTTGGCGATACTTCTAGTTTTAGAGATCAAAAATTTGAACGACAAATGTACTCACAGTTGACTATTGAGGATTCATTTGGAGATCGACCAAGTGATTTTTATCTCTTGATTTGAGATGTTTGTCCTTGTAAATTTGATGTTCGTGTGTTTGCTTTATTTTTCCGCATACTTGCATATCATTATTTCTGTTTTTGATATTTATCCAGTGGGGCTATCAGAGATACGGAAAATTGATCTTAAACCGGTGAGCCTCTTCTATAGACACATCAAGTGATGATGAAATGACTCTTGATGGGAAAAGACTAGAGTGCTTACCCGATAATTTTTACATGTTGATTAAAGAGAATTGTTCAAGTGAAAGGGAGCTCTTGATGTGATAAATTCACTTCTGAGGTGGAGATTGTTAGGAATACACGAGTCCAATGTAGTACTGAGAAAATTAGAGGTGATGATGAAAGGAACAATACTTTCAAGTTATTTGATTATGGGAAAACAAGTCTGCCATGGTATTTAATTAAATAGTCAATACTGTGAATCAGATCATATCATTCAACTATTGAACTTGCTGTTTCCAAGTTTTTCAAGACTCTAATGCTGCGGTGTTATTAAAATATAAACTCTCTCTGAACAATGTTTACTTGATGTATTTCTTATTAACAACTGCATTTGACTTTTGTCTTTTTTCCTTTTTTTTGTAATTTATTTATTTTCCTTTTTGCTGAAGATTACCAAGAAGGGTGATATGAGTGACTTCTACTTCAATTTATCGAAGAATGTTGCTTTTGGGGCTGGAGAGGCCGAGTCGAGGAAGAAGCATGAGAAGCGGCAAGAGGAAGAGAGAATTCCGACGTCAGAAAGAAGTCCTCCGTCAACCGGCATGCATTTGGACTCGTCTAGTAGGCAACAGGGGCATCAAAGTGAGATGTCTGCGCCGCCTAAGGAAAGATCTGAATCTGTAGAAGCAATACCAGTTTCTGAATCTTCCACACAAGAAAAAGTTGCAACTGAACCAGTAACTGAGCAACCGAGAGGTGATCATCATAAGAGAAATGTAGATGCAGTTGCTGCTGCTAAAGAGCGTTATTTGGCACGAAAGAGAACTAAGGAACAGTAGGTAAACTTTCAGCCTGTGGCCTGTACAAGCTGCCATTTGTATCCATCATGTAATATTTTGCCTGTATGCCTATTTACTTTCCTCATCTCTGTGGCTTAGTTTGACGTCTGAAAGAACTTGGATGTGAAAATATTATCTTTGTTAAAAAGCTGTATCCTAGAAACAAAGACCAGGCAAGCAGGGCTGACGAGTTGTGAGCAGACCCTTTGGAAGAATGATTGTTTCTTGTATCAGGGGAAAAAATAAATAAAAGAAAAAGAGTAACATTGGGTTGAATGGAAATTCTTAATCTGGATGATATAATTCATTAGAATCTTATATTCAATTTTCTTTAAAAAATATTCTTTCTAAGGTAGCAAAGGATGAGCATTGGATTTTATAATATTGAAAGTATTTGAGGTTTTGGTGCCCAAAATATGGAATTAGACTTTTGTATGATAACCGCACAGATTGCCATTCTCACATCAGTGGAAATGGAAAAGGATTCTGGGCTTGAAAAAACTATTGTATCGAAGTCATAATTTTGTTTGGTTGGTGCAAGCTGTGGATAAGGAGTCTAATGCTGCGTTTGGATCAAAGGAATAGAATGGAGAGTAGAATGATTTATTTCATTTCAGTTGAAATGAGTCATTTTAAATTCATAAATTTAGAAGAAATAAGAATAGTTCATTCTATTCTAATTGAACAATCAAACACAATTTTTTTATTCCATTCCACTCTCATTTCTCTGTTCCAAACGCAACATAAGCGTATACTATAATAATCTATTTGGTTTCAACATTAGAATGAGAAGTAATACGATTTTGATTGATTGATGTTGTTCAAACACACCTAAATCACTTTTTTTTACAAAATTTTTTATACCAATAAATCATATAAATTATTTAGGAGTCAAAATCAAAAAAAAAAAAAAAAAATCGACCGATCGCTAAAGGGTCGCCCAAAAGGGTCGTAGGACTCTCATTTTAAGTAACCAAACGTTATGACAAAAGATAAAAGTAACATAAAAGTTAGTGCACACCAAAAGGAGCTGCATATTCAAAAGAAAAAAAAGGAGGAGCTGTTGAGTTTAAAGTAAAAAGTAAAAGTTAGAATACATAAATTGCTTTTTTAATTTTAAGGTTTATAATATTCAAATACATTTAAAAATCTTGTTCAATTAAATATAATTTATTTTAAATATGATTTTTTAACTCAAATATAATTTGTTTAACTTAAACGCAATTTTTTATTTTTTAGTTACAAACACATTAAAACAAACAAACTTAAAATCTTGCGTGTAACATCAGAATTATTGAGCGGTTAGTTTATTAGTGACAATATAATTATGAATTACAAGTATAGATTAAAGTATAGTGTATTATTTTATATTACCTTTAAATAAAATAAGACCGTTTCAAAAGAAAAAAATTGACAAATGAAACTTCTATTATAAAATGGGGAGAGTACTAATATTATTAGCTTGGTCCGCAACTAAGTTAATTTGAAATGTTTTAGGGAATATATGTGGGACTATTTTTATGCGCAGTACTGTGGAAAAAAAAAAGAGACGTGAGACTAACGTGAAATACTTCATGTGATAAGATAAAATAAATTAGAGTGAAATTATTTTTCATTCTTACTTATCTCATATATATAGTACATAGGTCGTTATTTATTATCGACATAAATTTGTCGTCATATATAATAATAATTTAATTTTATTTTTTATATGGTGTAACTGGTAATCGAATTGCATTTGAAAATTATATAACTACTAACTAGTAGCCCATTGGTGATTATGGGGTGATTAGGTATATGGTGTAACCGGTAATCGAATTGCATTTGAAAATTATGTAACTACTAACTAGTAGTTCATTGGTGATTATGGGGTGATTAGGTATATTTATCGTAAAAGAAAACCTTTACGTAAACAAATGGAATTACTTTAACTTTTGGTTGATTAAAGAGTTGAAAAAAGACAACAATAATTAGCATTAGCATATTAACTATTTAACACACTTTCCAAATTATTATGAAGTTGACAAAATGGATTCCCATCATATTTAATGAAAAATGATGATATTCCAGAAGAGCCTGTTCCAAAAGTGTAATAAGTAATAAGAACAAAGGGGGGTCACGATCATAACAGAAGAGAAATGAAGCTAACCATTTAAATTGGAAGTGGCTGCAGCTGAAAGTAACGACTCGTGTGAGATTTGATGGGCAAACGGCAAACCCCATGTGGTACGTGTCTCCAGCAAACAGTACATGCAATTCTATTTCTATTTCTATTTCTATTTCTATTCCTATTTATTATTAATAAATACAACACATATCACTTTCATTTTGGTTGGCCAGCTTGGGGTTGTTTGATTATTTAGACAAATAGAATTATAACGTGACACTTTAGAATGAATTATACATAAATCAATATTCAGACAAAATCACCGGAAAATCTTCGTCATACCTTTTTTTTCCCCTTCAAATTGTTATGTTTTAATTTGATAGGACAAAATTTTTATTTATAATTTTTTTTCTAATAACTAATTTTACTATTTGAGTTGAAGAAAACTGTTTTGGTTGCATTTTTCTTATTTGATTAACGCATTTGTATTAGCCTGATTAAATTGGATTTTGCAAAACCCTTGATTGTTTTAGTGCTTGTTCGTCTATCTGTATTTAGAACATTTAGAGGTTGAAATGTATCAAAGATAGTTGAGCATCTTATTCGTGTATAAGATTATTTCAAACGCAACTTATTTAACTCACACACATTTGAATTTAAGGTCCAAACGTAATGTTTCAAAAATAGTGTGATGTGTTTGGATCACGAAACGTTACTATTATAAACGCTTTAAACACGAGGAACCGAAGATATTAGAAAGGACAAATGAGTATTATTTGCATATTTTTTTTATCTATTTTACTTCTTTACCCCTGCTACGTAACATGACAAGCAAAATGCAACTAAAATGAACTTTTTTAACAGTTGTGTCATAATGCGCATTAGACTTTTTACATGTGAAGTCTTTTTTTTAAAAAGAAAATTTAAATTTACCTTATTAAAGTCGATTCACATTAATTTTGAATTTATTTTCAACAGTCACTGCATACCTTTTATATTTTAGAATAAAGGGAATTTTTTTTTAATTTAAAACTTTTAAATTTTTAAATGGATTTATTTGAGTTTACTAAATATAATCTGACTGTAGTTTTTAAAAAAAGTTTAAATGAAACTTACATTAATTTTAAAATTTGATTCTAACAATTAATTTTTTAAAATCAAAATAAGAAACTTTTAGTTCATGAAGAAAGTATTAAGTGACATATCAACAATTCTCTCACTATGATATAGTAGAGTAGAATCTTGTTAACATGAAATAAGATTAATTATTTTCAATAATATTATCCAAATAACAACTTTCATGTCTACAATCCAAATAACATAGATTTAGAAATTTCAATATTACATTTAATATTTTTTTATTTAATATTTTTATGTTTAATATTTCCACCGTTTCAGGATAAAAATTCTGGTTGACTTTTTGAGAATATTAAGAAAGATGATAAAATAATAAAATTGTTTATTTTTAAATTTTTATTTAATTACATAGTTTTGTGTACATGACTAGTGATACTACATAAATATGCATAGAGAATAGAAATATAACAATTAATACTAAGAATATTATAGATAAATAATTGTAAAAAAATAGATTATTCAAGGTCCTAGAACTACTTAAAATAATAAAAACTTATATTTTAAAACAGAGAAAATATTTTTTTTATTAATAATAGTTAATCATTCAATTATTTTATCAATTAAAACTACGTACATCATTTCTAGCTAGGTAGTGACAACCAACAACCGATTTTTCCATATTCAAAATCGGAAAGTGAAATAACATGTTTAAAAACGTTTTCCAATGGAAGGTGTTTTAGGTTTTACACACATTTTCCTCTTCATTACCGTTGATTGGCAACTTTTAACAACTCTATTATCATGCCGTTATATAACGTTAAAGAGTATTTTATTGTTAAAAAAACATTAAAAAAAACTACCGCTATCTACGCGACTGATTGGATTCTTTAGCAAATGAACTCTTCTCTATATTTCGTTTTCAAATCATCTAACAATTGAGAGTAATATTTTGGTTACAAAAAATTAATTATAAAAAGATAATAATACAAGCTACAAAGTAATGTATATGATAATGATTGAATATAATTATTAGATTCATCCGTACGTATATGATAAAAAATTAATTAATTATAATTCGACTAATATCTAACATGAAGAGTATGAATCTTGCATGAAGGCTATAGTGAATTCTGGATTCTTTGTTAGGTGGGATAATTTTTTGACCTTTTTTTTTTTGCTAAGTATTTTTTTAATGTTTTTTTCTTTGTAGTTGTAGTTGTGTGTGGATTTAGTTTTATTTTACAAGAATAAAATTGTTCATTTTGCCATTTTAAAAATAAAATAAAATTATAATCTGACACATTATTTTATATTTACTTTTTATAACTATTTTTTTTAATCACCGTTCTTTAGTATAGAACTATGAACTATTGATAAAAAGTAACTTGTATGACTCATTCCATGTTGATCAGAACGAGAGTCTTATTTTAACTATTAATGAGAATTTTAGACCTTTTAATTTACTTTTGTTAGAGATAATGTATACAATTTTTTTTTAAAATATATTTTTTATTTCCTTATTAGTTGACCAAAGACTAAAATTTATGATTAGATGACTTATTCAAAAAATGTACTTTAGTACATTGATGAAAAATTCTATTAGATCACGATACCTTATATTATACTTTTAACTCATTTTTATTTTATTTTATATATTTAGTGATATAAAGACTATTTCTAACAACGGTATCAACGACACAATCGTTCATAATAAATTTTATTATGTTATTAAATTTAATATTTATATCGTTAAATATGCATTAAAAAATAAAATTAAAAAAATATAATAAAAATAATCCTAATTCAAGTTTAATATTCATAGAGCGATGATTTTCCAAAAAGAGGAGCACATTGTAACAAGGTAATGATAAGGCACAATAATTCGAATAATGTCATGATGATGACGATGATGATGGTATTAATTATAAAGTTTGGAATAAAGTTTTTTTTGTTTGTTTCTTGGGAGTGGTTTTGGTATAAAGTTAAACCGAAAGTCACAGAACTACTGTTGGACATACCATATGGGATGGAATTAATTCTTGCCCAAGGTTTAGGACCACCTCTTGATTATCCATCTCCTACCTAGTGTTAAGAGGTATAGATGCCCTCCGGTGGAATTAACTATTTTTTTTTTTGGAATTTCTCAACATGTGTCTTTAGGTCACATGTTAAGCACATAGTTCAAGAGAATATTTTTTTAACTGTGTACAAATGCAGAAATCAAGAGAATATACACAGTTCAAAAAAATATTCTCTTGAATCGTGTACTTAGCATGTGCTCCTAGGACACATGTTAAAATGACCATTTTTTTTTGCAGACTAATTTTTCACTGATCCAGACGACCCCACACTTAATCCTTGCGAACAGGGAAGGAGCTAGCATTATTAACTTGATTAATTGTTGTAATCTTTTGAAGTAAAATTGATATATTTTTAAATTTAAAATTGATGTGAATGCATTTAGTTATGGATAATATAATTATAAAAAGAGTAAAATATAATGACATCTCTTATAAATAATCACAATAACATTATCACCTATCTAGTTTTTCAAGTAACAGTCAATAATTAGTATTCCCTATAGTCTACAATATTATCATTTCACTTAATTTGATCTAATTAATTAAATTATGAACTTATGCAATAAATAACATAAATGTTAAAAAAAAATAATTTTTCATTTTATCAAGAAAATAAAGTCGTACACTTTTTGCTAATTAAATTTCTCAAAGATTAAAATTTATGTAATATACATTCAAACACAATTTTTTGTAATTAAAAAGTAAAATTCTAATACCCATAAAAAGTGCAAATTAACACAAATTTCAAATATTAAAATTTATGTAAAACAAACTCACACAAAACTCATTATAGAACGAATCCTATCATTCATATAAAAAAGTATTAAAAATTATGTTAATTATTTTTCTCAAATATTAAACTAAACATAAGTCACACTTAGGCATAATTATTTACGGTAAAAATGACAAATATTGTTACTCAATATATATATATATATATATATATATATATAAAGAAAAATCTTATAAAATAGAGGTAGTAATAAATATTACTATATTTTATTTTTTTCAACATTGCCACAAAAACAATACAAACTATTAAAAAATTTAATCAAAATCATAAACATCCCAAATTTTGACATATACTCAAGAAAATTTAACATATGAAAAAAATATTTTTTGTTATTAAACACCAAAAATTAAACTATCAACATACTTAATTTACTCTAATTAGAACAATTCCATTAATAATTTAATTTAAAATTCTTAATATTTGTATCATTTATTAAAAAAAATATGTGTCTAAATTAACTTTTTTTTATAAGTTATCAACAATTTGAATGAGATGATCTAAATTACAAATAAAACTATAATTAAAATGTATTGTATTAAAATAGGATAATTTTTTCATTATATATATATATATATATATATATTATTCATGAATTAAAATTTGATAACATATAAGGGTAAATATGTAATTTTATCTATTTTGTCAACCCTAAAAACTTGTAAGGGTATTAACTGTTACTTAAAAAATTAAAAAGAAGGTGAGTGTTATTATGGTTGTCTAAAGAGCATGTCACTGTATTTTGTACTCTTATAAAAATTATAAATTATTTTGTTTAAAAATTAAATGATCATATTAATTTTGAATTTAAAAATATCTTATATTTAAATTTAAAAAGTCAAATTTAATCTTATATTTTAAAACGTAAAAAATATTAATCTATCGGTATATATCTTCACTACTTTAAGAAGGTGAATTCAAATGTATTATATTCGTGATGAGCAGTGTGTCTAAATTATTTTAAGAATTAACTAAAGGTAGTAAACTTTTATATAGGAGCTAGCCGTGGGGGTATGCGCTTGTTACTCAGTTTGTTTTTATTATATATATATATATACACACGGTTGGGATCTTAAGTTCACCCTTATCCGGCTCACCCTAAGCTCACCCTCTTTAGCGACGGATCCGACGACGGTTTGATCATACAACCGTCGTCTATACTTTTAGCGACGCTATATATAGTCGTCGCTAAAAGTATAGACGACGGTTGTATGATCAAATCGTCGCCGGATCCGTCGCTAAAGAGGGGTGAGCTTAGGGTGAGCCGGATAAGGGTGAGTTTAAGATCCGGACTATATATATATATATATATATATATATATATATATATATATATATATATATATATATATATATATATTGAGGAGCCATTGAGAAATTTTGAATAAAAATTTAAAGTTTTAGTTTCGAGTCTCATTATCTTGTAATTGCTGTAATTTATTTTCTTGTAAGTTTGAGATTAAGTTTTAAGACCCACACGTACACAATCCATTATAATGAGAATAAAAGTTGAACAAGCATAACACTCAGCCAATTGTCACTTTATTTGAACAAACATAATATAGATTGATAAGACAAGAAAAAGCAAAAGAAAGTGAAATTAATGTATTATTGCTGATGATAGGAATTAAAGCCAAAAAGAAAATTAATGGAGTACAAAAGCATTGTCAAAGTTACATTAACAAGAATAAAAGAGAACACTTTCTAAAAGGAAAACTAATAATATATTTGATTTTTAATTTTTAGAATTTATTAGTTTGTCTCATTTGTCTCATTTTTATGTGTGACACTTTTACGTATCGTTGTCATTTAATCTTTATCTATTTATTTATATTTATTTGATTACGTGCAGAATAACACACGAGATAAAATAGCAAATGAGACGACAACAACAATAATAATAATGTCTACTACTACTACTAGGGAGCAAATAGAGATAGGTGCAACGGAATATACAATTATATATTTCTTTCAATAATTAAAAAAGATATTAGAAGAAACAAGATTTGGAGTTTCGATTACTTGGACAACAAGTATATAAATTGATTATGGTTGTTTCATTCCGTTTGTATTATATGGTATTTAAGAGGAAAATAAAAAAGAGTAGGGAATATGAATATGAAAAAGAAATGCCAAAAAAAAAAAAAAACATGCTGTCATGAGTGGAGCTAGCAATAGCATGCATGGGACCAAATTAACTGCATCTACACTCTGTTTAATTTTTCTCACGGGAAGTGGACCATGTGACTGAGGTCCTTGTGCTTTAATTAGAGGTGCATTTTTATGGTTGATCACTAATATTTTCATTTATGTAGCCATGCTTAAACGTTGACATTTTTGTTTGGAAATTTAATGCCCAAGAAAGATAATTAACTTTCAGAAAGATGTTTTTGTTGTTTAATTTTCATAAAAATTAAGAGTTAAACCAAATATTTAAAATTAAAATAGTTAAAATTTAAGTATGACGATATCTATAATGAATTTGATCTTTTGACAAATCAAATTGGAGATAGATTCGATTATTAGTTATTTGAGGTATTTGAATTTACAAATACATCACTCTGTTCTTGATATTTTATGTTTGAGTCGCAAACATAGCATTTATAAATTAAATAAATAAATTTTTTAAATATATTTAAATTTTCAAATATTATAAATTAAACCGTGTGACTAAAAACATATACTTAATTGCACCTCTGCACCAAGCAATAATAAAATATAAACTAAAAGAAAAAACTTGTCCTATAATTGTAACATGCGACTTAGGTGTAAAAGTGCAATTTTAATCCTAAAACAAATGAAGGCTCTATTTTGAAATCTAATGTAACATACAACTTTCTATGTCCCCACCAAGTCACCAACAGCTAAGATTTATAACAGCTATTTCTTGTCAGCATGCATGGATTTCTCTACAAAGCTTTCATCACCATTTTCGTCCAATTGTTCGGTGACCTTGACCTTTCACACTTGGAAATTACACAATTACCCTCCTAAACAACTGCTCGGTTATCTCTGTCATTGCCAGCTTTGAATCACATGCAGCACACAGTGGTGCTACCTTAGGAGCAACAATTTGACAAATCTCATCACCCCAAAACAAACTTAAGTTGTCACTTTTCCCCTTTAATAAATTAACAAAAGACACCCCCCAAAAAAAAAAAAATCATATTAGACATTTCACGCTTTCATCAACAATGGCCGCTCCCTCTTCATTGCTCTGTTTTTCTCTCTCTCTACTCTCTCTCCTCTTTTCCTCCATTTCTTCATCACCCACCACCATTACTATCCCCCTCACACAATTCCACACGAAACCCAAAAACCCATCTCCATTTCCGTATGAAAAGTTCTCCCACTTAGCTTTTTTGTCCCAAAATAGAGCCCACCATCTCAAAAACCCGAAATCCTCCCCTGTTTCCACAACCCCTTTATTCCCTCGCAGCTATGGAGGCTACTCAGTTTCACTCAGCTTTGGCACTCCACCTCAAATTGTCCCATTTGTCATGGATACCGGTAGTGATTTTGTTTGGTTCCCCTGTACCCGCCATTATTCCTGCCGGAATTGCTCTTTTCCTGATACAATACCGCCGGCGGCTTTTATTCCGAAACAATCGTCCACTTCGAGAATTGTTGGGTGCCTGAATCCTAAATGCGGTTGGGTTCATGATAATCCTGATGTTCAATCACGGTGCAGTGATTGTTTACCCGATTCGAAAAATTGCACGCAGATCTGTCCGCCGTACTTGATTCTTTACGGCTCGGGTTCTACCGGCGGAATCAGCATTGTTGATAATCTGAACTTGCCCGACAAAAAAGTGCCTGGTTTTCTAGTGGGATGCTCTCTGTTCTCTAGCCGTCAACCAGCCGGAATAGCTGGGTTTGGTCGTGGACCGACGGTAATACATTTCATATTATATTACTACATCCAATACATTACAAATACAGAAATACTCATTTTTACCTTAAGAATAAAAGAGGTGTATTGCTATTAATTAATAATTAATTTCTTTTTTAGCATTTTATCGCCTCTACTGAGTTTTAATTTAACTTAGTATATTAAGAGTTCAGTTGAGAATGTAAATTTTTAATTAAATTATCGTTTTAGAATTGTATTTCAACTTTTTGATGGATGTGAATAAGCTCTTATAAAATTATCAAATATTTCCAGTAAAAATTACATGCCCTATAATTATATATAAACACATGCTTATTTTATTTTTGTATTTTATTGGAACTTTGGGAGACTTAATACTCGCTCTCTTAATATGCTTATTTTTTAATTTTTTATTTATTTAGAATTTAGAAGACTTTTAGTAGTCGCACTCTATGAAGTCTTTGGTGATTTTGTATCATAATTAACCATTTTTTTTCCTTTCTTATCTTTTGCTTTTGCGCTTGTAACTTTAGATATATTAATATATTATTTTTATTATTTTTATCCTTCGTTTTAGTCATTCAAATTTTATAAAATTTTAATTTTACCGTATATAATTTACATACGCTACCAAGTGCTAGTTTGTAATAAAGTGTCCCATTTCATAATTTTTTGTTGTAGAAAGAGTAGTCTTTTTTTTTTCTTTTTTTAGTGATAAAAAATAACACAAAATTCTTAAGTTTGTTATTATTATATTATTATTAGATTAATAATATAGTATTATTTTGGGAGATACACACGAAAGTAAACTTATTTTCTTAGGGGGAAAAGTATAATTAACCATAAAATCAGAACTTGGTTATACTCGGTTAATTCTTTATATTCATCACGGCAGCAATTATAATTCATTGTTTTTTAAAATTCTTTCAGTCCTTTCCGACCCAACTTGGCCTCAAGAAGTTCTCTTACTGCCTTCTCTCGCACAAGTACGACGACTCGCCGGAAAGCAGCTCCTTGGTACTATACAACGGGACAAATTCCGGCGAAAAGACCAGCACATTAACCTATACCCCACTCCTCAAAAACCCAGCAATCCCCGACAAACGCGCATTTTCCGTGTACTACTACGTGGGTCTTAGGAAAATCACGGTCGGAGGAAAAAAAGTAAAAATTCCTTTCAAGTACCTCACGCCGGGACGGGACGGCAACGGCGGGACAATCGTGGATTCCGGTACAACATTTACCTATCTTAATTACAATATATTTGATCTTGTTACCAGTTCCTTTATAGAGCAAATTAAAGACCATAAAAGGGCCGAGGATATTGAAATGCTGACCGGATTACGGCCGTGCTTTAATATTTCCGGCCACCGGAAACTGTCGCTGCCGGAGTTGAAGTTTCACTTTAAGGGTGGTGCTGAAATGGCATTGCCATTGGCTAATTATTTTTCATATCTCGGTGATGCGGGTGTGGTGTGTTTGACGATGGTGACGGATGCGGATAGGGAGGAGGCGGCTGGAGGGCCCGCGGTAATTTTGGGAAATTATCAGTTGCAGAATTTTTATACGGAGTTTGATTTGGGGAATGAGAGATTTGGGTTCAGGCAACAGTTGTGTATATGATAGAATATGAGGTAGTCAAATTGACAACAATAATTGTGGATTTTGTAATTTTTTACCGTTCAAATTGAACTTTAACGGTAAATTTTACTGTAATAAATAGAATTATTTTTCACTTCATCTCATAACTTCCAAAGCAAAAATTAGGGTTGACTTCTGTACACTCCTAACTTGGGACTTGGGAGTAAGTGGAATGAGTAAGTCAACTAGTCAAGCTAATTTCATTTGACGAAGTCAACTAAAAACTATTCTAGGAAATTTGTTCTAATACATAATAATTCTTTAGTTCTAAATTATAACATCTTTCTTAATTTTTAAAAGTTAATTTCAAATATTTTCAAGTTTAAAATTAATGATTCATAAAAATTAATGAAACAATTATTTTTATAATGAGTAATATTTTTAGAGAATCAATTTTATATGGACTTCATGTAACTGGAGTTTTTACAGTATTCAATAGGAATCTGTCAACTCTACAATTTGAGAAAAATCAAAGAGTTTTGATTGTGTTAAAATTATTAAATAAATTTTACCATGATAAATAATATTACATAATTAAAACTACTTGATTTTCTCTAAAAATACAAAATTACCTGATTTTTATTAGATGCCGTAAAACACTAGTTTATTATCAAATTGATTCTCTTCTTAGATAATTTACAATATTCATCATTACATTGTATATGATTAAAGAAATTTATGTCAATTTTTGAGTTTAAAAATATTTTAATTAACTTTAAAGAGTTAATAACGATCCTATATTTTAAAAGGGGGTGTGTGTGTGTATATATAAATTTTTTCTCTTTTTCTTTTTTCTTGAATAGGGAGGGACAGGGTAAAGAAGGGGAGTGAACCTAATTCAGTAGAAGTGATGCAACTGGTACATGGTTTGTTAGCAGTCTAGTTCAATGGCTATTTTGGATATTTATCTTTGGTATTTCTTTTCTACTCTTTTCTCCACATGTTCTAGTTTTATGTAATGTAATAGAGCATATGGTTGTTTTTTGCTTTTGCAGTTTTGTGGTGTGTGCTCATAATGTTCTCTTTTCTTTCTCTATTTGCTTGGTGGGGTTTGTCTACATGCCTATCCCTGAGGTGCCCTTTTAGGCTGTATTGTTCCTCTTGTTTTCTTTTATGCAAAAGCTAAATTACCAAAAGACAAAAAAACAAAAAAAGTGAAAAATGAAAGGAAAAGCTAAATAAAAATAAAAATGAGACATGTAATGAAAAGAAGTTTGACAATGTGATTTTCATTTTCTTTAATATTGGTTGGTTCTTGTAAGGATCTAAACTTTTTGGTTCTTTCTATTTGGTCAGCCCTGTTTTGAGCTGTTTGTTTTTGGTTCTTTCATTGCTTTTTGGTTTTCTATTAGTGTGCTTGTGCATTTGTTTCAGGGAATGCTCCTCCTAAACATGTGCTTGTTACTTTTTTAAAAGAAAAGCTACACTACCAGAAAAGAAGGCAAAAGCCACAAAAAAAAAGGAAAAAAAAACAGCTGAACAAGAGCTTCCATTGGGAAATTTGTTTGTAATTAACATTGATTAAAACTTGACATTCAAAACCTGAATTCTATCCTCCAAAAGGTTTGATAACATGAGGCCTACTTACAACAGTTACTCTTTAATGTAGCATCCCCTTAAAACACGTATAAATACATTCAAAACACCATCGACATTCAAAATCCATCACTTGAGAGCGCAAACTTTGGGTATTCGGTATTCCCTCGTACAAAACTCAGCCATCAATACAACAAAAACATTTCAGTTCCCAAAAAAAATCCACAAAACCTACCGAGGACCAGTTCTTTCAGTACTAGCAGCATCAGAATTTCTTGAATTCCAGCTAGCCACGTAGGAGTTGCGAACCTCATGTTGGCCTCTCATGCGTGGGCTCCATGTTCAGATTTCAGCATTCGATAGTTTATTAGGACGACAAGGACTATAAGCCTGACTA
Source organism: Aralia elata (assembly GCA_034770075.1). Lineage (NCBI taxonomy): Eukaryota > Viridiplantae > Streptophyta > Magnoliopsida > Apiales > Araliaceae > Aralia > Aralia elata. The sequence goes on along the minus strand of CM068381.1, from coordinate 45,234,753 downwards.
GATGGAGCAGCATTTTGTTGTTCACTCTGCCTCCAAACCTGATTGCTTGTAGAAGCATTTGAGCTCCTTGTTTGCCACGCATTGTTGGTTGCTGGTGTAGAAGCATTTGAGCTCCTTGTTTGCCACACATTGTTGGTTGCTGGTGTAGAAGCATTTGAGCTCCTTGTTTGCCACACATTGTTGGTTGCTGGTGTAGAAGCAATTGAGCTCCTTGCTTGCCACACATTGTTAGTTGCTGGTGTAGAAGCAATTGAGCTCCTTGCTTGCCACACATTGTTAGTTGCTGGTGTAGACGCAATTGAGCTCCTTGCTTGCCACACGTTATTTGCTGGCTTAGCTCTTCCATTAAACTTGTTTTCATCTATGCCTCGGCTTCCCCCTCTAGCAAAACCTGATGGTTTCCATTTCTCATTGGAATTATACATTCCGCGATTCATAGGGGTGGTAAAGTTATTCTCAGGTCTGCCATGTCCTATTTTAGACCAAGAATAAGGTGTTTTCAGTCTCTCCCAAGCTACATTTGATGTTTTTATGCTATTTTCTTCGGGTGTGATTCTACCTCTACCACCACCCCATCCAGTACCAGCACCTTTCATGATTACCACAACAGGGGCGTGAGTTGATTTTATATTATTGCTCGTTTTCCATTGTCTATTTGGATTCTGCATTTGACTATAATTCCAATTGAATTTAGTGCAATTATAGAGGAATAGAGCCAAAAAACTAAAAAAAATGGGCGAAGATGTTTAGATACGTACCCGGAATTAGGCCTGTTCCCCTGATATTCATGCCAGAGCTGCGTCTCACCAACGTCAGCTTCACTTATTGTCTGCATACATATTTTACCATTGTATAAATCATTGTGTTCATAATATATGTCACTTCAAACTCAAATCTTATGTATTTCTCTTTTTTACATGTCATAAACTTAATCAGACCATCTATATTCTGTTGCATGCGAAATTATTTTGCATTGCCTTAAGGTTAGCTGGGCAATCATATACAGTACCTTTACAGGCAGATCGACACCTTCTAGTAGACGTGGAATATGCATCCCATAAGGAAGCATCTTGTAAAATACACATCTGCGGTATAAACAAAAACAAAAGATATATATTTGTATTCATTGATTAACAAATCAAATGTAATCTAACCTTTTAAATGAGATTTCTTTGTTTACTTACATAACATTGTTGTCACAAATGACCTCACTATCACCAGTAAAATCAACTGCATTTTCGTCCCTCTTGAGACACACAAGACCATTTATTTCCCCACTGAATTTAGACATAACCAAATTTTAATGAACTATCCAATAATTATGATACAAAAAATAAGACTCATGACCTACCTCAAAGTGGCCTCAATCTTTACTGCATCATTTTGCTCAATGCATTCTTGATTTTTTTTAAATGGCATAATTTGCGAAGCCAACTTGTTTGACTGTCCCACAAACAATTGATCTAGACTTTCTGAATTCCTCATCATTTCATCCTCCTAAACATTATATATCATGGCTAAGTTCAGATAGAATCCATTAATATGGAAAAAGAGAATAATTTTTAAACGGAAGTCTCGAATTATGATTGTTATGCCACCAACATTATGTGTCCTTTGTAACATAGATCAGCATTATGCCTTTGCCACAAGCGAGTGAACAGAAAACATTGAATCCAACACAAATTTAACGCAAGAAATGTTCTCTCACCTTCAATTCAATCTCCAACTTTCTTGTCTCCGCCAAAAGCCTTGCTTCCTCTATAAATGGAAGCTTGCATATGCCCTCCAGGGGAGAAATTATAATCCAATGAACAAACTTTACAAAAGGACTAATAGAAAAGAACACAAAAATATGAATTGGTTATGTCAATTTATTTTTAGAATTTTCTTTCAAATATTGCAAACCTGCCAAATGTACCGCTTTCCATCAACATCAACTTCAAAGTCTGAACATTAAAAAGAATCCGATAAATGTCACTCTAAGAGCAAATTATGTCATGTAAACCAGCAGATTAAGCCTTGCCTTTAGGATAAAAATCAATGATGCTTGAATCCTCAACTGCCATTAAATGTTCATAGGCTGGAGGGAGAGCATGAGCACTACAAGAAAAACACAAGCTTTCATTATACAAATCACCCTGATTGAATTGAAAACTATGAATCTAAAAAGAAAGCAAATAAAAATTTACCTCCTTGGAGGAAAAACTCCCATAAGTTGATCAAAGGGTTTAAATGGAAAACCTTTTTGAAACTTCGGTTTCACTTGAGCAAGACCTTTCAGATCTGATGCAAATGGGCCATAATGATAAGGATAAAACCTGCAAAAAAAATTCCAGTTTCAAATGTTATTAATGATCCAATGACATGAATTAATACCAAAGGATCTCCGCTATTTCATCTCATTGAATAGTCTTACCACGTCCAGGACGGAACTCCTGAGAAGTAATATAAAAGAACCCAGCAGAGCCCTTCCGTATATTTTTCAACCTACAAAGATTGTGATTACTGGTTACTCAAGTACATAATGAGAACTTATTTCTTTAAAAGGAACCATCTCCATCTACAGCCTCGGGGTATATCATCAATCGTGTGTCACTATGTCCCAAAATCAGGATTTAGTTTTGATTCTTTTGAATAATTAATGAACTTCAGTTCAATCTTGTTTGAGATAGCGGATAGCCCAAGAAAATCATGTCTTTAGAAAGATACTCCAAATGTACATTTAGCACCTGTTAACACTTGAAACTAAAAAAAACTAAGCTCAATGCTTTTTTCATATGGAAGGAAGTAACAATCCAATATATGAAATTATGAAAGGTGTATCAAACTATCAATCATTGTATGCTGCTTAGATTACCATATTGCAATTGCTACTACAAATTTGAAAATAATAATTACAAGAACATTATTATTGAGCTTATTACTGCTGAGATGAATGGGTCTGTGTATCTCTCTCTCTGTCTGTCAAGAATATGTATTTCTTAATGAGTTTGACCATAAACATTTTCCTTCTCTTATTTGGATAGTGAAGTGGAGAAAGAAAGCATTTGTTATTAAAACAAACCAATTAACCTTTTCCCTACTTTCTTTGAGCTTAACGGGAATCTGGGAAGTAAGAACAATCACATATGCTAAACAACAAACTAAAATGTAATGTGACATTTTTTTTTAAAACATACCACTACTTTTCTTGTGCTTTCAATATCCTCTGAACTGAATTTTTCCTTGTAATATCTATCTTTGTGGCCGGGCGCACTCAATCGTACCTGTGGGGAAGTATAAATTAAGATTCATAGGCCATTACTATATTTTCCGAAAATAGTAACCAAATAAGCAAGAATAGAGTTCTCAAAGAAAATAAATACCTTGTCTGCTCCAAGACAACCATTTTGAAATATGTCAGATGCCTTCCGAGAATATTTCTTCAACTTTTCTTTTAATTCTTTTGTATTTCTCAAAATCTACAAGAGCAATAAGAGAACAAGCATTACTAGTTAGCTACAATATTCCAATATAGCATACAAAAAATTGCGACTAAAATAACATAAATCTAAAATAACATGTCCTGGAAGGCATAATCTACTCAGTTTAGTAAATGGACACGGATGAGCAACTGGATGCGTAATCAAGTTTAATACTTAATAAATTTATTTGAAGATATAAAAAAGAAGCAACCACCGCTAGTAGTGAGACATTAGGCTACTTCAGGACAAATTCATAATCAGTTCTAGGCACCCCTTTGCGATTTTAGGAGAAATTGTCAACTCACTTCAGGATTATTAGCAGTACTTAAGCTGTTCCCACTTGAAGATGTATGACTTTCATGAGAGAAAATTTCAGAAACTGGCAAAATAGTGGAATCAATACTCAATTCATTTATTCCCAAGTCTTGATCTTCATCAACACGCTGAACAAAATAGTGCAATTTGCATTAGCACCACAAATGAAGCAACAAAATTATGCAACATAAAGACGATGTTTGACACTAACAGCCTCCTCATCTTCAGACAGAATCCGCCTAATTTTCCTCTCTCTGAGTTCTGATCTTTTCTTGAATATCTTCTCTTCAAAGCTACCAACAAGAAGGATGAATTTCTCAACTCTTTTTAGCTTAATGAATCCAGGTTTTTTGTCTTCCACCTAATTCAGTGCAGGACCATAAAAAATGGTGTCAATACATCCCGAATGTCCATTATAAGTTTACTACCTAAAAAGTACTCCCTCCGTTACAAAATTAGAGATACATTTTGACTTTTCTTAGAGTCAATTCGTGAAATCCTAAAATTCAAAATTGATATGAAGTTATTTAGTTTCAAAATTTGAACAAAATTATATCAATTTTGAGTTTTAAAATTTGCAAATTGACTCTAAAAAGTCAAAATGCATCTCTAATTTTGGAATGGAGGTAGTAATAAATATACACCTTACCCTTTGCATGTCCACCAAATAACCCCCAAAATTCTTGAACTCTGTCTTGTAGACATGCATTAGGAGATTAACCGAACACTGCCATATTTCGATCCAAATATACAAGTGTATGAATTAGAAGAAGCTTACACATTCCATGAGCTCATTATATTTCAATAGTTTGTCACCTCGTGAATTTCCAATGTAGGCATGTGGGGGAGAAAGTCATTCCCATTTAAAAAACATATAAAAATGAAATCATCAATGATCCTCTCAAAATCAGGTTTGAACTTTTCTGGTGGATTGCGGATTGCCAAATCAAGCTCCAAGTATTCTCTTAAAATCCAAATATGAAGAAACTGCAATTGGAACAGTAATCAATTTAAATGAGCAAAATAGGAAAAAAGAGTCTTTCGTTCTTTCCTTGCAATGTAGAAGAAACAATTATCAGACCTGATAAGTTTTTTTTACTATGCAAACTTTGGAACTCGATTGTTCTTTACCATTACTGATCTCTGACGGAATCTCACACTAAATGAAAAAAATACTATTAGAAAAAAACTTGCAGGAAAAAAGAGAGGCTATGATTCTTGTATTATACACAACAGAAACCATAATATTTATGGGAAAGCACAAATAATTAAAACGACCAAGGAATTACTCCACCTTTTCCCACCATCCTCTTGAATTGTTTAGATTAGTTCTGGAATCAGAAATGGTAAACCCTGGAACTGATTGACGACTGACCGAGTTCGGCTCTTGTGCCAGCACATCCTAATGAAAAAAATATTTAAAGCTTAACAGGATCATATAATCAAAAATTAACCATTGAAACATTATTAATAGGCATAAGTTAATGCAATTCACCTCTCTCAGTATAGAAAAATGAATTTCATGGGTAGCTAACACCAGCATGATTAGGTCTGCATCCTGTATCACAATAATAATGAGTTATACTTTTGAAGAAATGAAACAATCCACCAAACTGAATATGTATATAAACTAAAAACTGGCAGCAGCTCGAGCAGCTCGACATTCTAAATATCTGCAGTTTGAATTCTCATACCAGACCATACACGCAATGGCGCGTATTTGGGTTGCATGCTGGAAATGTACGCTGATGTCTTATAAAAGACATAATCTTGTGTTCGCCCTCACCAGGAACATTTGCATCAGATAGAATTACCTAATAAATATAGGAATTTTTGAGTAAAAATTCAACTAAACACATAGGTTAATTAGTAAATAATTTAGCATACAGGACTGGATTAACCTTAATGTCTTTCCAACCAGGATTGTTGTTAATCCGTAGGCGAATGTATCCTTGAAGTTTCTTTGACAATTTATACATAAAGTCTGTGCCTGGCGTTATAACGTTGGAGTCAGAAAGTTCAGATTCCTGTTTTGGTAAAACCTGTTTACCTTCCATCAGGAACAATCTTCGTAGCCTCTCTTCTTCTTTCTCCTGAAAGATTATGAATGACAATCAAAGTTTTTATACATCTAAAGTTATACACATATAAAGAAAACTTTGTTAATAAGAACTGATTGATGGATCTATTAAATTTTGAGGGAAAGATAGGATGAATACTATTTATACATAATTCAAAAGCAATAAGGAACTTACAGCAATTTCAGCATCCTTTGCAGTTCGGAAACGTCTAGCTCTTTGCTGATTCATTTTAGCCCTTGGTGCAACGCCATCTACATTAAAAATTTAAGCCACTCATACCTTAACAAATGCTAAATTAATTTACATCTAAATGAAATATCATATGTGTTAAGAATATATATCACATTCCAAAAATAGCCTAAAAGGCATCAATACTTTACTAGAAATGTCAAGAAACCATAGAATGATAGTGATGATTAATAAAACAAATTCAGGAGAAAGATAAAAAACAAACATATTCATATAAATTTTATGACTAAACATCTCTTCATACCTTTAGAAAATTTTAAACATGAAGATCAGAGCTAAAATTTGTATATCCTGTTTACCTTTAAAAGAGAGATGAAATATTAGTTATGATGATGATTCTTTTGAAGGAAATGGGTGCAAGCTTACAATTATAAACTTTGGCCACCTTTATTATAAAAAAAAAGTTGATAACAATATTTTGTTACCACCTTATTTTTTTAAATGTTGGTTTAAAGTGTCAATACTTGTTAATTCTGAACCCTTCTAAAACAATTTGTGTCAAAAAGTTTATGTCGCCGCCACTGAATCCATGCATGACATGTACTTCAACATAGAGGAAAAGGGCAAACATATTCTGTTTTAAAACTGACCTCACTGTCCATTCAATAATATTAATGGAAATTGCAACCTATTCCTCCTCTGTATCGTCAGTACATGAAATTTCGACATGACTTGTTATATTTTTAAATTTTCTGCACATATTAAGGGTCCTATTGGAACATATATATATATATATATATTGTAATGATTTTTCTCTTTTGACAAATTGTTGTTCTAAAATGTCGTATTGAAACAGTTGAAAACACCATGTTTAAGTGTCTACCAGTTTCTCATAGGACTCTCATTTTGGGACACAGTTAAGTAGTCTACTTTTGAACAGAGAAAAAAACCCCTAAACTTGGGTGTCATATTTACATCACAAAAAGATGGCAAGTGAAGGATGGAGAATTTTTACCAATCGCCATGTACAGAAGCTTCCGGGGCCTTACTATACTGAAGAGCCGATCAATGTACTCAAAAATTAATCCGAAAACTTCATCAAATGTTGTTGGAGGTGAAATCTGGACAAAATAAGCAAAAGATGAAAAGAAAACTAATTAAAAAAACTAAGTGTTAACAAATTTACTAACAAACATTGGGCAAATTAAAGTTCATTTCTTTACAAATACAAATACAAACATGTACAAGCACACAAACAACTGAATATATATATATATATATATATAGAATGGGGATCCAGTCCGGGATCCCGGATTTTAACAAAATCCGGAACTTTTTTTTTTTTTTTTTTTTTTTTTTTTGGTTTTTTTGCTATAATACTCCCTCTGTTCCAAATTATAAATTCTTGAAAATCAATTTAAAACATTTTTAAATTCAAAATTGATACTACTTATTAAAAATTATAATTTAATTTTAAAAATATCTCAAATTGACTTTAAAAAATGATCTTATAAAAAATAATAGAAGGGTAAGAAAATTACATGATCATCTTCTTCAGGATGGAAACATGGATGTATAATTCCATTCATATCCAAATAAAGATTATCAAACTCCATCTCATTCGGGTTTGGCATGCTGCTGTCTACAATTTCTCCTTTAGTACCCTCCTTGGCATCAACCACTATGTTTGGATACTTGTTTATCAACCATCTGTAAAACGAAGGCACACCCATTTTCTTCCTCTTCCTCTTCCTCTTCTTTTTGTATTTTTTGCTCTCTTTATATGTCACAAAAATGAAAATTTTCTCTTAATTGGCTGATAAACTGGCCTGGAATCTGAAGAGTTGTAGAGTAATGGTAGTAGGATATATATGGAAACACATCTTAAAACAAGAATAGAAGAGGAGGAGTCAGAGAGTTGGAAAGGGAAAGGGCAGTCGTCGTACTGGGACCCCAGCTTTGGACCATGCTGAAGATAAATAAAGCTATTTTCGCCGCTAAAAATAATCCCCCTCCGTCCCAAAATAAAAATTATTATTATTATTTTAAATAATTCTAAATTAAATATCTACTCATCTTAAATATTCTATTTTTTTACAATAATTTATTCGTAATATTCTTAGTATTAATTGTCATATTTTTATTCCCTATGCATATTTATGGAGTATCATTAGTCATGTGCAAAAAATTATGTAATTAAATGAGAATTTAAATATGGACAATTTTGACAGTTTATCCTCTTTTTTAATATACACAAAAAGTCAACCAGAATTTTTGTCTTAAGACGAAGGAAGTAATTTTATAAAAAAAATTTCACATAAATAATAAATAAGTCTTATATTTATATGAAAAAGAATTTATAAAAATATTAAATTTTATTTCTGAAAAAATCAATTCTCTAAATAAATATTAAATGCACCTACTAATTGAGGACTTTTGTGGCACTTTGCCGGCCATATAAAGCCTGAATGTTATTTAGAATCCCTCAGTGCTCCAAAAGATGGCCTAAAGCAGATTTTCACAAAAAAATAAAATAGAAAAAAAAGAGTAATTTTTTTTATTATAAATTTATCTGCAGTGATTCTATAAAATTATATAAAATAATGTGTTTTCTTTATATTAGTAGATTCTACTAAATAAAATATTTGCATTTTATTATATGTACTTATTATTATTCTTTTGAGGACAAAAAAAGGGTATACTTAGGCCATTTTTTGAGAACATACAGAGGAGTGCATTTTTGAAATTTAAAATATTTGAAAATATTTTATTTGTCTAAATAGAGAGAATGTTGAATCACTTCTTTGTCCAAAAGTTTAGACTATTATTGAAACAATAAGCCTACACGGACATGTTTTTGGGACATGGAAATTGGACATTTCCATGTTTCCTTTGGTTTTTTTTTTTTTTGGTATTTATTCCAAACATATTTATATTATGGATTTTTAAAAAAAAACAAAAAAAACTGAAAAAATTAGGTGTAATTTGGATATATATCAAAAAAAATGGTTGTATCCCAAATATGCTTGGAATAAATACTAAAAAAAAAAAAAAAACCAAGGGAACATGGATATTTACATGGACCGGTCCAATTTTCATGTCAATTTAAAATGACTCTTATTGAAATTCTACCAAATTATTGACTCATACATATTTTAAATATTTTTTGATGTAAAATTCCAACACATATTTGATGCGTGACAGCGTGAGTATGTTCGGCTAAGCACAATTTGGTTTGATAGATATAAATGTTATTTGAATCTAAATTTGTTATCACACTGTTTATCTCATCTGTTGTCATATTTTTATACATTGTCGTTACTTATCTATTTATTTATACTTATTTTATAATTGAATAAAAATTTAATAAAAAGGAATACATGAAATATGTAAGATAGCAGATGAGTTAAATGAGGGATTAAATGTGTCTACAAATTTGATTGGGATAAATCAACTTTTGGTATTTGTACTGAGACACGACTTATAATTTGGTACATGAAGTGAAAAAAGTCACAATCTGGTGATTGTACTCGAAAAATGTTATGATCTGGTACTTGTACTTTTCAATTTTTAAATAATCGTTAAAGTTGACTAACGGAGTAGATGGAAAATTCTGACGAGACTTACTCAGCTAACGTGGATAATGATATGTACATGAGAGCATGAGACCTCAGTTTTGGAGGGAATTATACTTCTCACGTGACGAAACATAATTTTTTTTTAATTTAAAAGTAAAATTTTAATACCTATAAAAAGTATAAATTAACACAAAAAAATTATAATTTTTTTCCAAATATTAAAAAAATATTTATTTATTAGATCTCTAACAGTTAGATAAAATGGGGCTGTAGGATGAATTGATTCAACAGTTAGAAAATTTCTACGGTAAAGGACAAATTGATCCAATTAAATTTTTTTAAATCAACTGTAAAGGACAATTTTTTTTTTGTCTTTTTGCACTTTTTGTTTGGAACTGGTCATGGGCAAGTCTTGGTCCTTTTCTTTTCTTTCTTTTTCCCTTATTTCCTTGGTACTTAGGGCTGTTAATAAATAAATATTTGAAAAAATATTTGAAAAAAATATAATTTTTGTGTTAATTTGTACTTTTTATGGGTATTAAAAGTTTACTTTTAAATTATGTTTGAATATATATTACGTAAATTTTAATATTTGAGAAATTTAATTAGCAAAAAATGTATGAATTTATTTTCTTGATAAAATGAATATTTGTTCTTTTTTGACATTTATGTTATTCATTGTACAAGTTCATAATTTAATTAATTAGATCAAGTTAAATGAAATTGATAATATACATATTTATATTTACTGGAGGGTCATATTTATAATTTAGTCTAAAAGAAACATTTGAACATTGTCATGTCATCCTTTGCATCTGACCTATCAAATTTTCAAACAGAATAAGGATGAAACCCTACTATTTAACGGAGTGTAATATTTTTCGAGTATAATCACCAGTTTGTGACTTTTTTCACTTCAGGTACTAAATTGTAAGTCGTGTCCCAGTACAAGTACCAAAAGTTGATTTAGAATTATTTTGTGAAATTTAAAAATTTTAAATTGATCATATTTCTGTAGTTTTAAGCATAAGAATAAATTTTATTAGAAATATTTTATAATATTTATAATTATATTAATCAAAATAAATAACTTTATATCATTTGATTGTAAGATTTAAAAATTTGATTCGATAAAGTTAATATGAGACTCGTTTAATTAAATAGAGGAAGTATTTATCTAACTTTAAAAAGTCAAATTCTAAAGTAGTGGAATAAATAATAAAGCAATGCCAAATAAGCATGATATTCACCTTTTTTTTTATTTAAGGTGAAAGTATGTGTGGGTCTTAAAACAGATGAAATGGTAGACATTACATACAAAAACAAATCAAAGAAAAAGAAATAGGAAAGAAGAAAAAGAAATAGCAAAAAAGAGGATTAAAGAGGCCCGTAAAAATCAAGATAGAAACTTGATATTTTGGTATGAAAAATAATATATATTGTAAATGTTTACGTCAATTTTTTTTATTGTTAGTAATGTTAATAAGTATCTGTGGTAATTTTTTTGAAAAAATGTGTAATAAATAGGGTCATCCTATAATTCTTATTAATCTCGTGTATTGATAAGTTTCACAATTGTAATTCAGCGTAAATTTATCAAAATACATAACATGACTCTTTTGGTATTATCTTCACAAAAAAAAACTTTCGAATTTTTCCTCGTTTTCCATCGTATATCCGCAGAGAAGATTAAACTATAAGTACCAAAAATTAAGTTGACAAACAATAAAAGTATATCATAAAATAATTACTCCTATATATTTGTGCAAGTTTAATACTATCTCTGGACCATTATTGACATTTAAAAGTTAATTTGAGTTTCAATTTAAAATTGAGATGATTCATTAAAAATTATGAAATAATAAATCTTATAATGAGTAGTATTTTTTAGATAATTTATAATATTAATCACTGTATTAGTTAAAATTAAAGTAATTTGTGTCAATTTTGAATTTGAAAATATCTTGAATTGACTTTAAAAGATGAAAAATTTTGAGTATGAAAATGTCTTGTTAAACAAATGTAGGTGAGAAAAGATGAAAAATTTCTTATTCAAAGGTTGTCACTTCCATTGCTGAAATCCATTTGAATCTCAAACACTAATGCATATTGGAAAATCTCTTATATATTAATATAGGTTATCTCAACATCATAAATTGTTGAGTTTCATTCTCATGGATATAGCATCTACTACAAATAATTAATGTATATCTCTCTCAAAATTAGTGAAAGCTTGAATCCCAAATCTTTCAATTAAATTCATCCCGCGAAAGTTACCGAAAAATCAAAGAAACAAATTAAGAAAGAGGAAATAGATCTGTCTTCTTGGATACAATCCCTGCCATGTCCGATCAAGAAAGTAGATCAGAGTTGAAGTTGAGTAAGAAAGAGGAGAGAGAGTTTTTCTTTTATTAAAAAGAAAAACTTTATGTAGTGATATCCATGTAAGCAAAGCAATTTCTTCATCTTTTTTTTCTCTTAACATGGGATCAAATTTAATTTCCACATCATATTCCATGCGTACAAACGTACGTTAACCATCTAAGTATCTGTGTTAGATTAATTGGATGAAAATGACAAAAGTAGTCATTCAATTGAAACATCTTTGCTCAAGTGTGGTATGCCTTGGAAAGTTGGCAATGGTATGTCTATTCCAGCTATTTCGGGTGCTTGGATTCCAAGACCTTCTTTGTTTAAACTTTAATTGCAAACTTTCACATGCAAATTTCAATGGAAGGTGGATATATGTCCTACGTGGTAATGTGGATCCTCTGATGTCCGTTGGGGCTGCGATGTGCAGAACTTCAGCAATGTTCGTTTACTAATTAATTGGTTTGCTGGTCTTTTTGATCAATTGTCAAGTCAGCCATGATTTTGTGGAGCATTTGGGATAATAGAAAACACTCTTAACTATTCTCAAAATCCTTTTTTCGCAAGAATTAAGGTTGCCCCAATCTTGTGAAATCTTGAAAAAAAAAACCTCCGTTGGGTCATGGGTGCGTGTAAAATAAATTGTGATGCCTCCGTGAAAGGAAATGGATTTATCGGTGTGGGATTTGTTGTTCGTGATTCAAGTGGGGTCTATATTGGGGGGCTGGTGCTGATAGATTTCAAGGTAATATTGTTGTAGACTTATGCTGAACCTATAGCTATTCCAGATGCTATGAAGTTTGCTAAAGAATGCGGCTTTCGAAATTTTTTAGTGGAGAGTGTTTGTGCTAATGTGATTAGAAGACTTTCGCACTAGGTTTTGGAGAATTCGGACTTATCATCTATTATTTGTGATTGTGATGTATTGGTGAATTTTTTTGAGTCATTAGTTTTTTCGCATGTTTGTAGGATAGGGAATAGGGTTCTTCATGCATTAGCTGAGCTTCTCATATTTTCGAATTTTCGGTTGGAAGACGCACATCCTAGTATTCTTCTTTTGGTTGTTTCGGACAATTTGATGCAATAATATTTCCTAGTCTTAGGGCTGTTTTTTCATAAAAAAAAATTAAAAAAAATTGAAAGGTTTTTTAAGTTTAATAATTTGATTGAAAGTTTTTTAAGTTCAGTAACTAAAATGAAAATCATCATTCAATACAATAATCAAAACATCAATTAACCCTCCAAATTATTTCAAATCCAATATTCATATTATAATTTCTTAATGTTAGAAATAAAGTATTGGAATATGAAAGGGTTGAGAAATGAAAAAGTTATATTTCTCTCTCTCCATGCCTATATATACTCCTAGCAATCCTCCCAGCAATGATATATAGAAGAATAGAAAAAGTGAAAATAAGAGAGAGAGAGACACACCCATCATCCATGTGATAGGTTGTAAGATACACCCATCCGAAAGATTAACAGAGATTTCAAAAGAATTGTGGATAACCACTTAAATACAAGAGTTTATCAATATACATTTTTGTTGATATACATTTTGTTATATCTATCATTTTACAACACTTAATCTATAGTGCAAATCATAAAGAACTCCGCACATTTATTTCCACGACCTAGCAATCAATTTTGTCAATGCAACACGTGATGATCCATTCTCCCCAATTGCAGCCTTGGCAGCATATATCACTCATTTCCATAACTCAGCGCCTCACCAATTCCCCAGCCTTTGAGTCCATCAACTCTCTAACTTATTTCTCCAACGCAGCCACACTCATAAACCTCTCCTCCGATTCCTCTTCCAGTATCCCCAAACCCACCTTCAACTCCTCCACTAAAACCACCCTATTCATCCTCTACTATGCGTACAACGGCACCTCGGCCCACAGGTCTTCCAGAATCAAATTCCACCCGTAGTTAGTCACAAACCCACCCACCGAGTCATGACTCAGCACTTCCACCTGCGGGGGCCACAACTTCACTACAAGTCTGTAAGATTATTTAGTTTAAGCTTAAATATAAATTACTATCTTAAACTATGAGTCATATTCCACTTTGATGATTCACATTTCAATTTTATCAATTAGATGAGGAAACTATTAATTTTTTTCACTTTAGTTTAATTTGCCTTGACACGTAAGAAATTGTTGACGTGGCCCCTTGAGTGGGGCCATGTAATGTTGATGTGTCTTTAAAAAATAATTTTTTCACCATTTTGTTAATTTAAATTGTTTAAGCAGGGGTAAAGTTAACAAAACAACTTTTATTACAATCCTAAGGTTTCCATTTGTCGTCACTTGAGTTACACAGGAGAGAGGAGGGGAGAGGAGAGAGAGAGAAAATGAGTACAATCCTAGGGTTTCTAGCTCCCGCAGAAAGAACAGGAGGCCCATTTCACGGTACCGTCGAGCGTCCGTCGCGTTCTAATGAGCGCGCCTCTCACCTATGATCTCCGTTCCAAGTACAACGTCTGATCCATGCCGGTTCGCAAGGATGATGAGGTTCAGGTGGTTCGTGGGACCTACAAGGGCCGGGAAGGCAAAGTCGTGCAAGTCTATCGCCGAAAATGGGTCATCCACATCGAGCGCATAACGTGCGAAAAGATTAACGGCTCCACCGTCAACGTCAGAATCAACCTCTCGAAGGTAGTGATCACCAAGCTCCGCCTCGACTAGGATCGGAAATCACTCCTCGATAGGAAAACCAAGGGACGCGCCACCGCGGATAAGGACAAGGGCACCAAGTTCACCGCCGAGGACATTATGCAGAACATTGATTGATTGGATTATTGTTAATAATCCATCTATTGGTATATCACTTTGTCAATCTTTATTTGAGTTGAATTTTAGTTATAGATCTCTTTAGCTATTTAATTTATGTTTTTTGTGTAGAGAGAGAAATTAGTATGTTTTTAATGTTTTGGAATTTGTTCTGGAAAATTTTGCTAATAGTTATTAATGGTTATTAATCCGCCACAGAAATGGATTTCCATCTCCCTGTCGGCTCCCCCTCCTCTTCCACCTTATCTTCTGACCCAAATCCTAAGACCACCACCCACCACCGCAACGGCGACACCACCACCCACTATCGCAATGACAACATCACCACCCACCACCGTAACGGCTACACCACTACCAACAACAATGAGTCGGCAAAAATCGGAATGCGACTTGGACCACTCTGTCACTGTCTCTGGTCGATTTCTGATGGTTTTTGCTTTAGTTATTTTTTTTTGATAATTTGCTTTTGTTGTTTTTGATTAGATATGTATAATATAAAGTGGTTTGACGAATTTTCCTTTTCATATATAACAAATGTGTAATCAAACATTAAAATACGTTTTTTTAGTTACACATCAGCTGAACAATGGCCTACCCAAAGAGCCACGTTAGCAATTTCTGATGTGGCAGACCCAATTGAATGGACCATTTTGACAATTAACTATTTTATAAATAACACTGTTAAGGTTTTGTCCCAATTATCGTCTCAAGAATTCCTATACACACCTACACATCCATCTTAAGATTAAGATAAACAATTGAAGACTTTTCATCCTTAAATCCAAGAGATCGTGATTACATATAAAATGTCTTCTCTCAATTCATGTAAATACCTAATGTAATAATTAATTTAATTTAATTTATCCTATAAAATAACATGATCCTAGTATAATTATTTAACATTTAGTACGTATCACAACTTTATCACGCTATTGTGTACAAGCTTATGACCCGTGCGAAGCACAAGGTAGTTTCTAAAATAGTTTTAAAAATATTTTATTTGTACTATGTTCTATTAAATGTCAAAATTTAAGAGTTATTTTTGTTAATTCTATAAGCTATATATCAACTACATTTCTCAAAAATTGAAGAAATTAAACTCGTAAGTATTAATTTTTTTTTTAAAAAAAGTGAAGAATTTATATTGATTATTTTTCTAGAATTCCATCATACACATATAAAGTGGTGATGCTAAGCTAGATCGCAATGACAAATTAATTTTACGAAAAGAAAAGAATTACGGAAAGTGAATGAATACTTATATATTTTATCCATTATATATATATATAATGAATATATATAAGTAGTATAGAGAAAAATATGTACTTACATTAATTTAAAAATGTGAATAATTAATTTTTTTATAAGTTATGAAGTTACATATTAATGAAATTGAAAGTTGTTAGAACTAATTTTAGGTTTTGCTACCTAATAAGAAAGGAAAAATGAAGAGAAATACTCCCTTTGTCCCCAAAGGGATGACTGAAGGTATAAATTTTTTTGTCCTCAAAAGGATGAGATAAACTGATAAAGTACATAAAGTGAAGGCTAAATATGTCATTTAGTGGGGGTCCATTAGTATAAAAAAATAAAACTACTCATCACTTTATATAATTTTGTAGGGGCACTAAGTAGGGCTTAGCAATGAACTAAATTGCCTCCGAAACCGCATCAAAAATCGTACAAATCGCAGCAATTAAAACCGTACCAACGGTTCCGGCGTATGTGGCGATTTTAGGTGGGTTGAGAAATCGAATTTACGATTTAGGTTTGGTTACTAGTCAAAACCGCATGCATAAAACCGAAATCGCACCATGCAATTCACTTCAACAGTTCAAATACAATAGAGTCCTAGAATGAGTAGCGCTATCAACATATAGTATATCAAGAAGCATTATTATGGAAGCTACCCTTTAGTTAATCCATTTAGAATTATCTTTCATGTAATTAACTAATTATCTCTGTTTAGAATTTTCATATATAAGTATATAATAATTCATCAGGTTCTATTTAGCTTTTGTTTCATCCGGTTCTATTTAGCTTTTGTTTAGACAAAATATTATAAGTAAGGTTGTGTGTGTTATCAAAGTGGTATTTAATAATGTGTGATGTTAAATTGTTAATTTAAATTGCATAAAATTTGTTGTTTCAATTGGTTTTGAAACCGAAACCGCACCAAATGAAATCACACCGCACGGTTCAAAACCGCACCGCACCAATTACAAGCGGTTTTATGTGTGGTTTTGGATTTGTCAAACCGCACGTAAGCAGTTTCGTGTGTAGTTTGGGCTTCAAACCGCACCATGCTCACCCCTAGCACTAAGGATAAATTTTAAATTTTTTTACTCTCTTTCCTATGCTTTTATTTTTCTTAATATGTGTGTAAATTGTATATTTTACTCATCCTTTTAGTTCATAAACATAAACACTTGTTGTTCTATAATTTACAAATTAAAGATATGACATTAATGTTATGTTTGGATTGCAGAAATTAAAGTGAGAATGAAATGACTCATTTTTATAGAATGAAAAAAATTAATAATTTGTGTTTGATTGTTCTATTAAAATGAAACAAATTATTCTTATTCCTACTAAATTTGTCAATTTTATTCCTTGAGAGATGACATGAAATGATCAATCGTTCCAATCTTCATTATTCCAATCTATTCTTTATCTCATTCCTTCGTCAATTTCATTTCACCAATCTAAACATAGTATAAAAGAAGTATGATACTCTCTGTGATTTACAAAAAAATAAAATAAAAATCATGTGTTATTCTTTTACTTATAAAAAAGTTTCACTTTTGAGTGATAATTTATATATAAAATATTCTCAAGTATGTGATCATAATTTTACAACCATACAATATTACTAAGTTAATAGCTTATTATTTTTGTATGTAGTTGTATTATCTATATTCATATTATAAAAATGGTGTCGCACTATATTTTTTTCTTCCAAGCAGTATCAAAGAGTGCCATGCCCCCGAGACCAATGGTGTCAACTAACTAGCAATTAATTTCCAAATAATCCTGAGGTTATAGCAGCAAGACCATTTCTAAGAAATATAACCTCGGAGAAAGTTAGCGAGAGCCATTGTCGATCAATTACCTGTTTATCTGCAAGAGATCTAACAATTGTACCAAATAGCAAGGAAGAAGATCCAAACCCAAAAATAAAGAGCTGCACGTACAATATCTCCCTTACTATAGCCAAAAGTCATGTACAAGTAGGTAGTACACACATGGGCCTTCCAACCATTCACCAAGCTCGCCAACCAAACATGTCTAATATCATGCCGATTCCCTGCTCGATCGAGCAGGCATGAAATAAAGAGTTCTCTGCAATATCTTCACTGGCTTCAAATTTCCCATGTTTACATCTCCATAAGCTGCATTTTCTCTCTCTATACAAGTGTTAAACACGTCAAGTAATTCTGCATGTTTATCGAGCTTATTTTCTGTGATTAGATAATCAAACTCTATCAAGAAAAATGCTCCTGCTCGGTTGTTTGTGTCAATAAGTATACAAACAATACCATTTAATTATATTGATTTAATTTTCCAGCATTTCTCAAACCTTTATGAATTGTTGCAATAAGAGCAGAGGCATACATACATACTCATGTAGTCAAGTTTCCCAAACCCTAGCCTCTTGCATTTGTGAAAAACCTATGGTTTGTTGTTATCCTAATGGATACATCATAACAAGTCATCCTTTTTAATGAGTGCGACATGAAACATTGTAGATTCAACTATGCCGTAATCAATATACCAAAACTCTAAATTATGAAACCCCACATGAATGCTGATTATCTATCCTGGAGTGAAGCTTCTGGAGAAAAATACCCCATAGTGCAACACAATCACTTGTAAGTTGTAACCCCTCTAGAAATATTATTCCCAAACCTTTCAATTGTCATAGATCCACAAGAGAGAAAGAACTCTTCATACACAACAACCCAGGCTGCTTCATTTATCAACTCCTCATTTGATTTCCTCAAGTGTCGAATAATTGTGTTAATCCAAGTTGTCACAAAGGAAATCTTTATGGAGACATTGAAAAAAATGAATGATCCCACTTGTCAGGTTGAGCTCCCGCACTATGAAACTGAACAAAATTTTCGATACAGAACCGTCCTTCCAATAAAATTCTTATATAACTATGAACGTGTTCACCTATTTCAAGCATCCCCAAATTTGCTCCAGCATGACAAACAAGCAAACAAGTAACATCACCTAGTTTAGCAGAAACTCCATTTCTCAGTCATCAAAACATTAAAGAAATTATCAAAGATGATGTAACCAATATAGTTTTCTTGCTCATGTAATGGAATTTTAACATTTCTTTCATCAAAACATGGTTTGGCATCATCACCTTTAACAACATCTTCAAATATTTTCAATTGTCGTTCTTTTGCCTGTTTTCTAATTGCTGAATCAAAATCTGTACTAAGATTGACTTTGACATGCCAGATGATTATAACACTCAAACTGATAAAATTAAAGGAATAGACAGACACTCATAATGCCCTGTACCCAGCAATATTTTAATTTGGACAAAAATACAAAGAGGCCCAATGCAATTTGGGTGAACATGTATGGAGAGCACGGTGGTTCTGTGGCTAAAATTTCAGAGTCTATTACCCCAATTGTTCATGACGAGGATACTTTGGAAGATGTCGGTAAAGAATCTAAGAAGTATACCCATTTCATTATATAGGTATCATTATATAGACTTTTTTAACAAGTAATCATACTCAGTCCTACATTTATTTATATATATTGGGTTATATTCATAATAGTACCCCATGAGTTTTGTACCATGTGCAGGCATTATTATGGGCATTATTGCCTTCCCTCCCATAATAATGTCTCATCTGCCATCTCTAGTACTATTGAGCCTTTTAGGGTTGGGCGAAATTCAAAAATTAATGCGTGGGCGAGATTTGAACCCAGTATGGATACCCATTGATATATGGTTGGATTATGCATGAAAATAACGGGCATGCATGCATCAAACGATTTCAGAAACGAATTTGAACGTGGAATTGCACGCGAAAACGAATTAAGCCACAACCATCATGGAAAGAGACTCTAATTAAGGTTGGATATTCATCAAACTCTAATGAAACAATATTAGTGGCGGGTTCGAAATTGAATGACTGCAGTGTTAAAGGTTATTTGGATCATAAAATCTCTATTCTCTTCTATGTTTGCACTGGTTTCGCATTTTTTCACCTTTTCCGATGATGTTCTTTTTAATTGTGGTATTAGTTCGTTGTTCAGAATAAATTCACTAGATGGAGATTTAATTTATTTTGGTATTAGTTGGCAAATCTTTGTTTTTAGTAGTACTTTTTTTTCTTCTTCTGTTAGTAGTACTAGCTCGGTACTCATGAATATAGTTCGTTGTTGCAAGTCTATTCAATTGAATTAAGTTAGTCTTTAAATTTAAATTTCAAATCTTTGTTTTCTTTTGGGCTTGTTGCGTGTTATAAAGGATAAATTATAAAACTGTCCCCTTATATTTTTATTGAATTGTAACATAAACATTAATATTTTAATATTTGTAGTGTCATAATCAATGTTTTAATTTCTTGTAAGAGTGTCTCCTCTCACCAATTTTGATCAAACATATGCATAGCATGTGCAATTTTTAATGACAAAATAGTCTATTGCCTATAAAACTATTTTTGCAATTAATAGAAGATTAAAATAGTCCTTACACTTTACGATAATAAAACAAATAAATAAAACATTAAATCTAATATCTTAATATTAAAATCAACTTAGAAAGTTAAAATATAATAACATAATCCTATTCTAAAAAAAAATGCCGTCATTTTACCAAATAATTATAAACATATAATAAAAAATAAATTATAAGAAAAAATTATGATAGCAATAATATATATATATATATATATATATATTCATAAAAAATAAAACAACAAAATTATCTTCACTTATATACTCATTATTAGTATATATATTTCTTTCTTTTTATTTTCTCTAATAAATACATTTTAAACTCAATAAAGATAAAAGGAGCCCAAGAGATGCAGCAAAACATTAAGATTCCTAATACTATGAAATTATATCTGAAAGTAAATTCGTCAAACCCTCCCGTTCGTCCACTATGACAATTTTGATTTTTTCTTTCATTGGGTCTGAAATTATTCATATTAATAAGTTTCATTTACGAACAAAAGAAACTCAATTTTGTTGATTTGTTTGTTTTGCTTCGTCTGTACAATAACTACAGCTAGCTAAAGAAAGAGTGAGTTAGAGAGAGAGAGAAGGGAAAAGTAAGATGTGACTATGGTGTAAGCAGCACAAAATATTAATATTTAAACAAATGTTAAAACTTCATTAAAATAAGAATTAAGGAAGAGCAGAAAATCACAAATCAGACCGCATGCGCACGCACCGTCACGGACAAAAACCACATGCGCAGTGCGGTATGATGCGATTTTGCGACCCAATCTTTAAAATTAGGAACCGCACATTTACGGTTGTGGTGACACCAAGGAACGCATCTCAACCGCATCTACAGAATTGCATATATATATATATATATATATAATTATATATACACATATGTAAATATATAAATTTTTATATATACTAACAAACATATTGCTAAATAAATATATATATATAATACAATAAATCTTTTTATATTTAACATTCTAATGGTTAATATTTTTTTGAGGAATCAATTTCGTTCCAAAGTTTAGAAATGCAATTATTTTTTTTTTAATTTTTTTTTTGTTAAAATGTAAAACAAATATAAAAAGTCATTCATGATTTTTTTTTCTTTTTCTGTTTTTACATTTGACAAAATTAGAAGGAAGATAATAGAATTTTTGAAGACTTCAGAGAGAAATGCTTTATAAAACTATATTGTTAACTGTTATTTCTTTATTTGAAACATCTTAGTTATTGTTAAGAATAATATTAATTTGTTGTTAATTTAATTTGAATGAAAGTAGTACTAATTAATATTTTTAACTTGTGTAATGTATATATTTTTTTTGTTTAGGTATGATTTTGTACTTGCATCTGCACCTCAACCGCACCACAACTGCAATCGCAAGAAACTACATTAACGCAGTTGCTAAAAGTTAAAAACCACATACTGCGGTTGCGGTGGGAGCTTAAAACCACATCGCGCTCTCTCCTAGTAAGAATCCTTCTCGTGTACTACCTCCGTTCCAAAATTAGAGATACATTTTAATTTTTTAGAGTCAATTCACAAAATTGTAAAACTCAAAATTGATATAATTTCGTTTGAGTTTTAAAAACAACAAAAGTGATAAATAATTAGTAGTACTTCATAGTTAGTTTACAATTATTGTATTTGTTTGCATCAAAACTAAATAATTTTATATCAATTTTAAATTTTAGAATTTTGTAAATTGAACTCTAAAACATCAAAATGTATCTCTATTTTTGGAACATAAGGAGTATTATTTTTTTTGAAACCAAAACGTTTTTTTTTTTTTTGAGTTTTGGGCCTTAAAATTGAAGCGTTTGCAAAATAAATAAAATGAAAACATTTACCAAATGACGTTTTTATAAATTATTATCAAAAAAATAAAAATATTTAAAACAAAACAAAATAGTTACCAAATGAGCCGTAATACTTTTAGTTTTAGAATTCAAACTATATTTGACAATTCAATATAAGTTTTGCAAATTAGAATTCAGCAAACCCAATCATTTAATATTTATGTAAAACGATGAGATAAAAAATGAATTATTTTCAAAGCTTAAATAAAACACATTAATAAATTGACTTTAAAGAGTGGAAGTGAGACTTTTTGTGGAACATCACAAGTAATATAATGTTTCTGAAAATTTTAAAACTTATTTATAACTCAAGCCACTAATATACTAATATGTCATACACCAACCAGTAAGATCGAAATGGTAAAAGTCCAACTGTAAATCATTTTTCAAAAAGCTTACATAAATTGAAAAGGACCATCACTTTCGGAGATATGACATACAAACGTTTCAAGCTACCAGACGGTGGGTGGGTGAACCGAAGAAGCAGTAGGTAAACAAATGGATCAGATGATTTGGACATAAGGAGTATTCCCTCCGTCCTAAATTAATTGCATTTCTAGGACTTTTTAAAGTCAAATTGACTATTTTTAAAATTAATAATTAAACATATATAAATATATTTCTAAAATTTTAAAAATAGTCAATTTGACTTTAAAAAATCCTAGAAAAGCAATTAATTTGGGACGGAGGGAGTAGTACTTATTTGATTTAATTGAGTATGATTACGGCATATATGGTGTTTTTTTTATAATTATTAAAAAATTTAAATAACTGAAATATATTAAAATTGTAATACTGAAACATGATTCTTGAGTTATATACAAATTATTCTCTCCACATC
Organism: Aralia elata; assembly: GCA_034770075.1. Lineage (NCBI taxonomy): Eukaryota > Viridiplantae > Streptophyta > Magnoliopsida > Apiales > Araliaceae > Aralia > Aralia elata. Next base: position 45,211,539 of record CM068381.1, on the reverse strand, counting down.
TTTCACCCTTTTGTTTCGGGTATTTAAAAAAAATCCTTTGAATATGACAATAATGTATCGAAGTGAGTATTACAATTAATATTACTCTTAATGACATTGGAATTTTTTCACCCACGAGGTGGCTACGTGGCTGGTTGTCAATGGTGAAATTAAAATCTTTACTTATTGATTGGACATAACACCCAAATAAAAAAATATCTAAACTTAATTAATTGATATCTGTTGCTTGTGGGGATTATTGGGTAACAAGTAGACTTAACAGATATTAGTGCTTATGAGGTACTGTTATGGTTTGATATTCTTATGTCATTCATAAAATAACTAAAAAACGCAAAAATTAAAAAGAGAAAACATGAATTTTTATTGACATTGGCGTTCTCCCTTGAATTGGTTAGTAGGAAATAGAAAGATTTTCCCTCTAGGACATTGGTTAACTCATGGAATTAAGCAGTTAAACAGAAATTATTTTGGGACAAGAAAATAGTGTTAGTGCTACGTTTCTACGGAACATGATCCTAAAAATGTGCTATGCATGGTTTAGAGAGCCTTTTGTATGGTGCAGATGATGAAAGTAGCTTCTTTTTTGTTTTTTTTTAATCTCCAATTACATGGATTCACGCTTTTAACCTATGCCAGACTTCTATTAGATATTTACGGATTTAGTTAGAGTGAAATTGATATTAACTTCGTCGTAATAAATTTTATAATTTTTTATTTTATTAGTTATAGAAAATGTTACATTAAATTTTTTTATAATTTTTTATTCTATTAATTTATTCAATATTTTTTATAACTCATATAATAAAAAATTATATAAATTTATTATGATAAAATTGACGCTAAATTCACCCTAACCGATCCAATATATTTACCGTTGATCGAACGATGGATAACTTTGTTTATGCACCAGGAAAGTGGACCTTTAACATGGTTCAATATTTTACAAAATTATAACCTTTTTTTATATACAGCTGATTGACCCATTGGATACTGATGATTGACCGAGTTTCATTCTCATTAAAAGTAAAAGAAAGACGAGTGTTCATTTTTTGGGCCTTTAACTTTTGCTCATGAAGTGGCTGAGCACATGCTGCTTATATGAGTCCAAAAAAGAGTCGAATTGCAAAAGTATCACTTCAAGTTACCAATTAATTTTAATTTAGCTCTTTAAATAATGAAAATCTCAATTAAAAATTTTAAATGGTCAATTTAATTCAATTGATTCCTAACTTACTATTTTTTTAAGAGCATGAAAGTCAACATAGGAGTCAATTGAATTAAATTGGCTACTTGAAGGATTCAATTAAGGTCAAATTGATATTGAGTGAGAACTTAAAAAGATTTTTTAATAATTTGACGTGAATAAAATATATATAAGAAAAATAACCTTATACTGAATAGATACAATTATACACAACCTGCAAATAATCATAAAATTACATGACATTTATCCGGTGTTTAACTTAACATAGACATTGATATCTTTGTGTCAGCATATATATCATTTCCACTTAATTTACATTATCATATCCTTGAAATTTTCGCTTAGAATACTTTGCATTCAGAAAAAGTCATCAATATTTAATTTTTTGACCTCCTATTTGAATTTATTAAATGAAAATATATATTACTAGAAAGTCATATTCCACCCAAGTAATTAGCAGAGAAAATAAAAAATATTCAATAATTCACAATTAATATGTAAATTTTCTTTCACTTTAATTTTTACTCCAAATACGTATGAGCTTTCAAGTGGATCTTACACCCAATAATTCTTTCACAAGGGAAGTAATAATAACAATTTGAGAAAAGAAAGACCTAAAAGAGTAGAGAGAGATAACTGACGGTAACAGATAAAATTTGATTTGCTCATGATCAAATCAAACATCCACATTACAGTTTTGCACCAATTGATACTTAACGGCAGGTCCAACGGCAAAACCATTGTTCTTGCTTCCAAACGTTATATAAGCAGGGCAATTCACGTTCAAACGATACCTCCCAGATATAAAAGTACCAACTTTCCATCTCACCCGCCCATAAATCTTGAGATTGATCAAAACAGTTCCAGCCGTCTGATCTTGGGCCAAAGAATCGGCTAAATACGGGGCCACCGGCACTTCATTGCCATATATAAAAGGTGACCACACCGTAACATCTTTGTGGCCTTGGTACGTGGTGGGGAGTAGGGTTGGCAGTGTGATTTGTTGGCTTCGGTAGGTGGCGTAAACGTCGAGTTTATCGTAGTAAATTCCGATGCGGGCGTTAGGGTTCCGGGAGGAGAGAGAGATTTGGAAGTTGGAGGTGAGGAAGTTGCCGGAGGAGATGTTGAAGGCGTAAAGCGTGGCGTCTTGGAGGATGAAATGAGGTTTTGTGGGTCGTAAAATGAGCCATATTAGGAGGATTATGAAGAGGACTAGGATTATGAAGGCTAATAAGGCGGCGAATAAGCGGCGGTAGAGCTTCCTTTTCTCGTCCTCGTGGTGGCCGCAGGCTTTTTCCGACATCGTGTGGTGGAGGCTGGCGGTGGTTAGTGGTTGGGGTTGATGAGGGAGGGAGAGTTAATTGTAGTTGAGAGGATATGGAAAGTGGGTTGTAGAGTGCGTATAGAAAGACAGTTTCATATGGGAGGAGTGCTGTTATATAGGGATAGGTGAGAGTTAAGGCTAGGGGAGTTGGTTTTAATTTGGGAAAATGAAATTTTCAGTCCTAATTAGCCTACATGTATAATTTTAATAATCAAGTCATGTCGTGATTTTAGAAAGTTCAAAAAAAAAAATTATTAATTTAATTATACTTTTGAAACGAGGTTGTAATTATATAACAAAGGGTTATATTTTTAATAACCTCTGTTACATAAGTATTATGAATTTATAATTATTCATCTACTAAATCAATAGTAATACAATTTATTTTTATTGATCGTCTAAATAACATGTTCATTTTAGACTGCCTAGAATTAAAATCGATTATAATCATTATAATGCATTTATGCTGGATTAATAATTGGAGCGCCTAAAATATATCAGTCTTTACTTGTTATGGTTTTATGGGTTGAGGGTGGGACCAAAGTTGAATCATTTTTGCAATTTTTGATGATGAAATATTAAACTTGGTAATGTAAAGTGGGTGGTGGAAATGAGGGGCATTGGTATCATTTTTGTGGCAACCTTATCTTTTTAGGACGCATATATGATTCTAAACTTAGGACAAGATATTCAGGAACCTGAATAGGGTCCCACTTTGATTAAAGTAGTTTGGTAGAACTGCATGTGAGAATTTTTCGGTTGAGTAATTTGTAAGCTTGATTCATATCTTGCTTTGGTTTTAATTTTTGAATTTATATATACTATAAGTGAAGTGGGAATAAATTAAGTTTGTAACAAAATTTCACATCAAAATGATGTTATTGTAAGAGATGATTATTTGTTCGACCTATCACCTAGACACCTACCCACTCTGATATATTCTCTCGCTCTTCCTTTCGTATTATTTGATTATTGTTAATTTTTAAAATCAATTTACGAGATTTTTAAATTTAAAATTGATATAGATTTTTTTAATTTTAAATAATATAATAATGAATATTATAAACTATCTAAAATATATTATTTATTATAAATTTTATTGTTTCATAATTTTTAATGAGTCATCTCAATTTTGAGTTTGAAAATGTAGAACGAATGGAATATATATTAGTATATTATATAAGGTGATACATAAACTAGAGTTTTAGGAAACATTTTAAAATTTGTTTACACTCAATATGTGGCAACTAAATGGTAAAGTAAACTTTTTCAGGCAATCTGATCATTACTTCTCAGGAGTAAGAAGCTTTGTTTTTCTTTTACCTTTTCCAGAAAAAAGCAATGACAATAATTTTACCCTTGTAATGAATGCCATTGGGTTCATGTTTAAAGTACAATTTTTTTTTATTAATGTTGTAAGAGTTCAAAGTACAATCTAGACGAATTTAATGAAGAATGATTTTATGTCAAAAAAATTAAAATAATATTTTTATTAAAGATCAAAAAGTAAAAATTCATGAAATTTATGACGTGTTTAGTCTTTGATATTTAATAAATGTGAAAAAAATATTTAAAATAATATTTTTTTTAATTACTCATAAGCATTGATCAGCTTAATCAAGAAACCACATCATTAATTTATAACTTGATATGTCCAACTGAATTGAAACAAATGAAGCACACGAAAACTTAAGCCACCTCTCAAACTTGGTAAAGAACATTCGTATGCAATTGTGCAGAATGATTAGTTTTTGAAAAATCACGTCAACACGACAATCTTTTCTCATCCAAATGCTTTTATTCCCCCCCCCCCCCCCACCCCACCCCACCCCTCCCCTCCCTTTTTCCCCCCTTCTTCTAACTATTGTTTGAAATTTAATAGTATACACTAAACAAGGAGCGAACAGATCTCTAAGCTTAGGTACATCATGTGGTTAATGCTACTTAATGGAGTTTTATTTGAACACCATATGGACTGTACATTAATACTCTCAAACTAAATTCAAAAACAAAATGTACTTTTAACTTATACTCCTTTTTTTTCCCTCTACGAAAAGAGTTCATTTGAATAAGATTCTAACTAATTTTGTAAAGTACTAAAATTCAAATTGTGATGTATTTTTTTTTAATTTACAAACTAATAATTTTGTACTGTTTTTTGGGAAGAAATATAAAAGGACAGGCCAGATTAATGTAATCCAATTCTCTTTGGATTCCTTCAGTAATACAAAGTTTCTTTTGCAGTTTTACTAAAAAAATAATAATAATTTTGTACTTAAAGCCTTAATTTTAACAAAGATGAGAGGTGGAGTAAAAACAATTTTAAATTAAATATGGAAATATTTTAGTGTTGGGTGAGGACGCAAAAGTACTTTTAGTAATTAGAGATTTTGGCTATAAAAAAAAACTTTTAGAAAAAGCAAAAAAATTATGCCTTTGGCAAAAACACTTTTGACCTAAGTTGAATGTACAAATTTGTCCTCAAATCGTAAGAAAATATTAAAATCCATGCATACCACACAATTTTGTATAATTTTGTCTTTTATCTTTTTAAAAACATTTCTACAATTTTACGACCAAACACTATGTTAATATTTTTATTAAAACTCTTTTATCCAAATTTCATAATTTGAATGTGTTTCATTTCACCGTACCACACGTCACTAATTTATCGTACAGACACTTAGTATAATAATTTTTAAGTAATTTATAATATTATTTATTCCATCGATCAAAATCAAATAAATTTGCATCTTAAATTTGTAAAACGGTGTTGATCTCATATTGAATATTTTTACTTTATCTATAGTAGTCGGTTAAAAGCCAATACATATTATATGAGTAGAAAGTTCAAAACTGCGTTTGGTAAAGCATGTGATTATTTTGTATCATTGAGGCCTCACTTCTAATCTAAGCAATCAAATTACATACCTAATTTGATCTTCCTTAAGAACTAATACAAACTACAAAATTGTTTTTTCAAAGATTAAAATAAATTTATTGAATTGGTAGAAATTATAAGAGAACCTCACTTATTACACATATTTTTAAAATAGTTATCAGTAATACTTATTCACGTAACCTGACAATCAAAAATTAAGTCGACCTAAATATTCGTAATATATATATATATATATATATATATATATATATATATATATATTAGATTGGAGAGATTCTAGTTAAGCAGTAGAGGTTGTTTGTGATGACACCAAGTTTGTACGACTTTGGGTTTTAATATAACTTCTTTTTGCCGATCATTAAAAAAAAAAAGAAAAAAGTCAGAGCTGAGGAAGTCACATTTGTTTACTATAGTATTGTGTTTGTGATAAGTACATGTAGAGGTGAAGGTGCACGTCTCAGTTTTTTCAGACAATGTTGTACTCTTAATCTATGTCTTTTGAATTATGATTTATTTATTTTTCAGAACTAAATTTATTTTTACAGATAAAAAAAATTATAATTCCAAATTTAAATTTTTCTAAAAGATAATGTAACTCTTTGTACAGAATGTTGGGAGCATAAAATTAATTGACATGAGATGCGAACATTGGGTTGGGTTGGGTTGGGGTGGGGTGGGGTGGGGTGGGGTGGGGTGGGAGGTAACAAAAGATCAATTTTTTTTTTTTATTACATATCCCTCTCACCTATTTGATAGAGTAGGCTAGTGAAGATGTATGTGGAACAGAATAGGGGAAATAATTATGGTGACTGGAGGTAAAATAAACAACCATATGTATTTGTCCATATCTTTAATTTGGCTTTGAATGGAAATATTCTCTCATGATCATGATTTCATGGATATATATGTGCTCTAGCTTGACATAGTCTTCAAAAAGCAATCTAACCTCTTCCATTTCTTTTTGTAACATGGACCCTCGTGATGTGTTTTTACCTAAAACTTTACCTGCAACAAACATTTGTCTCTCTCTTAACAGATTTAGGCATGCACAATCTTGGAAAAAGAGTCTGATTTAGCATATTAAGGATTTTTTTATTTTTTCGTGTTTACCCTTAAAAGAATTACTCCCTCTGTTCCTAAAAGATTGTCGTTTAAGGTTAATTCACGTAGATTAAGGAATACAATTACTCCTTATAAAAAATACTATATTACCCTTGCTTTAATTATCTCAACTAATTATTAACTTTGTAGATTCCAAAAAGGAGTATACTACTAACCATGAGATTATGAAGAAGAAGTATTGGGAAGGGAAGAGATTTGTAAAGACATTTCAACAACCAAGAAGGGTTTTGTATTTTTTTGAGAAAAATCATTAAGTAGGAGAACTTTAAATAAGGGTAAAGTTGGAAAAAATTACTCCATCTGCATTGATAAACTCAAAACGTCAATTTTTTTGGAACAAAAATTACTTCCTAAAACGACAATCTTTTAGGAACAGAGGGAGTACTTGATAATTTAGTAACGAGTACTCTTAACATGTGTCCTAAGGGCACATGCTAAGCACACAATTCAAGAGAATATTCTCTTGAATTGTGTGCATATTCCCTTGATTTCTGTATTTGCAACAAATTTAAGAGAATATGCACACAATTCAAGAGAATATTTTTTTAAACTGTGTGTTTAGCATGTGCCCTAAGGACACATGTTAAGAAATTTCTTTAGTAATAGTGGCATAAGGGTGAAATTTAGGCCGGACAATTTCTCCGAGTTCGACAGGATTCGTCCGATTCTGATTTTAATAGGACTCATTTTTAAATTCTATAGTGTTAATATCGGGTATAGAATATACTCCTCTCACACTCGTTGTTGACCCAATATATATATATAAAAGAGTTAATTGCACTTTTTATTCCTAAGTTTATCCTATTTTGTACATTACATCATATAATTCAAAATGTTATACTTTGCATATCAACCTTTAAAAAAGTCAGGACATAACATCCCTTGATCTAAAATTCGTCGCTAAAGTGAAGAATTAGCGATGAATTTTGCACTTTTAGCAACGAATTTTTGGGCCGGGGTGTTATATGTTGACTTTTTTGAAGGTTGGGATGCAAAGTGCAACGTTTGAAATTATAAAATGCAATGTGCAAAATAGGATAAACTTAGATAATACAAAGTGCAGTTTACTCTATATATAATTATATCCTTATTTATGTTATTTTATTATAAATTTATAAGATTTGTAATATGATATGTTGCTAGTAATAGAAATATGAGTCATATTATGTATTACGATAAATTTACGCCGATTTACAATTATGAAACTTATTAATATATGAGATTTGTAGGAATTATAAAAAGGTTTCACTTATTACATATTTCTCTAAAAAAATTACTACTAATACTTATTCATATAACTGACAATCAAAAAGTCGACGTAAACTTTTGCAACATATATTATTTTCCTATAAATATTGCATGTTGTTTGATTTTGAATTAAAAATACTTGTACAAAGTAATATCAAAAAAATTAAAATTTAAAAATTTAATTTGAGAAAAAGTGGAATAATCGGGTAAACGAGGACATGGGCAAATATGGGATATTATTTTCAGGGTCGGGGGATAACTCCATATTAGCGAGGCCGTCGAGTAGGCATGGGGAGGAGTCCCTTGGACCATACCCATCCCGTTGCTAGACTTAGTAAAATTACAATAACAAACTTAAAAATATTGTGTCATTTTATACTATTATGAATAAAACTTTGTTCATAGGAAAAAAAATTAACAAACGAAAATCTTCTTGTTAAGTAGATGGAGTATTCCTTACAATAACGTTTGCAATTTACCCCTTAACGAAATTATGGTTAGACTAGTTTTAAATAATATCAGTATTCATGCTATGTAACTTAAATTAAGAGGATAAACTAAAAAAAAAAATCAAAATTATTATTAAACAACATAGTTCTGTAAAATGGATGCACATTCTAAGACAGATGAATGCCTGCAGGGACGAATCTACTCTTTAGCATACCTGGGCAGCTGCCCCGGCTGCGACGGAAAAATCGTGAAGAGAGCAAGTGTTTTGCCCCGGCAGCGAGCGGCGGAGCGGGCGGCGGCGGAGGAGCGGCCGGTGAAGAAGAAGAAGACGGACTGAACTGAAGCTTTTTTTTTTTTAAAACCTACCGAGTGAAACGACGTCGTTTCACTCAGGAGGTTTTTTTTTTAAAAAAAACCTACTAAGTGAAACGACGTCGTTTCACTTAGTCAGTTTTTTTAAAAAAAAAAACCTCCTGAGTGAAACGACGTCGTTTCACTCGGTAGGTTTTAAAAAAAAAAAAGCTTCAGTTCAGCCGCTTGTTGCTTGCCTTCTTCTTCTCCTTCAGTCGCCCATTTTCAGCCCTCCCTCACTGCCATTGCTCCAGCCTCCAGCCGCCTCCAGCCGCCTCCAGCCGGCAGCCATCACTTCTCCTCCGCCGCTCAGCTCTTCGTCGCCAGCCGTCACTTCTCCGCCGCCTCCAGGTTCAATTGAAAATTTATCTCACTTGTCTATTTAATTTTTAAATGTTTAATTGAATATTTCTTTAAATGTTTTAGGGTTTTAAAAAATTAGGGATATTTGGTTATTCATTAAATAATAAATATGATATAAATAATTATTTCTTTAAATGTTTTAGGGTTTAAATGTTTATGACTTTTGGGGATTTTTGATTAGTTAATAAATTAGTTAAAATTGATATAAATAATAAATGTGAATATGTGATGTTGTTTAAATGTTTATGACTTTTGGGGATTTTGGATTAGTTAATAAATTAGTTAAAATTGATATAAATAATAAATGTGAATATGTGATGTTGTTTAAATGTTTATGACTTTTGGGGATTTTGGATTAGTTAATAAATTAGTTAAAATTGATATAAATAATAAATGTGATGTTGTTTAAATGTTTTATGTTTATGACATTTGGGAATTTTATGTTTTTTGATTTTTGAATAGTTAAAATTGGTCTCCTTCTTAATGTGAATTTGTGACTTGTGAGTTTTGTAAAATTGTAATGTTTAGGAAATAAGATTGATTATTAACTTAAATTTATTTATTAATTGATAGGGATTTGTAGCCTGTAGGTTCATAATCATTGGTTAATTCATATGGAGAAATACTTTACTAAAAGGCCAAAGGAGGGGGCGAGTTGTGAAACCAATCCGAGTAGTTCAACTAATCCGAGTAGTCCAAAGAGAATTAAGTTAGATGGAATCTTGGCCAATCTTCCTGCGGACCCTGGACTTCGACCTCCAATATTAGGATATGATCCTAATTTTCGAGATGAAATTCGAAGAGCATATTTACAAAAGGGACCTTGTCAACCAAGAGATCACAATTTTCCACAAACCAATAAGAGACGATTTATCTCGAGATGGTTTGATGAGTATGATTGGTTGGAGTATAGCATAGAAAAAGATGCCGCATTTTGCATTTATTGCTATTTATTTAAGGCGAAATTTTATAAGCATGGGAGTGATGCCTTTACTGGTCAAGGTTTTAAAGATTGGAAGCATAAGGACACGAGACTACGAGAACATATTGGATTGGTTAGTAGTCCTCACAATCAAGCAAGACAAGCTTGTGATGATCTTATGAATCAAGGGCAACATCTCCGAAACAACTGTGATGAAGCATTCAGACCAAACTCGTGACAAGTATCGCGCTTGCTTGAATGCATCAATTGATTGCACTAGATTTTTGTTGCGACAAGGTCTTTCTTTTCGTGGCAATGATGAATCATTGGGTTCAAGCAACAAAGGAAATTATCTTGAGCTCTTGTGCTTTCTTGCTGATCATTGCGAGAAAATTGAGGCAGTAGTGTTGAAAAATGCTCCCGGGAATTGCAAGTTAGTGGCTCCTTCAATACAAAAAGATCTTGTCAATGCATGTGCCGTTGAAACTATTAAAGTTATCACAGAGGACATGAAGAATAAATTCTTTTCTATAATGGTTGATGAATCTCGTGATATCTCCATAAAGGAGCAAATGGCGGTAGTGCTTCGTTATGTAGATAACCATGGGCAAGTAATTGAAAGGTTTATGGGAGTCCAACATGTTAGTGACACCACTTCGGAGTCACTAAAGAAGGCTGTTGATCAATTGTTTTCTACATTAGGCTTGAGCATGTCTATGCTACGCGGTCAAGGTTATGATGGGGCTAGCAATATGAAAGGTGAGTTCAATGGTCTTAAGAGCATTATTTTGAGAGAACATCCTTGTGCATTTTTATGTTCATTGTTTTGCACATCAACTTCAATTAGCACTTGTGGCCGTGGCAAAGGGAAATCTTGAGATTGTCACTTTTTTCTTATCGGTTAATATGGTGGTCAATATTGTTGGAGCATCGTGTAAGCGTCGAGATGCACTTAGAGATCAATTACAAAAGGAACTTTTGGATGCTCTTGAAAATGATTGTATTGTAACGGGAAAAAGGCTTAAATCAAGAAACTAGTCTTAAGCGACCCGGTGATACACGTTGGGGATCACATTATGGTACTTTGCTTAGTATCATTTCAATGTTCAAATCCGTGGTGAAAGTTCTTGAGTTGATTGTTGATGATGGTTACATTGATAATTTGGGTGAAGCAAATAAGTCATTGGAAGATATCCAAACTTTTGAGTTTGTCTTCCCTCTATTTTTGATGAGATCTATTTTGGGAGTCACAAATTGTTTGTCACAAGCATTACAAAGGAAAGATCAAGATCTTGTCAATGCAATGCATTTAGTCCAAACTTCTAAGGAAGAACTACAGCACATCAGGGATAATGGATTTGATAATTTGCTTGATCAAGTTTCTATTTTTTGTGGGGAACATGATATTATGGTTCCTTTAATGGACGCGTCATTTGTACCTCGAGGGAGATCAAGACGTAGAGCTCACGTCGTAACAAACCTCCATCATTATCGTGTGAACTATTTCATGGCCGTGATTGATAAAGTACTTCAAGAGTTGAATCATCGCTTCAATGAGGTAAATACTGAGTTACTTATTTGTATGGCATGTTTAAGCCCAAATGATTCATTTCAAGCTTTTGACAAACAAAAGCTTGTTAAGTTTGCCAATTTTTATCCTCAAGACTTCTCTAGGAGAGACATTTTGGAACTTGAAGATCAACTTGCGGTTTATGTTCGAGATATGCATAGGAGTGGTGAGTTCTCTCAATTACAAGGAATTGGTAGTCTTGCAAAAAAATTGGTGGAGACAGGGAAACATAGAGCATATAATCATGTTTATAAGCTTGTTACATTAGCTTTAGTATTACCGGTGGCAACTGCTTCAGTGGAGAGAGCCTTTTCTGCTATGAAGATCATCAAAAGTCCACTTCGAAATAGAATGGGAGATCAGTGGTTGAGTGATAGCTTGATTGTTTATATTGAAAAAGATGTTTTTGCTTGTGTTAATAACGAAACCATAGTGCAACGTTTTCATGAAATGAAAACTCGCCGCGGTCAATTGTAGTTTGTATGTTTTATTTTTCATGAATGATACTAGACTACTAGTCTCGTTAAAGTTTTGCCCCGGCTGAAAAAAATTCCTGGATCCGTCCCTGAATGCCTGGAGACAAATATTCAACAGATTCCATTCCCACCATTACAACCAACCATTTCAATATCCATCTTTATCCTTCTTTTAAGCTTTTGTGTTCTGAATTTACACAAAAGAAGAATAGGAGTCTTTTTCCCAAACCACACAAGCTAAGAATATATATTCCTCTCTCCCAAAAAAGTTAGAATTTCTTAAAATAAGAATTATTTTTACTAATTATAATCAAGCTGAATCTTATAACTATATTATCCACACAAAGATGCAACAAGATCTTCCTACAAATGTGAAAATAATAAATGTATCTCGTTTAATCTTTTTTAATTTAAGTTTAGCATGATATATACTTGAGGTCAGAAAAGACAAAATATAAAAAGTAGAATGAGTAAAGCAAAGCGAACACCAAAGATGTATATTCCATTGCTACGCGATGCTAATTAATTAAAGTGGGAAAGATGAGAATCTCTAGTTGATAAAGGAAGTTGGTCATGACAAAAAGGAGGTAAAGAATTTATCAAGTGTTCCCTTTGGAAATCTAAAAGTGCAAAGAAAGGAAAAAAGAAACAAGAAAAAAAAATTGGAAAATAAAAGAAAACCTAAAGAATGAGTACAAGTCCCAAGTATTTTTACTTCCGAACATCTGTTTTTCTTTTCAAAGCCAATTTTGAAGTATATCATCACTTACTACAATACTATATTATTAATCAATCAAGTTTCACATAAAACAAAAATAAATAAACTCATAATTAAGTCTCACATAAAAAAACAAATATGAGATCTTTACTCAGAATCTCCATCCTAACTACTAAGTCAAAACATCATTTATAATATTTCAGTCCCACATCGAAAAATATAAAAAAAATTGTCTGTGTATAAGAAATTAGATTAATAATAATAGTACTTTCAGTCATGACATTTTGAGTGAGCTTGTGATTGACTAAGATGACCTAAGAAAATACTATTGTGCTAGTGATTTAAGACCTTGTTTGGATGAATTTGATTCGATTCGCAAGATTTGTTCCGAATTCCGACTCTTAAAAGCTCGGGTCAGGTCATCCGATCGAATTGCCGTTTTGAGTGAGGTTCGTAATTTCTTATTTTTCATGTTTCTTCTTTCTTTTCCACTACCTTGTTAGTTGGAAACAAAGTCGAATGAAATAGTGAACTTTGTCCAAATTATCCATGGAAAGCGTCTAAAAGCAATCAGGAGTCAAATTCTCAATAAGGATAGACTAGTCAATAAATAAGGATAACAAATCTCTCATTTAAATAAAATTGTGGTAGATTCGGCAATTTCGGTAACGATAGACTAGTGAATAAATAAGGATAACAAATCTCTAATTTAAATAAAAGTGTGGTTTATTCAGCGATTTTTATTACTCAACAGAAAGAGATACATAAAACCCCCTTTCATTTTACAAAGATCTAGACCTTGAATTTACTGACTTAAGCATGGAAGAGTTTTGGGGGTGATTCAAGCAAACTTCTTAAGAGATTTTTTTTGTTTTGCAGGTGTCAAATCCCAACATATATTCAACAAAGTTATATTTACCAATTTATACCACACAGTGATCATAAATTCTTATATGTTCAATAAATTTTATATCTCATTTCAAGATCTACTATTAAGATTTTAAAATACAATTTTCCTGCCGCAATACAATTTTATAGAGGGAGATTGTCTGCCGCAACATAGTGTTATGGAAAGAGACTTTCCTGTTACAACACAACGCTTTGTGAAGAGAGACTTGCTTAACGCAACAATACGAGTTTTTGAATCGTGATCACTAAATTTTATTATAGATGAAACAAGATTTAGTGGTCATATCTATAAACTCTCATGGCCATTATTTGCTATGAATTTAAGTTAAATTCTTGTTACATAAATAATACTCCCTCTGTCTCAGGATAAAAGTTCTCCATTGATTTTTATGGTCAAATTGACCATTTTTCAAATCAATATATCTTATTATTCTTTTATATATATATATATATATATATATATATATATATGTAAAAAGCCTATAAACATTATAAACTACATACAATTTAGTACTAATCTCAATGTTTACTTTTTTGAAAATCTAAATATATATGTTTAATTGTTAATTTTAAAAATGGTCAATTTGACCACAAAAGTCAATAAAGAACTTTTATCTTGGGACGGAGGGAGTATAATTTTAAATAAAAACCATTTTCTCTTATCTAAATTTTTTTTATGTTAAAGTACAATAACACAGCATCAATAATTCTACATCAAGACTTCGTGCTATTAGAATCACATCATTTATCCACTTTCTACTTTCTAAATTAACTTTGGGCAAAATTGACTAACAAAATTTGAAGCATCGATCACCGTACATGTCCACAGCTTTTGGTTCAATAGGCAAACAACATAAAATTAGACTTTTAACCTTCCAACAAAGGCTACTCCTTGCATAGAAAAATGAAAAATCATTCATTAACCAGTGGTAAAACCTTTATTTCCATTGCCTCTGTTAAAAGAGGAACTTCTTTAACTAACTATACAGATTTAGTACATTTACCAAACTAGGTAACCTAGGCGCTTTTATCCGTAGAATTTGTACAAGACAATATGTTTATGTTGCTGCCATTACTAGTCCTACCTCTCAGAGATATGATCAGCAGCTTCTCAACTGCAAACATTTCCTACAATGTTCCATGGCTGGAATCCATACCATCAAAGCTTTCACCTGCCAACATAACAAAATTATCAGTCACATCATTGACAAGTTTCTCAGTACTTTACTACGAGGTCTTGAAAGATAACATTCCACACAATTTTTTTTCCGTAACTTTGGTGTACACAGGCACAGCAAGTAAACAGCAGGGGATTCAAACCCCATCATCCAGCAAAGAAAGCACTACAATACAATCATGTTTCTTTACACGTTTACGAAAATAAAAAATCAGCTTTCTTTACCTTGACAAGTTAGATACTAGTACACTACAGTACACAATGTTTGACCCGTATCTGTCCACACAGAATGTCTCTTGCTGTGTAGTCATCAGAAGCCAATAATTCGTTTTAGGAGCCACATAATACGGAGGAATTAACCAACATTAAAGAAATTCATTCCATAATACTCCATAAATATTATAATTGCCACAACTTAATACATCAAATAAATCCATTATAAGCGTCAAAATGGGGGCGGACCCTATTTAATACATTCATGAATTGTCAAAGACAAATTGATGCAAATAATCATATTGCTGAAAATAGAGATGACCATGCAAACCGATATCATGATCAAAGTAGGTACATGTTAAAGACTTTGAGAAAAGCTTCACTCTCAAGCATTACCCACCAAAGATCGCTATTCCAAATGATTTGATGAAGGAGAATGCCAAGGAACGATTAACTTGACATTACACTCACCAATTACACAACCAATAACTTGTTCAACTTTTAGCTGCTTCTTTTTTTTTCTTTTTTTCTTTTAAGTAAAAAAATTCATAATAAACAACCAATAATCAAGAATAAAAGAAGATACACTAGCATTATGGGCAGGTTCTCGTGTTAGCATTCCAAATTATATTATAGAACCTATTCAAGCCATAAAATAGCCAATAAGTTCAAAGGACACAGCTCATTATACATACTGCTAAAACCTCTGACAAATTCATTGCGGTAAGTTGTGGGTCAGCACATTAAGGAAAACATGCATAAAGGCTTCTTCTCATTTTCTCATCCCTCTTTGGCACCTACGTTCTCCTCCAGTAATCTCCTAAGCAGATTCTAATACTCGCAGACCAAAACGATACTAACTAATAGACAAGCCAAAAAACTACAATACATTTGCTGCCCCATAGCATAATTCGGGGTTTTCAGGTAACAATAATCAACTAGAAAGGAAGAGAATGACACTTCAATCATTATAATGAAGATAATGTATGACTGGTCTATGGATCCAACATTTAGGTCCTTTAATAGCACAATAATTTGAGCTAACTGGTAAACCCCTAGCATACATATACAAGTCTCATCTTATCATTCAAAACTCAAATAAATCTAAAGCTTTTCCGACAGTCATAAGAACTATCACATAACCTCGACAAAAAGTCAAAACAAGTTTAAATAACAAAGTAGATGGATCTTGTATCTACAACAATGAGTCAGGGGCCCTAACGCAATGTCAATGTATCTTTAGTATTAGCTTTTTCATATAATTCTAACTTTTAAGTTTTAATTGTATACTTTAGAGCCTGGCTCTTTCTTTGTAAGCGAAAGGATTATGCTCTATATTCTAATTAAAAGGCCGATCAAATGCCCTGAGAATCGTGCATGTTTCCTGCTAGAGTTGATTCTATATCCATGCTTCCATCAAAGCTCGTAAGAGCAACTTAATGACCTAAAACCAGCAATCACAATTGATATGCTAGGAGAATGCATAGTAGCCTTTATATTTTGTTTTTCAATAGACCAATGTTACCTGGAACAATCATTCAGTTTGTGGAACAGATACGAGCATGCTATAAGCTAACATAGGCTAACACAAAAACGTGGTATGCCAAGGGTAGTTTTTTATGGATGCTTGTATTTAAGAAGTCTATTATAATCCAAATGCAATAAAGCAAAATTTCAAAGAAGATTTTTAGTCATGTACCCAAAAAAAAGAAGAAGAAAGAAAAGATGATTTTTAGGTACATCAACAAGTTTATTGTTCTAGATATAATTTAGCACAAGTGTTATATTTGAGCATCCAATACTAATTTAGAATATTGATATCTGTGCAATTAGAGGTAGAAAAGAAGAAATAATTGGGTCAATAGATTTAAAGTTCCAGAACATGCGAGTAACACGTTTTGGAGCAGAATTAGCTCACTAGGTTAATAAGAGTATTGAGTAACTCTGGGAGAGACCAGTTCCCCATGTTGACTCCTTCAGAATCTTATCCTTTCAAAACCATACGTAATCCTCATTATTGGAAGCTAAACAGAACATCAGTGATCCCATAAATTTTTAGTCACTTTCTAGGGGTACACCAGAGTTCTACATTTTGACAAGATCAACAAGCTCTGTTAAGATATAAACCTAAAAGTTTCAATTTCAAAATCGTGATCATATTTAACTTGTATAAAACTTAAAAAAGATTAAAAATCACTCATATGACTTTTAACACACTTCCTACCATCACCATACTGTTTCTCAAGCTTATTGTACATGCCCAACTAAATACTATCTATAACCAAATTTATGTATCCAAAAAAATGACTACGTGAGACCAGCGTCGACTGCTACTGATGTATGGCAAGATAACTGTAAAACATAAGGATAGCAAATCTGATATTTTGTTGTTTTCCACTGGTCCATTGTTTGTTTGTATAAGATTAACCAATAACAATGGACAGATAATAATATCAACTTGTAGTTAGTATCTTATAATTAAAAAAGGCATTAACTATCATTAAGATAGACAAACATGTATCATCAAGCTAATCAAGCCATTGTACATATACCATGCGATATGAGATACATTATAACTCTCAACATTTATTGGTATTCAACTCATCCACAAATGCTCAGTAACCAAATATTCTGAAAAAACTTGATGAACTTCAAGGAAAATATCAAAAAAAAATATTTGATTTTTAAAATCAATAATTTACTTAAAACCACCCTTCTTGGAAACAACTATGCAATCAAAAAAATATAGACACCATTTTTTGTCTCTCTTAACTAGAGAAAAGATGTGAATATATCCTGATGTGGTATAATGTCTATGGATGAAAAAATTCCATAAGCAATATTTTTGACGACAGGCATCACAATGGCAAGTCCTATACTTTTTTACCTGTATACTAATCAAGAACTTGAGCTTTCGAGGTTTAAAATTATGTTAGAGTGATGGCAGAAGAAAAGGGGTTTGATCATGAATTCTTGATGATTACTGGGATGGGGCGTGAAGGTCAGAGAAGAAGTTAGGCATAATCTTCTATACACGGGCTCAAATAGTAATTTGGTTAACATTTCAAGGGAAAGGGCTCAAACTGAAAAATAAAAGATTTGGAAGATGTCGAGAATAAGAAGGCAATGAGTATGGAAGCTATTGTGTGGTGGTTATACTAACCATCCTAAACACCATATTCAGAATTTCAGATCAGCTCGCGGAAATCCTTTTTTACCATCTAAAGCCTCAAATCTTACTTCTCATTGAACCCATGTATAAAAGGTACTACCTAAGTTTTGCTCCAACCTTCGCGTCCCATTGTAATAAATCATCAATATCAAACCCCTTTTCTTCTGTTGCCGATGCTAAACCTCAGGATACCTAACAATATATAGGGGAAAGTTCAGTACTCGCCATTGTAGTGCCAGCCGTCAAAAACTACTGTTTTATGGAATAATTTCATCCATAGACATTGCTACGCATCAAGACATAATAGAACCGCAGATTCCAACAACATAGAACCAAGAAATTGCGATACCCAATTCACATTAACGGTTACGGGAGATGTCAAAAAAACCAGGACAAGTAACTTAACACTATCATCCAAATAAATCCAGAAAAGTAGCTCAACAAAATTTGGTTAGATTGCAGACCTCTCTATTGAGCATAGTTCTATGTAGTTGAACCAAACTGGAATATTCAAAATACAGATGCAAGACCAACATTGAGAACAAAATAGACAACTAAACACCAACATATGAAAATAATTTATTTTTAAAAACAATAAGTAACCAACATATCAAAATTAATTACTACAAAAAGAAATTTACAACAATCAAACAATCTAAACTTAAAATTGTGTGCATTCAGATTACACCAATACAACCACCAAGTCATAATTTACCAACTAAAATCAAGTGAAAAGACTAATCCTATATGCACCAAATGCCGCGGTTCATCACGTAAGTATACCCAACTTTAAAATTAATTTCAAAATTATCCTTTTCGTTCGTTCAAAATTAGGTGGAAAATTCTCAAAATACCTTGTATATTTCTTCACAAACCGACCCGGCATTCCCTGGATCCTCCAACCAAAGATCCTCGATTACTGTTCGAAGAAAGCCCTACCGCTAAATCAGGACACACAACCCTAACCAACCGCCTCCTGTCCCGCCATGCTCCGGCCTTAAACCTAACTCTAGCCACCATCCTCACGGTAAAGCTCACAGTCCCGCGGACCCTATCGCCACTAATACCGTTCACGACCCAGTTGTCCACGTAGGACGACGCAGCCGCAAAAGTGGCCCGCATAGTTGTCTCGTTCTTCTTACCCTGAGAGAACGGCGACACCGAGGTCCCCGACAAAGCCCCAGACTTGTAGAAAACTACAGCCTCGATGTGGTCATAGTAGAGGGTAAGTTTCTTGTTTGGGTTTCTGACAGTGAACCGGACGTCCCAGTCGCCTGTAATCAAGGAACTGGAGAGGTTGAAGTTGGTGACGTTAACTGAATCGACTTGGAACCGGGGGAGGCGGGGTCGGACGACGAGCCAGACGATAAAGATGACGGTGCCTGTGATGATGATGGAGGCGATGAGGATGGCGAAGATGCGGCGGATGAAGGTGGCGCGTTGGGGGGCGTAGGGGTCGGCTGCGGGGTAGTAAGGGTTTTGTGGCGGTGGGTAGTATGTGGGGTTATTGGGTGGTGGTGCGGCGTAAGGGTAGGCGATGGAGTGGGCGCCGTTAGGGGTGGTGTTGGGTTGCGGCGGTGGGAAGCCTGCTGCTGTTGAGGCCGGGTAACCGGTTACAGGTCTAGAGTGATCCGGATCCACCATTTGTTGGATGGAGAGTGTGTGTACAGCTAATAAGAAGAAGAATGAGTTTGGCTTATATAGGAGAGTAATATATAAACCGACACTTGTCAATTTTAAGCCGACTTTCTATATAATATGCCGCCGTACATAAAGTCAAAACAACGGTAGTTTTATTTCTTTAATTAGGAAAATAACATAGTAGTACTATGTCATAGACACGAAGAAGAGCGTTACTTGCAATAAACATGAAAATGACCATTATTGGGTTTTTTTTAATCTTACACAAACTAATGTTATGTTATATAATACTCCTAGGAGAAGCACGTAGTTTTCATTCCATTCTATTAAATGGGAAGGTGACAAAAAACATATTGCTAATAAATTGCTCTTAGTATTTTTTTAATTTTTTTAGTACTATTGAAGCATTTTATTATAATTTATGAGAGTGGGAGAGTAAGGTGGTGTTTGATTATTTTTTGTATTAAGATCTGAACAGTTTAGACATCTGAATAATGTAGAGTGTCTGAATAGAATTGTATCTGAATGAAAAAATGTTGTTTGATAATGACTTTTTTTAAAATGTCTGAAGAACATGTTTTTACAATTTTACCCCTTGAAAAACAAAACAAAACTATAAAAAAAAAAAAGGACAACTCCTACTTCTTCCCCATCCCCCGCCTCCCCCTTCGGCGCCCTCCCCTCCCCCCCCCCCCCTCCCCTGCTCCGGCCTCCCCCCTCACCCCTCCCCTGCTCCGACCTCCCCCCTCCCCCCAACTCCCCCCACCCCCCGACTCCCCCTCCCCTGGCGCCGCCCCTCCCTCCCCCTGACTCCCCCTCCCCTGCTCCGGCCTCCCCCATCCCCGCCGGCCCTCCTCCCCCTCCCCTGCCCCTCGCCCGTCCCCAGCCCCTGCTCCGCCCTCCGCCCCTCCCCCATCCCCGCCGCCCCCCCTCCCCCGTCCCCAGATCTGGTGTGGTATTTGGTGACGGTGGCGTGGTGATGGTGTGGTGCTTGGTGATGGTGTGGTGGCAGATCTGGATAGGAAAGGAAAATGATAATATTAAAGAGAGTATTTTTGTCCAAAAAATATCAATGTTCATTCAGATCTGCCTCTAGATGGTTCATCTTTATTTTGAAGTCTAACCGATTAAGAGCCATTAAGAGAGAGAAATTTTTTTACCAAACAACTTTTGCCTCTGACCGAATCAGAGGCAGCCCAATTAAAAGCCATTAAGAGATAATCAAACACACCCTAAGAATCAAAGTTCGATAACTATTATTATAAACCGTTGTCATTACTGTTAGTCTGATTTTCTTTAGTCCTAGTATTTAGTATCTTCATTAAACCAACTAATTACCAATTGTCTTCTAAAATTTGAACGAATTTAAATTTGGACTTTAAAGTATGAAAATAATTACTTTTTATCTCAATATATTTTTAAAAAAACAATGTTATTTTCTTTCATCAGTTTTGGTCATTTTTTGACATAAAATATACATGTGTCAGTTAAATATGTATTTTTATACTCCTTAAGTACTCCATTTATATTTGACAGTATAAAATAATTTTTTTTTTGCTAGTTTTGAACGGAATTTAACATTCTTGTATTTGACAAGAATGGATCCTAAGACCTCCTCATGCACCAAACCTTAGAGTAGTTTTTTTACCATTGAGCTATGAGGGGCTTGGTATAAAATAATTTTTTATAGTCTTCAATTTACTCATCTTCTTCATCAGTTTTGGTCATTTTTTGACATAAAATATACATGTGCCAGTTAAATACGTATTTTTATACTTCTTAAGTACTCCATTTATATTTGACAGTATAAAATAATTTTTTACAGTCTTCAATTTACTCATCTTCTTCATATTCTCAAATTTATCAAATTAAAAAATAAAATTCACGAACAATATAGATCCCATTTAAAAGAAAATGATATATATTGCGAAAGTTTATATTGACTTCTTAATTATTAGTTACGTGGATAAGTATTAGTGGTAACTTTTTTGGAGAGATGTGTAATAAGTAGGACCCCTTATAATTCTTACCAATCACATGTATTGATAAGTTTTACAATTATAATTCGACATAAATTTATCGCATTACATAGTAGGACTTCCATTTAAATTGAACTTCCTATTATAATCAGCAAAGATTAGATTTTATTCACAAACTTTGGAGAAAAGTTTTGACATTTGCCCAAAATTGTTTCCCAAAACAAATAAAAAGTCACCAATATTATATAAAAAGATTTTAATTTTGACCTTTAAGTCTTATTTTGACCTTTTGAACTTAATTTGTAAGATTTTAAAATTTAAACTTAATATAAAATCATTTAATTTTAATATACACTATTTAAAATTAAGTATTACTCATTCTGTATAAAACGAATAATAATTCCTAATGTCTCAAAATGCTCTTCTTCTGATCCATGTAGCAATGTTTACTTTTGCTGCACAAAAAATAGAAGAAGGTCATGCCTGTGCTCTTGGAGGATAGAAGAGAAGAAGTGAGAGATTTTTTTTTAAGGAAAAAAAGGCAAACATTTAAGGCCGGTTGGCAATGATTTATGATAAAACATCTTGCAAGTTAAAATTTAAAATAAATTATAAATTATTTTCAGTTGTGATCTGTAAATAAAAGTATCTGACACCATTTTAACTTATAAATTAAAAATTAAGTTAAAATAAACAGTTCAGGTATTTGGTTGATAATGACTTATAAGTTAAAACAAACTGTAGATATTATTTCCTCCGTCCCAAATTAATTGCTCAGTTTTGACTTTTTAAAGTCAAATTGACCATTTTTAAAACTAATCTTTTTACTATTTTTGCTAAAATATAGGTGAAGAGATTATAACCAAAAGAAAGTATATACAATTTATTACTACCCCCAATTTTTATAATTTTAGAAATATATTTATATATGCTTAATTATTAATTCTAAAAATAGTCAATTTGACTTAAAAAGTCAAAACAGAGCAATTAATTTAGGACGGAGGGAGTATTAAAAATGACATTAATAAAAAGGATACACTGATTCAATATTTCACCATAAGAATCATCATTCCAATATTAATAAAATATTAAAAAGTACCATAACTTCGATATGCATTAGTTTTTATTGTTTTCTTTTTTTTTGACATAATATCCATTAGTTATTAGTCATTATTATTATTACTATTCTTTTAGATATTTTATTATAGCGTTATTCTTTTTTTTTTTTTGTTATTATTGTTATTATTATTATTATTATTGTTGTTGTTGTTGTTGTTGTTGTTATTATTGTTATTGTTATTATTATTGTTGTTGTTTTTGTTGTTATTATTATTATTATTATTATTTTCTACATTAATTTGAAACTTGCAAAACTCAAAATAATTAAAAGAAACAAAATTTAAATAAATGTTGAGATAAGAATTATATTAATACATGTAAATCTAATTACTATTTTTAAAAACTTTAATATTAATTAAATTATTTAAATAAAAATAAATGGAGGGAAAGAGAAAAGAAGAGAGAGAGGTAGGGGTAGGGCTGAGCATTCGGTTAATAACCGAACCGAACTATAAATTCGGTTATAACCGATATCCGAATAAACACTGTTTTTGGTATCCGAATAATTAACCGAATTTGGCACTAACCGAATAACCGAATAATCGAATTACCGAATAGGTTATTCGGTTATTCGGTTAAAAACCGAATTGAATTCCAAAACAAAACAGAAGGAAAAAATGGAAAAGGAAAAGCTAACATTAAAGGTCTAAACCACTAACAGAGAATTCAAAATAAGTTAGATATCAGGACAGACTCTGAAAGATGGCATGGCTTTTCAAATAAGTTTAAATAAGCCAATCACCAGATCACGTAAGCATTTGTTAGATATATTCTGATAGCAGGCAACTAAAGTCCCATAGTTCGGCACCGTATGTGTGTTTTATTCGGTTATTCGGTTTAACCGAATAACCCAAAAATGATACCAGTACAAACTAACCGAAAACCGTAAAATAATTCGGATATAACCGAAATAGTGAAAATAACCGAAATTTCAGAAAAATTCGGTTAAATTATTTCGGTTCGGTTCGGTAATTCGGTTATACCCGTTTTTTGCTCAGTCCTAGGTAGGGGAGAGGGGAAGACATTGGGGGGAGAAAGGGAGATGTAAAGAGAGAATAAACGTCATTTATAAAAAAGATGAAAAGTAAAATAGTTATTATATTTGGTCAAATTCATTTATTTAAAATAATTTATAAGTTATTTTTTGAGAAGTAAAAAATTGTCATTTATTAAAAATAATTTATAAGTCAATTTATAAGTTAAAAATTAAGTTGTAAATGAAAAGGCAAATAATTTGATCAACTTATAAATTACACTGGAATTTTAATTTTGACTACTTTTATTGCTATCAAAGTCGAGATCCACTGGCACGTCAAATTAATACTATCTGATTCGGAGACTCATAGTCACCGACTACTCATATCAGGAAGGAACTCATATTTTCACAAGATAATTTAATATTTTCATAAAAGGTAAATAATAAATGAGACTTATTTTTATAAATATATGAGTGAGATTTTATAAAAATATTAAAATTTTAATATTAAATCACAATTGTTATTGTTGATATATGAGGTCAATTTTGAAGTTTTATTATGTGGGCCCTTGTCCATCATATAGTTTATGTCGGACGAGTTTTTTGGATCAAATTTTGATGAACCGTCAAAAATGGGTTGAAAGTCAAAAATGGGTTGAAAGACCTTAATTGTAGTTGGCAGTACATTCTAGAATTCAAGACTTTTGATAAATTACTTTCATGGGTTGAAAGTGGGCTCCATATGAATTGGGCCAAGAGATTGAGTTAGCTTTACATAAATTCTTAGAATTCTTGCTGAAATACCTTAATGCGTGATAAATGTTTATATGCAAATTTGGTCCAATCAATTCAAAATTTTATTCTGTCCAGTTCCATTCTACCTTTTTAATTGCTATAGACAATATATCCAAAATTTTATCCAAGTTCATTATATTTAGTTAATTGGCAAATCTTACCCTTTTTTTTTAAAAAAAGCCCCACTTTTTGGGAACAAAATATCAAACCTCACATAAACTCGAGAACCAATCAAAATTCACTGGGAGAGAAAGAAATAAACTCACAGACAAACCTCACATAAAGAGAAAACAAGCAAAGAAATAAACTCACGTAAATGAGAATCGAATCCGAAATCTAAAATCTCAATACTTTATTTTTAATCACTAAACTAAAACCTCGTAAGCTCAAATCTCACCAATTAATCATTTCTTGATTGCTTGAATTGGATCTAAGTTCAAAGCCGTTTTCTTACTGACTTGATTTTTTAAAAAATGATCACTTTTAAATACAGACCTCCTCTACCTTTAGTGCAAAAACACAGAGAGAAAAACTATTCTCCTACCTCACTTCTAAAATTTCTCTACATTGTTGCACTTGTTTTGTTTTATTTAAAACTGCTGTTGAGTTTTATTGCTATACTTTTGTTTTGGTTCCAATAATCTGTTGGAGAGTAAGATTGATTTCTATACTTTCCCGAGTATTAATTTGCTGGTTCGTTGAAGAAATAACTGTTGAATTATGTACATTTATTTTGTCGAGGTATTATAAGGTATCAAGATTCCATCTTGAAGGAACGAAGATGTTCTTTAAAGACGTATAGTTTCTAGCACCCCTGAATTCAATTCATAGATAAGTTCTTCCAATTACTCTTTCTTTTTTAAAGAAAAAAGAAAAAAGAAAAAAAAATGAGTTGAGACGTTTGTAGTGAATTTTAGTCAACAATCGTTTCTTGCAAATACTATGTATATTAAAAATCATTTATTTAAAATTTGAGTTATATGTTTAAAGACGTAAATTCGTATGATTAAACACCTATAATTCATAGTTTCGAAGAGTTATTTTCAAGCTTGGTATGGTGGTCTATTCAAGGTGAGATTAATTAATCAGCAATCATATAGTTTAAGGAGCCGACGAGGTCTCGGAGCATTTACAACACTTTCTCCAATAAATTCTCTATCCCCAACTTTAAAAAATATATCAACAAATCATTATTTAACAGTTTCTTTATTCTTATTTAACTATCTATTTTAATCTCTATATATGATTTTTGTAACACCCTCTGTCCCACATCGAAAGATAAGGAAAAAGTTTGTCTGTATATAAGAAATTGAGTTACTATCAATAGTACCTTCAAGTCATGACCTGAAGATTCGATTCAATTCGGACTTGGAATTTGACCCAAGATTTGTTCTGGACTCGGGATTTGACCTGAGTTGTTACATAGGGTTCCATTGTGGTATTATCCCACAATGGAGAGAAGGAGGTCCGGAGGTGGGAACACACTATTAATAGTACCTTCAAGTCATGACCTTTTGGGTGAGCCTGTGGTGGGCTAAGATGACCCAAAAAAATACAATTGGGTCCTTAATTTAAGGCCTTGTTTGGATGAATTTGATTCAATTCGGACTTGGGATTTGACCCAAGATTTGTTTCGGACTCGGGATTTGACCCTGGTTGTTATAATTTTACTCCTCAGAGTGAGAAAGTCAAAAGACCGTTCTCTATGTATGCAAAATGACATTTTCACATCCTCATTTAAGTGGACACGTCAGCTTTATGCAAAATGACATTTTCACACCCTCATTTGCAACATTGCGAATCTCGTCTTCTCTAGAGCGTCTTCAACCGACGATTTTCTTCTCCAAAATTATTTCGGTATTCTTCACTGATTGTCCTCTTCACCGACTGTCTTCTTCTCCAAAGTCTCATTTGCGGCATCTTGAATCATTTAATTTGAAGGAATTTTGCAGAAAAATAAAATCTAGGGTTCCAATTTCGATCTTCTTTTTTTGTTTGATTTTGACCTTTGTTTGTTTTGGGATTTCGAACTTTGTTTGTCTCATGATTTTAACCTCTGTTAGTTTCATTATTTGTTTGATTTCAACATCTTATCTATCGATTGGTATCTGATTTTGTAGCTATTTTGATTTAAATTCAAACAACAATTATTTTTAAATAAAAAATAGTTATAACAGTCAAAACATACTTTGGATGTTGGAACTTTCAAATTTTAACTTTTAAATTTCAAATTTCATTATTAAAGGAATCAATATAAGGAACCTATTGGGTATATAGTGAAAAAATTAAATCCCTATCTTGCAGAATGACTCAATAGCACTGCAGAGTAGGGATAAAAATAAGAAAACTATTGTGAATGCTCTAAGCCTAGTGATTAAAATTAAGATATTGTGACCTTTAATATTGTATTCCCCAAAATGGGGTTTTCAAAAAAAAAAATATAGCTCAAGGAGAAACTATATCAAACTTTGAACTCAATTTGTGGAATTTGTATTTGAAAACAAAAATGACAAGAATTATTAAAACAAGAAAATTTGTACAACTATCATGAATATATAAAATTACAAAATGGTTACAAATTTTCACTATACAAAAAAAAAAAAGGTTACATCAATTCGTATAACGAAGTGTAACATCTATATAAATATAACTTTTTTGACACAACCCTTTATTATATGAATGCAATTAGTTTTTACTCAACCAAAAACTAATCAATTCACAATCCTCTCAAGTAGAGCATAAATAATACAATAATATTTTTTTTCATTTCAAAATTAGAAATATAATTTGACTTTTAAGATCAAATGATGACATATTAAAATTAAAATTGCTATAAATTTATTTAATTTTAGTTGATACAATTATTATAATTGTATAATATATAACAAAAATTATTAATCGCAAAATTTATTTCATTCTAAACTTTTATGAGTCATACCAATTTAAACTTTAATATGCCGTCATTGACCTTAAAAATTAAATTTTATCTCTAATTTTAAAACAGATGGAGTAATTTGATCGGTGCTCCATTATTAAACTTGGCCTTCTGCTAATAATAAGGTTTATGCTAAATGTCTAGCTCATTTATTTCGTTCATGTTACGATTATTGTTATTATTTCTCCCTTTTTAATTTCAAAAATTCTATGTTTGCAAAATGACACCAGGTCATTTAATAAACTCTTGTGAGTTTTATTAATTTTAATTGTATTGAAAAAACACGATCAAGAAAAACATGACTGACCCAAAAATTTAGGCTTCATGCCAAGGATAATTTTGAAGCAGGCTGGCTGCTGGACTAGCGCATACGACTTTTTGTACTCTGTCTAGTTGACTAATGACTTAATGAATATTGTAAATACCACTTGATCCTTTTTTTGGTCTCATAGTTATGTAGTCAAGACTATGAAGGTGCGCGCAATTTGGTGTACATATTTATAAATGGCATCTATGGCACAAGACACTCATCAATACAACACCGACCATAGGAGGATATTTATTAATTTGGCTTCGAAATTAATTCAACTATAAATTAATTAACAATCAAAATAAACATTCATCTCCATAACCTAATAATTGGAGTGATCACAAAGGGGATGTCTCCTTTCGCATATAAGCCATTACTAGTCATGCATGCATATAATATGGGAAGATGATACGGTTGTTGATAAGTGATAAGTCGTCCAAGACCATATGAAATTTGCGGTTTCTTTTTCTGTTTTTAAAAAGTGCTCACTTATGCTACATTTGGATCGTAAGAATAAAGGTGTGAATAAAATAAAAAAAATTATGTTTTGTTGTTCCGTTGGAATGAAATAAACCATTTCAATTTCTGTCAAATTTGTGAATTTTATTCCTTGGGGAGGGTATAGAATGACTCATTCGAGTTAGAAAGGAATGAATCATTTCACTCTCCATTAATTCCATTCCCTTCATAATTCCTTATTCAATTTCTTCATCAATTTCATTTTTTCAATCCAAACATAGCATTAATCTTTTGAACCATTCCTCATGTGTCTTTTAGATGTGTCTTAGAGGGTTTTAGTAAAAGAGAAAACAAGAGAAAGTTAAGTAAAGAAAAAAGGAAAGTGAGAGATAAGTATTTTTTGAGCCAAATATTTTCTTCTCACTTTTGAGAAGCAAAAGTTAGAGAAAAGAAAATAAAGTTTTTCTCTACGTTCTTTTATTTCTTTTCTTTTCTTCAACTAAAAAACTCTCAAACGCTATGTAAAAGTTTAAATTTTGGCCATTGATGTTTTGAATGTACATTTAAATAGTGTCCATAATCAACCATATCTATAGATCATTCCTATTAAGGCTGAAAAATGAGCAAACAGTTCGGGCTTGATTCATACTTGCTCGACTAAAAGTTCGATTCGAGTTCGACTCGAAATATAAATGATTCAAATATGAATAAATTTTAAAGTTCGATAAATTATTCGAACATCCTTAAATTATAATTTTTTATTGATACTCGGATCATATTCGTTCAAAAAGTTCAAATTGCTCGGCCTCGATTCGAGATCGCGAGTCTCAGTCAAATCTTATTTTATACTCAATAAATTTTATAAACTAAATCTGAACAACTCAATACTCGACTGAACTAAATTCATTTACGCCCTTAATTCCTGTACAAGTAAGTTACAACATGCAAGTTAATCATTCCTTCTCCGCATGTATTTGAAAACTACATCAATTTCCATAAAATTGCAGTCTTGGTAGACTACAACAATTCTTTAATTCCTCTGCTAAATCTTAAATAAACAACGCTAAACTTATTGGTTTTCTTATTGAAATGCAAAAAAAAAAAAAACTGAATGAAAGAATAATAAACAACTTGCAACTTCATCATCTCCTCCACAAGTCGTCAGTTGAAAAACTACATCAATTTCCATAAAATATTAGTCTTAGAAGGCAATAATAATTTCTTTATATCTTAAATCAACAAGCTTAATTAACAAATAGAATTTCATATTCAAGTAGAAAGAAAACAGAATGAAAGAATAATAATTAACTTACAAAATGCAAGTTGATCATTCTTTATCCACATGTACTAAAACTGCATGTTCTTGTATTTTGTATATTTGTGTAACTTTCCAAGTCTCCTTAATTATCACTTAATTCTCCCTATTTATACAGATATCTTTATCATACTCTTTCACAAATCATACATCCAGTTTCATCTCTTATCATTTTTTATTTTATCAAAAGTTTCTTCTTTTTCTTTTATCTTGTTCATGGCTATCTTTCTATTTCTTCTTCTAATATTTATGTTCCCTTTTTCAAGCAATGCACAGCGTCCACCTTCACCTGGTTACTACCCTAGTTCAAAATTTAGTTCAGTTAATTTTAATAAAGCATTTAGTAACCTATGGGGTCCTCAGCATCAAACTCTAAATGGGAGCTCTTTAACAATTTGGCTTGATAGAAGCACAGGTACTCTTTACAACACTTGGCTCATAATTATCTCATATGTTTTCCTCCATGCAGAATTTCTTTTTCTTTTTCTTTTTTGTCATACTCTACATAATGTAAGGCTAATAATTAAATTGTTAATTTCTTTAATTTACTTGTTCATGAATATAGGAAGTGGATTCAAGTTGCTTAATTCGTATCGATCGGGCTACTTCGGTGCTGCTATTAAGCTCCACCCCGGTTATACAGCAGGAGTTATTACATCTTTCTATGTGAGAACCAGATTTTGAAGAGTTAATATTCAATCCTATCATCTGTCTAATCTCCTGTCTTATGTTATGTATTGTTGCCAAAATTTAATATAATTACTCGTTTACAGTTAATTTCTTAAAATGATAAATATTACTTGGCACCAATAAATAAGATATGAGACAGTGGATGAGACAGAAAAATGGACAACATATCTGAATTCAATTTTGAAACATGTCATTATTTAATTTCCATAATTATTTTTATCATAATTGTTGCTAAACTAATAAGTACTTTTTTTGTGCTTAATTTTGATGGTAATAGCTTTCAAACAATCAAGAGCGAACGTATCATGATGAAATTGATATTGAGTTCCTAGGAACAACACCTGGTAAGCCTTACACACTGCAAACAAATGTTTACATGAATGGAAGTGGAGATGGAACCAATATTATTGGAAGGGAGGTGAGGTTTAACCTATGGTTCGACCCCACTAAAGCATATCACAACTATGCTATCCTCTGGAACCCCAAGGAGATTATGTAAGTAGTAGCTTAATTATAGCTAGCTATCTTTTCACAAATTAGCAACCTTAATTTATTTTCTTAATTTCTCCATTTATTGGTTTTACGTACTTAAGACTCTAACAATATATTCCTATACCTATTTGTATATCAAGTACAAGGTAGGTCAATAAATAATATCAAATTATTGTTGTTCGAGACATCTCGTATTTTTATTTTTATATGTATTTTTGATATTTTCAACTTGTCCTCTTACACATGAGAATAGTGTGGGCCCACATTTATGTGATAGGGGATTATGTAAAAATATTTAAAATATATGTGGAAATAACGAGTGGAGCAATTCAAATTTTATTTTATTATTATTATTTTTTAATATGATGAAAATTCTTTAGGTGTTAATTTGTCACAAAAGTAGGAAACTTACACTCTAAAAGTTTATTCTCTAAAATTCTCATGTCATGACATAACCTAATATAATGTCTAACTCTAACCATGTAACCATACATACAATCTTGCTTTGCTTTGCTAGCTGCTTTTATTATATGTTTTTTTGGCCAACTTGCTGTTATTTTTGCCTTATGTATTATAAAGATTTCATGATATATATGATCTGCAGATTTTTTGTGGATGATGTGCCCATAAGAAGATACCCCAAAAAAAGCGATAGTACATTTCCATTGAGGCCAATGTGGGTGTATGGATCAATATGGGACGCCTCATCATGGGCAACCGAGGGCGGAAAATATAAAGCTGATTATAAATACCAACCTTTCATTGGCAGGTACAAGAATTTCAAGCTTGGAGGATGCACAGCTAATGCCCCGGCTTCATGCCGGCCGACTTCAGGTTCACCGGCTCGCACCGGTGGACTGAGCCGACAACAGTATGCAGCCATGGCATGGGTTCAGAAAAACTACCAAGTCTATGATTACTGCCGGGATCGCAGTAGAGACCTTACCAAAACACTTGAGTGCTAGGCTTTTGTTTTGTTTTGTTTTTTTTGTTTTTTTTTTTTGTTTTTGAAAAATTGTGCTTCTCAAATTGTTGATAGTTAAAAGGGTCAGTTTGATTTGAATGGCTTGAGATGGTCTACTTACTGAAAATAGATGTTGATCGTCCAAAATAGCCTCCAAGATGTGAATTACATGTTGTTTCATTGGATTGTTATCGTAATAAATTGTTAATACCCAAAATATAATATTATTATTGTTTTTTTTGAAATTTAACTCGAGAAATTTTCAAACTCAAAATAATATTATTTTTTAAAATTTTAGTTAATATAAGAATGAAAATTGTAATCATCAATTTGTGAGTCATCATATGGCAAGGAGTTGTATGCCAAAATCGGGTGAATTTGATTTTCATTCTGCCATGAATTAATAAGATTCACAATGAAAGATATGGAAAATGCAAAGATTTGGAAATATACTAAAGAAAGAAAAAAAAATAGTTTTAAGAAAAGGAAGGACTGATTTTGTGTAACTGAAGCACCGATTGAGATCTTGAAGAACTGATTAATTGCAGCTGAAAAATGTCATACACGGAAAGAGGGAAAATAGAAAGGAAAGTTAGTACCAAAAATATAATATATAAATAATATTTGGAACATATATGATAAAACTGGAAGGAATATGATTGATTTTGATGGAAACAAGTTTAAAAGAAAGGGTTGATTTGTGCAATCAATCACCTATTATATGCTTTGGAATAGTGGGAAAAATTAAGAGAAAGAATTAGGATCAATAGTCTGTTAGCCATATTCTGCTATGATACCATATATATATACATATATATATATATACATATATATATATATATATACATATATATATATATATATATATATACACACACACACACACACTTTATCAAACAGTCCAAATAACTGAACTGTAAATTATTACAAAATATGAAAAGAATACAATAAAAAAATATTACAATCCTTTCAAATTAACAAAACAACACATAATCAAGAAAAGAATCAATTGTAGTAACAACAAGTGAAAATCACAAATACTAAAAACAGTTATATTTCAAAAATAATAATAGAATATGCAGATATATATAGTTTTTCAATACGAGCAACGAAAAAAATAAGCCGTCACGATAACACCAGTCGACCCAAATCTGAATAATCTATCTTCATCAATCCGTGCACCAAAAAAATTCTCACAAACGAAAAATTGGATGGTTGATTAAAAGTAGAGAACAAATATTGCTCAATTTCTTTACTGATACGACGAAGGTACCAGAATTAAAAAAATCAAGTTGGAGGTTCTTCTTGGAGATTCGGATTGAGGTTGATATTCATAATTGCGTTATTTAGCCTAGGTGTTGGCTGGAATAATATGTAAGAGTGAGTCTCGGTGTTTAGTATGTAGAATGGTTTTCACGTTCTGATATTTTGTTTTGGATTTTAGATTTATGTATTGTACTTTAGTTGTGGTCCTTTTCAAATCTTTTGAAATTGTCATTCGATGTACTTTCAAGTTTTCTAATGAAAATTTTATTTTGTCGATAAAAAAAATAATCTCCAAAATAATAAAAATAAAATCTCACAAGAAACGATAATAAAACCTTCTCAAAAAAAAGAAAAAAATTAATTATAATATGAAGAAAATTAAACAAGTCCCACAAAAGAGAAAAAATCACAAGATATTATTATTATTGATCATCACTTGCCCACTATATGGATATTGCATTAATATAAATATATCAAGTGGGTAAATTAATTAGATAAAACACAAATATAATGTGAACTTATAGAAATAGCATCTATTTAATCCTATGACCTAATCTGATAAGAGGCTTAATCACACAAAGAGTGTTGTGCTCGGGGAGAACCAAGTTGTTCAATAATTCCCACGTCATAGTTTAAAACTAAATCAATTTCCAAATAATTTCAATCTTGGTAGACAACAGTAATTGTTTTAATTCCTTTTTTCTTCTTAATGGATACACTTATTAGAACTTGGAAAATAGGGATGAAAAAGAAAATAAAGAAAAAAATATTATCTTAACAAAAATAAATTTAATTAGTTATAATTTTAAAAATTCGAGTATCAAGAACAGTTAATGTTACAATATTGTCTTGTTCATTATATGGTTAAAAAAAAGCTCCAATTCATTATTTTGTTCAGTTACATTATCTTTTCATTCCTTTTCCCTCAAAGTTTCCAAGTTCCAAAATAATCACCCAAACTTACAAGTTTTCTCATTGTCCTTAATAGAAAGAATGAAATATATAAGAATAAGTGCAATATGCAAGTTGATCATTCCTTCTCCATATGCATGAATTAAATCTCTTCTTATAATTTTGTCTATTTGTGTAACTTCCATATATCATTATCCTTGTCACTTAATTGCATGGTAGGTCCCTCAAATTCTCCCTATATATACAGATACCTCTACTTCCATACTCTATCACAAATCATATATTCAGTTACATAGTATTTACATTAATCTTTTATTAATCTTATCAAAAGTTTCTTCCTTTTCGTCTTTATTTCTTTTTCATGGCTCTCCTTCTCTATATTCTTCTTATCTTCATGTATAATTTTTCAGGCAATGCACAATTTCCACCTTCACCTGGCTATTTCCCTAGTTTTAAATTTCGTTCAATTGGCTTTA
Organism: Aralia elata; assembly: GCA_034770075.1. Lineage (NCBI taxonomy): Eukaryota > Viridiplantae > Streptophyta > Magnoliopsida > Apiales > Araliaceae > Aralia > Aralia elata. The sequence continues at coordinate 45,177,089 of CM068381.1, read as the reverse complement.
ATAAAGGCTTTAGTAATCTCTGGGGTCCTCAGCATCAAATTCTGAAGGGGGGTACTTTAACAATTTGGCTAGATAGAAGCTCAGGTCTTTACAATTTTAAAACTTAGCTCTTAATTGTCTCATACGTTTAATTTTCCACATAGCAATATTTATTTTCTTCTTTATTTCTTGTCATTTTTCATTTTATCCAGTTTTTTTTTTCTTGTTTTTTTATTTGTTTATTTATTTATTTATTTTTATATATCAGCTAAAAGAAAATTTCATTGAACACCCTAGCTTAACATAGTTTAATTTGTTTTTTCATGAATATAGGAAGCGGATTTAAATCACTTAATTCGTATCGATCGGGGTACTTTGGTGCAGCTGTTAAGCTCCAACCTGGTTATACTGCAGGAGTTATTACATCTTTCTATGTGAGAACCAGAGATTTTGAAACCTGCCATTATTTTTCATATATTTCCACAGTAATTAATATAAGATCAATATTAATTTTTAAAAATTAATTTTAAAATTTTTTAAATCTAACACGGATAAAAATACGTTAAAACTTTAGACAATATAAATATGAAAATTATAAATTATCTAAAAATTACTATTAATTATACGATGTAATATTTTCAAACTCAAATTAATCATGTTAATTATAAATTTTAAAATTACTTACATTGGCTTTTTAAAAAATCAATATTAATGTTATATTTTGGAACGAGTGAGTATGTTTTTTTATTTATTGATTATGATTCTTGTTAATCTAATCAATCTTGGTTTATTCTGCTTAATTATTAACGATGGTAGCTTTCAAACAATCAAGTGCTACCGCAGCATGATGAGATTGATATTGAGTTCCTAGGAACAACACCTGGTAAACCCTATACACTGCAAACAAATGTTTACATCAACGGAAGTGGAGATGGAAACAATTTAATTGGAAGGGAGGTGAGGTTTAACCTATGGTTCGACCCGACTGAAGCTTATCACAACTACGCTATCCTCTGGAACCCCAAGGAGATCATGTAATTAATTAATTAGTAACTATCTATCTTTTTATCAAATTAGCAATTTTAATTTATATTCTTAATTTCTCCATTTATTTCATATCTATTTTTTCCATGCATGCACATGCAATTACGTACGTAGCCAGGCTTTCTTAGGAAGGACTTGAATATGAATTCTCATAAGCTCAAAAGTCATTGACCAAAGATATATCAACTTTGTGCATTGTACCTCGTATGTACGATTGTATTTTTTGAAATTTGGTATATATAACTGTTTGCTTACAACCTTTTATCTTTTGTCAATGACGACAGTTGAGCATCCTTCCCTTAGCGTATGAAAATATAATTATGATATGAGGATATACTGATTAATGTATTAATGGTTGTAGTTTGAGTATTCCATTCATTACAACTTTGTCATTTTACCACATTCATTAATGGGTTCATTTTTTTTCTCTCTCTCTCTCTCTATATATATATATGTATATGTATGTATCTATGTATCGACACACACTTATATACACTCGTTACGACGTATCTAACATAGCCCAGAAAAATTAAGTGCTTGGATTCTATTATCCTTCACTGACCTCACCTAATATATATATATATATCACACCATGCAATATTATATTACTCCCTCCGTCCCAAATTAATTGTTCAGTTTTATTTTTTTTAAGTTAAATTGACTATTTTTAGAATTAATAATTAAGCATATATAAATATATTTCTAAAATTATAAAAATTGGGGTTAGTAATAAATTGTATATACTTTCTTTTGGTTATAATCTCTTCACCTATATTTTAGCAAAAATAGTAAAAAGATTAGTTTTAAAAATGGTCAATTTAACTTTAAAAAGTTAAAATTGAGCAATTAATTTGGGACGAAAGGAGTATTGTTTTGCTAGCTAGTTGCTCTTATTTTCGCAATGCGTTCTGATATTTTGTGATTTGATTTGATTTTATATTTTAATCAACAAATATTTCGTGATATATGCAGATTTTTTGTGGATGATGTACCCATAAGGAGATACCCCAAGAAAAGCGATGCTACATTTCCATTGAGGCCAATGTGGGTGTATGGATCCATATGGGACGCCTCATCATGGGCAACCGAGGGCGGAAAATATAAAGTTGATTATAAATACCAACCGTTTATTGGTAGGTACAATAATTTCAAGCTCGGAGGATGCATAGACAATGCCCCGGCCACATGCCGGCCGGCTTCAGGTTCACCGGCTCGAACCGGTGGGTTGAGCCGACAACAGTACGCAGCCATGGCATGGGTTCAGAAAAACCACCTAGTGTATGATTACTGCCGGGATACCAGTAGAGACCATACTAAAACACCCGAGTGTTTCTAGGTTTTTTTTTTTTTTTTTTAATTTGTGGGTGGAAAATTGTGCGTCTCTTAATTCTTATTATTGACAAATAAAAAGGGACAGTGATTGGAGTGGATTGAGATGGTCTTGAAGATATGGAATTTTACCTGTTTGTTTTGTTGGAATAATTAAAGAGTTAGGAAAACAAACAAATTTTTTTTTGGGACATGATAAAAAGAATGTGTTTCAAATTTTAATAAATATGAGACAAAAGGAGTATATTGTATCAAAGTCCCCGTTAGACATAAATTTTACTTCCGTCCCCGTCCTCAAAAGATCCCTACTTCTATGTACCTCAAAAACCACAAAAAATTTTAAATCTTGACATTCCATTAACAATAATGCTACGAGACACATTAGATATTGATAAAAATTCATACAATAATAAGGTACACATAAATTTATGCGCTTAGTGTCTCTCTCTCTATATATATATATATTTATATTTGTGTCCTGTGCGTCACTTGCTCTTATACTTGCATGCACAATACTAAATCATAATTAAAATCACGTCCAAATTAAATAAATAAATAAACAAAATCACAAATCACACGTACCTCTGCTTCCATAATCATCAAGTCAACATAACTATTCAATTTTTTAGCCTTTAGGGCATCCGAAAAGAACCCGATTTGCTCTTTCCTAATCGAGTATTCGAGGTCAGATTCCGGTGCCTTAAATACACAACACCATTAAAAGATGGAACATTAAACTTGTAGATCTCTTGCTGGTCGAAAAGATGGAACATTAAACTTGTAGATCTCTTGCTGGTCGAGCTCAGATTCCGGTGCCTTAAAGAAATGCTCCGACACCTCCGGTCCGATCAAGAAAGTGATTTTCTTATTAAATTGATTCACCGCAAATACACTCCCAAGCTTAGGGTAAGCATGGCCACCGGACCAGTTCGCCTATCACCGGCCATCCCTTAACAACCGGAGGGAGGCGTTTTTAGTGTTTTGGCCGCATTAATAATGCAGCTATGATCAGTTTTCCGGCGAGGAGAGTTCGGACTTTAATGAGCCAAAAACTAAGGACCTTTTAATCTATTTCCGTGGCTACGAAATCGTGATATAATTTACTAAGCTTGCATGAAACTAATGCAACGTTCTACTCCACCTTTTATGGGAGAAGTAGAGTGGAATTTAAAGTCAACTAAATTAATTAATTGTTTGTCAGACTGGGAGTATGGGGTTATGTAACAAGTCAGCTAGAAGCATGGATCTTAACTAATTTTTGTAATATATTATACAAAACTAAAATTTGATCCAAATGGGAAATAACCAGTTTGCATGATTTGTATTATATGTCGCACCAAAAAAAAAAAAAAAAGTTCTAAAGAGTTTAATTTAGAATCTTACTAATTGAGATACTTAAGATATATTATGTTTATAGTGTATTAGCGCTGTTAGAACGGTAGTATAAAATATAGAAAATGATTTTGTTCGAAGTGTGTAAACATTAAGTGATAATTGCCTTGCTCGTATGAGTGCCACATCGCATATGCATGCATGTTGCACTTAATAATATCTTTATCTTTTCCTTTGTCTCTTACCGATAGTAAAGAAGTGCAACTATATAAAGTCAAAAAAGTTTTTATTTTTTTATTTTTCTCCTATGCGTATGTGGGATATGAGTTTGTTCCAATAATATTAAACACACATTTACTGGCTATCTAACTTCAGAAAGCGCAACTCTTTGAGATTAATGTCCTACAAGTTGTTTGATTGTCTGTTGTTAAGTTTAGGTGATCCCTAATCTGTATTGTTAAGAAACATTAAATCACTAAGATCATTAGTTAAACTGACTTATTTTAGTACAGTTCTTACTTGACCGAGTATGTTCATATTTGATATTTGAATTTAGAATCCGGTTATCTATAGCTTATTATTACATTTGATATAGAAAAAATTGTATTGATAAGTTCTATAACTTTTTATTATAATGGTTAATGTAACATTTTATACCCAATATAATGAAAAGCTATATAAACTTACTAGGATAAAGTTGACACTGATAAAGTTGGTGCCAACTTTACCCTAATCTGTCTTAAATTCAACTCTTACCCATTAACATACAAACAGCATCGAAGTGTGTGTCAGATAAGTGAGTAAGGTGCATAATGTTCTATATTTTTTATTCCTTTATGTTTGGTTTTATTACATGTTTTCTGTGTATATGGACTTATTAAGGTGTTTATTGATTACAGGATGCTGAAAAGAGGAATCTATTAATTATACTAAAACGCAGTTAACATGACCACATCATTACATTTGTCAATCCCACAATTCAACATTTGTCATGCCTCATTAATGCTCCCCAATCTATTATTTATTATCTATTATCTTCTATTATTATTATTATTATTATTATTATTATACATACTAATTATTATACATACTAAAATGCACCACCTCTCCTGCAACATTAATTACCCCTTACACAACATTATGTAATAGATTTCTAACCAAAATTTTAACAATTACTATAATAAAAAATTTCTTAAACAAATACTAGCAAAAACGAATCCAAATTACAGATAGATTTATACTATTATTTATATTATACATGCTCACACAACAATCTGTAATATAAATTTATATTTTACTTTTAAAAACTACCAATATAAAAAATATCTAAACTTTAAACTATTGAATTTAATTTCTCAATATTATAACATAAAAATCATAAATTGAACTATTGAATTTAATTTACATATAATTTTCACGTCTAAAATTTTCTAATTTTTTTTTAAATTTTATTCTCACTCTAAAAATCTAAACTGATATTTAACTTCATTCTCACCCTAAAAATCTAAATTGATATTCTTATTTTATGATCGTATTATTTTAATTCTTTGGGATAATTTTTATTTAGTTATATTGATTGAGTACTATCTTATTTTTATAATTTTTTATGTACATTAATTTTTCTCATGTGCGAAAAACTTATAATAATTACGTTGTAATTAAACAATTATATAATTGATATTATCCAATAATTTGATTTTTGAACTGATATCAAATAATATCTCATAAAATTATTACTCTCTATTTTTTTTATTATATCTATTAGCTAAGGTATATTACATGCGCTTGGGATATTGAATTGGAGTATGGTATAGTGAATTGGATTTGGAGTCTGGGATAGTGAATTGGGATGTTGAATTAGATTATGGGATATTGTTTGCTGTAATGTTTTTGTACAGTTACTGACGTTAGTTTAGATTATATGAATTACTAATATTTTTTAATTATGTATTTAATTAGGATATAATTTGAAATCCCTTAAATCGATACTTTATTATCCTTTTTAATTTAAAATCATTTAAATCACTACAAATCTAAATTGTTCCGGTAATGTCGTCTACTATTTCGTTATTATCTTCTAAAATCACTACTTTATATTTTTTGGATTTATAAACCCCTAAATCACTACAAATATCAACTATTTAAATAATGCCAATTGTTCTACTATTATCCTTTGTAAATACTTTATTATCCCTTAAATCACTATAAATCATTATTGTTCTGTTAGTGTCTGTTATCCTGTTATTATCCTTTACTAATTATAAAAAGATTATAATCATGATTAAGGAAATAACACAATAATATGTTTTAGTAACTATGTATCAGTGGCACAAGGCGCATTGTATGCGTAAATTATGCAGAATAAAATAATTTTTATATAAAATTTAAAAAATTAAATAAAAAATATAAATATTATTTTTGAAAAAAAGTAAACTTTCACAAGAATTAAAGAAGCCCAATCACTATGAATATAAAGATATACTTATGAAAATATAAAATTCAATATAAATTAGAGAGTAACCACTAAATAACTTTGAAATAATTAAATTTTTATCCGTTTTCAGAACACATTTATATTTGTTCTAATGGGATGTCAATCCTATGTTTTACAAATTATTTGATGGGTAACCAATTTTATATTGTACAAGGCAGTATAAAGGCCATTGATATTATTAAAATAATAAATAGCATTTAAAATATAAAATATTATTAAAATAATTATAAAAGAGTCGTGATATATATTTATTATGTTAATAAAAGTTCGTGAATTACTTCTTACCGGCAAAGTGTTCAAAGCTCATTATCCTTCACTAATTATAAAAAGATTATAATCATGATTAAGGAAATAACACAATAATATGTTTTAGTAACTATATATCAGTAGCAGAAGACACATTGGATCCGTAAATTATGCAAAATAAAATAATTTTAAAAAATAAATTTTAAGGTCAGGTGATGTCTTTATGGCCAGATGATGAAGTAACATTCTAAACTCGGGCAGTGTATGTAAGGTTGATGAAAACTCAAACAACTATGAAGGCGTCTACACCCTAGAATTTTTGAATAGCATTACATCTTCTGGAATGCCAAACCACAAGCTAACGTTGAAGATTGGGGTTCCTGTAATATTACTCCGAAATATAGATCAGTGTTCTGGTTTATGCAATGACACGAGATTAATAGGAACCCAATTGGAAAAACATGTGATAGAAGCAAAAGTAATTTCAGTCGGCAATTTTGGACACAGAATTTTCATACCTCAATTGGTCTTAACACCGTCAGACATTAGATTACCTTTTAAATTCTAACGAAGACAATTTTCTTTGGTTGTTTGCTTTTCTATGACAATTAATAAGAGCCAGAGGCAATCTCTCTCACATGTTGGACTGTATTTGTCACGTCCAGTTTTTAGCAATGGCCAATTGATGTAGTAGTATCAAGAGTTACAAGCAAGAGTGGATTGAAAATACTAATTTATGACAAGGATGGAAAAACACACAATACTACAAAGAATGTAGTTTTCAATGAAGTATTTCACAATTTAATGTAGAAAGGTTTGATTGTTTTTGACTATTATCTTTTTGCTACTCATTATTAGTGTAAACCCTGACTATTTTATTCTTATATGTAATAAATTTTTTACTATAATCTATTTGAATTTTTTTTTTTAGGTAAATCTATGATATGAATTTTCAAAACCATCTAGATCGAGCCAAATTCCAGTTGCAAAAACAAAAAAGGGGTAAACTCTCAAACTTATCCCTTACATAATTGATAAGTTTTTATTACTCCTTCAAATTTTGAACCATCAACTAGAAATATTTTTAATACATGTTCTGAGTAGAGTTTATGTATATTCATTTGTTTTCTGTGTATATATATTAATGTCTAGAATAAATCAAGTTATGGCATCAAGCAAACATTAGCACACCTTTCAGTTTTTAGTACATAGTTACTTGCGTCTTTAATTTGGGATTTTATTTTTATTTTTACGAATGATTTCCAAAAAGTTTGTAAGGAAATAAGGGAAGAAATCTAGCGAACTGTGTTTTCCTCAACACTCCAAATTGATCATTTTCATTTTATAATATATATATATATATATATATATATATATTGTACTAGATGTTCAATTAAATCATCATTATTACTAGACCTGGAGTGCCTCAGTTTGTAGAATATGAGAATAATTTTATCAACATAATGTTTATCAGATGCTGAACTATAAATCCCTAAACCTCGATTCAACAATTCAAATATGGCATTCTCCTATCTCCTTCAATTTCACCTTCGATTTTCAGTGGTTGAATCTGTAAGCCTTACTTTTACTTTTAGTTTTAATGTTTTAGTTTAATGCTTTTGGATTTAGCTTTTCTAAGTTTGGGTATTTTTTTTGTTTAACACCAAACCCTTATTCATTCTCCTAAATCTCGATTCAACGATTCAAATATGACATTCTCCTATCTCCTTCACTTCCACCTTCGATTTTCAGTTGTTGAATTTGTAATCCTTACTTTCAGTTTTAATTTTAATGTTTTAGTTTAATGCTTCTGGATTTAGCTTTTCTAAGTTTGGGAATGTTTTTGTTTATGCCATATTCATCGTTTATTTAAGTTTTTTACATCAGTTGTGTCTTCGATATATAAATGTATACCTACATAGACTACGTATTTCTGTCATCAACTCATACAGTTTGATGTTTAATTTGATTTTATCAAATGGTATGTTAATAATCCCGCCGCAACGCGCGGGTTTGTATCTAGTTGAAGCTAAAAATAAGGAAAAGAAGAAAATTTCGAGACTTAAGGATGCATGATCTTGACTTGGAACTTGGATTTTATTGTATATCTACGTTTTAGGTTTCTGGATCATGTTGAATCGCCTCAATCGGAGTTCGTATGAAAAAGTTATGACTTATTTACTAACAGGCGATGAACTTCAGATTTTTTGGCTTGCTATTTACACAACAGTCACTTCAGGGCCAATTTCGACCTTTATCCAGTCCGTATCTCTGAACACTCAAAGAATTAAAGTTGTAAATCTCGTCGAGATCTTTGATTTGATAGGTGGCAGGTCCCGTAACTCTTCCCGAATCAAAAGTTATGGCCGTTTTTCCAAAAGACGTCGCAGCAGAAAAGTTGAGCGCGGTCGGCGCTGAAATGGCTTGATTTCAGCGTTGTCGGCTCTGAAGCCTCTGTAGTTCAGCGCTGTCGGCTCTGAACCTAGTGTTTTTGAGCGCTGTCGGCGCTGAAACGTGACACGGAGCGTTTTTGCAAGAGTTATTTCCATAAATTTAAGAATTTTTGATATCTTTTCCAATTCTAATGTAACTAGAATGTTTTCTTATATATGATAATATCTTAGGACTATAAATACATGTAACTAGTTAGATTTTGGGGACATTCACATCTTGGCAACTACAATTGTAACCCTAATTGGAGAAGATTGGAGTCATGTCAAGCTAAGTTTTATTTTTAGTTCTAAGGGATGTTAAACCTTATTTATAATTAATGTTTAATTAAGTATTCATTATTTATTTCTTCTTATATGAAATTCATTCTTGATAATCTGATTGAATTGCTTGAATGTTATTTGGTTTAATTGATTTGATTTCTGCAGGATTAAATTGGTTAACTAATATCATCTGTTAGATTAAGATATAGTATTAAGCAAACGATATTGTATGTGATCATAAGTAGCAATTAATAATACTTGATTGTGGACAAGCTTTTGGGTATTATTATGATTATAAGAAGACAAACTAAATAATCCCTGATAGTGTGATTGTTGCTTGGAATAGTCTAATTCTCTAATCCTTAATGTTGCTGTTATATTAAATCTAGACTGATAGTTCTGGGTTGTATGATAGTTAGGGTCTAGTGGGGCGATTGTCACATTAAATTTATACATAAGGAGAATTTCGGATAATTAGCGATTGCGGTTATCTAGGACTATTAGTTTCATTGGAAAATAAATAATGTTACGTTTGATTAATCTGTCATTGTAAAAAGGTGATACTGAACTTATGAACTAGAACTTTTAAGTCATTGGTTATTTTTATTTATTTAGTTTTGTTAATTAGTTAATCAAACTCAAAATCCCCCAATCTTTATTTTCATTGTTTAATTAGATTTAGGAAAATAAAAGAATAAATATAAAACAATTCACTCTCTGTGGGATCGACCTTTGCTTGTCACTATACTGATTTCTGTATTAGTAGAGTAGAAGTAAAGATTTAATTTTGGGGTGCAAAGGACAGCTCCCACCGTACGAGTCTTGCTTTGTCCTTTACTTCCCATCTGTATGGAGTAAGAAAGATATTGATGGAATTGGATCATTTATTGGATTGTTCTTTGTTCTGTTTTGATTGAACAATGTACCCTATATTTATGTCGTGTGTATTGCTTCATGAGGCTTCAATGTGAGTAATTCAATTTTGGGGTTGAGGGTATTTTTTTGTTTCTTTGAGGGAGTTTTTAAGTTGTTATCATTGTGAGAGCCATGAGTCGTGGTGGTGAAGCAAATTGGCAATTTTATTATAAATGAATAAGCAAATCTAAGACAAACTTATCATCACAAAGACGAGATTAGAATTTCGGGGACTTGATTACGAATTGGGAGGTGTTAGGCACCCAATTCGTCTTACAAAATCATAGGTTTCATTATTTTGCTTAAATTTTTTCCAATTCGTCTTACAAAATCACAAGTTTCGTTATTTTGCTTAATTTTTTATTTTTATTTTTTTTATAAGCTCCACTTTTTGGAGAATATAATCATTTATTTTTTTTGGTAGGAGGAACTTATCATCACTGAAGTAAGAACAAATAAACTACAAACAAGCATCACATAAAGGAAGAAAAAATTTGGTATGAGGAACTTATCATCACTGAAGTAGAAAGAAATAAGCTACAAACAAACATCACATAAAGAAAGAAAAAATTTGGTACTAGGAACTTATTATCACTGAAGTAGGAAGAAATAAACTCACACACAAGTATCACATAAAGGAAGAAAAAATCGAACATGAGACCTAAAAGTTAGGTACCTCAGTCTTAACCATTAGACTAAGACTTCATCAGATGCATGCTTAATGATTAGTGTACGATAGGACTAAGGAATCCTTTTGAAGGTTTTTAATCAACCAAAAAGTATATATTGTGTAACCTAGAGCCTTAACCCAATGATTATCCTCACCCCTTGTGTATCGAGAAGGTGGTAGTGTGTGTGAGTTTAAATTCTATCTTAAATTAGTAAAAACAAATGTATTTATTGTGACAATATTTAAAATCAAACCATAGAACAAATAAATATAAATAAAATCATCTTTATAATAGTCGTGCCAAAATATTTTTTAAAAAAAATCTCAATGGTCAAAATATGGCTCAAAAATTAGATACATGATGGAGGCCGAAACTATAGGCTATAAATGGTAAATTTTCATCATTGTGTTTAAGGAAAGACCAATATCTGCCATAAAAGTTCCTCCACTACTTCTAAACTCTCCAAGGTTATTTACAGAAGCAAATATTAATGAATCTTTTTATTTCCAATCTTCTGGACAATACTTAATACAAATACACTAAAATCTTCATTAGCTTTCAATAAAAATCACTCAAATTTCTTCTTTATCCTTCTTCTTCACATCTCAAGTCTCACCCCTACTTTTTCCTCACAAATGGAGGATCCTAATGAACCAGTAATGGGCTATCCAGTTCCACATACCTTCATTATAACGGAATCAAACAACGAAAAATATTGTTGCCAAAGCCGGTGCTTCAAAATTTGCTGCAGAGAATAATAAGTGCCCTAGTGATTTTAATCCTTTTCGTAATTGTTATTGCACTCTTCATAGCTGTTTTCGGGTTACAGCCTCCGTTATTCGAAGCCAAATCCACCATTTCAAAGTTTAACCTAACTGGCTCTCAACTAAGTGCCCATTGGGAAATTTATTTGTATGTTCAAAACCCTAATACACTTGCCTCCATAACTTACCAAAACATTGCGGTGAAAATTTCATGCAATGAGTTTTGTCTTGGCAACACGATCATCGATCCTTTTCATCAGCACGGATTGGCAAACACTACAGTGCAAGCGAATATGACTAGTTTTTCAGCGCCTATTGACAAGAGCGCGGCGAAACAAATTGCTAGGGCTAAAGAAGATGGATTTGTGGGGTTTTCGTTGGGAGTTGATGCGAATATTAGCATGGATTCTGCGACGACGGGAGGAAAAGGAAAACGAAAAAGGATGAGGGTTTTTTGTCAGGAGGTTTATGCAGTTGTTATAGGCAAGGGAGTGGCGGGAACAGCTCCTTATGGGGCAATGGACTGCTCGGTTCATGTGGATGGATTGTGAAGAGGGTTTATGTAAGTCTTGTTAGGGACGTTCTTATTTTGCATTTTAATTAGTAGTAGCATTAATAGTTTTGCCAAGTGTTTGATATGCTTGTGTGAGACAATTGTTCATGAATTGTTCTGGTTTGGAGAAAGCATTGCTTGTTGATGTTCTGATTTTTATATTTCTAATAGAAAATAAACTTAATTTTGTTTCATATTCTGATATTCATGCTTATATATGCCTACAACCGTTAATAAATGAGTAAAATACAAAAGTAATCACTGTACTCTTAGTATATTTGGATATTGTGTTACTTTTTGTTGGTCTATGCAAAACAAACTTCAACCTCATAACTTTAAACAAGTATTGTCCAACTAAGCTACATGATGTAGACAACACAAATTTTATTTATACAAAATTCTCCATTTAAACCAAAAAAAATAAAAAAAAATAAGTGGACAAACCCTTTCTATGTTTGCATCATTAGTACTGTCAAAAGTTTTTTAAGTTAATTAACAGAAAAAGAAAAATATAAAAAGAAAAGAAAAAAAAAAGCGAAGAGTTCTTTTAAGTTGTTGATGGCAATCTCTGTCATCATGCAAAATGAAATCCCACGCCATAAAGTACCAAAAGCTAAAACAGTGATTACCATAATATACTTTCAAATGATGAAGAATTAAAGATGTATGACAAACAAAAATTTGGGGATAATGAGTTTTGTTGAATTTCAATAAAAAAAGGTTGATAATAAAAAAAACAGTATTTAATTTTTCAAAAATTAAATGGAGAAGGGTTTACCCACTTATTTATCATTTCTTTTTTTGGTTTAAATAGAGAAGTTTGTATAAATAAAATTTATGTTGTCTTATTTACAATTACATCATCTAGTTTAGTTGGACAGTTGTCTAAAATTATGAAATTAAGATTTTGAGTTCAAATCTTGGCGGAAGTGAATTTTTTAGTCTTAGTTTGAATAGTCGACCCAACAGTCACATAAAGGTTTGTTATCTAAAAATTTTTATAGTAGAAGGTTTGTTTTGCATTGATCAACAAAAAATAGTACAATATACAAATATACTAAGAGTACAATGATTATTTTTGTATTTTACTCAGTTAATAAATTAAGTTGAGTTTAATTTTGACCAGCTAAACTTGACTTCAATTAATACTTCATCGAGTTGAATCGAGTTTTAGAGAAATCTCATTTTTGTGATATGGAATCTCCTCAGTTTATAAATGAGGACTGTTGAGTTAGAACTGAGTTTAAGGGAACTGAGTTAGAAGGGAGTACTTGAGTTAAAACTTATATACTTTAAGCGAGTCAAGTTAAGTTTAAATTTAGTTGAGTTGTCGTTATATATAAAAATTAAAATATTACGTGTAATAGTCCCTCCGTCCCAAATTAATTACTCAGTTTTTACTTTTTAAGTCAAATTGACTATTTTTAGAATTAATAATTAAGCATATATAAATATATATTTCTAAAATTATAAAAATTGGGGTTGGTAATAAATTGTATATACTTTCTTTTGGTTATAATCTCTTCACCTATATTTTAGCAAAAACAGTAAAAAAAAATTAGTTTTAAAAATGGTCAATTTGATTTTAAAAAGTCAGAGCAATTAATTTGGGACGGAAGGAGTATATTATAAAAAATACTATACTTTAATTTTATGTGTTATATACTTGTGTTTAATCTAGTCGATTCCGAGAATTAATTAAGCCTGACTAATTAAACAAGTCAATTCTATGTCTAAAATAGCACATCTCAAATTCGGCTCATTTAATATTTAAACTAATAAAGGGTTTTCTCAAATTCAACTCGCTAAGCGCTCGTTATTGTATTTATAAGCATTTTCCAATTCATTATATGAGTCACGAAATGACAGATTTTAAATCGCAGCCTGAGTTAATACTCCCTTCGTTACTCGACATTCTAAAGTCAATGTAAGATCATTTTAAATTCAAATTTAAATGATCATGAAGGTATCATGTGCCAAAATTATATAAATTTCGAAGGTTAAAAGTGTAATTTAACCTTAAACTATTTATCAAATAATATAACAAATTTGTTATTTACAATCTGATCGATAAGGATTAAATTGAAACCAAATATGACTTAGAAAAAGTTTCACAAATATTTACCATGAAAAATTAGTGGTTTTGTTAGAGAAAATAGGTTTGGATTGAATAGTCAGTAGTCTTTTAAAATTTTCACTTAAAACTTATAAAAAATTAAAGTATTACATACTCATAAAGAATATAGGATAGTTCAATTTCAAATTCAGCTTGAGATAAAACTGAGACTATATTAATTGCGAGATTATTTCGTATTTTGATGAAAAGTGATTTTGAAATGCATGCATTTAAAAAGAAAAAAAATGTGAAATTTAACTAAAAATTAAATCATTTTAAACAACAATATTAATATTATTTTGGTGAATAGTAGGATATTGGTTATTAAGAAGAAAGATGGGAGAACCACATTCTATGGAGGATAAATTTAAAATTAATATCTCGTAAATTTATTAGTCTATTTTTAGAAAGTTACATACATACATCTCCAAACACCTAGCTAGTAATGGTAAATAATACTACCTACAAATTACAACGTCAAGGAAATTTTACGCAAAACTATAATTAAGAACCTAAAAGGCTTGACTTAAGGAAGAAAATGACGACTTGGTGTTTTCAAGCTGAGACTAAATAAACTGGACAGTAAATAGTAGTGCCATTCATGAGCTTCCCTTCTTTCACACTAGATGATTGGAACCCAACCTTGAGATTGTCACAAAACACCTTCATTTCCCTTACCTTTCTCATCCATACCCCAGCACTAAATTTAGCCCAAACCATCATCCTCACATCCAAACTCACCACCCTATTTCTGCTCCAATCTTCCATCGCATCACCGACGATCCGTTCCTTCAATTCATCGCTCCACTTCTTCATCCCTAGCTCAACGCTCAAACTTGTGACATTCATCTTCGTGAGTGTAAATGGCCGGAGGCCAGTTCTCGCAAGATCATTCTTTTTGTAGCCAACAAAGATGTCAAATTGTTCAAACGACAAACTTATCTTCGTATTCGGGTTTTTCACTAGGAATTTAAGCTCATAACTCGCACTAATTTTTGGGTTGGAAATGGTAAAGTTTGACACGGATAACGCAGTGAGTTGGATAATTGGAACTTCCGGATGAAAGATTAAATACGTAATCATGCTATACATGCTAATCGCGATGAACAATAAAATTATTGCTAAGATTATACGTCGCACTACTGAATTAGTTCGGCCGCTAGAAGAAGAATGGGAAGTAGTAGGGGGCACAGAGTTAGCTCCGAATGTGTGTTGCTGCGAATACATGTCTGGTTTTTCGATTGCATTAATTTTTTAGAGAGAATTAATATATATATATATATATATATATATATATATATATATATATGCGGACAAGAATGACGTGTGGACCATATAGATGCTTCTTTTTCTGCATATTTTCGTTAGAATCTTTACCAAGAATTTGAAGATCCTGATTAAATGATTTAATTGGTCCATATTGGCCCTACAGATATATCATAGCAGGTTCCAAGAATGTAATGATACGCATGCACAAATAAAATATTTTGTCATTTCTGCGCAGATAGTGAAGAAACTGCTAGTGATTTAGTGAAAGCATATAGAGCTAGCTAGCGCGTAAGCAAGCAAGCAGTGTTTTCTGGGAAAGTAAGGGAGAAAATTAATGTGGGACTCGATCGGCCGCGTAGATCTATCTAAGGCACGGCACTTAAAATATTACTGCTCTGTCTCTTCGTCTTGTCATTACCTTCCCAGCTTCCTAGGTCCTGTGTATATATGACCCTACTGGGTTTGATAGGGGGGTGGGTATACATGTTCAAACTGCAAAGTTCTTGGCTGGTACGAATTGAAAAACATGTGAAACACTATACAGGGAAAATGTTCGAAATTCTTGAAAATGACGTCAAGTGAAGCACGACCGAGCATATTATATTATATTATGTACTCCATCCATCCCTTCCAAAATTTAGGTGACATAAAGTTTCTAAAATGAAGAACCTTCGTGATCAAAAGGATACTTAAAAAGATATAATTTTTTTGTCCTCAAAAGAACGAGAAAAAATACATAAAATAAAGGATAAATGTATCATTTAGTTAGATTCATTAGCATAAAAAATAAAATAAAAATACTCATTCATTTTATATAATCTTATGGAGCTACTAAAAATAAATTTGCAACTTTTTTTACTATATTTTCCTTTACTTTAACTTTTCTTAATATGTATAAAAAAAACGTATTTTGTTCATTCAGGACGGATTTTAACATATGTTTGGAAAAACAAAACTTTCATTAAAAATTGTAGTTTTAGAAATAAAATTCTAATTTTTGACCGGAGGAAGTAAGAGAGCTGCAACTGAATCAAGGCGAGTCCCCACTAGCCATCCAGTTATTGGCAATCCATATATAATGATCAGAAATATGCTGAAAAAAGACGGAAAACAAACAATTGGGGTTAATTTCCTATTTTTAAGCTTTCATGTTACTCTTTATTACAGTTTAATTAAGATGTAATTCAGATTGTAATTTTGTCGCCTTTGTAACATTTCGTGTACCACAAAAATCTTCATTTCATTTAGCTGCGCAATCACTTCAAACTACTCTACTCTACTCTACTCTTTCATACAGATCCAGCAGAAGACCCAATTCAATTAGCTGAATGTTAAAAAGGATATTAAAGCAAGGTTTTATCTCGTCCTCTACAACATATTTCTCCTTTGTTCTTCATCATAATTTTTTGTCCTATCCTCCAAAATTTCCCAGAATCAATTGATTCAATTCATTCAGATAAAGACAGGGGGGCGGGGCCAGCGTGGGAAAGCAGGTGATTCATTATGATTCAAGAGAGTACAAAAAAAATAGAGTAATAGACCATGTAGAAATCCAGAGACCTCAAGGAAGCAGCTAATAAGAGGAAGATCATTCATGTATTAAGTCTGGTCTCTCAAGTGAATTTCCTAAAAATATATGAAAGTAAACTAGCTTCACATGAAACTTAAAAGAACATTATACTATTTTAACTAAACAGTCGTTGCATGTTTTCAGGTTTACTTCAAATATAAATATCAGATATCATGTTTCTCAGTCACTAGAATCACTAGATGCTATGAAATATCCAATTAATCCATAAATATATTTGGAACACAAAATTTCTGCATTCGTATGGTCACCGACTCACCTATATACAACCAGCACCTAAAGAATTACAATGTAATACTAAAATAAAATTAGTAACTTAAAGATAAAAACTGCATGGCTTTGTGCTGTTAAGAAAATTCAAATGTTGAATGTGGAAAAAAAAAAAAGGCTAGGAAATATTAGAGCACCATCAATAAACAAAAGAACAGACCACGCGTACCAGCACGATGCTGACTTACGAATTCCGTCCACAATCTTCAAGCATCATTCCCTTCAGACTTCTTGCCAACCACATAGCTGTCTCCCTTGGGGAGACCTTATCTTTTCCAAAGGGTTTAAGAACAACTGAAAGCTCTTCCAACCTATTTTGTTGAAGCAAGTCAGCAGACAACTCTAATAGCCCTTCAAGTGCCTCTGCTCTCTGCCTGGAAGAGTGGACATCTAAAATCTCCTTCCCTGGTGTTTCTTCCTGAGTTGCACTTACAGGAGTGCTGCTTTTTTCAGGCTCGGAAGAATTTAATTTTGATTCCGGAGGGGTGGGATTCCTCAAATCCATTTCCTTAAGCCCAGAATTATCAGAAAGGTCTGATTTTGGAGTCATGATTTCAGAGCAATTAGATGATTTGGTGGGTCCAGGAGTGGTTAGGTCTTTTATCTCCACCTCGTCCCTTGCTACATTTATCAGCTTCCCAACATCCACATTCCTCTCAACACTTTCCATCACTGGCTGCTCACCCCCAACTCGATAACTACTATGTCGTATAACATGAATGACGTCGTCAAAAGCTGGCTGGAAATGGGGAGCAGCATGCTTGTCAGTTGTTGGATTTCTCAAGATAATTCCCTTCTCTGAATGTAAATTCTTTGGGCTAGATGTAACGTGAGGCACAGTGGACACGGTAGTGTCTGCTACTGACGACAGAAGTTCTTTAACCGTGAACGTGTCAACACCATTAGATGTAGAAGTGCGTTGCAATTGGGGAACCGCATCACCCCTATTACTAGGTGTTCTTGTCAATACATCATCTTTATCATCATATATTTCTTCAGATTTGGGAAATTGGACAGCCAAAGCTGAACCTGTACTCAAATTCTCATTACCAGCTTCGTAATTCATACTTTCACAATCAAGACGCACCTCAGTGGTCCTGGTCGAGCAGATTAGAGATTTATCATCATTTCTACTGTTTCCCCTGGACATAATAATTTTAGGCATCTCAGAGTGTGAGGTTGAAGCTACCGAAACACTGGGTGGACAACATTCAAAAGTCGCAGTTTGGGTCACTTGCTCAAAATTTGGAAGTATCAGTTTTGACATGTTATTGACAGGATTTGCTGCCTCAGCACAAAGCTCGAAACCTTGAGTTGACACTGAAGATGAGACAGAATTGCTGCTCTCTGTCTGCATTCCTATTGAAGATCCCACAACAGCTTCTTGAGAGTCACATCTGATCTCCCTTGAGACACGTGCAGTAAGGCGGACACTGGGCACATTATCAGGGGTCCTCCTTTCAGGATCCTGAGTTGTATCGCATGTGCCAAGCTTCATATTATTGCTCACTAAACCTGGAGTGTCAACCCCCGCTTGTCTCATCCGACCTGTAAATGATGATCGTCTAGCCAGAGCAGGAGGTGTTTTTAATCTTGGTTTTGCAGGAAGTCCGTCTTCAGTGTTATATCTTGTAGGAACAGAGGGAGGGATTCCTTCATGTCTAGGTTTAGTCTTTGGAGAGGAGTCAACAGCAGGTAACTGCATATAATAAGGCTTATTAATATCAATAATGGCTTCAACACATATAAAGCAAAACATAGAGCATTAAACAGTCGTACCTGATGCTTCAAAGGATTTAGTCCTTGGATCCGTTTTGCTGAATCTGGGCTGGTCTTTGATGGTGCAGATGGTGGTGCATCTACAATAGCCTTTGAACCAGGAGTAACTGCACACTTGGGAACTTTAGATGATGCTTCTAAGATAGTTCTCTGGTTACATACAGCCCCAGCCTTCATGCGGTTACCTCTCATAGGTGAACTGTTTTCTCTTACTTTTCCTTCTTTCAGAGCCACCATTATATTTTTTATGATTTTTGGTTGCTTTATTTCTATATTGGGTCTGTGTTCATTTTTGAAGGGTATTGTCACCTCTTGTACCTCCATTTGGTCATTGGACACGTCACTGTCCTGTTCATCACTTTCCATTAGCTGCTGACCGCCAACCTCCTCATCAACAGAAGCCAAATCTACATCAGTGGCTTTATTGTCATAATTGCATACCACAGCTCGTATACTTTTCTCACCTGACATGAAACTCTCTCTGTCACTGCATGAACTATTACTACTTTGGCTTTCAGCCATATTCTTACGAATATCACGAGCAGTAGTGAGAGGTTTCAAAGGGGAATTAAAAGATGGTCGGTATTGTTCAACATAAGGCTGTAAGTATTGGTGCTTCAGGATTTCGGATGCCTGATCAAAGTTGATTTGAGAAAATTAAGATGATATGATATAAAAATACATATGCAAATTGTAATGAATCTGGGAGGGCTTACATTGGGTCGATGTTCAGGGTTCTTTCTTAGCATGCTTTTGATAATTGTTTTCCTGCAGATGGAACAATATAGTGAGTTATTATCATCTTAAAAATATACAAGAAAGAAAAATAATCAGGAACAATGGAAGTCAAAGATTGATGCGTTGCACCAAATGACGTTATATTACAACTGAATAAGAGCACTCAAATATAACTTATGCCAAGAATGTTCATCACCAGCACAGAAAATCTTTTAACTTATGGCTTGCAGAGTTGGTCCTCTAGCAGCCAAAAGGAGACTCAAACTTGAAACATTCTCATTATAACAATGAGCCTAATAAACAATTAAACTAAACCACTCCTCAAAAAGGGGAAGGAAATGCAATTAGACTGACCCAAAATATTAAGAAGCAACATCTGAGATTTCTAGAGTCTGATTGAACATGAAAGAATAACTTGTTTAATGCCAATGCAAGAAACATTTAACTTACAAGGATGGGGAGTAACAGGAAGGCAAAGGACCAATGGAGGATCGATTTATCTTACTTATTAGTCCTGCCATGTCCTGAAACCATTTAAATAAAAATGTCAGAAACTAGTTAAAATTACATGAACAAAAGCAATATCACACTTTCGTATAATGCAAAACAAAATTTAGGAACCAAATAAACAGAAATCTTTCCAAACAGATGTGACAATAGGTCAATATTCATGAAATAAGCAGTTAAACATGTATGATACATCAGCATTCGTATTGTGAGAATATAATATAGTGGTAGAACCCTCAAACACTCAATGACAGCTTTACCACAGCAGTCCACAGATCTACAACAACAAACATATAAAAGATTGTGCAGTTCTTAAACAATTCTTTGAACGCCTCACTTAAGAGGTCATGCCGAAATGAGGAAGTCACAAAACCATGTTTTATGAGATAATGCAATATCAAAGGAGAGTATTATGCACCTCAACTCATGACAGATACATTTTCATAATTTGAATTCTAAATTTTCTACTACCATTGTTTATTAAATAACAATGCTTTAGTAATGAATCACTATTTGGATATTTTAAAAGACTTCACACAAAACTATCAGTCGCATAAAAAGAGCAAGGTCTCTAGTTCACTGTGAAAACATGTTGATGTAATATCATTAAAAGACTCACAAACTTGATACTTCTAATTATCTACATTTTTAATACTTGTAAGTGTTTTGAAAGTATTTCTAACTAGATTTGAAAATAATGAATTGGCTTACAATTAGAATGCATTACTAAGTTGAATAAACACTTGATGCTTCTTTAAGGGAAAAGCCAGATTCCAAATCCAACACCTTGCCTCATCGAGAGTCAAACGCCTCACTTTCTGCTTCAAGCCTTCAACTCTTAGCAATGAATTTCTCTTATAGTAAATAATACCTCTGACCCGCATGTCAGAGAAGCATTCATGATTAATAGGGTGCTTAACATGGACGCAACTACCATACAGAACTCTTTAAGGTCTTTTTTTGTGAAAACAAAACACATAAGTATATTCCATTAATCAAATTTCTTAATTAAAGGTGCACATTAGTGAATGAGAGAGTGATTTCAGACACTGCTATTATTCCACTCAAAATATTGATTTGAAGAAATCCACAGCAGCACAAATGGAATCCTCCTAATTAATTGTAAATCACTGAGTCAATAAAAGATTGAGATAGAGAGGGGGGAGGAGGGAGGAGGGAGGAGGGAGAGAGAGACCACAAAAAAATAGGAAATCTTACAAATGCTTTAAATGCAGGGCGATGAGCAGCCATCTCATACATACAGCAACCTGATAAACAGATTAAGAAAATGAAACTGACAGAAAAGACAGACAGATAAAGAAGGAAAAAGAAAGAAAGACAGAGAGACACAAACATGAGAATTCAGGTTAAAATTTATGGAAGTTCAAACGGTGCAAAGTGTCAAAGTTTAATCCTATCCTCATACCACTTCAGGGAACTGAAAATGAAATGACCACCACTAAGTAAGGGGCCTAAGGGCCTTATAGATTAGAGCTACATATGTCAAACGGTGACAATATCATTACGGTCATCGAACCAAGAGTGCCCTGAGGATGGACAAGGTACAGAACTAAACTTTAACAAGAGAAACTACTTTTCTCTTAAACTGAAACTCTCATTCTAAACCATATGTGCCAAACAAAAAAGGAAAAAAATAAAGAAAAAGAGAAAAGAAAAATCCACATACCTAGAGACCAAATATCGGATTTAAAACCGTAAGGAATGTCTGCAAGAAGTTCAGGACACATGTAATTTGGAGTTCCAACAACCTGGTAATTACATAACAAAACAGCTATTAGATCTTGATCAAGAACACAAGGATATCGGCTTTCATCACATGAACAGTCTGCACGAAAACTTGTACCAAAAGACAGATAAGCATTAATATTTCGAATAAGTAATTCTACTTACTTCGTATTGATCAAAACATATATTTGGTTCGCCCGTATTAACAAAAATTTGAGTTAAACTTTGTAAGAACATAAAATAGGTGCTAGATCATTTGCAGGAAAGATAAATTACAAAACTAGCACACTAAGTCGGACTTGTATTTTGGATATTGTCTTTTAAAGGATGAAGGTAGGATAACATAATATCAACTGGTGCAGCAAATCCAGAAGTTTCATTGAAAATCAAATACTGATGCTGAGACTCAATTGAGGGGACTATCCTCAATTCTCAACTACTAGTTTCAGTTAAATACCTGCTTCTGATTCTGCCAATGACCATAAGGTCCATACTTCCATTCCCTATAAAGTGTAATAAATTATTACGAATAAGATTCTACTTGTATATTTTATGCAGATTCAAAAATGAACATCCAAAATTTTGTGATTGTGCAAACTACAATATTGTGTAATAGTTTCTGAGTTTCTATAAACTATAAAGTGTTAGTTTGTATTACAACAAAACAAAACCCCAAAAAAAAAAAAACATTTACCAGAATAATACTTTAAGTCAGCGGAAAGGAAAACCAACTCCCGGGTAGGTATTCTTACAGTTAATTCAAATACATCGATACCATATGTACTTAGTGATGGAAAATAATTCAATAATTGTTATATATTGTATAGCATTCATACTATATACAAACAATTCCCTGTATAGTTAATTTTTTACCACCAAGTAAAAGAACTATACCTTGACTACAACCCTAAATGAAATCCTTTCCCTTAATTCCTTAAGTATGTTAAATTTGACAGTGTAATACAAAGGTGGTGCATAAATGAAGCACATACCGATGAGGCCAAGTCATCTGCCTTCAAAGTTTTAGCAAGTCCAAAATCCCCTAAAACACAAAAAACACACAAAACAGAGTAACATAGATATATATAGGTCAGGACAGGGTTAACAAAACATCAATATTTTATTTAATAGAAAAAATAAACTTTGACAAACTCACCAAGGCGGACATCTTTATCCTTGGTAAGAAAGATGTTGGAACACTGTAGATAAGCCAATAAGGAGGTTAAAGAATCAGTCTAAATAATATGTGTATTACAAGGACGTAATGTTTGAGGGTATTATAAGAACAAAATACAAACATCTCAAACAATATTCCTGTACATACTTTTAGGTCGCGGTGAAGAACAAAATTTGAATGCAGATATTCAACTGCCAGCAGTATTTGAGTGAACCACTTGCACACTTTCTGCATATTACCAATAATATCACCAGTCATATAACCAGGAAAAGGTCCAACTCTGGGCGAGCTAGTGAAAATTGAGTAAATTAAACAGCTTAGAGAATTGTTTTTTTATGATAAAATTCCAAACAATTGCATTTCTATATCAAAATTTGTCGTTTTCAAAATAGACAAAGACATACCTCTTCTGGGAAAAATTGTCCATTTGATTTTTTCATCAATTCAGCCCTGTTCAAAACTTATTACATCAACATGTACTTTAAGCAAATGTTACAACTTTATTTTCCCACAAATAATTCCAGTGTTTGCTAAGTAACTTACATGTCTCCACCTTCACAGTATCCAGTGACAATGCAAACATAGCAACCCTACATAATGTTTATAAATATTCTAACTCAAGACCAGAATGGCAGGTAGATAAAAATTGAGGAATCAGAAATGCATAGGAGTTGATATTTGTAGAAAAACAAAAGCATCACACCTTCTCCACCCATGCTTCCTTAAACTCAACAATGTAAGGGTGTTGAATCCGTGCAATTAAAGCCATCTACAAAACCAAATTCCACATATATATATATATATATATATATATATAAATTAAAAAAGATTAAAAAAAAGAAAAAAAGACCTAAAGTTATGTCTGTATAAACATATAAATTTAAAACAGCCAAAGATTTTACCCTTCAACCATGGCAACATGCATACCTAGATGCATTAAATATACATACAGAGACAATTTAATTAGAACCATTAGGGAAATTATTCTATAATTTCTAAAACCACTATATCAAGCATGATACACACTGTTATGCCCATTTCCTAAAAAAGTTTATATTTTTTGTTCAGTTCATAACTTGACAGTTTATACAATAAATAATGTCAAGATTAATTAAATATAAAAGTAAACCCAAATCACCAAAAGGTACACTAATTTGAACAACCTCTTGATGAGCAGATCTCCTGCAGCGCTCCGTTTGCCGAGCAAGACGAATCTTCTTAAGCACATACCTATTTTATCATCAAAAGACAAATTAGACAAAAGTTGTAACTTTTAAGAAATACAGAACCTACATAAAAGGGGGATATTTACTTCTTCTTTTCCAGCTTGTGATTGACAAGAATGGCGGCCCCAAATGCACCCCGACCAATCTGCTCCATGATCTCGTACTGATCCATTTTAGACTCCATCGGTCCACCACCGATCCCAATAATGCAGAACCAATCGTAATTTGAACCCCAATATGCTATACCAATCAATCTATTTTCAATGCCTTCACATAATTTATCCAATTGGACCTAATCTTTGAAATTATAACACAATTTCTTCAAATCATTTGCAAATCAAACATATGCAAATTCATATATGCACCCACCCTTCAGAGACCTTCGCCACTGGAATCAGCTCCACTTGAATCAGATTCGTACTAAATTCCAAAAATGTACAACATTATTTTCCATCAATAAGCAGAATGGTAGTACTAGCAGGAAGCCTCGATTCAGTTACATTTCTCTTTTGGTACAGATTTGATTCCTTTCGCTCTAATTCTCTCTAGCAAAAAGAAGGGTGGGGGTGATGCATAATAGTACTAATAATAATATAATAACTGAAAGTAATGAGTTTAGGGGGTTTAATCACGGTTAGGGGTTGGTTTAGTTTAGTTATAACGTCCAACTAATATACCTCGTCTGTCATATCTACTCAATTCTTGGAGTCAAAGATTTACTCCCTATTCTAACATTTATAGATAGGAGTTAGGACTACTTTTTCTTCTTCTTTTTTTAATCTAAATAAAATATTATATAATTTCTTAATTTTTTTAAATAATCATTTCTAACCTCATATTTGTATTCTTAATTAATGAACTCTTGGTTAATTAAAGAAATATATTTGATAATATAAATTTATTTTTAAAAGTGGAGATCTTATATTGAATTGATTAACAAATTAACCGAGTCATTTTGATTGGTCACGATCGAGTCAGTCTTGAGTTCATTATTAGCAAGACAAATAGAGATCTTATCTGAAGTCAATTAACAAATCGACCGAGTCATTTTAATTGGTCACGATCAAGATTTATCATTTCTGTTGATACAATGTATGTCATTGTTCATAATTATACTAAACTTTTCGTATCTTGTATTGTATTATTTGTAAGAATCTACATATATGTATGTAGAAAATATTTATAATAATTTTATTCACATGTAACTCTTTATTTTTATGTTTTATTGTATTATTCATGTACGAATTATCAATTTAGTATTATATAATTTTGGAACGGAGTGAAGTATATTTATAATTAAGACATGTTTTTTTGGAAGAAAATGGGCAAATTGGGTCATATGGGATTTGCTCTGTCTAGATCGACAACGCTAGCTTACTTTATTTTTTCCCTAAAAAAGCAAACATTATTTATCATCAAAGTGGGTAATCGAGATATAAAACCTAATTATCATCTACCCTAGCTCAATTGATCTACTTGAAGTGGACTACTAATAATATACTCAGTTTTTTATTAATAAAATCTCTACTCCCATCAGTTGAACAATTTTAAATAACATATTTATGAATAAAATATGACATGGAGTTTTGTGGAAAAAAATACTTCTTCTATCAACAAAAGAATAATTAAAAATATAAATTTTTTTATCCTCAAAAAAATAAGAAAAAGTACATAAAATAAAGGGCAATTAAGTCATTTATATATATATATATATGTACTCATCAATTTATATAATCTTGTGGGTTATTAAGAATAAATTTTAAAAAAAATTATTCTTTTTTTTTTAATATATGTATAAATTGTACTTTGTTTATTTTTTTGAGATGGAGGGAGCATCAACTTTGAAGTTATATTTTCAATCAAGTCAATGCGAAGATACTTGCACATGGAATAATCTTGAATCACATTATAGTTACACGCTACATATATTTTGATTTTTTTTTAATGTCTTTACCATATTTTACTTATATATTTCTAAATATATTTAAATAACTTTTAAAATATAATTATTAATATAAATCTCTATCGGACTCTCTATAAAATACAAATAAATGTTGTGCACTGTCACTATAATAAAGTTCAATAATGGATGGCCGGGGGGGGGGGGGGCCTTGGCGCCATGTTCTCTCCTATTTTCATTTTTCACCAAGCACGATGTTCACCATATTATAATATTATATCACATGCTCCTCCTCGTATATTTATAGCATGCTCCTTTCAATTGATGGTTGATTGGCTTGAGCTCCTCCTCCTTTTAGTTGGCTAGTTTCTTATTTCTACCAACTTTTTTATTTGTATATTTACATGAAAGTTTAAGCATATATAGTGATATATAAAAATATATAATAAATCTGATGTATAGATGAGGTCGAAAGCAGAATAATTTATTATCGAATAAGAGTTTTTGTTACTCTTGATTCAGAGAAAGTTATGGAGCCCATAATATATTAAATAAAAAATATGAACAAGCTCTACACAAAATATTTAGACGATAAAATATATTTAATGAAACCTAGTCGGTTAAAATTTAAAATAATCCAAAGTATTAATAAAGTATAAGACTATGGGCATTTTTAATCAAGAACTTAACATTTTTTGTAACATTAATATTTAGGATTCATGTATTATTATCTTAAAATAAAGAAGAAAAAATAAGGTTGTAGGAGAGTTAATGAAGATGTCAAGTGATGGGTAATGATGATAACAAAGTAACATGCCAAATGGGGTATTTGTATTGTTCTCCTCAATTGCCGGACTGCTACACTGGAAGCTTATAATTGTTGGGCCAGGCCAGGCCAGGCCATGGGCTGTCCTCTCTCTCTCTCCTTCCTTATCGTATTATACGCACATGGCGTTGTGGGAAACGACGCAGACATCAGGGTGACGATTTCCGGGTCGGACCCACCTGTGTTGGGTTCATTTGACTCGGTTTGATTTAGTGGCCAGGGAAGCTTTTTGAATACTTTAGGGTACTTTTTAAGTGCTTGTAATCACAAGGTAATATAATTAGGGGTTTAAACCCCCAACTTTTGTTATGCAAAATTTAGGTGATACCAACTCAGTAATGTCTTATTATTAATTTTTTTTAATAAGTAATATTTTGATGACAAAAAATAATTATAAAAGATAAATATAAAATTACGTAATGGTTATTATCACTAGATCTACCTATATATAAGGACTCATCAACTAATTATATTTTATCACATTATTTTATAAATTAATTTTTATACAATTTAAGACGAGATGGATGGAGATGGAGAATTCAATACAACTATTATCATATCTTAAAATGTAACTAATTAATAAGAAAATTATTTATCTCTTTTATCATATAATGTACTTTTACATAGTTAAATTATTAAAGATAGCTATAAAATATAAAGTGTTCAATAGTCAGCTCATCTTACACATAACAAAAATTATTTCGTAAGCATTAATATTAAAATACATAATAAACACCGTAATTGTCAAAGAAAATATGTAATATATTGATTACCAAACCCATATTAAAAGTTTTTTTTATAAAAAAATTACTATTTTTCATATATAGTACGCACCAGCTACGTGGCCATCGTGGTACATATAAAGAGTTCTCGTACACACTATAATGGTGCTTAGAGAAAATTTCAAGTGAATTATGCTATGTACATACAAATATTTTATATTTTAAAATTGTGTTCCTCTAGTTTAGAAATAAATGGCACACAATGAATTTACTATTTAACACTCACACACAATTGGCCCTTTCAAGATTTACATATTCTATTATTATTTTGGAGATATGATTGTATTTCATGAGTTTATTTGGTATTTAATAACGTTGTTGTTACGATTGGTCATTTTTCCTGATTATTTCTTATTTTATTTGAAAGAGTTACTATTTGAATTTATTTTTTGTAATAATTTCATCTTTTGTAACAGATTACAGATTGACTGTTTGATTTTTTTAATTTATTTTTTTTAAAAAAATGAAAAAAATAGACTCACACAGACACACAATAGAATAGTTGAGAGTTTTGCCGGCAATAGGCGGCATGACAAAAATAAGTGGTCACCGTTTAGTACCTATTGATGGTTGGACTAATCACTAATGCTTAAGATTTGGTGCAATATCAATAACATGGTGGTCCTTTCTCCGATAGCTTCAACTCATCATATGCCTTCAAGACCACTAGCCTTTCATTTTAAGTAAGAGGCACCATGTGTTTTTCAATTTAAATTTTATTATCTTCACATAAAATATTATAGATAGAGATTATTATTAACCAATCCCATTGAACAATTATATTAAATCATAAAACTTTTATTAAACTCAATAAATCTACGACATGATCCCTCGGTCAAGGAAAATACATTTCTTTGTAATTTTATATATTCTCCTAATATGCTAAGAACTTTAGTTGGGTTGCTCATTTAAGTTACTCCTTTTTTTTCTTTTTTTTTTCTTCTATTCTTTTACTTCTTTTATTTTTATTTTTTATTTTTAAAATTACTACGTAAACCTTTGGATTATTGACTATACTCCGTATTATTTATCATTTATTATCAAAATATTTTCCTGAGTATTTACTTAATAATTATAAGTTTATAGCGGATTTTAATTCAATGTTACATCTTAAAATACAAATATTTGTGATTTTGAATTGGTGGGGGTTTGGATGTCATCAAACCTGATTATAAGTGTTAAAATGCAAATAAAAAATTTATACATACTCAATATGTAAATATATTATGAGTCAAATATGAAAGATACCACACCACACACTTGACATTCTTATTTTGAGGTTGAGGCTAGGTAGACAAAAGAGGGCTACAACCAGTTCAAGTTCCGGCACGATTATTTTATTTATATATATTATTAGTACTTAAATACTGGGTATTTAATTATAACCTTAATAAATATTTATTGTCACATGGAATTGGTCAGAAAATGCTGTCACCAAAAGTCTGGCCACATAACTTTGTAGTTTTATTATCGGTCATTTTAGGGCCACATTGCACTTGGGATATTTTTTTTTTTTTGGTTTTTTTTTGTTATAATTCCCAAATAATTTATATGATTTATTAAAATTAAAAGTCTGTACAACACTATTTTGTATATGTATCCAAATTACACCTAAATCACTATTTTAAAAAAAAGTTTAGTTCCAATAAATCATATACATTATTTAGGAGGCATAACAAAAAAAAATGTCGCTAGAATGTCCCTTACACAATGTCGCCCTATAATTATTGTTTTATTATTGTTCTGGTCTCCCCCGATTATAAAATTAAATTAAATAACAAAGTTTTTTTTTTCTTTTTTAATATATGAGAAAGATATTTTTTTGTTTTTATATCCCTAATATGAAAAGGAATTTCTAAAAGAATTTTCATTTTTGATTCTACCAATTTTATTACAAGTTTTTTTATAACAATTTTATGTAAGATAATATATGTTAAAAAAATTATATAGGATAATTCTATATTACAAATTTATTAAGGTTAAAGATATCGAGAAAATCTTTTAGCATATCTCGCGATCAATTATATTAATATCAGTCGTGAATTTTATTATTAAATTAATATTTTAATTAAAAGTAAATTCATTAAAACTTGAAATTTTACCAAATCACACAATTAATTTGTATTAATAATATGTGACTTTTTTAAAAACATAATAACTGTAAAATAAGTTGAAAAATTGTAGTAGATTCATTACTAATTAATTGTCATAACTAAATCAAATTTTCTCAAAGCTTGATTTTCATACTTTTATTTATATTAAAATTTCAAATAAATTTTGTCAATATAAAGAATTCCATTACAAATATATATAAAATTATTATTTTCTCATAATCATAACTAAATAAATATACTAAGGTTGTAAACGAGCCGAATTGGATCGGACTTTAAACGAGCTTAAAATCTTGTGTACGAACTTGACTCGTTTATAAACGAGTCGGGCTCGAGTTCGAACTGGGCCTAAGCAAGCTAAGTCGAGTCAAATCGAGCTCGAGCTTAAGCCCGACCCGTTTATTTATTTATTTATTTGTTTGGAAAAAAATATTAATAAAAAAATTTATTTATATTATACATTTTATATAATAAAATAAAATTTCAATTATATAATTATTAAACGAGTCGGGTTTAAACGAGTTGGGTTCGAGCCGGACTTGAGTCGAGCCTAAACGAGTTGGGCTTGAGTCGAACATCACACTATTTGAGCTCGACTTGTTTAACTAAACAAGCTAAAGGTCTTGTTCGAATTCGAGCCGAGCTTAGTCGAGTCAAGCATGATCGGGTTCGTAGACAGTTCGATTTGTTTATAGCCTTAAAATATACGCTTCATTCAAATATTTAACTTAATAATTGATCAAAAGAACCTATAATATATAATTCAAATATTTATAAATAAATATATAATAATTTTAATAACTACAATTATCATTTCAAAAGTTTAATTAAATATTTTTATTTAATAAAATAATAAATTATTATCCATGTCGCTTGTGATTTGCACGTTTGACATGAAGTAGGTTGCTGTTAACTGTCTTCTTTGTTGCTTCATTATGAGGTGTACGTGTAAGGTAGTTATTTTTTGCCTGATTAATTTGTTTGGATTTGTATTTGGAGAGAAAAGTTTTGGTAGTATGAGATGGGATGTATACAATCAAGAGTGTTTGGCTAGATATAATTATGTAATTTTTAGAGTTATAAATATAAACTTTTGCTTAGTGAAAAAATAATAAATAATAAATAAATAGGGACGATAAACCACTTTTTATGTTTTTTTGAAAAAAGATGATATTTAAATGATAAAGACGCAACTTCTAGCAAAGAGATTCCCGCAATCAAGAATTAAAACGATGTGAAGGGGAGGATCAACTTCAGTTGGTATGTGTTGTTTATTGGGCCGAGGTTGAACCGATTAGTATCGTTGGCTGCATGGGCTTTATATCTGCTAGTTTTGGTTGACAATACACAAATTTGAAGATCAATTTATGTATGTGTATCAGCGTTTGTAGTGTTAGGTGCGTTTAGAGTATTTGTAAGTTTAAATACACTTAAAAATCTTGTTTGTCTATTAGCAGTTTATTTTAAACGCAGCTTATTTAATTCACAAACGTAACATTTGAGCCTCAAACGCAATACACCAAAATTGATATGGTGCGTTTGGAGGTCCAAAACGCTACCGTCGCAAACACTGCAAACGTTGATAGACAAACAAACCCTATATAATCATATCCCTCCCAGGAGAAAAAGCCAATTTCTTTTATATATTTAGTTAGAAAAATTAATTTCTCCGAATGTAATGAAAAATATTTTTTCTAAAAATATGTCTTATTTTTGACTTTTTAAAATTAACTTGAATTAAAATTTGACGATGAATTTTAATTTCTTGACATATCTTGTTTCTCGCTGCAAACAGCTCCTCATTTATCTTCTTTCTCCCATCCAGAAGAAAGGAAGAGATATAATAACATGTCATTCGGGAACCGTTTACAAGGATTCATTTTCAGTTTTTGTCATGCCACAACTAACTTTTCAGTGATTGATTTGTAATTTCAGACATATAATCCAAGTCTTTTGGATTATAATTTTATTTTAGTAATAAATTTTTTTTGTCGTTTATTGGAAAAAAAAAAACTTAAACATAGTGTTCGAGAATTTTGTAGTTGTAAAAAAGAAAAGAAAATAAAGTTAGTGAAGGCAAAGAAAAAGAAAAGAAAGCCTTATTTTCTTTTCTATAATTCTCAAAAGTGAATAAAAAATATTTAGCTTAAAATATAGTTACTTCCTTTCACTTTGTTTCTTTTCTCTTTTAACTAAACTAAAAATCTCCGAGATACACCTCTTATTTTTTTTTCTTTCACGCACTTTTTTTTATTTTTATTTTCTCTCCAAATTAAAATTATAAGACAAGATGTAGGATAAAAAAGACTTTATTGAGTTAAGGTTCGAAAGTGAGTTGCCAAAGTTTAAGGTGAGGTTTGGTTTGTGGAATAGGATTTTTTGATATAATGTAATGACTTTCGCAATGCAATAGTTATGAAATGCAATAACAATAGCTTATTACCATTATTTTGTTAGGTTCAATCTTGAGTTCTGTACAATGTAATCCACTCATATTACATTATTTTCTTATTTGGTTCATTGAAATTCAACATGTAATGCGAGTATTAATATTTAACGACTATATTACCCTTGTTATTTAATTTAATAAAAAAAATTATTTTTATTTGCATAATAAAAGTATTTTTGGATGAATTGTGCACGTGAAGAATGATAATAATTAAGTTGACATGTTTTGTTTTATTATAGCTATTGTATTACATAATGTATTGAGTTAATACATTAAGCAGAGAATGTAATGAAAAATTTAAAAATTAATATAATAACATTACTTATGTAATGAACTAATACATCTAATAGGCAAATTAAACGTAACAAATGTCGCATCAATGAAATAGCATGCCGTTTGACGGAATTATACAGTACATTTGAGCCTCCGTATGCTATATTTATGAACTAAAAAAAACCTTATTTAAAATAATATGTTTAGACAAACAAAATTCTAAATTACATTTCAACTTTCAAATGCATTAAACACCTTGAACACACCAAACTCCATCGACCTAAAGAAGCACTACATAGACATAAAAAATGATCAATTCGTTAAATGAGTTTGAGCCAAATCATTCCGGGGAGAATAATGATGTCATTGCCACCCATATGCCTATATTTCTCGACTTTTTAAAGCTGGAACTGGCAGTCCATATCTTTCCCATGGTTGACATTGATTCTTTTTTAAACACAAATGGCTTAATAATAAAGAGCATTAAATACCCACCAAAATAATTCAATTCCCACTTGTAGTTTATGACTGTTCTTGGTTTCTTCTCCTTGTTAACAACAAAACCTCTGACCATTTCTCTGTCTGACTATTATCTCTCCATGGACATATATATGCATATAATTTCTTCTTATATATCTATATGTATACGTATTGAAAGAATATTTTGTAAGAGTATTATAGAGAAAAAAATTGGATGGAAGGGAAACAAGAAATGGGCGGAGTAGGAGGGAAGAGGGTGGTGGTGATTGGTGGCGGAGTTGCCGGAGCTTTCATGGCCAAATCACTCCAATTCAATTCCGATCTTACCCTCATTGATCCGTAAGCTTCCCCTTTCACCCCTTTTAATTAATTTGTGTACTGCATTTGATGAATTGATATATACAAGTATACAACTTAGTATCATCTTTCAGCTGAGCTAAATCAATTTTTGCCCTTTCATGTTCTTCTATATTTATAGTTGTTTTATAAAGTTTACTTACTGCTGACATTTGTGGGACACTATGCTAATTGCGGCATAGATGAGAGTTCGAATTCAAAAATTATACCAGTAAGTTTTTAAGACTTTTTATTTATTTATTTTTATCAAACAGTTAAATTGACCGAAATATATTAAAACTATAGACTATTACAATAATGAAAAGATTATAATACAAAGAATTAAAAAGATAATCCTTTCAAACAAAATAACAGGAAAATAGTCAATTATAGCAATACATAGTGGACACCATATAAACTCCTGAAAAATAGTCATATTTTAAAATTGGACTTTAAAATAACTAATAATCAATATCACAACTTACCTAAGTCATAGATGTAATACTATTTAATAAATTAATTTTGAAAATGAAGTCTTATTTTGGGACGTCTCAGAAAGAAAAAGCTGAGGGATTTTAGGACGAAGGTGTATATCAAACTGTAAATTCGGTGTTGCTATTAGTCTTGGTGATTTGAGAAAGGACGACTAAACTGAACGCAAGTTAAGAAATAAGCCTGGATTGAGAAGTGAAATGTTAGGAAATTTTAGAGGTCAACCTTTTTATTTCATATTTTACATGTATAGAAATGGACCAAATGGTACACCACAGACCGATTTCATCACTCACTTTATCAATTCTTCATTATTTGTTATTATCCATCCTAAAGAATTCTTAGTGTAAAGATTTATGTAGGGCCAGTTGTACATGGAGAACTCAGCTACATGCTCATTGCAATTAGGAACTGTTAATTACATCCAATTAGGAACTTATGAAAGCTATTAATAGAAGTACAGATCTGTTACTTTCTTTGGTCTAATGGAAAATTTAAGTTCAGGAAGGATTATTTTGAGATTCCATGGGCAAGCTTGAGAGCAATGGTAGAGCCATCATTCGCTGAGAGATCAGTTATCCACCACAAAGATTACCTAAGTAATGGCTGGCTCGTTACATCCAGAGCCATCAACATCAAAGAAGGCCACGTCTTGACTGCTAATGGCCGTTCAATTCCCTACGACTATCTAGTCATTGCCACTGGTCATAATGATCCAATTACGGAAACAAGAACAGAGAGACTTGAACAATACCAATCAGGTAAAAAATTGCATAGGCATGCCAAACCTTGTTCATATTGCTATATATGAAATGCTGAAGCCATTAAAGAAGTTGGATGTATGGAAAACATTCTAAGTGCCCGTTTGGGGGAGCTTTTGGTGGACTAAAAGCACTTATAAATTAAAAATGACAATATTTTGGTGTTTGATGATTCTCTGAAAGCACTTTTAAAGAGTAGAGATTTGAGTTCAAAAACACTTTTAACTAAAGTCGAAAATTTGTGATTTTGGCTGAAGCACTTTTGGCAAAAATCTAAAATAAAACATTATTCTTGGATTGTTAAAAAGAAATAAAATCTCATACCGCACAATTATCTTAATTTTTCTATTAATGTTTTTAAAAACACTTTTATAATTATGTAATTAGACGCTATTTTAACTTTCTTGTAAAATCACTTTTGTCGAAAACTCTACATCTAAACGTGTTTCATTTTACCGCACCACACTGCACAATTCTGCCAAACGGGCACTACGAATTACAAGTTTGAAATACAAAAGTACTAGGATATGCGCATTTTTCTTGAAAAATAGTTGTTTTTTTTATTTCTTTTGATACTTTAAGAATAAATTCCTAAGCTATGCCATTATTTTCTACATATTTGAAGCCTTGAATTTGAATTGAGTGCCATATTTTAACTAAATTTCGACTTAATGAAATCACAAATGTGTTTTCAAATCCAATTCCGAAACTTGGTAATGAGTTGCAAAACATAGCATTAATGATATCTCAACTTTGCAGATAATGAAAAAATAAAAGCTTCTCGTTCTGTATTGATTGTTGGAGGTGGCCCTACCGGTGTTGAACTTGCTGCAGAAATTGCAGTTGATTTCCCTGAAAAGAAGGTTACTCTGGTGCACGATGGATCCAGATTACTCGAATTCCTTGGACCTAAAGCTTCCGACAAGACTCTAGATTGGTTGACATCAAAGAAAGTGGAAGTGAAACTCAATCAGAATGTCGATTTGAGGAATATTGCGGTTGGAAGCAAACAATATGTAACTTCAGCTGGGGAAACTATTAAAGCAGATTGCCATTTCTTGTGCATAGGGAAACCATTGGGCTCGGATTGGCTTAAAGGGACTCTATTGAGGGACAACTTAGATGAGTTTGGAAGGTTAAAAGTTGATTTGAACCTGAGAATCAAGGGTCACAAGAATATCTTTGCCATCGGTGATATAACAAATGTAGAGGTAAGTCTAGTTTCACACATTTTTATCTTTCATGTATATTCTTTTGGTTTATAGGGAATCAAGAACAAAATATGGTTTGCATTGATACAGACTAGGGAATTTGCAAAAACAAATCATAACAATTGAATGAGTGTAGGTTGCAAAAATTGCTCTGTACTAGTAGTTCTTAAAATTTATACTCTTCCATTGACTTTTATAGTCAAATTGACCATTTTTGAAATCATTAGAACGTATCAATCTTTTAGATATACGTAGAAAGACTGTGACCATAATAAACTGCATATAATTTAGTACTATCCTCAAAGTTTGCGATTTTGAAATTCTAAATATATATGTTTAATTGTTAATTTTTAAAATGGTCTGACCATCAAAGTCAATCGAGGACATAATTATTTTGAAATTCTAAATATATATGTTTAAAAAAACTGTGTAAAAAACTCGATATTAGACTTGAAGTAATATAGCATTTAGTGACCAACCCATGTTTTTGTTTTTTATGCAGGAAATGAAGCAGGGATATCTGGCACAAAAACATGCTTTGGTTGTTGCCAAGAACATAAAGTTACTGATGAAAGGAGGAATACAAGGCAAAATGGCAACTTATGAGCCTAATAGAAAGAAGCCTACTGCTATTGTTTCACTGGGAAGGCAAGATGCAGTGGCCCAATTTCCATTTGCAACAATTATTGGACTTGTCCCTGGTTTTATGAAGTCTAAAGATTTATTTGTGGGGAAAACAAGGAAGCAGATGGGTATTCATTTTTAACTTCAAATTTGATTTGTCAAGCAAATTCCCCTTTATAGAGAATTTGTTGATTCCTAATTTAGTGTTGTGCTCTATATTTGTATACCATGTAATTATTAGTTTTTATCTTTTGTTTTCTAAAGCATATTCGTTGACTTTTAATACGGATTTTACATGTGTAGTACTTTAGAATTTGAGTTGTGAAATTTCCAATTGTTAAGGAAAAATGGTTGTGTTAAGAACCCTAACTTGCAATTTAGATTTGGCAAGGGAATTTTACAGAAAGGGAAAAGCGTAGGATATAATTTTCTTGCCGGTCTTCCCTTTTTTATCCTCCCAAAAAGTAGGAGAAAACAAAATATTACAAATGGACGACTTTGAAAAGTGGATCTACGATTCTCAGTTTTTACGTATATATCCTTTATAAAATGTATATTAAATATGCATCTCAATATGATAAAATTATAACAATAATATGAAGATGGAAATGGGATGGATAGAAAGAGATAGGGATGATTTTCTTTTTCTTCATGTGGAAGTGAATGTGTCTTTTCACTTAATTGTTTGTGTTAACGCTCGAATTCTGCATGTTCAACCACCGACTTGGACGTGAATCTGCAAAAAAAAAAGAATATTTGACGGCTTGGGCTGTCGGAGGATATCTCTTGTGTGAGAGTAAGAATAAGTTAACAATAGAGGTGACCAGTGGCGAAGCTATGTGAAAAATATGGGGTCAATTGACCCCACTCATTTTTTAATTTTTTTTTTTTACTTATGATGTAATAAATTTTTTTGGTATTACTTAGCAATTTGACCCCATTCATTTTTGATTTGTTTTTTATACTTATGATGTAATAAATTTTTTAGGTATAACTTAGTAATTTGACCTCATTGAAATTTATACTCGAACTCTCTTTTATTTATAAAACAAATGTCGAATAAGATTGCATTGTTAAACAATGTGGGACTTCAAAAGTCCAAGTAATATTATACTTTCGTTCTATAAATAAAGAAGAGTTCAAGCTTTAAAGAGTAATTGACACAGAAGTGTAAAAGTAGACATTGGGCTGGACTTATCTTTTATGTTTTAAGAATATTCTGTTTGTCCAAATACATGTTTTACATATGTAATCGGTCGAAAAATATAAAATTATTTAAAAAATTTGGCTCGGGGGCGCAGCCCCCGAACCCCCGCTAAATTATTTGTAGGATCGCCATTTTTTGACCCCACTCACTTGGGGTTCTGGCTTCGCCACTGGAGGTGACAAATATTTAGTATGCTAGAATATCATGTGTACCTCTATTGTTCACCTTGTATTTATATTTTAGTTATACTGGCTGAACAGGATTACAATTCTTGATTGAAAATATACAGAGAGATCCTATTGAAAAAGATAATTACCATACAAGAGTTAGTTTTGGTCCTTTTGGATATTATAACTGGATGGTGCCTTGGCTAATAAGATAATGGCTGAAGCCTATTAAACTTAAGAGTCTATTGTAGGTGTCTATGACACAATAGGCTAATTTGGTACAAGGCCCAATTAAGGCAGTCCATTGATATTAATAAATATGCGACCCAACAGTTTAGGAGCTATGGACGGACGAGGCAACATCCACAAGAAGACTCTACCTTCCAATATAACTTTTTATCTAGTCCACCTTCCATGAAGAAAGATTTCCCAGAAGACCCAATGTACGTGTGTGAACCCAAATACTAACCCAAAAAATTTAGTTGTTTGGCGTATTGGGTCATCTATTTATATTTAATTTAAGGGACAATTACATTTCCTAGTATATTTTTAGAAAATATTACAACAAAAGTGCATACATAAAATATTTACAAAATTAGTGCATCTTTTATATTTTATTTACATAATTAGTTTCTTCCTCCTCTTCCAACCCGCCTTCTTCCTCCTCTTCCACCGCTGGCTTCTTCCTCCTTTTCCGTTGCCGCCTTCTTCCTCCTCTTCCGCCGTCGCTGCCTTATTCCTCCTCTTCTAACTCGTCTTCTTCCTCCTCTTCTGTCGTCGCTGTCTTCTTCCTCCTCTTCCAATTCGTCTTCTTCCTCCTTTTCCACCGTCGCCTTCTTCATCTTCTTCTGCCATCGCCTTCTTAAGCAAAAGCTTCCCCGGCACCGACAAGGAAAAACTGAGGGACTAACCACTAATTCGGGTGCTCTCTTGGACTACCATTTCTCTCCTTCTCTTTTCAATGATAGCAGAGGCTACCATACCAGCCACTGAGAAAACAAGTCCTATTCCTTTCCCTATCCGCTGTAACCAAACACTAGTATGGAGGTAACTAAACACTAGTATAGAGGTAACTAATTTTTGAAAGTGTAGTAACTAGTTTTGGTTACCTTTGTATTAAGGTTGGTTACCTTTGTATTAAGGTTTGGTTACCTTTGTATTAAAGTTTGGTTACCTTTATATTAAAGGTTGGTTACCTCTGTTTTAAGGTTGGATACCTTTTGTATTAAGTTTTGGTTACCATTGTATTAAGGGTTAGTTACCTTTTGTATTAAAAGTTGGTTATCTCTCTATTAATGTTTGATTACCTCTGTATTAAGGTTTGGTTACCTTTATATTAAGGGTTGATTACCTTTGTATTAAGGTTTGGTTACCTTTGTATTAAAGGTTGGTTACCTTGGTAATAAGGTTGGATACCTTTTGTATTAATTTTTGGTTATCTTTGTATTAAGGGTTGGTTACCTTGGTATTAAGGGTTGGTTAATTTTGTATTAAAGGTTGGTTACCTTTGTTTTAAGGTTGGATACCTTTGTATTAAGTTTTGGTTACCTTTGTATTAAGGGTTGATTACCTCTGTATTAAGGTTTGGTTACCTTTATATTAAAGGTTGGTTACCTATGTATTAAGGTTGGTTACCTTTGTATTAAGGGTTAGTTACCCTCCTCCTCCTCAACTTATTTTCCATCACGACGACACAGCCGCCGCCGTCCACCATTTTCCACCCCTCCCTAAAGCCACCAGTGAACTCTTCATCGGCTTCATCGACGATAATCACCGCTTCTTTTGCCCCAACAACTGGAATGTCAACTGTCGTCCTGGCGGTGACGATGGATCTGACGGGGATGACGATGATGAGGAGCTCGATGACGCTAACGGTGAGCAGATTGTTGGTCGATTATGTTTTAATTTTGGTTTGGATTTGTTTAATTTTGGTTCTTTACCGGCGATATTCATTAGATCATATTTAGAGGCTAGATGGTAGTACTAATTTTCTGTTTGTATTGCAGTTACTTCTCCTTGATTTAAGGAATTCTTTATTTTTAGGAAACTGAATGATTTAATGAGTTTATCTTGTTACACTCTTTTTGTAATTATTTTGTTAGTGCACTATTCTTGTAATATTTTACTAATTGTTGTATATTTCTGTAAATGACCCATTTAACTCTTTGTACTTGTTAACGTGCAAATTTATTAACGTTACACTCTCAATTTTTATCTTTACATGCTAACATACATCCTTAAATACTATCAACAAAGTATATATTAAATGAGAATAAATTATATAAAAATAACCTGTAAAATTAGTATTTTATACTGTCCAATTACATGTTACGTAGAGAATTTAGAAGAAAACTATCTAATAACAATATGTTACGTAGAGAATTTAGAAAAAAAATCAAAGAACTTAAAATGAATTAACAAATTATGAAAGTATTATTTATAATGATAAAATTGTTTAACTAAACATATTAAATTTTAAATAACATCACGTGCATAATAAATATAGGGGTTCACTTCTAATACAAGTATGAAATTAAAACTAGCATTCAATTAAGTTGTACATTAATGTATAATTGGTTTGTTTCACTCTTCCATTAATTTTCTGGCTGTCATCTTATTGCATCAGCTAGCTTGCTATTCTATACGAACACTATCCCATCCATCACCAACACCCAGCTATACTCAGTACATGCATGTATCTCTGTCAGCAATTACTGCAAATTTATTCATCCCATCCCTTTATGTAGACGTAAGTAAGTAAACACATGCATTGATATCATGTAAAACGAATATATATTTTCTTGAGAAGCTAGAGAAGGTACTCTTAATTTGTCATATTTTCAGAAATCAGAGTAGTCACACACACACACACACACACACACACACACACACACACACACACACACATATATATATATATATATATATATATATATATATATATATATAATCCTTAATTGGCCATAAAAGGAAAATACCAAAAAATTAAAGTTAACACCCAAAAGGGCAAACATTTGCGTTTTAAATATTCTCTTAGTAGAATCAAATCTAACACTATAACGGAAGCTAATTCCAAGTTTAATGACGGAGTACTTTCCATTTTCATCATCATTAATTTATTTATTATATTGTATCAATTATATATATATATATATATATATATATATTTATTTATATGGGTGGTGACATTTTTGTCTTAACATTTTTTATTACATGTTTGTTTATGTTGGAGAAGAAATAAATATTAGGTTGGAAAGATAGAGATGTAATTTAGTAAAATAAAAGCGGGGCAAAATAGACATTATATTTGGTCAAATCAATTCATTAAAAATGACTTATAAGTCATTTTTAAATAAGTACAAATTGTTGCTTATTTATTTTGACTTATAAGTCAATTTATAAGTTTAAAAATAAATTATTATCAAATAGCTTAACAGTAATAAATGACTTATTAATTGATTTGATCAACTTATAAGTTATCGCCGAACAGAATACGAAAGAGAACGACTATCATAGTTTTGGACAAAAGTAAACTTAAACAAATCCAAACATAACAATATGATGTATATATACTTCCGATAAAATGTCTTTTTGAACATTATTTTGAGAATGGAGAGAATATTTACCACTATCACATCACCAAATCCCTGCCGAACTATCCTCAGATTTCTACTGTATGCAAACAGGTGTCCAGTAAGTACGTACAGACAGATCCACATCAATATCAATCAAATCATTTGATCATGTATAAAGAATCCATCCATTTTGATTTGAGAGATATGGTTCTTATCATCATTAGTTTAGTTATAGTTCTAGTTCTATCCTTAGCATAAAAAGGAAAACTCAAAGGTAAAAAGTGACAGCAAATGTATGAGAGGATAACATCAACAGGGAGGGAGTTCTATTATAATTCTGCATGCTTATTATAATAGTAGTAGTCTGTAATCATAATGATGCTATTTGACGTTTCCATTTTATTTCCAGATTTTATCATTTGCTCACGCCATTAATTATTTAGCATATTTGCATGCATATCAATTGTTCAAACATTAGCCTATCAATTGCTCACACCAGCTTTAGATCATAAAAGTTAATTGAGAATATTTTTAAGTATTATTTTTTCTTGCTAACAATATACAGTTACATTAACAATAATATCGTCAAACCAAATATATAATTCCTACTTTAAGATTAATAAATTTATAAACTTCTTATTTCCTTGAAAATCAGAGATATAATTTTTTCCCCTTTTAATCTCTTTCTACCGGAGATTCAAAAGATTTTTTTTGATACATTATCGTTATATAACTATAAAGTGATATGATATTCATGATTCTCCATTACATTTTACTATTACTAGTTTATAGTATCACATCACAACTAGTATATTTTTAAATGATGTTAAGAGCACATTTAAACATATAAAATTATCTTTTAAAATTAGTTATTTAATATATGCACCTTTAATCTTGAAGGTACATTAGTAGTTTTTAAACATGAACAGTTCAATCACAATGTCACCTAGCTAGAGGTGTACAAAAAGACAGAAGATCAAAAGCCCGAACCGGACCGAATTGAAAAAAACCTGGATTGGACTAAGATCCGTTAGGATTGGATTGGGCATGAGGGATTAGATGGTGTAAGAATTTGGAAGCAAAAGATCGGACCGAATCGGATTGGTCTGGGGCCTGAACTGGACTGATTTGGGATTGAAAAATTAGTCTTTTAGGATTGAAATTTCAGTCTTATTAAGATTGAAATTCGAGAAGTATCCCAATAATAACTCTCTCGATCAGAATCCCCAAATATTTCAACTTCATCTTTTTTAATGTGACCATTGTCATAATCGCAATCATCGTTCGTATCTCTGTATCACCAGCATTATTTGTATAATCTGCATCATCTGCACTATCCGTATCATTCGCATCATTTGCAACATCCACATTATTCGCATCATCTATATCTTCCTCATCATAGTCACCATTCTTCTTCAATAGCATCATCTTCATCAACATTATTGTATTGATCTTCGTTATCACTTCCATAATCTTCATCTCTATCATCCTTGTCATTTTGCAACTCAAACAACGACTTTTCTATAAGCACAAAATCGCTTCTTTTCTTTTTTTTTTGTTTGATCGGCAAAATAAAATCCATTAATATCCAAAACATAAGTACAAAGTGACAAATTCATAAGTTTTGGATAAGGCCACGAGAATTACAAAATCTCTTATTGATAAGCATTGTCATGAACCTCGAATTCAACTCCTTCAGTTTGCATTCTCTTTATTCGATCTTCCCAATGCAACAACTAATTTCCTCTACCTTGGATCTATTCAACCTAACTCTTGATACTACTTGTTGGGAATTAAGTCATCGTATATCAAACAAATAAATAAAGAGAGAAGAACAATTCAATATTTAACGTAGAAAACCTTTAATAGTAAAATTCATGGGTCGAATTCCCAATCTCCACTATATATCAATTATAATAATGGCTTTATCATAATTCTCTCAAGTTTATAATCTCCATAGTATAACCTTTTGCACGGAATAAAAGTTACAAAGCTCTCCCTCTGATGTATAATACAATTTTTTACATAGAACATAAAATTTGTAAAAATCCTCTTCATCATACAAATCCAAAATCCACTCCCACTTTCTCACATATCCAAAATCTACCTACACTATTTCTCAATTCTTAAGATATTATATGACTTTTGATTGTGCTACATTTTAATCATTTTCCTATTCAAAATAGTGCACTTTCAAAATAAAACTGCTATTACTACAAATAAATTATTTTCCAAAATAATACTCTTATTAAAAAAAATCTCTTTATTTTCATAATAACAATCCTTTTC
Source organism: Aralia elata (assembly GCA_034770075.1). Lineage (NCBI taxonomy): Eukaryota > Viridiplantae > Streptophyta > Magnoliopsida > Apiales > Araliaceae > Aralia > Aralia elata. The sequence goes on along the minus strand of CM068381.1, from coordinate 45,133,149 downwards.
GGAATAAGATTCAAGGAGCAATATCCCAACAAAGGGTGCCATAAAATAATCCGGTCAAAAATTTTGAACCTAACTTCATTTATTTTTATTTATAGGTTTCTTAATGAAAAAGTTGCATATAAAAGATATGAATCATGTTTTGTACAATTACCACATGCAGCTTTTTTCTATAAGAAACCCATAAAGAAAAATTGCATCTGGCGGCCGGGACTTATTTCTTTTTGGAACATGGGAAAATGACTACTAGTATATTTTTCTAATTACTCGAGTGGTATTTGACATGTGTACTAATGATGGCGCAGCCGGTCAGGTACATAGTAATCGATGAGTATCTCTGTACGTATATCTCACTAAGTCTCAAAAATGGCTGCCTGCTTAATCAAAGGAATCATTTAATTTTGTAAGACATGAGCAAAAAGTTGTATAAATTGACTCCTTTTCGCCAGAGCTGCATGTAGTTCTCACAAATTTACCTCTACTTCTTTAGTTTTCTTGTTAAGTTTTCACTAAAAAATGGGGCTTACAAACAAGTTTCTTCCTTTGGCCTTCATGCTGCTGCTGCTTTACTTGGTCAAAGTCATGCCTCATTCTTTTGGTCTCTCTCTCTCTCTCTCTCTCTCTCACACACACACACACACAAACACATGTAGAAACTCCCTAATGAGCCGATTCTTGTTGAATATCTTTTTTTTTTCTAATTTATTTACTTTTTTTAATCAAATTAAAGAAAAAAAGCTGACCAAGTAAATAACTAAAGGATTGATATTTGTTATATATTGTTGACAGAGTGCAACTCTGGGCATGCATGCTTCTTCCCCAGGACAGATTCAATAGAGACTAAAAACAGAAAGGTGCATAAATTTTCTTTATATATATTTATATGATATTGCTAAATAATGAATGGAGTTTTGCTTTTCACCTTAATTATGAGTTTATGGGCCGGGGGTTAATATTTCTAACACCGGAAGTACCCTTTCCAACACAATGTATAACATGTAATATATATGGTACAATTGTGTAATGCATAAATTGTGCTGAAAATATTATTTCCAACTTAATGTACAACACAACTATTGACTACACATGTTAGATTAATTTTCAGTGCTAAAAATATCATTTTCGATGAGTAATTATATATTGCTAATTTGACTAAAACATGTCCATCATTTTCAAAATTATTTCAGTTGCTCTATCACTTGGGGAATGAACCTGCTACAAGCATTGCCAGCAATGGTGTGAACATGGTTGTTTGGGATGAGTTAAGAAAAGCCCCTTCAGGTCCGGATCCATTGCACCATAATGGTGGCGGTTCCAAGAAACCACGGACTCCATGAATGCTAGCTCCAACCAAAATTAAACAAGCAGTTCTTCGATCCCCTCTTATAACTAAGCTATATGTTATTTTCCCTATTTTCGTCATATTTTTCTTTTACCATTAATAATTAGAGATATAAAGATAGCTATATATATAGTTTGAATCTGCAGGAGAGATGTGCACTTTTTGTTAAATTTACTCTTGGATATGTAGTGATAGTTGTGCTTCTCTCATTTTGGTTAAAGAAAATGAAATGGGCTTGTTTGGTTAGAGGTTTAAATCTGTTTTGGTTTCAATTAGTTAGCTGTACTACTGCGTTTTTAATTTTTTTTTGTATTGCATATATATAGTTGCATTTTGTTGGTCTTCGATGACTTTTAATTCCCAACAATGTAAGTAGATATGCACTATATAAATGCAACTCCTCCTTCTGAATCCAGACCCGATCAAAGATGTTTTTTGGGTCGGAAGCTTTAGAGTTTTAGAACGAGTAATGAAACATAAATTGAACTAGAAATACACACTCAAGTTTACTATAATTAAAATTAAGACTGCTAATATTACTAGAATAATATTAAGTATCATTTAAGTTGATAAATATTACCAGAACAATAGTAAAAATATCGCCAACTATATTTGCTTCGACAATTTATATTACTATCCAAAATTAATGGAAGCTATAACATATATAACAACTCGATTTCTTCAAGTAATTTGACTAACTATTTTTCCTTTTTTTCCCTAAAATTTCTTTTGAAAATAGTATCTAATTGCTACTAATCATCCAAAAAAAATTCGAAGTTCAAGATTTCAAAGAGAATAACACCATTTCATTAACCAAACAAACCCTAATTAGTTCTCATATCTTAATTATAATGACAGTAAAGTAACACTACGGGAGGGGTCTTACGTAATCCCAACATCAGTGACAGTTTGGGGCCAATTTAAGCATAGAGGGTCACAAGTCACAACACTTCCGAAATGACTTCTTGTGGTTGGTACTACTGGTACATGGTGTCGTGTAGGGGTAGGTTCCACCAGATGTATATATATCCTGCATGCAATAACCGACTTTGATCCTCTATTTTCCACAAATCTTATTTCACTCGTCATGATGATCAAGAAAAAAAAGAGTACTATTTCCTTGTAAATGGTACTGCAAAGAAAATGATTTTTTTTTATCAATTTTCCCATAACAGAGAATAATTTTGAATCATGCTCAAGGGGTGGGCAAAAATGAGAGACTAAAACTAAAGTGATACAAAATTAGGGAAAAGTTATTTCAAAATTAAATTAGAGATATATTTATATTTTGAGATTACTAAGTGACATGAAATTCTTAATATGTTATTATTTTTATTTTAGATTCAATATTTTATAATTTAAAAATAAAAATATATCATAAATTTTAGAACGAGCTTAAAAAGAAAAATATAATAACTAACTTTGTAACGGAGGGAGAATGCAAAACTGTCGCATTATCAAGAAAGAAAGGAAGGTTAATTCTTCACACTCTAAACGCTAAAAGCCTCCATTGTTATCTGGTGCTAAGAATAATTATGTACCAGCCCGATGTAATAAAGATAAGTTTTTTTTAGATTCTCCTTCTGGCTTGTTTCTCATGTTTTGGCTAAAACTCTTGGGATTAAAATATATCCCTAAAATTATAATCGTAATAATATAGATTTTAAATAAAAAGTATGTACCAACTTAAGCATTGGAATATTGCCCCCGATGGCACATTCCCACCAAGCTCCCTTGTCGTTGTTTCAATATGCAGGCATCAAACCAAACCCAAACACAGACTATATAGATTGTCATACATCCAAGGGGAAATTAAGCAAATTAAATATTTTACTGATATATATGACTCGATTCACCCTATATGAATTGTACTACTTTGTATCTTAACGTACTAGTCTGCGCACGCATTTATTTATTGTAAACCTTGGCAAAATTAATCATTATCTCCATTTTCTGGCAAGCAAATTACTCGCCAATAGTAACAGTATGATTAGCAGATTGATGTACTCTTCCCTGGTGAATTACTCGTATTTGTTCCGGTGTAACAAAAACATCAGGATCCTTAAAACGTACGAGGCAAGAAAGTTCATGCACAGATTCAGCAATGTTCGCGGTGCATGTAACAACATCAATAAGTAATGAGGCTACACTAGCAGATGGGATTATTTGTAGGACGTCAGTTTCTTCCCAAAGGCTTGTTTTCAGTAAGGACTTGAGTTCTTCGGCTGCCAATTTTGCTTTTAGGATATGGGAATCTGCAGTAGATGATCGAGTCATTGTTTTCATAGACAATGCTAATTCCTTTAACGCATAGCTAGATTCTGTGCTCATCTTTGTGCATGATTCTTGAATTTTTGCTCGGATTCCGTGTGGTGTCTGAAAAATTAGCAAAATTTTTTAACCAAGTAAATGCTATAGCTAGGCATTTTGTTATTTTTGTTGTCAACGGATTTGGATTCCAGGAAGTTAAAATAATGGGGTCTATTTGGATTGTCCTACAGAAATAAGTTGCACTTGTATAGATGAAAGTTGCAATTGTATAGCATTTATATATAAAGGTAATTTAAAATATCTAATATAGTTCCCAAATAAACTATCAATTTTAAACTGTCTGAAATCAAAATCCGTTATTAATCATCTATGACTTGTCTTGTAATGTAAGCCTTTGATATAGACTAGATAGTACCTGGATTGCTGAGCTAAGGAAACCATTAAGGGCTTCAATTGTGTATGCACATTGTCGAATGAGCGCTCCAACTTTTAGGTACTGTTCCCAAGGATGTCGATATCTGAACCAACCATGGCGAGGCTCCCATTTTGCGAAGTTTGCCTGTGGAATAAAGAAATTAACCACATATTAACTGGGATTTCAAAAAAGATTGTCTGCATGCTTATGGGTTATGGCAGTTTTCACTCACCAAGGATTCTTCAGTGCCTTTTGAATGAAGAACACTTTCATACGCTTGCAGCAATGCCTTGTTATCCTTAAGTTGTCCTTGTTCACCCTCTGGTGTTTTAAAGTATTCAGCTCCATATTCTGTAAATAGAGTGCATTTTACCAAGTATTGTACATTTGGTAGAAAAATGAATATATATGAGTGTTGCTGCGTATTACGAAAGTTTTCTGTCCAATTATAATTACGACGTATAGCAATATATGAGATTGACTAAGATTATAAGGTTGACTCACTATATCAAATACATAATTAAAATATTATCAACTATAGTTATTCACGTACGTAATTCTACAAAAAAAATTGACATCTAAAGTCGCAAGATATATCATTTTCATATTCGCTAGACTAAGTGACACTTCTTTCCTTCAATTTGCTTTCCATATTCAATGTCATACTTTAACTTTATGACTTCAACTATTAAAGGGAGATATTTCTTCTTTGCATTTGTATAGTGTATCAATTTACAATTTCCATTCGACTTATCAGACAAATCAAACAACGTGCACAATATGAAAAAATTGTACCATATATTACCTCAATTTCAAATTATATGATCATTATTAACTTTTAAAAATCAATTTGAGACATTTTCAAACTCAAAATTAAGATGATTCATTAAAAATTATAAAACAATCAAACTTACAATGAGTAATACTTTTTAGATAGTTTACATTCTTCATCACCGTATTGAGTAAAACTAAAAGAATCTATGTTAATTTTGAATTTAAAAATCTCTTAAGTTGACCTTAAAAAGTCAACAATGATCAAATAATATGAAACAAAGAGAATAATTAAAAATTGTGTCTATAAAGATAATATGTGTCACTTTTATAAGTTTAGACTAGACAAAATTGATCATGAAAGCTAAAGAGGCAAATGTGTCGTTCAGTCTATTCGTAGCCAGAACATATACTTAACTAAAAATTCAGTTTTTATATAAACTTTTGAAAAAGTATGCAGTGTATTATGCTACAATATATAGGGATGGGGTAGGGTAATATTGTGAGTTTAAAGAGACTCAAACCGTACCAAAGAAAGGAATGTACCAACAAAAGAATTAAGCAGAATATTTAATAGAATGCATAAAATGTTTCTATTATTTATCCTCATTTTATAAGATCGAGGGAGAGTTGAAGTTGTCATTTAGAAACTAACGCGTCATTTTCTTGAATTTTTTTGTTAAGTTTAGTTGTTGGTGTAGCATTATTGGAAGAGTATATGATTCAGAGGTTTGCTGAACTAGTCTACACGTGACATATTAGAGGATGGTTAATTATTTATTTATTTATCTCTCTCTAAAAGAGTAAATGGAAAGTTGACCTTATATGTCTTGTGAATTGTGATGATATCAATCATCAATTTTTATAATTCTTTATTCTACAAATACATTTTATTGTTTAAAGTATACTCAAATTCTTACAAATGGTCATCCTTCTCCATAATTAGACAATAATTTTATTAAAAAATTAACTTAAATTAAACAAAGCTCTGCCAGCTTCTTCTAGACTGACTTCTCTTTAGGCTCCCGAGTTATTTTTTAAGTGGGATGGTCAAATTATTCTTAAATGTATTTGAAAGGTTGGGTTTGACAATTACTACGAAAACTGAAGAAAATATTGTCAAATTAAAACGCGTACCTTGAAGGAATGTTGCTAGCTTTTCCATGTTGGAAGCAAGCTGATTGTGAAGATCATCGCCAGCCCATGCCGGGCAAATGAAAATGCATATAACCACAGATGTGGAACCACCGATGAGGATCGTGGACAGTCTCGTACAAGCCATGTCTATGACCTCATCGTCGCGATAGCCCGATACAGATACCAAGCAGAATGTTAAAATGAATATAACCAGCCCATAATCGTACCTTGCCTTCATTCTTGGAAAGAATCTCACAAATGTCACTACAGCAGCTGCATCATATCCGGTTACCGAGTTTAGATGATGAGTAGTTATTCATATCAACATTGATATTTACATGAATATTGTGGATATTACAACGAATTTTTGCCATTTTGATCCGTCTGGAATTCAAATCCCTCGGATTAATTGGTATAACAAGTATTTTGATGGCTTTTGTTATTTAAGTATTAGATATTTACAGATGCAACTCATTTCTTATAACATTTCTTATAACACTATCCAATGGACTGTACACAAAGTTAACTGTTTAGAATCAGTATCTCTTGTTTTTATGTATGTTTGAGATTGAACTTAATATGATAATAAAATTTTAATGTTTTTGTATAAAAAGTACATGAATTAATGTTGATATGATCATAGATATATACCTAATAAATAGACATATATCCCGAGTATAATAGGCTCAAATCTTTCTCCCCAAGCAGCAGCTAAAAGATGAGCTCCAACACCTAATGAACCAGCCACAAGTGTTGCAATTCCCCTATTTACACCTTTTCCAAGAGTTGCCCCTGAAAATATTTGAAGAAATTAAATTGCAAGAGCTTCAAAGATTAAATGATATCCATACATACATATGGAGTTAATTAGACTCCTATAATAAATTATAGTATACTATTAATGTAAAACATACCACCTCAAAATTTGAAAACAACAACTATATATATATATATATATATATATATATATATTACTACAAAACATTTCTTTTTAAGGTAAAATTAGTAGCGTAAATCTGACCCAAAGAGTATACTAAAGCAATATTAGTAGACAATAATTTATGTTATTGTAAAGACGAGTACCATATTTTCATAAAATGATAAATTCAAGATACAGCTTGTAAAGATGATAATAGTAAAAACTTACCGACTGAAAACTCGAAAACTACAACAACAGTTATAACAGCCCACATTGCAGAGACACCCAAACCATCATAGAGAGGCTCAAAATAATAGAACATAGAAACTAGGGTTATGGCTAATCCTACTTTACAAGAATGAATTATTCTTCTTGGATCTTCTTGTCCCAATTTCTTCGCCTCCCTACCAATTTCCACTACCTTGGACCATAACTTTCCCGGTAAGGCCTTCAAAGAACACCATGTACGAGTAAATGGACCTATATTTGGTTCAATTATATTTGCCATTTCTAAAGAAAAAAGAGGGAAGGATATATACTAGCTAGTTGAAACCAGAAAAAGATTATTTTCAATAAGGTTTGCTTGCTAAAGAAGATGAATTGAAAGAGAAGTTAGATCCTAAAGAGTTAAGATTCGTGAATGTGCGCCTAGAAATGTGTGTATATTTATAATGTAATTTACTTGGGTAGATGGTGCTAACTCAAGAAAACAATTGTCATGGCTATGACCATACACGTTTTCTTGTCTCTTTTTTTCCTCTTTTTTAAGGGCAATATTCAAGGACTAAAATGTAAAACTCCAATGTTTTTAATTAATATTATGTTTTCGTATTTGAATTTAACTAATTAACAAATTTTACTCTAAAAATATAATTATTAATACAAAATCGTATCTTTTAAAATATAATAAACGGTGCAAATTAAACTAACGAAAAATGTTTTGTATCATGAGATTACAATTTGCAGTATTGCAAATTTAGGTACAATCGATATATTCATAAGTTTACGCATAGTACAATTTTACATTAGTATGTTGGTTAAGCATATTAATCAATTGAATGAAATTGTCTCAAACTTATTATCTATAAAATTTAAAAGAATGAGTTTTATTTTATATAACAAAGGAGTTGTAATTATATATATAATAATAAACACTATTCAATTAAAATAAAATGCTATAAATTTTTACTATACAAAATGCAACTTATTTTTAATGACTTGATATATAAAAAATTGGGACAACTTTATCGAGTCAAAGAAATTCAATTTTCTAGCCATGGACACGTCTCCCGATAAAGGTCATGAATTATTGGTATTTTTCTATGTAAAAAGAATTGAGACAAAATAGGAGAGAGTAACTAGAACAATAATTCTAGGGCCACATTTTTTTGTGGACATTCTAGCGACATTTTTTTTTTTTTTTTTTGGTTTTTTTTTTGGCTATGATTTCAAAATAATTTATATGATTTATTGGTACAAAAATTTTTAAAAAAAAACAGTGATTTAGGTGTGATTTAGATACATATACAAAACAGTGTTGTACAGACTGTCGCTAGAATGTCCACAAAAAAATGTCGCCGTAGAAGAACTCTAACTAGAAACATTGATTAGTTTTGTAAAAAATTAGTGGTTAATATCTTGTAACCCACTAACTTAGTGCCGGTGCCGGCAATCACACCTACCTAGTCCAGTTAAACACTACACTGTATGTGTATATTATCCAGGGACGGGGCGACCTAGTGTAGAAAAGAAGCACTTGACCCCATAAGATTTTGGGAATTTTCTTAGAGATTCAACAGTGTGACGTGCCCCTTTTGAAAATTTTATTATACTTTATTTATTTGATCATGTTGTTGTGAGAAGAACCTTCCTTTTGAAAAAATTAAGGAAATTTCCTCTCAAATGGAGTATAATTATTTACACGAGAGGAGTTCTTGCGAAAGTATTAATTTTTTATATGAAAATATCAATTTTTAAAATTAATACGTTGGAACAAATTTGTCCTCGCTTATGCTGGTTCATCTTTGAATTATGCTCATTCTATGCTTGTTTATTTCCTAGATACCACAATTTATAATGTTAGCATATAACTAGCTCAGTGTCTCATGTTAAGCACGAGATTTATAATTCTATTTTATATTAATTGTAACTTGTATTATTAAATATATTCTTAATATTAGCTAAGTAGTGCGATTCTATAAATAATTGTAAAAAAATAATGATAAATTAAGATCATCATGTCATTTTATTATTCAAAAATGAAATTATATCTTTAATTTTGAACCAAACTAAGAAGATTGCATATGTAATTTTAAAACAGAACCAATATTAGTTAAAAATACTATATAAAGTGACTTTGAAATGTTATTTCAATCAGTATTTATTAAAATAGTTAGACATGTAATCTTACCCAACAATGGTATTCATATTCGTTTTTAGTGTTTAATAAAAAACATTGGCTCATCAAGACAAAAAAATAAAAAATAAAAAGAAAGAAGAATAATTAAAAGATGATTCTAATTTTCTAAATGAATGTATAATACATTTCAGGTTTTCTACAAAGAGAGGATCACATACAATTAAATGCCTATAAAAAGAGAAAACTACCAATTTACATATACATTCAATTGCATACAAATTTTGTTATATATCTTATAGATGAGTTGTCGATAAAGAGAGGGAATCTATCCATTTTCAAATATATCTTATGAGATAATACAAATATAATAAAAGTAAAATATGAACCGATTAAATTCAAATATAGTTATATGAGATAACTCAATCCCAGACCAACCAAAACATCTTAATTAATTGATATATATTGATACAATAAACATTATTTGTGTTATTACAATATGTATAATATAATAGATAGGATCCAATACGTACATAAGGGCCAAATGTCTTATATGTACACGACAAAAGTCCCAGAAAAATCTTTCCCCACAAGTCCAATTAGCCCACACAGTGGCTGAGATTCTCTCCCTATATATATATATATATATATATATATATATATATATGTGTGTGTGTGTGTGTATAGAATAAACACAAAGTTAAGGTATACACTTCACTCTCTATAATACATGTCACTTAAATGGTGTTTGATAAAACTGAATAATTAAGATTTGAATAATTAATACATCTTAATAAATTAGATCATTTGAATGAAATAACGTCTGAATCTAAAAACTTTTTGATAACTAAAAAGTGTAAAATATCTTAAAACACTATTTTACTATTTTAATCTCTGAGTTATTTAAAAAATTTATTTGAATGATCTTAAATTTTGAAATTGAAGGAGTACAATATTTATTGAGGCTATTTTTGTTCATAAATTTTAAATAAACTATTAAGAGGCAGCTCTTAATAGTTAATATTTAAGTTTTTGTTTTAACGATTAAGAGGCATTAAGAGGCAAAAAAAAAATTACCAAACAAGATTTGACTATGACCGAATCTGAAGCAGATGAATTAAGAGGCATTCAGACACAAACAAACATCACCTTATATCAATTAATATCTTTATGGTCTATACAATTTCTGTACCAAAAAGTTCTCTTGATTATATATTACAACCATCAGATTTCTGATTTGTTACCATGTACAGGTGATATTTATTCCACGACATCCTCAACTAAGACCTAATAGAATTAATATGGCCTTAACATGTAACTAGCCAATAAATTATTTAAATCAACTATTATACTATGTTTGGTTCTCATTCCTTGACATGTATGGAATGAAATGACTTAAGGAATGGAATGAGAATAAGAATGAAATGATCATTCTCATTTTTATGTTTGGTTTGTTCATTCATTCCGTCAGGAATAAAATCACCAATTTATTTTAGATGTTTAGTTTACATGAATAATATTATGAATGGAATGTGAAATAATTTTTTTTTCGTTTTTTATATACTACTAACTTATAAAAATGAATGAAAAAAATAAATTAAATAGAATTAAAAGAACATCTTCACTAGAAAAATATTTTTTTATATATTTTTATGCATTTAAAATTCAAATAAACACCTTCATGATTTTTTTTAAAATGCTTTAAAGCCAATACAAATCATATATTTCTATAAACAAAAAGCAATATTCCTAAACATCCTCATAATAGTTTATTCCATGCAGCAGTAAACTAAGATTATTGGTTTCTACGCCCAATGATGAATAATAAGTTGTTTACCAATAAGTTGTTTAAATAAGCCGTTTACCAATAAATTGTTTAAATAATAAGTTGTTTAAATAATAAGTTATTTACTAATAAGCTGTTTAAATAATAACTTGTTTTCTAATAAGTTGTTTACAAATAATAAGTTGTTTGCCAATAAGATGTTTAAATAATAAGTTGTTTATCAACAATAAGCTGTTTACCAATAATAAGCTAGTTACTAATAAGTTATTTAAATAATAAGCTGTTTATTATTAATAAATTGTTTATCAATAATAAGTTGTTTACTAATAAGCTATTTAAATAATAAGTTATTTATCAATAATAAGTTATTTACTATTAATAAGTTGTTTACTAATAATAATCTGTTTAAATAATAAGTTGTTTATCAATAAGCTGTTTAAATAATAAGTTGGTTACCAATAAGCTGTTTAAATAAGTTGTTTACTAATAAACTGTTTAAATAAGTTATTTTTTTTTACCAATAATAAGTTGTTTACCAATAATAAACTGTTTGAATAATAAGCTGTTTAAATAAGTTGTTTACCAATAAGTTGTTTGAATAATATGTCAATTTATATTTTAACTTATAAGTCATTTTAAAATAAATCATTCCCGAACAGGCCCAAAGTCGGGTGGAAAATTAACGAAGTGGAAAGGAATAAAATAAACCCACCTATTTAGAAAGGAATGAAAAATAATATTTCAGATAGGGATGGAATAACTAATGGAATGGAATGCTCATTCCAACTGACTAACCAAACATGTTTTTAATCATTCCAGAAGGAATGATCATTCCATTCTCAGCTCATTCCATTCCCACCAACCAAACACAATATTAGTATCTACTGAACTCCCAAGATAAGAGTTTTCATATTTCGTCACTATCCAACCTCTCATGTTATTGATCTCCGAACTTAACTTCATAACTTGTGGGGAGTTTGAGTGATGTAAATGAAAGAAGAAATTTAGATTAATTTACGAAAAGACCAACACACAAAAACAAATCTATTATATTATGGTAAAATATGAGTAATTTTACGGAATTCAAATTATGTGTTTTAAGTACAAACGTCATCATTGTATTGGTATGTAAAGCTTAGAACTCACCATTATATATTTAAGTAATATTAAAGACACTAACTATACATAAAAAATTATGTACACACTATAAAAAGAAAAGAAATAAAATAGAGGGTGAGACTTACAATTGAATATTTTATTAAAACAATCCGAGTCAAATTCTGAGTCCGGAACAAATCAAATCCATCCAAACATCCCGAGTTCGGAACAAATCAAAGTCATCCAAACAAGACCTTAAATACAGGCTCACCCAAAAGATCATGACTGAAGGTACTATTGTTAGTAACTTAATTTCTTATGTACAGATAAATTTTTCTCATATCTTTCGATGTGGGACTGAGGTGTTACATTTTATACATTTTCATTGGTAAGCAATACATGAATCATATTCTTGAGCACAACTTTTTGTGTACAGTTAGCGTACATAGTATTATCGTATGTATTTTGAGCAACGAATGAATGTAACGGCTGCATGTGTATATATTTAAGACCTTAAAATTTGAGGCTATTATTCTAAATTATATTGTTGGCATAGATGCTTTACTGATAAATTATCTGTTTTTATTATTAAATAATAATAATAAAAAATTGTTAAACATTTGTAGCTCTGTTTTGTCAAAACTCCGAGTCTGAACTCTAAAATTAATTCGGTAATTGGAAGGTGACAGAATCCTCTCTTTTTTGGCCTAATTTAGTTGGAAAGAACAAAATATACAGCTGGCGAATACCGGGCATTTGGACAAATTTGAACAATAAGATTCTCCGACCCCAATCCTAATCATGCCTTAAATTTAGCAATTAATGTGATATTAAAATACTCCATTTGACTCTTTTAATCAACGTTTTAAAATTATGGAAATAAATTAAAAAATATAATTAATATTTTTTGTTTCATTTATTAAACTGAGTATAAAATTTTAATATTAGTCCTTTAAAATTTATTCTAAAGATGAAAGAGAAACAAATTAACCTTTAATAAAAAAGAATAATATGAAAAATATATTAAGTATTTAATACTTTTTTAAAATCTATAAACAACAAATAAAAAAGAACAAAAATTTCTTTTTAAAAAACAAATAAAAATCTCCTTTTAAAAAGATAAATAAAAAGAGACAGAGTATATATACTGTGGCATGATTCCTCTCGTTGCGGCCTTTCTAGAAAAACACGTGTACCTATCTTTCTTTATGTTCCAACTTTATTAAACTCCATGCATCAGAAACCCAAATTAAAAAAGAAAAAAAACCCAAAAAGAAAAAAAAATACCGAAGGAGCTATGTATTGCTCACCCTATGATATTCGGGGCAGTTAAAAGTTTGTTTCAATTTAATTTGGTACTCCTAATGAGCTAAGTTTAGATAAAATTTTAAGCGTGAACTAAAACTGAGCTCAGGCCAAGCTTAGCAGTAGGTGGTTCGGTCCTTATAGGCTTGATAATATCGGATTATAGTGTTAAAAAAAATAGAAATTTATAAATACTATTTATAATAATTATTGCCTACTAACACTTTCATATATATATATATATATATATATATATATATATATAAAATCTTTTGACTCAACTAAAAAGTAAGTACCATATTTTATGTAAAATGGTCACTATTATCAATTTCATAACAGTAGTTCGGTAGTGTTAATTTAAACTTCAATATATTGCAATTAATAAAAAGAATGATGTTTGTGAAATATTTAAGAGAGTTCTTTTAAATTATATTACTTTTGGGTCTAAGAGTCAATTTTATTAATAATATTATTTTTTAATACTGGAAATCATGGTCTTATTTGGGTTGAGTATGGACATATTTATTATAGTCCGATAGGTCAAATCTGAACTTGAGCCGGACTTACAAAGCTCAATTAACAGACTTAGACTATGTATTGTTGTCTATGTTATCTTTATTCACTTAAAAATAAATAAGACTCAGATGACATACATGAAAGTGCGACTATAAATGAGCTAGAAAATGGAACAACACAATTGGACTACTCATAAGAGTACAATGTACATGCATAAATTCAAATCAAGTTCATTTTTCGGGAAAAAGGGAGACGAACAAACGGTAAAAACTGCAAAATTTGAGCAAATTCTAGAATAACTAGTCATACATCCAAAAGAAAGGTAAATTAAGTAATTAAACTGTGCCAGGTCTAATGTAAATGATTTTCAATGTATACGACTCAAGTCACCATGTATGAATTGTACAACGTGTTGTTGTACACCAAAAAAGTTCAATCTGAACTACAAAGTTAGTAGCCTCCAACACAAATCTATACATTCATTTGTTAAAAACCTTGGCACAACTCCTTTTCCTTTTCTGGTCAGCAAATTACTCACCAATGGCAACAAGATGATGGGGCTCTTGGTGCACCCTTCCATGGTTAATTGCTCGTGGCTGATCCGGTGAGACTAAAACCTTGGGATCACTAAAACGTGCCAAGGAAGCAAGTTCATGAACAGATTCGGATAGTTTTACGGTGCAGTTAACAGCATCAACTAGTAATGAAGCTACTGTAACAACTGGGATTATCTCCAAGTAGTCGGTGTTTTCCCATAAATTTGTTTTCAGCAAGTTCTTTAGGTTTTTGGCAGCCATTTTTGCGTTTAGGATATGGGAATCTGCGATAGATGATCGACTCATTATTTTGATTGACATTGCTAGTTCCTTCAATGCGCGGCTAGATTCTAAGCTCATCTTTGTGCATGACTCTTGAATTTTTTCTCGGATTTCGTGTGGTGTCTGTAAGAATAGCAACAAAAATGTTATAAGCAATTTTTGTTAATAGTGCTAGGATAGTGTTTTATATATATATATATATATATATATATATATATATATATATATATATATATGGTAAGTTTTTAAAGCGAATTCTTAAAAAGCGAACCAAAGATGAACCGTCGTCTTTGGTATCTGTGGCGACGATTCAAGTCGTCAAAGATTACATGGCTACGGCGATGGGTCAAATCGTCGTCATAGACACCAAGGACGACTGTTCGTCTTTGATTCGCTTTTTAAAGTTATCTTTAGAAAGATCTACTCTATATATATATATAAATAATGTATTGAATGTGGATTTGGATTCATTGGAGTTAAGGGTTGTCAACTTTTCTTGAAGTCGAATACTAAACAGTTGCATTTGTATTGAATGTCGGCGCTTAAGTGGAGATCCTGATGGCATTTTAAAATCTTCCGTTCATTTGGGCCGTCTATGTACAAATTATATTTTATATAAAGAGTTATGTTATAGATGATCTATGCTATATATATATATATACTGTATATGTATATATATATATATATATATTGCATAAATATAACTCCCTTTTATATAAAAGGTAACTTGTTTCAATCAATTACTCAAATGTATTGTCCATTTTGTATGATCTAAAATCGGGCCAATGAGATATAAAATCTCTCTATGCAATACACAAATGTAATCTTTTTACTAGTGAACTTCCCGAAATAATTGACCACCCTTAATTTCACAGAATCCGAATCCTAAAAATGTATCGGCAAGTCTTTAAAATAGTACCTGAATTTCTGAGCTAAGGCAACCATTAAGGGCTTCAATTGTGTATGCACATTGACGAGTGAGTACTCCAACTTTTAGGTACTGGTCCCAAGGATGTCGGTACCTAAACCGACCATGGCGGGGCTCCCATTTTGCAAAATTTGCCTGCAGAAGGAAGAAATTAACCCGATAAGTACAATTCTTAAAGTTCAATCACGTGGGTATATTCTTTGGTACGTGAGTTTTTGTTTGCTTGCTTATGGCATTTTTCACTCACCAAGGACTCTTCAGTGCCTTTTGAATTAAGAACGCTTTTATATGCTAGAAATGCCTTGTTATCCTCAAGTTGTCCACCCCCAGATGTTTTAAAATATTCAGCTCCATATCCTGCAAATAGAAGTTCATTAAGTTTCTTGTCTTTCTAAGAGAAAATTGAATGAGAGTGAGAAATTAAATAGATGAAACTTATATTTTATTTATTTATTTAAAAGATTTACCTTCAAGGAATATTGCAAGCTTTTCCACGTTTGAAGCAAGTTGATTGTGAAGATCATCGCCAGCCCATGCCGGGAAAATTAAAATGCATATAATCACAGACGTAGAGCCACCGATGAGAATGGTGGACAATCTTCTTTGAGCCATGTCTAAGACCTCATTGTCTCGGTAGCCCGATACAGATATCAAGCAGAATGTTAAAATAAATATCACCAGCCCATAATCATATCTGGCTTTCATTCTTGGAAAGAATCGCGCAAATGTCACTACAGCAGCTGCACCATATATGTCCAGTAAATGAGTTTTGAAACTGATGAACACAAATTCATATCAAAGAATGTAGATATTTAATTATTTACATGAATTTTTATTTTTATTTTTTATTTACGTGAATGTGAATTGAACATAGATATATTACCTACTAAAAAGACAGAAATCCCGAGTAGAACAGGCTCAACTTTTTCTCCAGAAGAAACAGCTAAATGATGAGCTCCAACACCTAGTGAACCAGCCACAAATGTTGCAATTCCTCTATTTACACCTTTTCCAAGAGTTGCTCCTGAAAATATATGAAAAATAAAATATAAGAAAAATAAAATATAGGATGCATGAGCTTCAAAGATGAATTAAAATTATCATACTGTAAAGATGATTATGATAAAAATAAATAAATAAATAAGACGTATAGACTAAATATAAATAATTATATATTGAGTTTTCAAGTCTTATTTGTTCGATATAACACTTATATATGAACACTAAAACTTACCTACTGAAAATTCGAAAACCACAACGACAGTTAAAACAGCCCACATTGCAGAGACACCAAATCCATCGTATAGAGGCTCGAAATAATAGAACAAAGAAACTAGGGTTATGGCTAATCCCACTTTACAAGAATGAATTATTCTTCTTGGATCTTCCTGTCCCAGTTTCTTTGCCTTTTTAGCTGTTTCAATTGTCTTGGACAAAAACTTTCCTGGTAAGGCGGTGAACCAAGACCATGCACGAGTAAATGGTCCTGTAGTTGGTTCAGTTATATCTGCCATTGCCAAAAAAAAGATAGAGATCAAGAGATGGATATATAGAGAGATTTTTTGTGTTGTTTTTGCTTCAGTTCAATAAGCTAGCAAGAGGTTTGCTTAGCAAAAAAAGATGAAGTGAACTGAAGAAAAGGTAGAAAGATGCTTGAGAGTTGAGATCTGTGAATGTGCCTATGAAAAAAGCGTAGAGACGTGTATATATTTATAAAGGTGGCACAGCTGGGTACATGATGGAGACTGATCAAGAAAACAAATTTTATGGCTTTGATTGGACACGTTTCCGTGTCTTGTTTAATGAGGTTCCTCGAATTGTCCTAATTTTGTCAATATGTGAAAAAATAGAAAGAGAGTGCAGGAATACTAGAACACTTATTAATTTTCCGATATAAATATTATGAAGTTAGAAATTATTATTGATTTATCAGCTAAAATTATATGAATATTTTGTATCTGCATAGCACTCAGTTACATATTGGATAATATTTGGTATCTATTTTTGCTTTTCAGAAACATTGTTGCTTTTGTATTTTTAAAGAGTGAAATTTGTTTATTTTTATAGATTTTAAGAAAAAAATAAGTGACTTAATTTTTCATATTATCCCTACTTTATATATTAATTTATTTTTCCATGTCATCTTTTCAATAAATCTGAGTATTGTCATATTAAGATTTTTCACTCAATTTAATCAATTAAATAATGCATTAATTATATTCCTTAATTTCTGTATTTTCTCTTCAGAAGTCAATTAAAAAAGACTAGAGAGTAATATTTTTATATAACATTGACGAATAACTTGAGAATTTTTTAAGTTAAAACTTTACAATATTTTAAATTCACTAAATTCAATATTTTTTTTTTTTGGCCTTTTGGTAAAAGAAAGTAGTGGTTAATACTAGGAACCGACTAATAACTTTGTGCCGGTGATCACACCAAGCTAGCTAGCTAGCTAGGGTCCAGTTAAAGGCTGCACTGTACAGCATTATTAGTCAGAAGGTTGTGGACTTGCGTTGTTGGGTTGAACACGTTTAGTTGGTAGCTAGCTAGCTTTTCCCTTTTTCTTTCTTGTCAAAATATGGGAGAATGATGGAGACTAAGTAGGTTATCAAACTATTGGACTTCTTTATTACAATAATGTTACAATCTGTACCCTAAAAAAAATTTTAAAAAATTAAAAATTAAAGAAGATGTTACATTAATCCACATGATGATCTGCAGATAATACAAAATTCTGATAAGGGCTCCTCAGAGTACCCCCACCAGGGCCACCACCCTTATCATGTAACACCTTTCACATATAAAATGCCATGTGCTCATGTCCATATACAGGTAGGTGTTCGTTGGATGTATCAAATGATGGATGGATGGATACAGGGTACTGCCAGTTTAGGCTCTACGGGTTCTCACCAACTAAATGAATTTGATTTCTCCTCAACATATTTCTCCCTTTTTTTTTATTTTTTTAATTATCAAATAGTTATGGTAAAGGGGCTAGCTTGCTCCCTCTAGTGGAGGTTAATTGATTCAAATATGCTAATCTATTGATAAATTATATGAGTTTTGTCGATAGATTTTCGTATCATTCTCAATCATTCACATTTTCATCAAATGAATTAAGAAAAATATTTAATTACTCTTAGTTTTGGTATAATTATACAACTTAATAATATAAATTTAGTAATTAGAGAAGTGTCAACATTGTTCGACAGTAATTTTAGTCTATGTATGGTAGGAGTTTTGTGCATTGGTTTATTGAGTTATGTTATCTATGTTGCAAGATTTTAAGTTTCTATTTGAATTTATAATGACGCTTCAGTATGTACATGCATATTATAGCCTAAATCCATGACTTTTGGATTGATTTTCATTCGGTAATAAAAAATTTCTTTTTACAAAATGAAATCATTTTCTTTTTCGACCTTTTCTCATTACTCTCTGGCCATAAACCTCTTTCCCAAAAACTTTAAATTCAGATTTGCGAAGAATTTCTTTCCCTTTTTGAAGACATACCCCTCCAAATTTTCTCAATCTTTTTTGCTGTTTAGCGGTGTTTTTTTCTCTCATATGAAATTTTATTTTTTCCTTACGTGGGATCTTGCTTTCTCTTGATTTGGGTTTATTGGTTCTCTTTTTTGTGATGTATTATATATATGAGTTTATAATAATGGTAGTTTCCACAATTATTTAGGTGTGAGAAGAATCATAACAAGTAATTGAATCATTTAATTAATTTTATTAATGATATTATTATATTTTAATTTTTAAAATTAAAATTATACTATCATTTTGAGGCAGTTTTCGCAGCCAATTAACTTAACAACTAACTACCACCACATTTTAAAATTTTCAAAATAATTTAATTTGTACGGAATGTTTAATTTCCTCTTATCGATAGATTTCTATTTTATCTATCTCTGTGCGGCTCCAACAACGAGAAAATAAATTAAAATAATATGCATGTGTTTCACACAGCCATAGTGTAATATACTATCTTATTACAAATCCTTTTAATATATAGGTGTTATATCAAAAGAGTCAACATGGGCTAGCTCTAGAGTGACTTCAACTTCAGCATGCTTTCACAGTTATAAAAAGGGATAATTAAACTTTTAGTACCTGTACTAGGGTCCGACTTACAAGTTGGTACCCAAACTGAAAAAACTTACAAACTGGTGCTTGTACTAGAAAAAACTTACAATCCGTTAAATTTTAGGGTTCCGTTTAATTATTAGGGTTCCTAACTTATAAGTTGGTACCCAAACTAAACAAAAGTTACAATATAGTGCTTGTACTTATAAAAACTTACAATCCGTTAAATTTTAGGATTCTTTTTAATTATTAAGATTCCATATTTGCTAGTTTCTTTTAATTTGCTCATAAATGTGTGTTTTAGTGCTTGTTGCAATTATTTTCCGTTTAATTATTAGGATTCCATTCGGCTTGTGTTTTAGTGTTTGTTTATTTATAGTATTATATACACATGCATGTGCAATATTTCTTTAATTCAAGCAAATTTTTACTTTTGCCTAAAATGAGAAAAATTCTTCACACAAAAATAAATAAAGATACTATGAGTTAGATAGATATATATGATGCTATTGAAAACTTTCAAAAAATAGTTTATATACATTCTTCCATCATATATATTTAATATTAGTTAAAAAATTAGTATGAATAATTTTAAGAATAGTTTTTTAAGAATAATTTTAATTAAAATATTTTTATAATACGAAATTTTTTAAGAATAATTTTAATTTTTAAATATATATTTAATATTAGCTAAAAAATTAGTAGTGGTGGTAAAAAAATGATAAAAATAAATTCAAAATATCATATCATTTTATAGTCCTATAATAAAAATGTATTAATTACAATTATAAAACCAAATGAAAATAAAAATACATATCAACCACCAGTTTGAGTACCAACTTGTAAGTCGAGTTCTAGTATAGGTACCAAAAGTTTAATCACGCAGATTCTGTTAGTCAATCAGACTTTTTCGTCATGTCCGTTAGTCAAATTTAACGATTTAATATAAATATTCAAGTACAAGCACCAGTTTGAAAATTTTTTCTAGTACAAGCACCAGTTTGTAAGTTTTTTCAGTTTAGGTACCAATTTGTAAGTCGGGCCCTAGTACAGGTACTAAAAGTTTAATTATCCCGTTATAAAAATCAAAATACATAGAATTACGCGTACGACAGCAAAAACATATGACTGAAACTCACGAAATATTTTGATCCAACTAATTAAACAATTAAATATTGAATATATTAACGAGAAAATTTTGAACTTCTTAATTAATTAATTTATTCTCATTCGGAATTTATTAATGTGGATCCACCCTATAAAACAATAAATTAAACAAAACTTATGTTGGTAGTCATATATGTCTGCTTATTCAATATGTTTAAGCTTTACAATTACATGATATATCAGCCGCTTTAGACATGTCACATGTTTGCACCCTTGTTTACTATTCATTAATAGGTTTGGATTTAAGAAATAAAATGGGTGAAAGAATAGAATAGAGAATGAAATAATTAATTCATTCTATTTTAACATAAATGAGTCATTCTATACCCTATTCCAAAGAATAAAATTTATAAATTTGAAAAAAATGAGAATGATTCATTCCATTCCAATGGAGCAACGAAACACAATTTTTTTTTTCATTCCATTCTATGAGTCATTTTATTCTCACCTTCATTTTTTCAATCCAAACGTATTTAATGATTTCCTGAATTTTATGGATTGGTTGAACATGCTCCTTTCCTTAATTATTCGTAGTTCTTTCATTAGTTTTTTTTTTTTCAACTTTTAGTTAGGTTAATAGACAAATGGATGTTTGAATTTTTAGACTTTGGTAATTAAAGTTTTCCCTAAAGGCTTTCTTTGCTTATAGAGTGTATTTTTGGAGGCAATTTTATATGTATCAAAATGGTAATTTATACTATATGTATTTATAAAACTTAATATTTTAAATTAATATAAATATATTGTGAATTTCAAACATGTGGAAAAATATTGTGTGTGAATATGCTATCGGGAGAACATCTTAAACTTTTGTCCCGCAATATATATATATATATATATATATATATATATATATATATATATATATATATAGGGAATGATCCATAGCAACCATTTGCTGTGGACACTATTCTAACAGTCAGATCTCCAACTGTCCAATAGCAAATTTAATGACTTGGACATGAGCCCGACCGCTAGTCCTTCTAGCGGCTAGCGCAACTCTTACTAGCGGTCAGGAAAATGACTAAATTGCCATCAACTTTATTTGGATTTTCAATATGGCATCGCTTTTCCTGCCGATAGTAAAACCTGCAGCTAGTCGACTTAAAAACCAGATCTAATTTAGTTGCTGCTATCGTGGGTTTACTGCAGAACAAAGAGAGTATTAGAGTGTTTGTTTATCATTGATATCACTCAACCTTATTTATTTTTTTTGTTGCAAATGGTTTTAATTTCTGTTGGTTGAGACAATATATAGAGTCTGTTTTAGGCCTTTCATTTCATCCTGTTATTAGAATAATTTATGTCCCGACTATAGTAGTTAAGATGTAATCTTTAATGTTCTATTTGTAGGTAATTTCAATCAATTGATATTTGTTTATTGATAGATCATTTCGTTGTTTACTTGGAAGAAACAATCAAATACACAAGTCTGGAATTTGGGTGTAGTGTGAAATATTATCACTGAGTTCAATGAACTTCTGATACTTCTTTTGATTTTTTTCATGAAAGTGTTAGAGAGGACTTACGCTCTGCTTATTAGCATATTTAAACTCAATCATGCTCCTGCTTATTTGCCGGTCCTTTGTAATTCTCTTTTGATGTAGGAGAGTTATTGCCCGCTGTCTATTCTACTCTGGCATCCACTATCATTTTGAGTTTAAGAAAGTAGTTAGGAGATTTCATATAGTACAGATACCATGGATCAGATGATTGATGATATCAAATTATTGATTAACTGAACTGTATTAATTTCAGGGATTTATTTACAAAATAATTGCATAGTTGTCTCACCTCCTGTTTTCTGTTTATCTTCTTAATTGAACTAATTGTATCTCTACAATTACCGTCTGCGTGACAAGGGCATTCCTGAATTCAGTTTATCCTTCTTGGAAGAACTATATTTACAAGGAAACAATTTTGGTAAACTTCCTTCCAACCTTGGTCAACTATCCAATCTAGGATGACTCTGCTTGAGTAACTGCATGTTTCTAACAATAATCGAGGAACTTCCTCTTAATCTAACGATGTTAAATGCAAGTGGCTATACATCATTGAGAGTGGTGAGAAATTTATCAAAGTTGAGATGCTTGATGAGATTAAATCTTTCGAATTGTGTTAAATTGATTGTATGGCTTGAAGGAACTCAATAAATTGCACGATGTTTACATGATAGGCTGATCTATCTGGAAATTAAAAACAAATTCTTTTAGGTTGCTATCTCTCTCCCAGCCTCTCTCTTTTATCTCTCTCTGTATCTTACTCACTCATATCCTAATTTCTATGTTATAACAATTTGCTATGACTCTAGGATCATTTAGTTATGACTATACGATCGTTTAGTCATGACTCTACGATCGTTAAATCATGACTCTACGATCGTTTAATCATGACTCTACGATCGTTAAGTCATTACTTTACGATCATTTAGTAATGCCTCTACGATCGTTTAGTCACGACTCTACTATCGTTAAGTCATGACTCTACGATTGTAGAGTAATCAAGCTGAAGTTCAAACCAAGTCCAAAATTATGTAAATTGTTATACAACACAAACTTTACTTAAAAATATTATGTAAGCTCCATAAATTCAGAAGACAATTGGCACAACATCAATTTTCAAACTATAACTCACACAAGTTTTAATTAGTCATAGAATGACTAATACCTTATCAAGAACTAAGGTGGGTGTTTTCCTATATAAGTTAAATGTGTGGAAAATAGTTTTCAAAAGCACTTTAGAAATTTTTTTTGGTACATTTTAAAATTTAAATGTAACCATAGTTTCAAAAGTACTAAGTTTTAGACCTCCCAATTAGCATTTCACATTCAAAATCACTACTTTGAAACCACTTTTGTTATGTTACAAAATACTCCTCAATATTAGTTCTTAAATATAAGTACTGCTTAGTCATAATACTGCTTCAGCCATACATTCCAGTTGAAGATTAAACCGACCGAGTTCAAAATTATGCAAATTGTAATAAAACGACAGTATATTCAGGCAAAACGGTACCGTTTTTCCTTACCGCTCGTAAGACCTGTAGCCACTTTAAAAATTCAAATAAAGTTAAAAACAATTTAGTCATTTCTCTTGCCGCTAGTAGGAGTTACGCTGGCCGTTAGTAGGATTAGCAGTCAGGCCCATGCTCAAGCTATTAGATCTGTTATTAAACGGTCGAAGATTTGATTATTGGAATAATGTCCATAACAAATGATTGTTATAAATTATTTTCATATATATATATATATATATATATATATATATATATATATATATAAAATAAAACAAAAAGTGTGTATGAGATCTCCGTCGGATGTAATATCTTGTCGAATCTAATTTTGTCATTACTGCTGGCTTCTAGCTAGCGCCGGGGAATATGATTCCTTTCCACCAACCACCATGTTTTTCCGTATATTATTTATTTTGTAATCTCCATGCAACAAATCGTCCATGTTTTTGGAACGTTTGAGTGACAATTGATGCTAACTTTTTAATATGCTACTCCTTTTGTTACTTTTTAATTATCATTTAAAAAAATATAAAGATCAAAAAATATAATTGATACTTTCCCTGATTGTTTAAAGTAAATATAAAATCTATCACTCTTTCAAAATTTATTGAAAAAGATAAAAGATAAATAAATTAATATTTAATGTAGAAATGATATTATGGGAGAGCAAAAACCAATTTCACAATCGAAACTGCAAGCAAAATTATATTAAAAAAAACAAAACCGCACCAATAATTCCGGTTGCATATTGTGATTTTTGCCATAGGAATCGTCAAGGTTCTAAAAGGCGCTAGGCGGGAGGCGAAGTCAATTTTAATATTTTATTTATATTTATCCAAACAAAACAATCTATAATAAAGATAATAAAGGTCTTTGCTTAAAATTCAAACACATATCCATATTGCCAATGCCAAAGTTCAAATACAAACATGCAATTGTTCAAAGTTTAAACACACAAAAATAATCAAAAATACAAACTAATAGTCCTCATCTCCATATCCCTTCAAGATAATGTCCCCATCAGACTCACACTCATACTCCTTCAAAATAATGACCCACGACGTTATTTTGTAACTTAGTTATTAAAATAAAAATAAAAAATAATAATAATTGCAGCCTTAATTTCTCCGCCTAAGCGATGCTTAGGGGCCTAATTTCTCCGCCTTGCCCGCCTATGCCCCGCCTAGTCCCACCTAATCTCCTAGAGGGTGTTTTTTGTGGCCTTGGGCCTAGGCGAGGCGCCAGGGGGAGCCTAGCGCCTGGGCGTGACGCCAGGGGGGCCTAGCGCCTAGGCAGAGCCTAGGCGGAGATTTTTAGAACACTGGGAATCGTACACCTTACGGTTACGGTTTTGGTATAGAAATCGCACCCGTTTAAAGTTCTAAGTCTTTAATATTTCACATATTTTTTTGGTATGTTTTAGAGTTTTTAAGTTCTATTTAAATATAATTGTAAATTTAATTTTGGAATATGTAATTTTGTATGGTTTAAGACTTTAAATTTGAAACAATGGTTGCATTGTAGTAATGTATGCATCTTTCAATTTGAGTAATTAAAAGTTTTTAATTAATTTGTGATTGGTTTTCAAGGATTTAACTTTTTGTAATTGGGTATTATTTGTAGTAGTAAGCTATTAATGTTTGAGATTTATTTGAAATTTGAAAAGTATGATATGTTTATTACTCCTTCCGTCCCAGGATAAAAGTTCTTATTACTATTTTAGGTAGTCCCAAGTTAAATGTCTACTTACCTTAAATAATCTATTTTTTTACAATAATTTGCCCATAATACCCTTAGTATTAATTGTCATATTTTTATTCCCTATGCATATTTATGGAGCATTACTAGTCATGTGCAAAAAACTATGCAGTTAAATGAGAATTTAAATATGGACAATTTTGTCATTTTATCCTCTTTCTTAATATGCGCAAAAAGTCAACCGAAACTTTTATCCTAGGACGGAGGGAGTATTATTTTTTTCAATTAGTTTCGAGCCAAAACCGCACCATTTGAATTCACACCACATTTTTAAAATAGCACCGCATCAATCTAAGCTGTTTCGTGTTGCGGTTTCAAATTTAAGCAACTACATCAAATCGATTTTATGTGTAGTTTTGTTCGAAATCGCACCAAATTGCACCATACTCACTCCTAAATGATATAATAAACTAAGTCATTAATACTTATTTAAAATTTATAAATTATAAATAAAAATGAACACATTTCATTATTTAAAAAGATAAATAAAAAAGAAGGAAGTATAATTTTCTTGCGACATGAATTAATGTAACACGATCGTATCATAAGATCTGGTCCCCCCCCTTTTGTCAATTAATAAATAAATAAATGCACGCCTAACACAAAAGTTTCGGATAAAATTTAGTGTATTAGTGCCGGTATGATTATATCCTCTAGGTTATTAGCTCATAGTTTGGACAATGAAATTTAAGTACTACCCAAATATAGAATTTGTCATCTTAAATGAGCATTGTGCTTTCTCTTTTCTCTTAGGAGAATTGGAGTTTATCTCCGAAGCAATAAGGGGGTATAGGTTTAAGGATCAACTAATAGCGAGAGAAGAGATTGTTTTTTTTTGAATAGTTCTTTTGAGATGTAATGTGAGAAAAAATAACTCACCAATGACGAGTTAGAATCCTATTAATAAAAAGTATTATAATAATTTCACTTGTTGAGTATTCTAGAAACATATTAAATTAATAAAGGATAGAATTTTCATGAAGCTTGATTAGCGAATGATTGATAGCTTGGATTCGAAAGACTCTAAAGTTATGTAGGATTCTAATTCCTAACTCCTGAAGGAGATGACTCTCATGCTATAAATAAGGGATGATCTAACATATTCAAGGTACGCTACTCATTCTAATATTAGCTCTCTTCCTCTATATCAGTGTTCTGATTTAAGCATTGGAGAGTCATCTCGGAGCCCCAACTCCGATGAATTTTTTGCAGGTTTTCCGGCAAAGCCGAGGTGTTCAAGTGCGATCAAATTTAAAGTTCGTGGGCTGACTCCTAATTTGCAGGTTGCTAATTGATGCATCAAATTGGCGCCGTATGTGAGAAACGAATAAAAAGTCTCTTTTTCTCACAATTCAGAAATCAATACGGTGAATACTCTCACTTTAGCATAAAATCAAAATTCTTCACATCCACCACATCTTAACAATTCAGAACAAGAGGTAAACTTTGTTCATGTTCCATAACCCTCTCATCATCACCCTCTACCTCCTCATTATGAGATCTTGTGTAGATTCACTATACTAGAAAAGTGGGATTCCGTGACGGCTTCCTATGAAAGTATTTAAGTCTCGTCACCTAATCTAGGTTAAAGGCAACGACAATTGGATGCCGTCACATATATCCACCAATCTCCACTAGTTTGATCTATGAGAAGAAGACAGTTAAATTTGTCGTCACCATTAAGAAAAGGTGTCGGAATATGATGTTATTGTTTCACTAATTTGGAGTAAAAACTGATGAAAAATGGAGGGAAATTGTTTGAAAGGCGTGACGGCCGTCACCTTATCATGGTTAAAGATGACGGCAATGAGTGCCCGTCATCTAAATTCACTAGTCTCCACTAGTTTGATTAGGGAATACAAGATAACTTCATTTGCCGTCACCCTTGAGAGAAGGGGATGGACAACGTGGTCTCCTTTTTATGTTTATGTGTTAAATTTAGAAAATATGATAGCTGTCCCGTTTCTTTTATGAAATTTGAAATAGATGACAACTAATACCGTCACAATATTTTTTACCATGCCAAGTATCTTGATACTTGTACAATTTGTAATCGTCCAAGTAATTAAAATGAATTCAATATAATATCAAAAATCTATATTCTCGCATGCTAATTCAAGATTCATGTTCACATCATCACAAATATATCTGCAAAAGAACATAATTTTGTATAATGTGAACTTATTTACAGCTTGATTGAGATGTAAAAGTTTTGAAGTGAAATGAAATTTAAAATAGAGACAATTAAAAAAAATTGAAGAAGTAAAACCAATAAATATATTCCTGTATGTTATACATATGTCCGTAATAATATATATATATATATATATATATATATATATATATATATATGTATGTATGTATATATGTATGTATGTATGTATGTATGTATGTATGTATGTACAAAAAATTTAGGAAAGGAATCTATATTTTTATGTAATTAAAAATATAAAAATATTATAGTTTAGTAGTAGAAAGATTCACTCGCTTACTACGAAAGAAATCTATGATGTAAAAGCTTTGGGCCAAATCTCTACCAATACCACTATTATTTCGTTTTACAACTATAAAATTTGTTTGCATATAAAAGAAATTTAAGATGTTATTGCCTGAACTACAATTGAGGGTATACTTGTGTAAAATTGATACATGAACTACAATTGAGGGTATACTTGTATAAAATTGATACATGCAATTTCTGAAAGCATTAAATCTATCTATATTATCTATACTTATACTATAATTAAATAGACAATTTAATTTGTCTTTTTTTAATCCTTTTTTAAACAATAAAATTAGTTTGACCTTTTATTTTTCCTACATTAGGCCATCTTTTGTTATTCATCTATTCAAATGAGAAACTAAAATTAGTAACATAGTTTTATAAAAAAACAAAATTTAGTAATATAGTTTTATAAAAAAATAATCAAAATAACATCACCTTGCCTAATATTAATTTGTTACTTTTATTGAATATATATATATATATATATATATAATTTCGAGTATAAGTAAGATTTAATTATTATTTTGATGATATAATTTAATTTAGAAGGAAACTATTTTCTTATGAAAATTATCTTACCAAATATGAAACTATATTATTATTAAAATGTATAGATGTATAAATATAATACATTGACCAATGATTCAATTATTAAATTAAAAACTAAAAATTAACTACTCTATTCAATATTAATATATTTATAAAAAATATGATAAAAATTTAGCAATATCATAGTTGTACAATAAGATCAGAACATAAGTATATTCCTCTTCATTTTGGAGAGATAAAGTTGGAAGAATATTATACCAGTTATATATGTTTTGATAAAATACTTAGTAACTGTAAATCTAGCTTATGATCGTTGTTAACCAAAAAAACAAAAGTAAATGAACACTCTAGAATACACTAGCTGTTTCCTTCATTAACACATTCAAGTTATATGTCAGTTTCTTAAAGATTCACTCTAGTTAGATGGGGGATTGATTTCTATATTATGAAATTTATGTATTTAGTGTGTGTGTATATATATATAAGTTGATGAACGAGGAATTATAGTCCATATTTGGTTTAATAAATTTAGACTAAAAATTTGGGTTGAATGTAGTTATCTAGTTTGGACTTATTTTTCTTCTCAAATATAGGTCTAAACTTTGCCCAAACAAAATCATCTAAAGTAGGCACCAAACCCAAATAGATTTAGTTAAATAGGTTGATATAATGGTTTTTAAATTTATATTGTTAGGTCTAATTATTATACATTTAATTATGTGCAGGCAAAAAGAATTAAATCGAGAGCCTATGCAATATGAGATGTACGAGATGATCCACTTGAAAAAGAATAAACCTGGAGAAGATCGACAGATTTTGGTTTCTGAACGTGCCAAAAAAATCCTTGTAAGTAGAATATGGATTTTATTTTATCTTCATTCTTTCATTCTTTATTTTGCCAACCACTTAACAGTGCACATGCTTTATTGGATCTAATTCAGTCTTGATTTTTTACTCGTGCATCTGAGTATGGGACTTATATTCTAAATAAAATGGTGAAATGATTATCATCATACAATATTCAATCTCATTATAGCTTAACAAAGAATTTTTAACAGAGTCCTGTCAAGAAAGCTCTTGAGATTTAATATTTTTATTCATTAGCTGCTGCACATGCTAAAGTTTTAAATCAAATTTTTCAAGAGAATATATCTCATCACGTTTATACTAATTATTAGACATTATTGCATGTGAAATGTGCTAGGAGTTGGTTAATCATATTCTTTTACATTTCTCCGTTGGTGAAATATCAATTTCATTGTTGTCTTCTTATGTAAAGTTTGTTGCGTTGTTGAAAAGATTGTTTGTTAGGAAATATGGGAATCAGTCCTTTCTTACAGTGATCTTTTTGATAGCGTAATGTGAGGTTTATATGTTTCTTCTTCTATGAACTTTTTAAGTTATTGAAGAAAAGTCTGTATTATAGACTAAAGATAAAATATGGATTTCTTTTAATATAAAATATTTTATGGGTGAACGAGAATAAACTATCTTGGTGTTAAATTTTCAATAACTGATGAAAAATATAAATATTATGATATTATTTCTAAACTGACTATTGCATATGTTGTTGGTCGAGTATGCATATATTATTCGTTTATGGATTAAAATCCACTTTGCACCCTAAACTTTTTGTCGAAAATCGATTTGCATCCTAAACTAAATTTTAGATTAAATGCATCCTAAATTTCAACCAAGACAATTAAATGCACCCTCCGTTTATTTTTCTGTCTAACTGGTTAACAAAAAATGCAATTACATGGAATTTTAGGGATATTTATGTTAAAATACATTTAAAAGGTAAAACTATACATAAAGACAAAAAAATACTTAACTTTACACCTTGGCTTCCCCAAATCTCAAACCCAAACAGCCCATTTCATTTCACTCCAATCAACTATATTCACTAAAGAAGAGCCTATTACAGCAGAAGATAGAGAAGTCCCCACCTTAAATTTTAAAGCTTACATGATTAACGAGGTGAATTCGATTAATTCAACCCTTAACGAGGTTAGTTTTTTAAGACATCCACCCATGATCTACAAAGCAATGCGTTACTCTTTCTTTGTTCGCTGACGGCAACCGCGTCCCACCTGATGGCCACATGCAAGTTCATCGATGGCCATTTATCCGTTGCCATGCCGGTTCTCACCGGAGACTCTCCTCGCTTTCGCCTTTTATGGCCACGACGACAGCTAGGTTTCCCTAGTTAAGATTATTTTGACAATTGATGGAAGTGACCAAATCTATTAGGACAGAAGGTCTATTGGTGATAATGGTTAAATGATATATAGTGATAATATAGTTTGATGAATAAGTGGTAGTGGATTAAAGTTAGATGGGTAGAATAGGAAAGAGGAAGATGGTGGAAAACAAATTAGTGTTTACAGCTTTTTAATTGAGAAATCAAAGAGGGGAAGAATATGACGAGCAAAATTTTGTAATTACTTTTTACCCTTTAGTATTAATATTATTAACTTGGACATATTTGTCAATTTAAAAATATACAATTACACGTATTCTTTAAATAAGCTAGATTGGTAATATTTTAATGTTTTACACATTTTGCCCCTCATTTTAGTAGTTCAGTTAATTAAATGGACGAAAAATCTAGTAAAGGGTGCATTTAATTGCCTAAGTTGAAGTTTAGGGTGCATTTAATCTAAAATTTAGTTTAGGGTGCAAATCGATTTTCGGCAAAAAGTTTGGGGCAGAAATTAGATTTTAGTTTCGTTCATGTGTAACTCTTTTTTTTAGGAAAACTATAGTCAGATGTTGCTTGAGACGAATATGGATTCTAACACTTCTGTGCTTGTGAATGTGTTGCCTGATGAGAACTTGGAGCTTTACAAATAAGCTATCGGGGCGTGAAGAAGGGAAAACTAGATGGACGTCCTGGAGAAAAGTGGAGCGTGTGATTCAGAGCCTTTTGCTCTACACAATTTATTGAGCAAGAGTCTACATGAGCAATAAAAAAGTTGCGGGAAGACTTGTATCAGAAAAATCAGGTGCTAGCTAAAGACTTAAATAGTTCTTTAAAGGTTATTGCAAATTAATAAGAGCAAATATCAGTCTTGTATGATCGGCTTGACATACTCAGCAACTCTTACTATTCATGTTAACCAACCATTTGTTAGCTTTAGCGCTTCTAGTGCATCAACGCTATATTTCGGTACTTTATGCGAGTCCATATTGAGTTGCTTTACGAAAATGACTTGATATGATTACAATTAGTTTTATGATACAAAACTAGAATAATTTATATTGCTTTTGTTTTATGAGCATGTATTAACTGATTATGCGTATATTTATTTGTAGGGTTAACTGCATATCGAATCTCAAAGTATACATTTTTTACACTTAGTATCCCGAGGTTTAAAAGCTTTCATCCTGCTACCCAAAATACTGTTAAGTAACCATAAATGACTTTTTTCTTATTTTCGGCCAAAAAAATGGTAGAAATTGCCACGTGTTCCAATAGAGGAAGTATACATAAGGTTTGACCGTATTTTTTTTTACTTTTGATTGTATAAAATTATTTAAATGCCAATTTAATACAAAATCAAAACAAAATAATAAGAAAATATAGACAAAAAAAAATCAAATTCATCTTTCATCTTTCTCATCTTCATCAAACCTGGATGCTATCAAATTTCATTTTTCATCTTTCCCATCTCTATCATGAAACTTAAAAATTTAAAAATTCAAAATCCTCACCATCTTCATATATCTTCAATTCAAACTTCTACATCACATATTAGCATCACAATTTCTGCATCAACTATGAACATTCATCCCACCCACCATTGGCACAATTTATAAAACCCAAACCAAAAGATTTCAAATCCAAAAACTTTAAACCGTTTATTATCTTCAAATGATAATTTATCCAATTAACAAATACATCAAACACCAACAATAGATTCTATACATTCATCTTGAATTTTAGATTAACATATTTTCTCTCTTAAACGATTATAACCCAAATGAAAATGAAGAAATTAAGAAAAATAAAACATCGAGACTCTTGTCTCCCCTTCCGTTCTCTCCAAGCTCTACACAACGATTCTAGAAAACGAGAACGAGGCCTACTCAGCCAATGCTGCTTCCGCCTCCATTGATGATGACAAAATCGAGATATTTAAGCTTACTCTAAATAGATCAATAAGTTAATGCTCGAGATCGTGCCTTAAGTCTAGATCTAGATCTATCTCTGAATCGTTTCCTAAGGAGTCGGCTGCTTCTATAATGAGGAAATCTGGCCCATTAATAGTGAAATAAGATGTTACAAGTCATGGTTTGAATTATAGATTTTGAGGAGATGATGGATGATTTGAGTTTTTTCAGTTTTTGGTTTGGAATTTATGGATATTGGGAATTCTGAAAGTATGGGTTATGGAATCATCAAATTGATTTCTAAAATTATATACTTTGATCTTCAAATTTAAGATGATTTGAGATTTAATGAATAGATGATGATGAATGGTTTAAAGGTTTTTAAGTTTTTGGATTTCTGAATTTCATTTGAAGATGATGAAGAGAAGAAAAGTATATTTTTATTAATTTATAAAGCATTTATACAAAACTTATTAGTATTATATTGGTTTTTAAGTGTTTTTATACGGTCAAACATAAAAAATATATGGTCAACCATATTTATACGCACGTGCCCATAGCACGTGATTAGTTCGACTACTTTTTTCACTAGATTTTTCACGAAGGTGCATATCGGGAGGATATTGTTAGTTTGGGTAGCGAGATGTAAACTTCAGGGACAGATATGTAGTTAACCCTTATTTGTAAGACATTCTTATTGTGTTTTATCATTAATAAGTTTGTAGTTTTTAATTATTATGTAGCGTCCTGTATAATAGAAAAACATATGTTAAGAAAGAATGTATATAAAGTTTATGTGATGACCGTTCAGTCGGTATTTCTTTTTATTAAGTAATGTTAACGATGTGTATTATCACGAATTAAATATTAAGCGACAGATAATGCCGTCATCTATAGACCATAATGACGACTTTGGAAGTCACTATTGACCTTAGATTATAGGTGAACATTAATGCCACACTAGTATAAAGTAGTAAATAGACAACACTTAAACCACAACGTTTTTATAAAAAATGTTATGGTATATTTTTACACAACGTTTTTTAACAAAACGTTGTAGATATATATGAAAAAATGTTATGTATTTAAAAGGACATTTTTTGGTTTTAACTAGATAACGTTTTTTTTAAAACACGTTATCTATCTAAAAAACACGGAGCTCAAATGAACACTTAAAATTAAAAGGCATACTCTTTTCCTCTTAGTTTCGTTCTTTTTCTCTCTGCCGTCGTCAGTTTGGTTCTTTTTCTCTCCGTGCTCGTCACTTTCATTCCCTCCCTCCCATCTCATCAGCCATTCTACCATCCATTTTCCTTCTTGCAGCCAGATTTTCCCCTCCTTTTGCGGCCCACCCGTTCTCGCGGATCTGATCTGGATGGCTTTGGGGTAATTTGGGACTGCATAGGGATGGTAGTATACTGTTGGCTGGTTTATGGTGGTGCTCCCTTATCATCCATCACCGTTTTCGGCCCTTTCTCCCTTTCCTCCTCCCTCCTCCTTTTCGGCCCACCAGCTCTTTCCTTCCCTCTATCACCATTTTTGATTTGCTTGGTTCTGTTGAGTCCTATCGGCAGCTGCAATAAGGACCACCGAAACTCTCCTTTTCGATCTATGATAGGCCGAGTCCGTGGGGCTTATAGATTGTGGGGTTTCTTGCGAGACTAGTAGGGGTGATAATCTTGTGTGTGTTGGGTTTCGGGAGCCATGATCTGATTTGGAGGAGTATGGGTTTTTTGGTCTGGGTTGGGATCTGTCTATAGTGTTATTTTGTTTGTTTTGACCTTTTTCTGATCTCGAAAGGGCTTGCCGGAATCTGGGTTTGGATCTTCTGATCTTGGGCCATTTGTCCTGGTGATTTGGGTTTTGGGTTTCTCTCGCTGGTGGGGGCTCCGGTTGATTCATGTTCATTCCGATCTGGGTTTATTGTTTTTGCTTTGATTTCCGATCTAGGTTATTGTTTGTTCATGTTCAGGAAGAGAATGATTCTCAAACAACGTTTAAAGGTTCCACCTGCCTTGAATCAGTTCACTAAGACCCTTGACAAGAATCTTGGTCAGCTGTTTAACCTTTATTTTATTTGTTCATTTTGTTTATTTTAGTGGGTCTGGTTGTAGGAAACTATTACTGTAGTGTAATGGCTAATTTTGTAGAATTTATGAGTATTGTGTTATAAGGTCTATATGAAGAATGCTATAGGTTTTGTTGAAACCAGTTGAATATCAATTATTTAGTTTAAATATTTGTATAATTGTGTATTTGAAACATATTCTCAGGCTTCTGCTAGATGTTTTGTGTAAAAGTTAAACAAATTAAACTAGTGCAATGGTGTTTATGTATCTTATTTTTTGTTACTGTGTGGAAGTTATATCTTCTGCTCTATGAACGTATCTAGCTGCTTTTAGTTGGATAATCCTCGGTTATTGATAATGTTGGTGAACTGTTTGATATACATTTGCAGTTTTTAATGCTGAAACTGATTTTTAATTATGACCTACCCTGTGATTGTATAGAATACCACTGAAAAGAATTACTTTATTTCTTAGTTAGTGATTTCTGTATCCTTTTGATCAATATAGACCGCAGATGAAGAGTTGATTTTAAGATTTAAGTTAATCTTAGATATAAAAATTTAGCTAGAGGCTTAATTCATCAGTTAACAAATTAAGGTTGCTAGTTTCAGACCTCGCCTAGCTTTTAACTATTCCAAAAAAATAAAGATTCAAGTAGACCTTTAAGTTTTTGGTATGTGCACAACTTGGTTGTAATTAAATATATACTGTTTTAACGTACTACTTTGGTTTACGTCGCCCTGTTTAAAGTTAGGGAAAATCTAATAGAGTCACTTAGCTTAATTGGGTTTTGGCCTGCTAGTGAAACTAAAATGGCCATTTGTGCTGACAACTTTTTTTCCCCATATGTTCCAAGTGATATTTTTAATTTCTCATGTAAAATGTTTATTACACATTTTTTAACTGAACTGGCTGTAGTATTGTATTTGCTTTCTTCATTTACTTGTATTGAGCATTCATTTGATGTCTATACATAAATTGTTATTGCTGTTAAAATATGCAGTAACAAGTCTGTTCAAGATGCTTCTCAAGTACAGGCTTGAAGATAAGGCTGCAAAGAAAGAGCGCCTTCTGAAAAAAGCTCAGGCTGAGACTCAAGGAAAAACTCCCGAGACCAAGCTAGAAGCCTATTGTTGTGATGTATGGTCTGAACCATGTCACCTACCTTATTGGATAGTTTGGTATATTTTTTGTGGATGTAGTAATTTGAAACTGTAAATGAATGGTATTATTGGGATGTATTTTGAATGGTTGATACATTTTGGCTTTAAATTTAAATGAGAATTTAGACATTTTTTAGCTATATATCATGACATTAGCAGATTGTGGATATTGCTTTCTATGGTCGATATTTAAAAGCAGTTGTTATATACATGTATTACAATATTTTTAAGTCACGGTTTAAAAATGTTATATAAATTTGTCTAAACGTTGTCTAATATATTAAACTACAACGTTTTCAAGCATCCACTAATTTATGGAAAACAAATCTACAACGTTTTTTTCTTAAAAAACGTTGTATAATGTGCCTAACTACAACGTTTTAAAACGTTGTATAAGGGTGTCAAATATATGACACCCTTAACCATGATGTTTTTCTGATAGAAACTATAACGTTGTTTACGCGTTATCTATTTACTGTTTTGTAGTAGTGCCATCACGATTATGATCAAGAATTGGCAACGATTATGATTAAGAATTGGAAACGACATTGCCGTCATCTTTTATTCTACTGACGACAATCATCGTCATCATTAATATTAATATATTGAGATTGCAATGTCTTCGTCTTTTGCCGTTGTGACAACTATTACCGTCACTATTAACATTAATAATATAAGATAGCATTGTCGTTGCCTTTGTTTCTTGTGACAACTATTATCGTCATTGTTTTCATTACTAATATAAGACGGCTTTGATATTGCCTTTTTTTTCTAGTGACGGCTATCATCGTCACCGTTTTCATTAGTAATCGAAGTGGTAATGCTATCACCATTTCTATTAGTGATGGCAACGACTATCACATTTAATCAAAGACGACGAGGGCTACGGTGACTAACAACTTGACAGATAATACCGTTATTTAAAGAAAAGATGACGACTTTAAAGCTTTAGGAGACAGTATATGACCATCATCGATGACTATCTTTCTAGTAGTGATTGACTCATATTGGTAAGTTCACACGTTCTATACTTAAACGATTGGTGACATACTTTGATCGTGGGCTATAGCCATTTATTAAACGACCACGTTAGACCTATCTATACTCATTGTGGACCATATACTGAACGCTTCCAACATCTAATTCAGGTGGACCTTCAATCAAAAATTAATCAGAGTCGTGGTATTTTAGATTTACATAGGCAGAATAATCGAAGAAATAGCCCCTATAGGCGTAAACAACTGAGGGCTGATAAAAACGTAATTAATCAACTAAGGGAGAATATAAACAATCTCCAAGAGCAACTACAGAATCTGGAATAGGGACCCTATGCAACCCCGAAGGTCAGAATATCATAAAAGTAATAGGATTGCCAGCTTCGGATTAGTTGATAGATTTGATATCCACGAGGAGGCAAGGATTGAAAGGGAAATTCACTACCAAAAAATGGCCTTTTGTGATGGCTCAATTCCATCATATAAATTCAAAAAATCATCACAAAAAGTTTTTGTGATGACTTTAGCTATTACGAATGCCATCTTGTATACCCCCATCATGAAAGTCTTTTTGTGATGGTTTTGACAATCACGCAAACGCTTAATGCTTTTGTGATGATTAATACAATCACATTAGCACGTAATCTATTGTGATTGTCAAATCCATCACAAAAAACACATGACTTTGGAGATCAAATGTAAGAACGTGAATCTCTTTTTACGAACAATTTATTTTAATATATTAACTATATCAAATGATACTTGTAAGATTCGAACCCTCCCCCATTTGCAAACCAAATAACAAGTATTACCACTACACCAAAGCCCAAATTAAGATTATAATTTTAAAACAAAATATAAAAGGAAACATATGTGAGTTGACTTACTAAACAAAATTAGTCCCACATAAGATTTGGTGATTGTAATGGCAGTCACCAATACTCTATAATGATGGTAAAATTAGTCATCACTGAGAGCCATCATATATTTTATTATTTTGTGATGGCTTGAAAATTCCATCACAAAATACCTTCTTTTTGTAATTGCAAATAAAAGTTGTCAAAAAATATATCTTTTTTAGTGATTGTTATGATCGTCATAAAATATTATTTTGATTATTTTTTTCATTAAAATATTGGTGATAGCTTAAATACAATCACGAAAAGAGTATATCTATAAGTGATGGCTTAGTGCGTCACAAAAAAAAATTTATTTTGCGTGAAAAATTGGTGATTGACATGGTCATCACAATTATAATACACTGATGGCAAAATTAGTCATCATTAAGAGTCATCATATATATTACTATTTTGTGATTGCTTTAAAAGTCCATCACAAATTATTATCTTTTATGATTGCTTTTAAAAACTGTCACAAAGTTCCGTCACGTATTCTTATTTTTCTAGTAGTGATTCAAAGGCGACTCCAAGATTGTTAATGAGTCCTACCATCCCAAGGAGTTCAAGTAGCAGGGAATGGACGAATGATATACAAAGCATGACCTCTACTATTCACTTAGGATACTATGGATAAGCCATTCCCCGAAGGCTTTAAAATGGCCCATATGGATAACGATAGAATAAGTGATCTCACAAATCTACTCGCATTTGATGCACTTTTGTTACTATATAATTAATGTCGCAGATGCAATAAAGTGTAAAGCTTTTTCCTAAACCCTGAAAGGTCTAACCCAAACTTGTTGTAGACAACTTGCTCTAGCTTCAATCATTTCTTTTGATCAATTGAGTGATTTATTTGTAAATCAGTTTATTGGAGGAAAGACTCATGCTAAGAGTTCAGCATCACTTATGTTTATAGTTTAAAGGAACGATGAATCCCTGAGGGACCACGTGAACTAATTTACAAAGGAGGCACTGAAGGTTCCCAATCTAGATCAATATGTAGCAGTGGTGACCCTTTACTAATAGAATAACAAATGAACATCTGAAGGTGTACTTAGTTAAGAATCCCGTAACAACTATGATGGAGCTTTAAAGGAAGGTAGGAAAATACATGGTCGTCGAGGATATTGTTCAACCTAAAAGCAGTGATGATAGAAAAATAAAGAAAAAAATGTTTGAAAATAGGGATAACAATAATGGAAAGAGATCACGAGAGAATAACGAGTCTTCAAATGTGACAACCTCCTTAAGGTACTTCGAATATACACCCTTAACTTATCAAATAAGTCAAATTTTGATGGAGATAACATTTGAACCCTATGCAAGGTGGCCTAAACCCAGAAGGGTTAATGCCGATAAAAGAGATCAAAGTCGGTACTACAGATATCATAAGGATCATGGGCATAACACTAACGATTGCAGACACTTGAAAAATGAGATAGAATATCATATAAGAAGAGGCCATTTAGAGAGGTATGCTAAACAAAGGAATGCAAGAAAGTTCAGAAGTGATATAGATAATAAGGGTGAAAGAAGAGAAAAGAATGATCGTGGAAATTGATATGAAGGTCGTGATAGGCAAAATCAAAGGGATGGGCCCAAAAGGGATTTAAATCCTTCAACAAGAGGGGGAGTTATCAATGTGATCTTAGGAGCACCAATAGCTGGTGGTATCTCTAATTCATCAAGGAAAACTTATGTAAGGGAGGTTCACATAGTGGAAGCACCACAAAAAAGCTGTATTGGAGTAGGTAATATCCTTAACTGATAAGGATTTAGATGGTATTAAATTTTCACATGATAACCTTTTAGTCATAGATATGGTAGTTGGAAACTTTACTGTTCGAAGAGTATTAGTGGATAATGGTAGTTTAGTAAATGTTCTATACTTTTAAGCATATGAGCTATAAAGATGACCAAATTACCCCCCACCAATACCATTTTATGGATTTACTGGAGTATAAACTAAGATTGAAGGTAGTATAGCCTTACCAGTGATTTTAGAGGAACCAACAAATCAATTTACTACTATGATTACTTTTCTAGTTGTGAAAGCACTTTCGTCGTTCAACATAATCCTCGAAAGGATAAGACTGAATAAATTCAAAGTTATCCCATCTACATATCGCATGAAATTGAAGTTCCTAATAATAAGCAGAGTATGAGACGTTAAAGGTGACCAGAAAGTGGCCAGAAGCTGTTATTTATTAGCCATGAAACACAATAGTGTTGAAGGGAAAGTTTTCCCTATTAATTCCATAGATGTGAGGGATGTGGACAAAGTGAAAAGAGGAGAACCAACGAAGAAACTAGTCCCAATATTATTGGAAGCATAGATCCGAAAAAGACGACCTACATGGGTTCTGGTTTGAAATAGGAAATCAAAGATAAATTCGTCCAATTTTTTAAGAACAATAAGGATGTATTTACTTTGACGACAGTAGTTAATATGCCAGGAATTGATCCCCAATTTATCACCCACTAGTTAAACATAGACATGAAAAGGAGACCAGTAAACAAAAAAAGAGGAGTTTTGCACCTAAAAGACAAGAAACTATTAACAAATTAAGAAATGGCTTGCAAACCCGATCATGGTTCCTAAGCCAAATATGAAAAGTTGAGGATCGAGTTGTATAGACATTATAGACCTCAATAATGCATGCCCCAACGATTGTTTTTCATTACCAAGGATCGATATCCTCATAGATGCAATAACTAGGCATGCATTTTTGAGTTTTATAAACGCTTTCAGTGACTACAATCAAATCAAGGTCTAAAAGTATCTTTCATTACCGATCAAGGTCTTTATTGTTATATAATAATGCCTTTTGGATTGAAAAATGGTAATGTAACTTATCAAAGGTTAGTCAATAAGATTTTTAAAAACCTAATTGGGAAGAACATAGAAGTGTATGTGGATTACATGTTGGTGAAAAATATCAAGAAAGATGACCATGTGAAGTATCTGGTAGAGGCCTTTAAGGTTTTAAGGAAGTACCAGATGAAGTTAAACCCAACCAAGTGTGCCTTTGGAGTAGCTTCGGGAAAGTTTCTAGGTTTGATCGTATCACGAAGAGGTATAGAAGCCAACCCAAATAAGATTAAGGCTATAATGGATATGGCTCCACCTAAATCAATCAAAGATGTTCTAAAACTTACAGGAAGGGAATTTCATTAATTTGTTCACCGGCGCGATTAAGTGCATGCTCAAGAGATTTTTCCTCACAATTACAGTTCTTCAAAGATTGATTAGACAGCTTTTGAAGTGAGTAAATTTGGTTGAGAAGGTCCTCGACATACCACTTGAAAATTCTAGGAACATCATTTTCCGATAACATATCATTGTGGTTATCATTATGATATGATTCTGGTTCGAATCGCTCATTAGAATCACAATCAAGAGATGTATATGCAGGGTTGAGCAACCACTTTGGATCATAAGGAGAAGAACAAAATGCTGGAAGTGGATTAAAGGTGGTTTCAGCCATGAGTAAGGGCTGATTTCCAAATACTATGAAAGTTTGATATTAGAAATTTGTTTTGAAGGAGGACCCTTGAATAGTCTGAAGGGTCTGGTTGAAATCTGGAATTGAGACAAGAGAATTGGGAGATTGATATTTAGTCCTAATTGATGTATTATAGGCTGGAGAGATGCGGTGGGTTATGGGCTTTAAATTATTATTATTATTTTATTAAGGGGGATTATTGTGGTTGCAGTGAGATGACTTTTACCTTCACATACGAGACGAAGATGATGAATAATTGGAACATGGTGAAACGTAACAAGAAGAAATAATGAAGATGTCAAGGAAGTAAATGAAGATA
This sequence comes from Aralia elata, assembly GCA_034770075.1. Classification (NCBI taxonomy): domain Eukaryota; kingdom Viridiplantae; phylum Streptophyta; class Magnoliopsida; order Apiales; family Araliaceae; genus Aralia; species Aralia elata. The sequence goes on along the minus strand of CM068381.1, from coordinate 45,091,332 downwards.
GGAAAAAAAATAAGGATATCAATAAAGTAAATGAAGATGAAGAATATTTGATTGATCAGATTGGGTTTTGAAGTTAGAGATTAAGGATCAAAAGCTATTAAGCTATTAAAGTTCTGATACCATATTGAAACATCCAACTCAAAATTAATTGGCAATGAGTGGAGTAGCCTCTCAAGTTACATACCTCTTCACGTGTGACGTAATTTTGAGCCAAACATGTGAACAATTTTAATTGGGTGACGTGGAGCATGCATCTGGACTATTGGGCCTGCATATGAATGGTGCATGCACTAATACCATATTGGAAAAGGAGTTTTATTATAAATCAACTATGAAATTACATCAAATCAATACTAAATATATATACATGACTTTGAGGTGTTCTAAGTGAATACAAATACTAGCAATATTTATCCTATAATAATTTAACTAATTCTACCCTAATAATTATGATAAACATAATAATATCTAAATATAATATTTATGAAATATCTCCTAATACAACTCTTAGAAGATTTATATCCCAATCTGTAAATAAGTATTTACCCTTTTTTAACACCTTGAAGAAAGTAAAGAATTTTGAATGGACTAAAGAATGCCAGGAATCTTTTGGTGAGCTTACGATGTACTTGGCCACTCCATCCCTATTAGCCAAACCGAATGAAGGAGATGTTGTCTACTTGTATTTGACGGTTACTGAAGTGGCTGTAAGTGCAGTTCTAGTCAAGGAATGAGACGACATTCAAAAGCCAGTTTACTACGCCAGCAACGTATTCTATGAAGTTTAAATAAAGTACAAAAGTTGAAAAGTTTACTTTTGCTTTAATTGTTGCTGCTAGAAAGTTAAGATCATATTTTTAGTTGCATGCTATAGTAGTCTTGACAGACCAACCACTTAGAAAAATAATGTATAGTCCCGAATCAAGTGACAAAATGGTTAACTGGTCTATAGAGTTGGGAGAATTTAATATAACTTACAAGCCAAGGTCAGTGATTAAGGCTCAATCATTCGCAGACTTCATCGTAGAATGTACTATTCCTAGTAATGAGGCCAGGGGACAATTAGTAAGTATGGAGGTTGAAGAAAATAAGCAGAAAGAGAAAGAATTTTGGACTTTGCACATAGATGGAGCTTCAAACGCAAAAGGGAGTGGTGCAGACTTATTCTCTTAAGCCCTGAAGGGTTCTCGATCGGGTACGTATTAAGACTCGTCTTCCCGTCTACCAATAATGAAGGAGAGTATGAAGCCATGCTAGCTGGTTTGGGTTTGGCAAAGCTCTAAGAGCAAAAAATTTAAAGATTTTTAGTGATTCTCAAATTGGTGGTCATATAAACAAAGGGAAAGTACGAAGCCAAAGAGGAGAAGATGGCCAAATATTTGCATATGGTGAAAGCAATAATGACAACTTTTAAAGAGTGTTCAACATATCCCAACAGATCAGAATACAAAGGGCGATGCCATATCTAAATTAGCTTCTGCTCAGTTCGAAAACTACAATTAATGGAACCGCATACTTTAAGTATATTTTGGAGAAACCTAGCATAGAGGTGATTTTGATTGCTCCGATTGAGATGAAACCAACCTGGATGGATCCCATGAGAGCCTATTTAGAGCAAAGACAACTACCCCAAGACTCAGATGAAGTGAGAAAATTGAGGCTTACGACTGCAAGATATGCACTCATTGATGGGGTATTATATAAGAGGTCTTTTACACTCATATTTAAGAGGCCTAACACCTAAAGAAGCTAAGATAGCAAAAACCTATTTATTACAATGAGCTTTAAGCTCAATATACCTAGACTAACAATAACTACTTGGGTAATATATAATAAATTTAAGTTGGTAACATTTATTTACATTTTGTTACGTCAAGTCAACTATTAATTCCTTGAACTGGACGAAATTTCATGTTATGAATTAGCTGCAGCTGATCCATTAACCATAATCACAACTTCAGGACAATAACTCTTAACAGGCATTATAATAACTCTTGAATTCTTAGTCTCATCAGATTTCTCCATCAAGTCTACATTCTTGAATTGTGCTAGCAAAGCAAGTTCATGCACTGATTCTGTAATTTTTTGGACGCAAATTACTATTTCGAGTAGTACAGATGCTAATGTGGCAACTGGCATCACTTGCACGAATTCAATGTCTTTCCATAAGTCCGACTTTAGTAAAGATTTCAGGTTTTCAGCTGCGGCTTTGGAGTTTGCAATAGGGGAATTTTCAGAAGAAGATGGTCTAGCCATTGTTTTGATAGCTAAAGCTAGTTCTTTCATTGTTTTCCCAGAATCTAAGCTTGTTTTTGTGAATATCTCCTGAACTTTTCGACGGATTTCTTCAGGCATCTGCAATAATAGGAGAAAATTTTCAACAGCCTATTCTTTTAGTATTATACATTGGTATATTATTTGCTTGTATGTTCATGTATGATACCACTTGTTACAAATTCCATGATCTGGTTTTAGATGCTTTATCCAATAAAAATATATGTTTATATTAAGAAAGAGTATGGGGAACACGTTCGGTCATAATAGACCAAATTGCAAGGATTTGAGTCTTATAGCAGCTTTTATAAGTTTAGGTATCACTCTTTCCTTTCCCAAAAAAAAAAGTCCTTATAATTTTTTTTGAGTAAATTTATAAAATCTTAAATTTTAAAATTAATATGAATTTAATTAAAATTTTAAAGTAATAAGTTTTGTAATTAAGTAATATATTAAAAATATTAACAATATTTACAATTGTATTGGCTGAAATTATATATTCTTACCAGTTTGGCTTAAAACGACTTTTGACCTTATAACTTTTCCAATATTAAAAAAAAAATCTCAATGTTTAATGTTTAATACATTCATGAACCTTAAATTTTTTAAAATTTGAGATATTAAGCCTTACCGTACTCATTGAAAACTGATGTGACTTTGTATGAGACTGTCACGCAATGCAATAATATTGCTTTACATGGTTGTCACGTCAATTTTTGGTGATTATCATAACGTTTTATATCTCAAAATAAAGAAAATTTAAGGTTCAATTTCTTAACAATTAAACATTAATCTTTCTAAAATTTGAAAAATTACAGGGTCAAAAGTGTTTTTAATTGCCTATCGATTTTGAATTTTAGGTTGTCTCAAATTTCAAAAAAATACATAATTTTTTATTTTTATTTTTATTTTTGAAACTCAAAGAGTAACATATATTTAAAATTTTTCTACATCTAAACCTAATGTGATAAAGGTTCCATTTAGTACTTGTGTATCCGAGTTGAGAAAGCCATTAAGAGCTTCAATGCGGTAGGCACATTGGCGAGTCAAGGCGCCAACTTTCAAGTATTGTTTCCAAGGGTGGCAATACATGAACTGCCCATGACCTGGCTCCCATCTTGCAAAGTTAGCCTGCATGCCAAATCAAGGAATACGTCTTACATTTTATTATCTTCACATAAAGATGAAAATTGAGAGAACTCTTTCATGAACTCACCAGTGTTTCCTCGGTGCTCTTTGAATTAAGAACACTTTCATACCCCAGCATAAATGATGCCGTATTATCCTTGAGTTGTTCTTCCTCGGATGTTTTGAAATATTGATTTCCAAATCCTACAAAATATTTTGTTCATGCATGTAATTAAGTGCTAATGTTCAAGCTAACAATTGTACGCAGTATGTTTCATTAATTATGAGTGGTGATCATATAATGTACTTAATTAAGATAAACATTTGAAACTTGAAAAACATCGAAATAAAAATTGAAAGAAAAAAAGTGAATCTTAATAAGAGATCCGGTTAGAGTAAAATTATCACACCACGTATTACCATGAAGTTTTGTAACATTTTATTGCATTGGTTATAATGAAAGTTATAGTATGACAATTTCATCGAACCGAATCCTTTAATAAGGTAGATCTAATAAACTATAATTCTAAATATATATACTAATATTTAGAATAATTTAAAAATATAATGTAATAAATGGTTAACAAACTTCAATATATTTTTAGATTTCTTTTTCTTTATTCTCCGTTTACTCTAAAGTTTTCCGAGTTCCAAATATATCTTGTGTCCATGTAACACCATGTTACTTTATAAACCAGTATGGAAGACATACCTTCCAAGAAAGTTCCAAGCTTCTCAATGTTGAGAGCTACTAGGTTTTGAAGATCTTCACCAGCCCATACAGGGCATACAAAAATGGAAACAATTACACAAGTTGCAGCACCAATGAGAATGGTCGATAGCCGCTTGTGAGCCAGCTCTAGTATTTCATTGTTTCGAAAACCAGATACAGATACTAAACAAAATGTCAAGATGAATATCAACATTCCATAGTCGTATCTAGCTTTGATTTTGGGAAAGAATCTTATAAACGTTATTAGGGCAGCTGCATAAATTAAATAACATTAATTAAATACACACACCATAATTAACAAAAAATAATTTTAGAACTTTTTAGAGTCCAATTCTGTTGTCACATTGTATGTCTCTTCTACGTACTGTCCCACAACTATGTGCCACTAACACCTAATCGCCTTATCTAATATCTACAGTTTACGTGGACCGCAATATATAAAATGGGAAAACAGATGATACAAGAGGTGTGATAAAGTGTGTGTGTGTATATATATATATAGGGAAGCTTTCTAAAGCGAACCTTAACAAACGAATCAAAGACGAACCGTCGTCTTTGGTGTCTATGGCGACAATTCGACCCGTCACCGTAGCCATGCAATCTTTGGCGACGGGTCGAATCGTCGCCATATACACCAAAGACGACGGTTCGTCTTTAGTTCGCTTTTTAAGAGTTCGCTTTTGAAAATTTTCATATATATATATATATATATAGTGCATGAATATAAATTACCTTGTAGGAATACGAAAATTCCAAGTATTATGGGTTCACCGGTCTTTCCAGATATAACAGCTAAGTGATGAGCTCCAACACCAAGAGCACCAGCTAAAAGTGTCGCTAATGCCCTATTTAAGCCTTTTCCAAGTGTAGCACCTGCATGCAAGTGTATAAGAGCAACTACTTATAAAATTTAGTGGTTTATAGAAGCTATTATGAGAACAATAAAGATACATATAATGGAAAAAAACCAAGGACGCTGCTCTTTTCTATTTATATAAATGGTATAGCAAAGAGTTGCATCGTTTTAATTGGTCGAAATTTTATGTATTATACACGAAAGAGTTGTATTTGTATAGAAAAAAGTTGCTTTTATAATTAATTATTGAAAAAAAGTTGCATTTGTAGTTTTTTCTGGGATTTTTTTGATACTGATAGTTTTATGCTATTAGAATTTGTTACTATATATGAACTAGTACTTACCAACAGAGAATTCAAAGACAACCACAACAGTCATCACAGCATACATTGCAGAAACACCAAAGCTATCATAAAGAGTCTGAAAATAATAGAACAATGACACTAATGTGAGTGCTAATCCTACTTTTAGTGAATGAATAACTCGTCTCGGATCGTCTTTTCCTAGCTTCTTTGTCATTCTAGCAACTTCCATCACCTTGGCTTGCAAATTCTCTATCATCATCACAAACCACCGTGATTCCATTAACAAATATGGAAATTAAGAAAATTTTCGTGCACTAAAAAAAATAGATCGACAGAAAGAAAGATGTGTGATGTTTGTGGAGATGACAGGCTTGATGTCCCAAATTTATAGATGTCACAAATTTCATGTCATGAACATGTCTCTGTGTTTTTTGTACGATTTTACGTACAAAAAGAGTTGGTGCAAAAATTGAGAGGTTGAAATTGCTAGATGACCAAGTGGATTCTAACTTTGGATGATGATATATGTCTGTTATCCATACACGAGCAAAATTCAAGAATTCCTCTCAAGTACTAGCGTGGTGAAAGTTAAATCAACTATTCAACTTGCAACCCTTTTCACCGAATTTGTTCCATCTTTAGGATTTTTTCCCCCCAACACTGTGAAGTGTTTGAAGTGTAAATTTGACCTGTTTCACACTGCTGAGCTTCAAGTTGATAGCTGTTATGCACTGAGCCCATTAAACCTTAGGAAACTGTAGATATTTTCGTTGGATAATTGAGCTTCTTTATCTTGGTGGGATATAATTATTTGCCTTTTTTGGACTTACAAAAGCTTCAACTTGTTATATTGGGTGCACAGATTCTTTCACTAAATAAATATATCAGCCACAAGTTTACTTTGAGCTAACTTATATTTTACGTCATGTTTCAACGCGTAGTAAAAAGTAATTTTGTGGGACCTAGTCTATAGCTAAGTCAAACTTTTCAAAATGAAGAGATCCTTATCAATTTAAGGCAATGGGAGAAATTGAAAACTCAATAGTCAATGCTCAAGTACTTTATTAGTCGGTCTATGGCTTTAGCTCTAGTATATGTATACTTTGGTTGTTGAGTTACTCCTTGAATTTTATTTAAAAAAATTATTATTATAAAAAGTAAGAAGTCTTATTTTTAATAAGAGTATTATTTTAGAAATAAATTTATTCATAATTTTATTTTGAAAGTGTTCTATTTTAAATAGAAAAAAGAGAAATGTGGATACTCTATAAATGGAGTCTTATGTTTAATTGTTGAAGTATTGCACAACCAAAAGTCATATAACGTCCTAAGAGTTGAGAGATGTGTGAGTAAATTTTGTGTTTGTGTGAGGGAGAGGGTTTTTACAGATTTTATATTCCGCACAAAAAAATTGTATTGTGGATGAAAGAATTTTGTAACTTTTAGTCCGTACAAAAAGTTGTGTCGTGGTATTGCCAAACATCAAGTTTTATGGGCTAAAACTTGAGAGCATTATTGTAAGCCTATTATTATTATTGATATAATGGAGATTCAAAGCTTGGCCAGTGATTTTTCCCTTTAAGGATTTTTCACGTTAAATATCGTGTTGTTCTATCTTTTTATTTTATTTTATGTGTAGTTTGCGTTGACTTAATTCCCAACAAGTAGTATCAAAGTCATGACTATAGACTTAAGTCATGGATATGGTATAGATAGACTGCGCATTATGGATAATAATATTCATAGAGCAAGTGGTAGTTCTTGGTTAGTTCTTGACAAGAGATATTAAAGTGTCTGGGCTCGTCAATCAGGAGACGTGATAGACTATGCTCAATGAGTTATGGATGTTTGGTAGATTATGTACTCTTCGGACAAGTGGTGGACTTTTCTCGAAGAAGCTTTTGGTGGATCAAACGAGAGATATTAATAGATAAACTTGTCAAATAGGGAGACTTGATGATCTTGATAGAGGCTTTTGGTGGATCAAACAAAAGATGTTGAAAAGAGTGGCTTATCAACTAGAAAAAGTGATGGGCTATAATCAAAAAGAGTATATGGTTAAAATTTAAGGGGGAGCTTGGGGTCGATGTGTAGATAAAAAGATCATGCGTTAAGGGAGTGTTTGGTGTTGATGTGGACAAAGAGACCACGCGTTAAGGGGGAGATTGTTGTGGTACCGTGTGATAGTAAAGTCCTACATCCGAATATAAGATGAAAGATTAATGACATATATGACATATATGCTCTAATAGACCATAGACCTAATATGTTAACCTTTTGGGTCAAGATGTAGTTTTAGATGAGCATATATGGGTCCAATATCCCCAATAACTGATATTAGAGCTAGGTTAATTGGATCCAAGATAGAGGAACATTAATCGCATTGGTGTGACAAATAAAGACAGTGGAGATTGAAGGAGTTGGATTTGATGTTTGTCATGATGAACAATAGTTTTTGCGCGCATGGGGGATCACCATTGTAGTCTTTAGATGATAAAGATGATGGATAAGCTAATGAAGATGAAGACAACAATGTGTGATGATGCTATTAAAGAAGATGATAATGTTGAAGAAAAAGAAGATAATAATGGTGACTATGACACGGATATAATGCAGGTAATGTAGATTATACAGATGGTTCAAATGACGCGAATGACCCAGATAATGTGTATGATGCAGATATTGCAGATGACGTATATGATGCGTATATTGCGGATAACGAGAATAATACAGATAGTGCGGATAATGCGGATGATGGTGGAGACTACGACAACAGTGACAATGATGAAGTTGAAGTGTTTGCGGATTCGAATCGAGGAAGGAATTGTTGGGATACTTCTAGAATCCTATTAATACATGAAACTGAAGTATTCAAGGATTTGAGTCGAGGGAGGAATTGTTGGGTTACTTTTCGAATTCTATTCAGAAAAAAATTGCTATTATGGAAAGTAAAAACTCCTATTTTTAATAGAAGTATTATTTTGGAAATAAATCTATTTGTAGGAGTTTTATTTTGGAAGTGTCATATTTTGAATAGGAAAAAGAGAATTGTAGGTATTCTATAAATAGAGTTTTATGTTTAATTGTTGAAGTGTAGTACAACTAAAAGTCATGTAGCATCCTAAGAGTTGAGAGAAGGTGTGAGTGTGTTTTGTGTTTATGTGAGCAAGAGGGTTTTTGCATCTTTTATATTATGTGTAAAAAAATTATATTATGGGTGGGAAGGTTTTGCATCTTTTAGTACGTGCAAAAAGTTATGTCGTTGTAGTATTGTGGAATATCAAGTTTTAGGATGTAAAACTTGAAATGATTATTGTAAGATTATTATTATTGATATAGTGAAGATTTGAAGTTTGACCGATAATTTTTTCCTTTAAAGAGTTTTCACGTTAAATATGATGTTATTTTATCTCTCTTTATTTTATGTATAATTTCCGTTGACTTAATTCCCAACACTCGTTTCTTGAAAAGTGTCACTTTTTTGCTACGTCACGGATTTAAGAAAGTAAAAGTGTCACTTTTTTGCTATGTCACGGATTTAAGAAACTAATTTATTACTTTCAGAATTCATATATAGCTTCATGAATTTATTTTCCATATTACTCGCATGTTAATTAATCATTTATTTTACTATGATTTGTTTGATTGGAATATTTAATATACATGGTTATTAACACACAAGATATTTCAATAATAAGAATTCAAATTTTCTGTCTTATCTTTTATGAGATGTATTATCGTCTTAGTGTATTTTATTTAATTTTTTTACTGTTAATTTTGTAAATATATAGATATTAAAGAGAATCAAACATCAATACATGTATAAGGACAAAAAATGAGACAAGAGTTAGACAGAAAATTTGAATTTCAATAATTGATATTCATTTATGGCGAAAAGAAAAAGAAAGCGTCATTCTTTAATAGATAAAAGGGGTACAATTGATTCAGTACATTTCAACATCTTTCCCTACTTTGTAGGGATCGATGGATGTGTTATTTTAAAAAGTTTATTTAACATCTTTCCTTACTTTGTAGGGATCGATGGATGTGCTATTTTAAAAAGTTTATTTGCTAATTTCACAAGTTCTCTTCTCAAATAAAAAACTCAATCCATTCTCATGTGAGAAAGGAAAAAGCAGTAGCCTCTTTGTAACATAATATCTGAACCATGAATACATTAGATAACCTTACTATGAATTCAAATGGAAGACATATCATGACTGGACTAATGGCTTTCACGCCAAAATCCATTTTGTTGGTGGGGAATGGATAAGACAATATTAGAAATGAAATCATTTTCCCACGTATTGGTCCCCAAGGGATAAAATAGTTTAGTTTAGTATCTGTGTTTTCTTTTACCTAATTACCGACTAATCACATTTTAGGCAAGGAGAGAAAGATGAAGGAAAATCAATTTTTCTTTTGTCTTTGCTTTGTTTTCCTTTTTCTTTTTTTTTGTCAGTATATTCTACTTCCAAATTGTTTTAAAAAATAAAAAGTTAAATATATAAGGAAAATATGGCTGTAGTTGAGGTTGGCATACCCAAAACGATCCAAGTTTAATTAATGAAATGGTGAAGACAAAAATTGTCCCATTAATGAACTTGATAAATTGACAAAAATATGATTAATAAAATTTTCAAGACAATTTCACATTGGACCATCGTCAGTAGCTGTAACAATCACAATTATATTATCTTCTATATAATCATATTTATATTATGCATTAAGGATTGCCACATAAAAAGTGACAAATCCATTAAACTAAACTGGTAATTTCCTAAACCATCGATAAGGGAATACCGATGGAACAGCTAGATCAAATAATAATAGACGGATTAATATATTTCAAGAACTTTTTAAGTACAAAAAATTCTATATCATAAACTTTAAAACCTATCCTCTGATGCTCATAGTTTTGAATTGATGATCCAAATACCATGCACGTATATATTCTAGTAATACTGACGTGTTCTTAAGGCATTTCATTAGATTTATTCTTCTTATGGATGATATGCCAATGGACTATATTGTTTTAGTAAAACCAGAATGGTCCTTTTTTCGATCTACCAAGTTTAACTGGTAATTCCATCCAACGGTAGTGATTGAGTTATAAGGGATCATGGTACACCTTAAGGTCCTTATCGAGGTGTTTAAAGTTTGAACATATTGAGTTTAAAGTCCATGAAATTCAACCTGGCACTCAATATACATACTTACGGATCTATCCACTTTATTGTCAATTTATTTAAGTTGAATGTTGAAATATATATGTGACTATAAATAAGAACTTAATTAGGTCCCTCCAAAACACTTATAACACATATGCATCATGCAAGTATGACTATATATACTTATTTTGCTTAAAATTTTATATGCATGCATGCAGAGAAGTAAAATGCTTCAAGTTTCGCGTTAGTACATCAGTTCGAGAATAAATCAGTCTGAGACCATTTTTATATAATTTATTCTATTTTTTGAAATAGTGAAAACTGATTTGTCATCAAACATAGAACAACCAAATCTTTGTCCAAAGCATGTAAAATTTTATGTCGTGTGCATAAAATGCTTCAAGTTTCGGAATTTATTATCTTGGAGGAGTAAAATGCTTCAAGTTTCGGTTACAAATCAATCTCATTATTTTAGAAAAGAAAATAATTTATAATTAAAAAAAATTATAGCTTCAAAGAATTATACAAAATACAGTGTAAGATCTGCTTCTTATATATACAATGCAATATAAGAATCCTGATTCACCCTAAACCAACTATACAAAACTATTATGTTATTTTTTGTACATCGTTTATTCTAAAATCTAACTATCACGATTTAAAAACACGACTCTCATATTGCAGTGGACAAAGACTTACTTATCATAACATAGTGTTTCAGATAAAGACTTATCTATCACATTACAATATTGGTGGTGGAAACTTGCCTACTTTCACACAGTGTTACAAAGAGAAGAATTGTTTATCGTAACACAATGTTACGAAAGATTTCAGGTGTTATTAAATTATAATTGCTAGGTCTTACGATGATCAATTTAAGATCTGGTGAACATCTAAGCTCACATAGCCACCATTAAATATATAAAAAGAAAAGAAGGGAAAAAGAAAAAAGAAAAAAAGGAAAGGTCACTTAAATTGGAAAACCGATCATATTAGTACTTATGAAAGCAAAAGATAATGGAATATATTCTTTTATTGGGTCGTCCGGTCTATCATCCAATTATTTTGATCAATGGATTCAGGTACAAGCATGTGTGAAATAATTTATTATTAGTAAAATACAACACAAAGGGTAGGTATCAATTCAAGCAAAAGTGAACTCAGCTTATTTTCGACAGAAATTTTCGTCCATAATTCCCTCGAAAATAAGTGTCTTAGAAATAATTTCAACGGAAATTTTGTCAGAATTAACTATTACCAATGAATTATTTTCGACAAAAAAATTTTCAAAAATAAGGTAATATCAGTGGAATTATTTCTGATGGACAAATTCTGTCAGTAAAGAAATGTCACGTGTCCCTTTTTTATTAATTTGAATTAGCTTATTTCTGATGTCGAAAAATAGTTAATTCCATCAGAAATAGTTATTTTTTAATATATATTTTTTTGTTTGCATTTTCTAAATTTTTAAACCGCAAATTTCTAAATGTTTCGATTTTCAATCCCAACACCACCAAAAGTCATATATATTTCCCAACAACCTGTTTTCAATCCAAACAAATTAAAATAATAAATATACATACATGTTTCTAAACAATACAACAACATTAAACACAACTAAATTACATTGAATTACATACACATTCTCAATAATGACTACAATGAATACTAAAAGTTCAAATAAACTACAATTTACAATATAAACGATTAATTCTACCATCAGTATGGAGAAGATCATTCAACGGAAGTCGACGCGACTACTCTGGTGTCTGAAAATCATCGCCTCATCCGTTGCTCATCATTGTCACCCTGTTGATACAGTAAAAAATGTAACTTATTAGTAAACATGAGAATTAAAGAAACAACTAGATGATAATTAACAACTAGAATACACAACTTAAAAAGAATAAAATACTTGATGAGGAGTCTAGGTCCGGGTCAGCAACGACCCAAAAGCCTCCGTTACGAGGGTAATCACTATCCATACGATCTCGTCACGTATTGCAGTGAAGGACTCCAGAGAGTACCCGTACTCTCAGTGGTCGCCTCTGCTGCAATGTCTTGAGCAAGCTGATGCAGACAAGTACAGGCAAACAATATTTGATCTCGAAACATCGGATCAGTAGCATGTCTCCGACAACCGCATCATCGTCATCATCTAGAATAACCCATCGTTTAAGTCAGCGTCTGTATGAGATGGTCCAACAGGTACTCGACGTTGATGTTAGCTAGAACTTGCGAAAATACAAATAACTTTTAAAAAAATACAAGCAAATATAAATTACAAAATAACAAGAAATATAAAAGAATAAATCCTTTCATGTAATGTATACGTTGGTATCTCAGGATGACCGAACATTCGATACTTGCTAATAGTACTGTTGGGCGATCCAAAAAGTCATCTCCTCCTATTGAGATAATCATTCTCTCTCGGTTCTGGTCTAATCCTAAAGACTGTCATCTTCATGCAGCTCTAAAACTAGTAAGATATATAAAGCAATCTCCTGGACAAGGACTTTTGTTCTCCTGTTCCCAGCTCATTAACTCTGTTTGCCTTTTGTGATGCTGACTGGGGAGGATGTAGAAATTCCAGGTAATCCTAATTAACAAGCTATTGTGTATTATTGAGAAACTCATTGATATCTGTGAAAGCTAAGACACAGTCTAATGTATCCAGATCTACAGTAGAAGTAGAATACAGGGCCACGGCTAACACATGCTGTGAACTTACTTGGTTACTAGCCTTGTTCCTAGACTTTGGTATTTCAAGCCTAATTCCAGTAACGTTATACTGTGATAACAAATCAGCCTTGCACATTGCTTCCAACCTGTGTTTTATGAGAGGACTAAACACATTGACATTGATAGTCACATTGTTAGGGAAAAGCTTCTTAAAGGGATTATTACTACAACTAATTTCCCTACAAATCAACAACCTTTTGATATCTTTACCAAGTCTTTATCCTCTGAGCATCTTCATTTTCTAACTACGAAGTTGGGTGTTTGTGATATGTTTCAACCCTCCAACTTGAGAGGGGATGATAACTCCAGTTCTACTGCTAGTAAAACTTAAAAGGCTATTTTAGTATTTTTACAAATGTTAGTTAGGTTGTTGTAGCATTAATTGGACTCTCTTTCTCTCTAATGTCTGTTATATAGCTAGCCTTTCCCTCTTTTCATTGTAACAAATTCTTCCAAAGGAGTAATAAGAATTTTTGTGTTCACATTTAGTAAAACTATCAAATTAAAATATTAAAATTTGAGATCATTAGTATTATTCTAAATTATATTGTTAGTATGAACGCTTTACTGAAAAATTTTCTATTTTTTTATAAAAGAAATTGTTAAACATTTGTAACTGTTTTGTCAAAACTCCGAGTCTGAACTCTAAATTTAGAGTTAAATACATTTATGTTACATCAAGTTTCACACTTCTCATAATTTAGCCTATAAACTAATTGGACTCATTATTTAGCCCCTAAACTATCTAATTTCATACAATGTCTCTCTAAATTCAATTTTTGCCTGAAAATGACCGGAATACTCGACCCACCCGACTACTTAATTGGACCCAATTGATTTTATACGATTTGACACTATTCAGATACGGTTTGACTTTATTAAAAAATTAAAATATTTTTAAACACAATTAACTCCAAATTAAAATGTTTCTATATATAATTTTATTTTATTTTAATGTTTTTCAAATATATTATCCTTTTACATCATTTCTCAAAGTCAATAAATATCTCCATAAATAACTAATCAAAATACAATTAAAAACCTCTAATTAGGAGAAACCTTTAGTTTAGCACAATGCTGATGCAAAGTATACTCTTAAAAGAGGAAAGAAATTGCATAAAAGAATAAGGGCAAAAATGTCAAAAAAGTAAAATATGCCCTGATAATATAATTATTGCCCATTTAATATCATTTGCCTTCTTTTCTTGTAATTTCATACAATTCTGATTTTTCTTATTTAACTACTGTTTATTGACTTACCAAAACCCTACTTCACTTAAATCATTACCGAACCTTCTAATGAATAGCATATAATCTTTTCTTTTTTATAATACTATTAGTCAAATCCCCCTCTCTCTAACAATTGATTATTTCCCATTTATTGTGAATTAATATATCCATTTTTTTCTGTTTTTTTATTATTAAGTCTTTAAATTAGTTATTATAGAGATAATTCTTTCAATTAGTATTTTTATTATTTAATGAAGTCAAACTGTATTTTAATATGGTTAAACCGTATAAAACTAATTACCTTGTCGGAAAATTATGTATTTCGATTAATTTTAGTTGAAATTTGAATTTAAGGAGAGACATTGTATAAAATTAAATAGTTAATATAATAATGTGGAAATTCAATTATTTTAAAGACCAAATTATGAGGAGGATAAAACTTAATGTACCATAAGTATAGTTGGCCCCTAAATTTATTTCGGCAATTGGAAGGCGACCAAATCCTTTTATTTCCTTTTTTTGTACCATAAGAACAAAAACATATAACTGGCGAGTACCGGGCATGGCAAAATTGAACCAATGACATTCTCCAACTCCAATTCTTAATTTAGAAATTAATGTGTCCTTAAATATATTATGGCATGATTCTCCTGTTGCGGCCTTTCTAGAAACACGTGTACATATCTTTCTTTATGCGATTATGTCCCAATTTTTTTAATCACAAATAAACTAAAAAAAAAAAAAGGTACTCCAAGAGCGTTCTGGGAGTTATTTAATTTGACAAAACCTATGTACACTACCTCTGAAAATGAGAGTATAATTTGTTCAACTTTTACGTATCCAGCTTAATGTCTCCTTTACGTCACAAGTTCGATGATCATTTATGTAATATTTAGTTGATTATGATTAGTATTACAGTTATGATATATTTAATTATAAAGTTATATTATACTTTTTAAAATGGAGCTAGAGAAATAAAGTCTCAAAAATTCACCTAGATAAAATATATATTATTCTCTCGTTTATTTTTCAATTTGAAGAGTAAGATTTGTGATAGAGAAAAAACAATTGAAATAAAGTTGAAGTGTATGATTGACGAACTGTTTAAAGAAATTAAATTAAATGTGACTCTTACTTTGAATAAATGATATTTCAATGTGAATCATCCTAATCAAGTGCAAATGGATTAATACACAATTGTACTTCGTACTTAAGACTATCTATTAATTATCTAAAATCCAATTACATACATATATGGACACATTCTTATATTAAAAATATTGATAACAAATATTGAAAGTAAATACAAAATGATGTGTATAATTATGATTGATTATAACAATTGGATTTATCCATGTATGATATCTATAAATTATTAGCTAATCACCATTTGACACATCATTTTGGTAAGTTATTTTTTGTGAAATTTTGTGTCTCTGTAACATTACTCCGAAAATGAATTCAAATATATTATATCTAATCACCCTTTGTATTGCCTTCAACTTAATTTCTATTTAGTTACGAAAGAACAATAAAAAAAAACTGATAAGAATTATATGACATCAATGTATGAGAGTCAAACAATAGACGAGACAGATAATGAAACAGTAGAATTAGACTCATTTAAAAACACATGCATAACTTCAAATCAAGTTCATGTTTCCGATGGAAAAAAACGAAGGAACGAACTGCAAAAACTGCGAAATTTGAGCAAATATAGATTAACTAGTTATACATCCTAAGTACAATAAATTAAGTAGACTATGCCAGGTCAAATGTAACTGTTTCTCAATGTAAATGACTTAATTCACCCTGTATGAACTGTACAATGTGTTATTGTACACCAAAAAAGTTCAATCTGAACTACAAAGTTAGTAGACTCCAACGCAAATCTATATCTATATATATATATATATATATATTCATTTTAGCACAACTCCTTATCCTTTTCTGGTCGGCAAATTACTCATCAATGGCAACAACATGATGGGGAGATTGGTGCTCCCTTCCATGGTTAATTGCTCGTGGTTGATCCGGTGAGACTAAAACCTTGGGATCACTAAAACGTGCCAAGGAAGCAAGTTCATGAACAGATTCGGATATTTTTATGGTGCGGTTAACAGCATCAACTAGTAGTGAAGCTACTGTAACAACTGGGATTATCTCCAAGTATTCAGTGTTTTCCCATAAGTCTGTTTTCAGCAAGTTCTTTAGGTTTTTGGCTGCCATTTTTGCGTTGAAGATATGGGAATCTGCGGTAGATGATCGAGTCATTGTTTTGACTGACAATGCTAATTCCTTCAATGCCCGGCTAGATTCTAAGCTCATCTTTGTGCATGATTCTTGAATTTTTGCTCCGATTTCTAGTGGTGTCTGTAAGAATAGCACCAAAAATGTTATAAGCAATTTTGTTAATTGTGTTAGGATAGTTATATAATGTATTGAATGTGGATTTAGATTAAGTGGAGTTAAGGGTTGTCAATTTTTCTTGAAGTTGAATAGTAAACAATTGCACTTGTATTAAACGTTACCCTTCAGTGAAGATACTGATTCAAGGGTTTTTGAAATGTACAGTTTATTTGGACAGTTTACATAAACAAATTGCATTTTAGATAAAGAAAATTATATTTCAAATAACCTTTGATTTATAAATATCATATAAATGCAACTCTCTTGTATATAAAGAAAGTTCAACTTGTTTCCGATGAGTACCCAAATGTACTGTGTATTTTTGGACTATCGGGATCCCTTTTGTAGCCTTCGATACAAAACAAGACCGATGTTATCTAGCTCTATTTATGCAATACAAAAACAAATGTAAACTTTTTACCAGTGAACTTCATGAAGAATTGAACCACCCTTAATTTCACTGAATCCAGATCCTAAAAATGTATATTGGCATGATTTTGATATAGTACCTGGATTTCTGAGGTAAGGTAACCATTAAGGGCTTCAATTGTGTATGCACATTGACGAGTGAGTGTTCCAACTTTTAGGTACTGTTCCCAAGGATGTCGATGCCTAAACCGACCATGTCGGGGCTCCCATTTTGCGAAATTAGCCTGCAAAATGAACTAATTAATCCCATAAGCCGAAATCCAATAATCTTTAACCAAGTGGAAGTGGGTATATATATATTCTTTTGTGTTTGTTTCCTCGCATGCTTATGGCATTTTTCACTCACCAAGGATTCTTCGGTTCCTTTCGAATTAAGAACACTTTTATAAGCTTGCAGAAATGCCTTATTATCCTCAAGCTGTACACTACCTGATGTTTTAAAGTATTCAGCTCCATATCCTGCAAATAGAGTTCATTAAGAATTTTAGCCTTTCTAAGTGAAAAAATTGAATGAAAGTGAGAAATAGATGGATTTTTAATTACTATGTGCATGTGTGTATTATATACTAGAGTTCATTAATTGTTTATTTTTAATTAGGTTTAAAAAAAAACATTTTTTTTCATTATAAATGAGGTATGGTTATTGTGAGGATAATAAGGAATAAGGTATTGTTATTGTGAGGATAATGAGATTCGAATTGAACGATATATCAACAAAAAAAAAAATCAACATAATATCTAATAGAATTAATGAACATAATTCCCTTTTTATCATTTTTCACTGAGAGATGATATAATAACAAAAAATAATGTTTATTTATTTATTTTTAAAAGTTTACCTTCAAGGAATATTGCCA
The DNA here is from genome assembly GCA_034770075.1 of Aralia elata. Lineage (NCBI taxonomy): Eukaryota > Viridiplantae > Streptophyta > Magnoliopsida > Apiales > Araliaceae > Aralia > Aralia elata. The sequence goes on along the minus strand of CM068381.1, from coordinate 45,073,198 downwards.
GCTTTTCCATATTTGAAGCGAGTAGATTGTGAAGATCATCGCCAGCCCATGCCGGGAAAATTAAAATGCATACAATCACAGATGTAGAGCCACCGATGAGGATGGTAGACAGTCTCTTTTGAGCCATGTCTAAGACCTCATCGTCGCGATAACCCGATACAGATATCAAGCAGAATGTTAAAATAAATATCACCAGCCCGTAATCATATCTCGCCTTCATTCTTGGAAAATATCGCGCAAATGTCCCTACAGCAGCTGCATCATATATATCCAGTAGATGAGTTTAGAAATTCATGAAGAGCACACATTTATATCGAAAAATGTAGAAATTTATTTACATGAATGTGATTTTTTTTTTTTAAAAAAAAAAGAAGACATGAATGTGATATATGTAGTATGTACCTACTAAGAAGGCAGAAATCCCGAGTAGAATAGGCTCAATTTTTTCTCCAGAAGAAACAGCTAAATGATGAGCTCCAACACCTAATGAACCGCCCACAAGTGTTGCAATTCCTCTATTTACACCTTTTCCAAGAGTTGCTCCTGAAAATATATGAGAAAAAAATATATAATATGCATTAGCTTGGAAGATGAGTACTTAAAATGAACCATACTGTAAAGACGATTATTTTAAAAATAAATAAAATAAGACTATTAGACCCAATATAACCTCGAATACTTATGTATTAGTTTTTAGATCTTATTTATTCGATATAAGATTTTATATCTAACTTGAATAAACTTACCCACTGAAAATTCGAAAACTACGACAACAGTTAAAACACCCCAAATTGCATAGACACCAAATCCATAGTAGAGAGGCTCAAAATAATAGAACAAAGAAACTAGGTTTATGGCTAATCCAACTTTACAAGAATGAATTATTCTTCTTGGATCTTCTTGTCCCAATTTCTTTGCCTTTCTAGCGGTTTCAATTATTTTGGACAATAACTTCCCTGGTAAGGCCTTGAACCAACACAATGCACGAGTAAATGGTCCCTTAGTTGGTTCAATTAAAACTGCCATTGCCAAAAAAAGAGATAAAGAGATGGATATATATAGGGAGAGATATATATAGAAAGATTTTTTTGGTTTTGCTTCAGTTCAATAAGCTAGCAAGAGGTTTGCTAGCAAAAAAGATGCTTGAGAGTTGAGATCTGTGAATGTGTGCATGAAAAAGTAGAAATGTGTATGTTTATAAGGTAGCACAGTTGGGTAAATGATGGAGATTGGAAAACAAATTCTGGCTTTGAATGGACACGTTTTCGTATTTGTTTAATGAGGTTCCTCAAATTATCCTAATTTTGTCTATATGTGAAAAAATAGAAAGAGAAAGGGGAAATGAATACTAGAAATATTGATTCATTGTGTGATTCGATGAAATTAAAAATTATCAATCAAAGTTATAGGAATATTTTGCATGCATCTGTACAGCTCTATAGTTATATAAGGTTAACTGCATAGTCAACTCCAAACTATGCATTTTTTACATTTTGTACTCTGACGTATAAAAATTCTCATTTCGGTATTCAAAGTAATATTAAGTAAGCACGATGGATTCTTTTTAAAATCACAACTAATTTTTTTGCCGGAAAATTGGCACGTGTCCCAATTTATGTATAAATACTTTTTGATTATATAATGGCCGTAATTGACTTATTTAATTAATACAAATACACATAAATTACAAAATCAATACAAAGAGGGTTTTTAATATAGCATACATTCACCAACTAATAATTTCAAATAATTAATCCCATTAATAATTAATCCTAAAACATAACTAAATCTAAATAATTAAACCCAAATAAATAATTAACTTAAAAAATTGACCCCAATAAATAATTAACTCAACTAATTAAGCAAACTAATTAATTAAAAATCAACAACATAAAAAACAAAAACAAAAACATAAGAAGAGTAATTAAACAATGTATTACGGGTGTACAAATACATACATAATTTGTTCCTAACTAACCAAATAAAATACTTAATCAACTATTTAATTCAAATCAAATAATTAACCAACTATTTACCCAAAAATAAAATACCTAACAAAGTAATTAACTTAAATACAATAATTAACCTAATGATTAAACATAAAAGAGTTAATTAACCAATATCAATATATGAATATGCTCAGAACACGGTAGAATAGACTATATAAATACATACATGAATATCTTCAAAATAATTTAATTGTAATATACCATAAATAACTAATTGATGTAGGACCCGAGTCTAATAATGCTGAGTTGTAAGATAGTACGTTGATGGCGTTGAAATATCTTGAGTTGGCAGATCGGTGCACAGATGAAAAGTGATCGAATCTTTTTGACGACTTCAGGGTATGTCTTTGGGGGAATTCGGGGTCGAATCTCTTTGGGAGTCGAGGTTGGATCTCTTCGGGAGTGGCCTTCGGATCTGGCTTCGGGTGTCCTCATTTCTAGCTATGTTCTTTCCTTTTATAGCAATGTTAGGAAGTGAATATCTGAGCCTTATTTGGACCGAATTTTAGTAGATCTTTTCTTTTATTACGTATTTAATTATGGCATGATTATTGAGATTTTGTTATTTTTGGTACTATCTGATAAGGAATTATTTAGCTATAAAGCCCGACTTATGGGCTGATTGGAAGGGGTCTTTTTTTTAGTATTACTAATATTAACTTAAGCATTAGAGAAGTTTTTTTGTGTTTTGGGTAATTCTCTTGCATTATTTGCATGTGAGTTTTAAGTTAAACTAGCCTGAAGAATAATCACTATTCTGTCCGGCGCCAATTGGTATCAGAGCAATCAACGTCTTCCTGGGGTGAAATCACATTAGTCCCAACGGCTGGTAGTTGTGGTCATGATCATCGTGGGCAGGTTCTGAACGAGAAAGTCTCGCACTGTGATCGTAACGTTCAAGATGTGATAATTGAGGATTTAAAGAGGCAAGTCGTAGAGTTAACCCGGTGTCTAACGGCGTAGGATTTCGGTGATCGTGAGGTGGAGGATCACAATTCTAATTCCAGTTTTGAAAACCCGTATCACAATTGTGATCAATTCTGGGAATGTCGTGGTTGAGAGGATCGTTATAAAGACCTCGATTTTGAAATATATTTGCCCGAGTTTTTTAGTACGTTACAGACAGAGGGATTCATTGATTGGTTAAATGAAGTAAAACATATTTTTGATTATAAGGAAGTCCCATATCACACCAAAGTGAAACCGATTGCCATCAAACTCAAAGGTAGAGCATCTGCATGGTGGGAGCAGTTGAGGCGATCACGAGATAGACAGGGTAAGGCCAAGATCACGGATTGGGAGAAGATGAATGGTCACTTTCTTCCTTTCGGCTACACTCAAACCTCATTTAAGAGACTTTAATTGTTGAGGCAAGGCACGAGGTCAGTTGATGACTACATGGAGGAGTTCTACCAATTGATAGCCCGGAATGATTTATCTAAAACGGAAGAGCATTTGATGAGGCGGTATTTAGTGGGATTACGACGACCCTTATAGGATGTCCTCAGCCTTCATTCCATGGGGACCGTTTCTGAAGCATAGCAGCGCGCGCGTGATGTGGATAAACAATAGAACAGGAGACCAGTGATCAAAAGCGATCAAAACAATCAGCCAGTACACCCTCAAGAATCTCGTCATGCCCAGCAGCAACCATGGGATAATTTAAACTCTAATATTAGATATTTTCGATGTGGTTAACAGGGACGTCGAGCGACTGAGTGCAGAAAGCCCGCCAGTTAGAAGAGCAAAAATCTCCTGATTAAGGAAGACGTGGAAGACATAGTGGATGAGGTGGGAGAACCTGTGTATAATGACGATGAAGAGGACGGTGTACTTTATCGAGATGGCCATGAAACTCTGGCCATTCACAAGAGTCTACTAACTCACAAGGGCAACTCAGGGGATGATTGGTTGACACTACAAGAAAATAGGATAAATTCGACGGAATTATTTCCGACGGAACCGCCGTCGGAAATAGTTCGTCGGAAATATTGTTATACCGACGGAATTTACGACGGACTTATTTCCGAGGGCTTTATTTCCGACCGAATTTCCGATGAAATATTCCGTCGAAAATAGAGTAAGTCCGACGGAATAGGATTATTTCCGACGGAATATTCCGTCGGAATTATACCTTTTTCTTGTAGTGTGATAACCAATATTTTTCAAACGAAATGTACAGTGGCAGATAAAGTATGCAATATAATCATTGATAGTGGCAGTTGTGAGAATATAATGTCTGAAGAGGCTGTCCAGAAATTATAATTGAAGACGGATCGTCATCCCAAGCCATATAAACTGTCGTGGCTGAATAAAGATAGGGGTAAAAGTGGATAGAAGATGTTTAATGTATTTCTCAATCGGTAAGAAATATTTTGATAGTGCCTGGTGTGACGTTGTGTCTATAGATACATGCCATGTATTGTTAGACAGACATTGGCAGCATGACCGCAATGTTATTCATGATGGACGAAAAAAATACATATTCCCTTAACATCAAAGGGAAAAAGATTGTGTATTAGCGCCTTGACGGGAAGGAACCATTTCCCTTGCCATAGCCAATACATTAACCTGCTTTCTATGTCCAGGTTTCTAACTGAGATTGAGCGTGTAAATGTAGTCTATGTTGTGCTACCTTGTGGGAAAAGTGTAGTAGATAAGGATCCAGATTAATTTACCAACAGAGGTGCAGCAGCTGATAGTAGAGTTTTCTGACTTGATGCTCGAGGACCTTCATCCTGGACTACCGCATATGAGGGACATTCAGCATCAAATAAATCTTGTTCTAGGGTCGGGTTTGCCTAATCGACCGACATATTACCTCAGTCCCTATGAATCTGAAGAGTTGTAGCGACAGGTGGTAGAGTTGCTAGAGAGGGGCTTCATTCGTGAGAGTATGAGCCCATGTGCAGTCCTTACCCTGCTAGTGCCGAAAAAAGATGGCTCTTGGCGTATGTGTATTGATAGAAGAGTAATTAATAAGATTATAGTGAAATACAGGTTTCCAATTCCCTGCCTAGATGATATGCTAGATCAGCTGTCCGGTTCTAAGGTCTTCTCAAAAATTAACCTTAAAAGCAGATACCACCAGATTAGAATAAGGACTGGAGATGAGTGGAATACAGCGTTTAAGACGCAACATGGACTGTACGAGTGGATGGTCACGTACGCCTTTTGGACTGTCTAATGTGCCCAGTACATTTATGAGATTTATGCAACAGATTTTACGGCCTTTTATGGGAAAATTTGTGGTAGTCTACTTCAATGATATCCTCATTTGTAGCCCGACATGGGCGTCACACTTTGAGCACATCCGTGCTGTTTTGGAAGTACTGCGGACGAAATGCCTGTTCATTAATTAAAAGAAAAGTTCTTTCTTCACTACTTCTGTAACCTTTCTTGGGTTTGTTGTGTCCACTGATGGTGTTCATGTAGATCAGTCAACGATAGATGCGGTCTTAGAGTGGTCCAAACCAAAGATCTGGCACGCAGTTAGAAGTTTTCACGGATTAACATCCTTCTACCGCAGGTTCATCAGGAACTTCAACACCCTGATTGCTCCTATCATAGAGTGCCTTAAAGGACGTGAATTCTAATGGTCAGAGGAGGTAGAGGCCAATTTTCAATTGGTCAAGCAGAGGATGACAGAGGCACCAGTTTTGTCACTTCCTGATTTTGAAAAGGTATTCGAGGCAAATTATGATGCATCTGATGCATTGGTGGTGTTCTGAGTCAAAAGGGACGACCCGTAGCTTTCTTCTACGAGAAGCTATCCGGATCAAAAAAGAATTACTCTACCTATAATCTGGAGTTTTATGCCATAGTTTAGTCCCTCAAAAATTGGCAACACTACCTAATACAGAGGGAGTTCATTCTTTTCACTGATCATGAGGCCTTGAAGTACATTAATGGCCAACACAAATTAAGTCGATGGCATGCAAAGTGGGTGGCGTACCTGCAAGAGTTCACTTCTGCGTTGAGGCACCAAGCCGGAAGTCTGAACTGTGTTGCCGATGCACTAAGCCGGCGTACGTTGCTCTTTACCACCATGAGTAACAAAGTTCAGGCCGACGTCATCGTCGTCAGGTACTTTTTGATTTGGGTGATTTCGTTTGGGCAGTATTAACTCTTGGCCGATTTCCTATTGGCGAGTATAACAAGCTTAAGGAGCAAAAGACTGGACCTGTGAGATACTGCAGAAGATCAAGAATAATGCCTATCGGCTTTGCCTCCCCAGTCATTTGCGGACTTCAGATGTCTTCAATGTGAAACACTTGAGTCTTTGTTTTATGGAGTCTAATGACACTGCTGAGAACTCGAGGACGAGTTCTCTCCAACCCGGGGTTACTGATGCAGGATCCGAGTCTGATGATGTTGAGTTGTCAGATATTACGTTGATGGCTTTGAAATACCTTGAGTTGGCAGATCGGCGCACAGATGGAAAGTGATCGGATCTCTTTGGCGGCTTCGAGGTATGTCTTCGGGGGAGTTTGGGGTCGGATCTCTTCGGGAGTCGAGGTTGGATCTCTTCAGGAGTGGCCTTCGGATCTGGCTTCGGGCGTCCTCATTTCTAACTATGTTCTTTCCTTTTATGACAGTGCTAGAAAGTGAATCTGAGCTTGATTTGGACCGAATTTTTAGCAGATCTTTTCTTTTATTACGTATTTAATTACGGCGTGATTATTGAGATTTTGTTATTTTTTGTACCATCTGATAATGAATTATTTAGCTATAAAACTTAGCTTGTGGGCTGATTAGAAGGGTTTTTTTTTTGTTGCTAATATTAACTTAAGCAGAAGAGAATTTTTTTGTGTTTTAGGTAATTCTTTTGCATTCTTTGCTTGTGAGTTTTCTGTTAAACTAGCCTGAAAAATAGTCACTATTATGTCCGACATCACTAATCAAAACAAATTAATTGTAATATACCACAAGTAACCAAGCTAGCTAACTAGGGTCCAGATAAAGGCTGCACTGTACAGGATGAGGGTTTGTGGAACTCGTGTTTAGTTGGTAGGTAGGTAGCTTGTCCCATTTTTCTTGTCAAAATATGCGAGAATGATGTAGACTAAGTTATCAAACAATTGAACTTGTTTATTAGTCTCTCTATTCCAAATTTAGAGATATAATTTGACTTTTAAGATCAAATGATAACATATTAAACTTTAAAATTAACATGATTCTTAAAAGTTTAAAATAAAATAAATTTTGTGATTAATAATTTTTATTATATACTATATAGTTATAATAACTGTATTAATTAATTAAATAAATTCACATTAATTTAAAATTTAATATATCATTATTTAAATTAAAAAATAAAATTATATCTTTAATTTTAAAACAGATGGAGTATATCATGTTACACAAAATGCTGGTAAGGGCTCCTCAAGTACTGCCACCAGCCTTATGATGTAATTTAACACCTTTCACATATAAAATGCCATGTGTGATGTGCCCATGTCCATACTCCATATGCAGGGGTACTGCCAAGTTAGACTAGCCAGTTCCCACCAAGGCACCAACTAAATGAATTTGATTTCTTCTAGTTACATTTCTCTCTAATTGTAGCATGACATATAGTTTTTGGGTCTTTTTTTTTCTCTAAATTTTTAGATGAATTGGTTATTAAAATACTTTCTCTAATTTGATCTTAGAATCAAATCATTCCGAACACACGTGTCTAAGCTTATAGAATGAAGTATTTAATTTTTCTCAAGTTTTATATAAAATTAAAGTTTCACGGTTAGTATACCCAAAAGTTTTTAATTTAGATTTGCGAAGGATCTCTCTCTCCTTTTGAAGAGAGATACACATCTAAGATTATTTTAATTTTAATTTTTTTTGTAGCGACCTTTTTCTTGTTTAGTGGTGCCTTTTTTCGTGTGAAATTTTGTTTTCCCCTTGTGTACTCGGATCTTGCTTTCTTCTGGTTTTGAAATTGATTCTTCTATTTATGAGTAGGACTGACACAATAACTCATAATCTGTTGAGTCAACTAAAATTAATTAAAACTATTTGAGTTGATTAACTATTTTCTATTACTCATATTGAATAAAATTTAGACCTATATTTTAAGGGGAAAAAAATAGTCCCAAACTAATTATCCATTTTCTAACCAACTTTATTAAAATGAATGGGTGTCACGGTAGAATATTAATCAGGAAGTTTATCACAGTTGGAGATCTCTACCATGAACCCATCTGGATCATGGAAAAAGAGCTGATCCACGTATATCCCTCCTTGTTCCACACGTTGCCGCATGTAATCAATTCCCATTTCCTTCAGCTTCTTCTCCACTGAATCCATACTCTCACTGAACAAAATTAAATTATACACACACGTAAAAAATCCTCAATACTCTCGCTTGAAATCTGAAAAATAGATTGATTTATATTGGACTCATAATTATTTGATTTCAACTTACATAACTCATTTTAAAAATAGGTTATATAGTTTTAGTTTTTAACCTGACCATAACTATTTTTTATAAGTCATAACCAAATTAAATTCGCTTTTTGCTATGTCTATTTATAAAACTCGTTTTTTCATTGTTATATATGGAGGGTTTTTTTTTTTGATCGGTTTGTCGTGAGAGTTAGTTTTATTTTTGATGAAGGATGATTATCAATCTGCTCATAGTCACGACTTTTTTTGGCTAATCATATCTTCTATATTTCTACTTATTTAGATCTTGAACTTTTCGTTTTTGACGAAGGATGTTTTCTGCTTATGTTTTCATTTAACAGTCTCAAATGGGAAAAAAACGTTAACAATCTTGTTATTAATGGATTTGTATATAAAGTGGGAGCACCTGCTTGGTCTCCCACCCTATGTTAGTTTGTTTTATGATAATGTTTAAATAATTATATTTTAGTTAAATTATCTTACTTAACTCATAACAAATTACTCCACCCACGACTTATCATAAGTTTCTTTTCTTTCTCCAACTTTCTATCTATATTTTCTCTCTTATTTTTTTTCATCTATGTTTTTCAAGTTTTATTCAAAAATTTTAATTTTTTTAATTAATTGCCGTGTGCCACATATCTAATACACAAAATACTAAATAGCACAATTATATATGCACTAAAGAACGAGGACTATATATGGGCCATCTTATGGTTAAGAATAAGTAAAGTATAAATTTTACACATATTAAGAAAAATAATTATAGACGAAAGATAGTAAATAAAGTTTTAAATTTCTCTTTAGTGGTCCCATAAGATTTATAAAGTGATGAATATTTTTATTTTATTTTATTTTAATACTAATGGATCCCACTAAATGACATAATTATCATTTACTTTATGTATTTTATCTCATCCTTTTATGAATAAAAATTATTGTACATTTAGTCGTCTAAAAGGACGGAGGAAGTATTTTTTATGTACTCTCTCCGTTCTAAATTATAAGAATAATAGTAACTTTTTAAAAGTTAATTTCTAATATTTTTAAACTCAAAATTAACATGAATTCGCATAATCACAAATCTTCAACATCACATCAAACTCTTCGGGGTTGAACTTAGGACCTCTTACTTAACAAAAAACCTAATACACCGACTGAGCCAGAGGCGGTTGGTACACCAACCTCCACTTCTTTCTATCTCCTTAAACAAATTGATGTGAAATTAAATCGCTTTCACGCCTTGGTTTGAGTGATTTATCGAAGGATAACAACAGAATTACGCCATGTTTGAACGCTTGCATGTGCTTCGGCGGTTTGTGGGAGGGGATTTCGCAGTTCGTGAATAATTAAAATTTTGAAAAGCTAATCAATTGCTAATTTTTCAAAATAATTATTGTTTTTTGTTTGAATTAAGGGACTAATTTAGTTTTCTAGGGGATGATTTTCTGTAGTATAGGTCCACTGATGATAATTTTCTTCGCCAAATAATATAGTCAAACAATTCTTCTACCTTCCAGAAAGATATTTGGGCGAAAAGCAAAGTGTAAAAAATATCGGAAAAGATAAATCAAACCCGCTGATGGTCAGTAAAGTTACTTAACTGTAGGGAGAAATTTACTTTGAGGTTATACATGGGTTGATGGGATCAACCCATAATCATTTATATTTTATCCATATTTAATCTAGTTAAAATTATTTATTTATGACCTAATCTATTAATATATGACTTATTATTCATTAAACTTTATTTATTACTCATTAAATGAACACGTTTGTCAAAAGAGTCAACATGAGCTATCTCTTGAGACTTCAACATCAACATGCTTTCAGTTATAAAATCATACATAGAATTATGCGTACGACAGCAGAAACGTATCACTCAAAACTGAATTAAAGTCATGAAAATTTTTAAATCAACCAAGTAATTAATGATTAAATATTGAATAGATTGTTCTCACAAAAAAAATAGTACTGAATATTAATGAAAATTTTCAACTTCTTAATTTATTCTCATTCGGAATGAATGATGTGGACTCACGCATAAAACAATCAATTAAACAAAACTTGTGCTCCTAGTCATATATGTCTGCTCATTCAAGTTGTTTACTATTCATCTTAATGAAATCCGGAATTTTATGGATTGTTTGAACACGTTCCTTTCCTTAACTATTCGTTTTTAATTCATTATGTTTCTTAATTATCTTCAACTTTTAGTTGTTAACTGTAGAAGGTTAATTCTTGTGCACATCGAAATGTAATATCCGGAAAAAATAATAAATAAATAAATAAAAACATTTAAATTTATATTTTAAATATTTTAATTGGACTTTTTTTATGTTTGGATCAAATTGTACTAATCTATGTGGACTTTTGTTATGATTGGATTAACTTTATGTGGGCTAATTAGAAGACATAGATAATATTAAGGGAGAATTACATGTACTAGTACATTTTTAAAAAATATTACAATAAAAGTGCATACATAAAATATTTACAAAATTAGTGCATCTTTAATTTTTAATTTACAAATTAGTGCATTGTTATTCCTTTAATTTAGTTAAATGATTTAATGGGTAGTTGTTCCAAATTTCAAATTTCAAAATTCAAAATTTCAAATTTCTTTATTCAAATCACTTTTGTTGCACCACTTTTTCCGCATTTCTCTGGGCCACTTTGTGGAGTACCACTGTATATATATACACTTCATTAATTAATTAATTAATTAATTAATTAATTAATGTTATATATATATATATACACTATACACATGTATATGTAAATTAATTAATGTTTTACCTAAATTACTTTTTAAAAATAAAATTATTTTTGAATATGATGCACTTGGTAGCCAAATTTTTATTCAAAAGTAATCATTTTAATTTTTGTGGGTAAAAAAAACTATTTTGAATATGTTGTAGTTACTTATAAATAACATTATTTTCAATATGGTGTAGTTGGTAGCAAAACATTTATATAAAAGTAACCATTTTAGTTTTTATGGGTAACCAAAAAAACTATTTTAAATATGGTTTTATTGGTTACCAATTTTTTTTTTCCGTAGTGCAGTTAGTAGCCAAACCTTCATACAAAGGTAACCAATTCAGTTTTATTGGGTTACGAATTAATGAAAAAAATCTATTATAATTTTTTTTTCGTAATGCTGTTTGTAACCAAACATTCATATAAAGGTAATCAATTCAGTTTTATTGGGTTAACAATTAATTATAAAAAATCTATTACAATTTTTTTTTATACTCCAGTTGGTAGCCAAACATTCACACAAAAGTAACTAACTCAATTTTATTGGGTTACCAATTAATGATAAAAAATTTATAATAGAATTTTTTTTTTTTGTAGTGTTGTTGGTAACCAAATATATTCATATAAAGGTAACTAAATCAGTTTTATTTGGTTGCCAATTAATTATAAAAAATCTATTTATAATTTTTTTTTTCATAGTGCATTTGGTAGCTAAACATTAATACAAAGGTAACCAATTCAGTTTTATTGGGTTACCAATTAATTATAACAAATCTATTATAGGATTTTTTTTTAAGTACAGTTGGTAATCAAACCTTTATACAAAGGTAACCAAATCAGTTTTATTGGGTTACCAATTAATTATAAAAAATCTATTATAATATTTTTTTTCCATAGTACAGTTGGTAGCTAAACATTCATACAAAGGTAACCAATTTAGTTTTATTGAGTTACCAATTAATTATAACAAATCTATTATAATTTTTTTGTATAGTACAATTGGTAACTAAACCTTCGTTAAGTCACGTAGATCCTGCACCTCCCATCTCTTGAGGCTGCAACTTGGTAATCCCATCTTTCTCGGTTTCGGGTCAATGTTTCCTCTACTGCCTTTTTTTCCCTGGATTCATTCCTATGTAGGAAACTTGTGCCAGAGCAGAATTTTTGGTTTCATTGATACTGTTGTAAATTATAAGAAAAGAAAAGTCTTTCATTGCTCCATGAATTACCATGTAATCTTTAGGTTCAGTCCATCTGGTTCCTTAACTGTTTCCGCCATGAACTGATGATTTTAAGTTTCACCTCCTTAACTTAAAGAAAAGGATGAGAAAGCCCTGGTTTTAATTATTATTTTTTCCTTCATGAAATTACTCAACTCCCAACACTTTTGAGAGCTATATTCTCCAAACCTATTTTAAGGATGCCAGAAAAAATGGTGAGAGAAAGAAGGAGGATGCCGAAAATAAATAGTGGGTGCCATTAAATAGAGAAGAGTAAATAGGGTGGTTATAGTTCTCCTTGATTTAAGGGATAATGATTTAATAGGTTTATTCTTGTTGCATTCTTTTTGTAATTATTTTGTTAATACATGTAATTATTTTGTTAATGCACTATTCTTGTAATTTTTTACTAATTGTTGTATATTTTTGTAAAGAACCCTATTATTAATTGATTAAAATTTGGGCCTTAATATTAATTGAACCCAATTAGAAGTTTATTAGGACATGACCCTCTTAATTAATAAATAAGTAAAACCTAATTTACTTAAACATTACCCCTAATACATAACCAAGGGAAAATAAGGAAGGAAACGGTTGGGAGAATACGAAAAACAGGGAGCAATAACTGCGATTTTTATTCAGGTAAATCTTCTTTTAATTCTGTATGACTGTTGTGATCAAGAATTAGAGAATCAATTGAGTTTAGTAATAGTAAAAGAGTATATATGATGGGATAATTTAAAAAGCTTTATTCTAACTTTAACATCAATCATGGGTTGTGTATAGAGTGATGAGAATTGATTTAATAATACTAATAATGAACCTTATTGCTAGATTCTGGTTGCATGTTGTACAATTTATTTTAAATACATAATAAGTTATGCTTTATGTTATGTATGTTTGGAAAGAACTAGCGATTGCTTTCAAATTAAATTAATATACCTAATGCATAAAACTCACCAAAATCATCACTTTACAATTCTATTTACAATTTGAATAAGGTTATGCGCAAAATATATGTTTGGCTATTGCATTTATGTATTATTATAGTAAAGCAGTTAGTTTTTTTTATATAACTTTGGCTAGGGTTTTAAGCATTATTATTTGAAAATCTAAAATGTAAAGTTTTCAAGAGTAAATATAATAATAAAAATAAAATGTGTTTGTAAAAGGGTTAAAAAAATAGAAAGAATATTTTTTTTACAAATGTATTTGTGAGATTTATGGCCTGATCCTGTGTAATACACAAAATGGGAAGAATTGATGTTGGTAATGTATTATAATATTATTATTACATAAAGTTATATTATTAATTTATTATGATATACTTGCATATGTAGAAGTTCTGTAGATTGTGATGGAACATTATATTTAGTTTTGTAATTTTATGTTGCTTCATGATACAAGTTTTAACAAAGAGTACTGTTGATATATTTACTTAGTCTGTACATAAAGAATCATCAAAGTCTGCATAATATATATATGCTTTCTGGAAGTTGTTTTTATCATAGTATAAGCATATGCATTAATGCATTGATAAGTGTTTAATAATTTAATACTAAATCAATGAAATTATATTTAATCAAAAGAGGAGTAATTAAACTGTTATCATATGTGGAGTTGTAGTTTAGCAGTTTGGTAACATCAATGTGTTCTGGATATATATTGGTTCTGATGTGTATGTATGTAATGATTTATATCATTATATATTTTATATTCTTTTTGTTAGGACGGCGGTAATTTATATTATAAGCAGTCGCATATAGTTAAATTATGGTCACTTAAAAGTTTTGAATAATAATAATAATAATAATAATAACAACAACAAATCATGGAAAAAGGAAAATTAGTAATTAGTAATTTAATATATGATTATTAATTTATTTCTGTTAATTTGTGTAATTAGCTCGGACGAAAGGAATTTAACGAGTTATATTTAGAATATAAATTTTGGGTATTTCATTGCTCATTCCAGGTATGGATTTCCGTACTCCTTCAGCAATACTCCTGTAAAATTTAATTAGTTCGTTTATTCCTCGTTTCGATTTCCGTTATTATTTCACATAATTATTTCTTGTGAAATTCATTTAATAGTTTCATTTTGGAGTTGATACATAGGACTCATATTTTTACTCTTTGAATTAGGTTATCGTGTCTAGTATTTATTTTGATATTTGCAGAGTAGTACATGTTGTTAACTCTTTTTTTTAGACATTATGATTATGATTTGATCTGATTCAACATGTACATATAGAACCCTTTTTGTTGGTATTATGTCACATTTGTTGTGACATGATATCTTTGTTAAAATATAGCGTAGGGTATACCTGAGCTATAACCACCTGTGGGGGTACCACAGGCATATCGTCTCGGTATGAGAGACATGACACTTTTTGTGGCGGTGTGATCAGTCCACGGCGTCTCTGTTTTAGGCTCCGGAGGAAGTGGGTCATTTGGTGTTTTTGTTGTGGGAGGCGTATGGGGCGTTTCTGTTCTATGGATTGGTGATGTTGTGCCAAACACACCTATCCGATTTGCATACATTTGGATTCGCGGTCCAATGTGTGATTTTGCTTGTGTGGCATTATTTTGATTGCCTATGTGAGCATTATTTTGATTGTCTATGTGAGCATTATTTGACTTGCCTATGTGGCAAGGTATATTTCTGAACTCGGTATGAAATAACACTCAGCCATTTGATTCAGCCTGTTATTTCATTTTGTTAGTTTTGTTCGTTTCAATTCAATTCATTTAATTGAGTTAGATATTTGAGTTCATTATTTATGTACTCTTCTGTTTGTTTCGTTAATTCTGTTGATTCAGATATATTCTATTCAGATCTTTGGAGTTTATATTTTTTTTTGTCAGCCTTGTTCAGTATTTTGTCTCAGTTGTTTCCGTATTTTAGTTGTACATTTTTGTATATCTATATCCGTACTGGGCATTTGGCTCATGCTGTATTTTTCTTCCGGCGGGTTTACAGGGGTGATTCAGGGCTAGTGTGATGAGAGAGTTGTCTTTGACCATCTAGGCTCATTTGATTTTAAGTTTTGATTATTTTGTCTTCTTTTGGAGAATGGTATTCAGTTCATCATTGATGGTGTATCATTATTATATATTTTAAAGTTATCAGTGCTCTGATTATTAATTTTGAGGTTTGTTGTGTTTTGCACGTGACCTCCCTTTCCTGTTTCGGTAATGGGGTGTTACACGAAATTTAAGGAGAAAGATTTAGGATATATACGTACTCTCTCCGTTTCAAAATTAGAGATACAATTTGATTTTTAAAATCAAACGACGATATTTTAAACTTCAAATTGATGTGAATTTATTTAATTTTAATTGATACAATTATTATATATAATTGTGTAGTATATAACAAAAACTATTATTACAAAATTTATTTCATTTTAAACTTTTATAAATCATATTAATTTTGAAATTTAATATACTTGTAATGGAGGGAGTGTGTTTTAATAGACTATAAATTTAATAAGTTAACCTTTTGAATCAAAATTTGATTTTAAATGAGAATATATGAGCATGTTATATTCCCAACAATTGGTATTATATGGTTATATGCCAACAATATGAATAATAATTTAAGGTATAATATTTTTATTAAGTTTGTGGGATTTAAACTCATTAGATTATCCTAATTAAATTGAAAGTATTTTAATTTGATATGCGTCAGAGATTACAACCCATTAATGGGCACATGGTTTCCTGATGAATAGCCGGTCACATTCAACAGTGGATCGAACAAAGGGTGTTTCACCATGTTTCACGGGACACAAATGCCAATACTTTATGGGCTACATTAGAGTCTATGTATAAGAAGAAAAATGTACAAAATAAGACTTTTATGATTTGGAAGATTTTGAACCTGAAGTACAAAGATGAAAATAGTGTATCTGAGCATATAAGTGAGTTCTAGAGTTTGGTGAACCAGTTGTCCATGAAGTTGAATCTTGATGTGAGATTTAGGCTCTTTTGCTTCTTAGTTTGTTACCTAACAGTTGAAATTTTTTTGTTATGTCTCTAAGCAATTTAGCTCTGGAAGGAAAAATAACTATGCAGATGATCAAAGACAACATACATAATGAAGAGACAAGACGAAAAGAGTTGGGTATGAATTTTGAGACACAGACACTTGTGGCAGAGAACAGAAGCAGGAGTAATTACAAGAAATTTCACAAGGTAAATAAAAATCGCAACAAAAGTAGAAATTCTAGAAATCATAGGAGCAAGTCAAATACTAGAGAAAGCTATACATACAGATGCTTTTATTGTTACAAGGAGGGTCACTACAAAATGAATTACAAGATTTGGTTAGAGAAGCAAAAAACTAGTGAGCAAGGGAAGGCTGAGGAGAAGAATATTGCAGGTACAGTTATTGAGGATGTTGTGCCTCTTTTATTTGGGAAAAAAGAATATTTACATGTTGTTAATTAGAAAATTGATTAGGTTATTGATACTGGTACTTCGTATCATGCTACTCCCAAGAAAGAATTCTTCACGACGTATAAGTGACAACCCGTGTTTTTAGAAATTATTAAATAAGAATTTAATAAATAAAATTCTTATTACGAGATATTTTGGGTTTGAATATATGTATATATATGTTTCATATTGTGAAATATGTGGTTTGGCGTGAAAGAAATTATATATTCATGTAATTAGGAAGAAATGGTTTAATAGTTAATTAAACCATTGAAAAGATTAAATGAAATTGTCATGGAAAGGAAATTAGTTGAATAATATTAGTTAATTTAATTAAGTTAAAATTATATTGGGAAATAATATAATTTGATTGATTATGTCTTGTGGTCAATGAAAATTATTGTGAATTAAGTTTTATAAATAATGTGAGTGATTCACTTAATTAAAATAGTAAATTGATGTGAATATATTTGTGTGTGAAGTATTGATACGTATTTTAGTACGCTAAAGTGATAAGAATATTATATTTTGATTAAATAATTAAATTAAAGGATTAATGTTTTATTGAATAAAATGATTTATTTAATAAAATTATAGTTTGGCTAAATTAAATTATAATTTGGTCAGTAAGGTTTTAATTGAAAGTATTAATAAGTTTGATTAGATTTATTTATATAATAAGTTTAATATAATTAAAGTGTGACAAATATATATTATATTATAAGAAGGTTATTAAAATAAATTAAAAGGGTTAAAGGGTTAGCCAAACATGGCCTTGTAACCCTTGGTGTTTGTAATTGCTGAGCCCCTTGATTTGTATAACTGCTAAGCCTTTTAGTTTATACGTTAAAAACAAAAACTCAGAAAAAGGGAGGAAGAGAGGAATGGAGAGAATTCTCGGTAAATTGAAGAAGAAGAAGAACTCTAGAGAATCAAAAAAGGAGGATAATCAAATTCTTAGTTGTGTATCTAAACCTAGAAGGATCAATGGTGAATTCTAAAATTTCTAGTTCTAAAATCGATAGAAAGTAGAAGAAGGAACTTTTACATAACTTCAATATTCAGATCCGAACATAAAGAAAAATGAGAAAGAATGAGCTTTTAGCTCAATATACCCATACTCACAATAACTCTTAGCAACATTTATTTACATTTCACAATAACTTAGCAACATTTATTTACATTTCCTTGTGTCAACTATTCCTTGGACCGGAGGAAATTCCATGTTCTGAATTAGCTGGCTGCAGCTGATCCATTAACCATAATCACAACTTCAGGACAATAACTCTTAACTGGCACTATAACAACTCTTGAATTCTTAGTCTCATCAGATTTCTCCAGCAAGTCTACATTCTTGAATTGTGCAAGCAAAGCAAGTTCATGCACCGATTCTGTAATTTTTTCTACGCAAATTATTATTTCGATTAGTACAGATGCTAATGTGGCAACTGGCATCATCACTTGAACGAATTCAACGTCTTTCCATAAGTCTGATTTTAGTAGGGATTTCAGGGTTTCTGCTGCCGTTTTTGAGTTTGCAATATGGGAATTATCAGAAGAAGATGGTGAAGTCATTGTTTTGATAGCAATAGCTAGTTCTTTCATTGCTTTCCCAGAATTTAAGCTTGTTTTTGTGAATATATCCTGAACTTTTCGGCGGATTTCTTCAGGCATCTGCATTGATACGATACGAGAAAATTTTCAATAACCTTTTCTTTTACTATACATTGCTGTATTATTTTGTCTATATATTGATATATTATACTGCTTGTTACAAAGTTCATGATCTAATTTCATATGCTTTATCCACCGAAGATATACGTTTATATTTAGAAAACTATGTGGGGAACACACATTCATCATATCAATAACGTAACATTTTGACATTTTTGAAGGTGAAAGACTAGAATCCGGTTATGGTGAAGTCGGTACATACCAACTTTATTATAGTAAATTTATATAGTATTTCATTGCATTGTTTATAAAAAAATATTATATTAATCAATGCATAAACAACTATAGAACTTATTAATACAATATCTTCTATAACCAATGCAATAACAAGTTATAAAATTTACTAAGGTGAAGTTGGTGCATTAATAATATTCACGATTGTATTTATTGAAATTATATTAAATCACGTCAATTTGGCTTAAAAACACTTTTGAGCATTTAACTTTCTTAAAATTATAAAGTAAACTTAATTTTTATTGTTTAAGGGATTGAATTTTAAACATAACTTGCGGTACTCACTGGATTTCCAGGTGTGGCATTACATGAGGTTGTTACGTCAACTTCAATTAATTGTAATGTCAATATATTGAACATTATTAAGGATTGGAGTTCGCTTTTCAAAATTTAAAAAGTTACAGGGTCACAAAAGTTTTTTTTAAGCTTATCAATTTTGAATTTTAAGCTTATCAATTTTGAATTTTAAGTTGTCACAAACTTATTTTAATTTTTAATATGCGACTTTTTTTTGTGAAACCATAACACATTAAAATTTGTCTATATCTAGATTGAACGTGGATAAAGTTTCCATATAGTACTTGTGTATCCGAACTGAGAAAGCCATTAAGAGCTTCAATGCGGTAGGCACATTGGCGAGTTAAGTCACCAACTATCAGGTATTGTTTCCAAGGGTGGCAATACATGAACTGCCCATGACCTGGCTCCCATCTTGCAAAGTTAGCCTGCATTCCAAATCAAGGAAATACGTCTTACATTTTATTATTCTTCACATAAAGATGAAAACTTAGAGAACTCTTTAATGAACTCACCAGTGTTTCCTCAGTGCTCTTTGAATTAAGAACACTTTTGTACCCCAGCATAAATGATGCCTTATTATCCTTGAGTTGTTCTTCCTCGAAAAGTTTGAAATATTCATCTCCAAATCCTACAAAATATTTTGTTAGTTAATGGTAAGTGCTAATGTTCAAACAAATTAAGTAGGTTTCATTAAGTGGTGATCATATAATGTGCTTAATTAAGATGAACGCCTGGAACTTGGAAAACGTGAAAATGTAAAAAATAATAAATAAATAAAAATAATAAATAAATAAAAACTAGCTTAATTAATAAGGTAAATCTAATAATCTATAATTCTAACATAATAATATTTCAATTCATATAAAAATATTATATAATAAATGGTTAAAAAAAAAGCTCCCTATGTTTTAAATTTTATTTTTGTCCTTTTCCTACGTTCTCAAATTTTACGAGTTCCAAACACATCATCTTATGTTGATGTAACGCCATGTCACAAAACTTATACTTTATAAACCCGTAAGGAAGACGTACCTTCCAAGAAAGTTCCAAGCTTTTCAATGTTGAGAGCAACTAGGTTTTGAAGATCTTCACCAGCCCATACAGGGCATACAAAAATGGACACAATTACACAGGTAGCAGCACCAATGAGAATGGTCGATAGCCGCTTGTGAGCCAGCTCTAGTATTTCATTGGTTCGAAAACCAGATACAGATACTAAACAAAATGTCAAGATGAATATCAACATTCCATAGTCGTATCTAGCCTTGATTTTGGGAAAGAATCTTACAAACGTTACTAGGGCAGCTGCATAAATTAAATAACATTAATTAAATACATGCACCATAATTAACAAAAAATAATTTCACAACTTTTTAGAGTCCAATTTTTTTGTCACATTGTATGCCTCTTCTACGTACTGTCCCGCAATTATGTATTACCTTATCCATTTATCTACAGTTTACGTATATTGTAATATATAAAATGGGACAATAGATGAGACAAAAGGTGTGACAACGAATTTGAACACAACTTTTTTTTGATAGGACTATATATATATAGTGCATGAATATAAATTACCTTGTAAGAATACAAAAATTCCAAGTATTATGGGTTCACTAGTCTTTCCAGATATAGCAGCCAAATGATGTGCTCCAACACCAAGAGCACCAGCTAAAAACGTTGCTAATGCCCTATTTAAGCATTTTCCAAGTGTAGCACCTGCACGTAAATGTATAAGAACAACTACTTATAAAATCTATTGGCTTACAGAAGCTATTATGAGAACACTAAAGATAAAAATACTGGGGGGGGGGGGGGGATATGGATTCTATTCTTTCCTATACAAATGATTTCCTATATAAATAGCATAGCAAAGAGTTGCTTTTTTTCTGGTTGGCCAAATTTTTTACGAATCATATAGGAAACTGTTGCATTTGTATAGAAAATAATTGCATATGTAATTTATTTATTTTTTTTGCATCTTTTTTGGCGCAAGTATTTTTATAGTTATTAGAATTAGTTAGTATATATGAGCTAGTACTTACCAACAGAGAATTCAAAGACTACCACAACAGTCATCACAGCCCACATTGCAGAAACACCAAAGCTATCATAAAGAGTCTGAGAATAATAGAACAATGAGACTAATGTGAGTGCTAATCCTACTTTTAGCGAGTGAATAACTCGTCTGGGATCGTCTTTCCCTAGCTTCTTCGTCATTCTAGCAACTTCAATCACCTTGGCTTGTAACTTCTCCATCAATGTCACAAACCACCGCGATTCCATTGATAAATTATGGAAATTTAGAAAGTTTACACGCACTAAAAAAATAGAATGAGAGAGAGAGAGAGATGTGTGATGTTTGTGGATATGACAGGCTTGATGTCTCAAATTTATAGATGTCTCAAACTTCATGTCATGAACATTTTTGTGCGAGCTTTTTGCACGATTTTGGGTACAAAAAAAGTTGGTGCAAATATTGATAGGTTGAAATTGCTAGATGACCAAGTGGATTCTAACTTTAGATCCATACAGAACAGCAAAATCCAAGAATTCCTCTCAAGTACTAGCTAAAGGTGGTGAAAGTTAAATCAACTATTCAACTTGCAACCCTTTTAACCGAATTTGTTCCATCTCCAAGAATTTGTTTTCCACACTTTGAAGTGTAAATTTGATCTGTTTCACACTGCTGAGCTTCAAGTTGATAGCTGTTGTGCACTGAGCCCATTAAACCTTAGGAAACTGTAGATGTTTTCATCCGATAATTGAGCTTCTTTATCTTGGTGGGATATAATTATTTGCCTTTTTTGGATGTATTGAAGCTTCAACTTGTTATATTGGGTGCACACTTTCTTTCACCAAATTGATAAATTTATCATCCACAACTTGGGTCATATTTTACTTCATTTTCCAATGCTTAGTTAAAATTAATTACTTGGGACCTAGCCTAGTAGCCAAGGCAGACTTTTCAAAATGAAGAGACCCTTGAGAAGTTCCCTACAATGAGAAATTGTGAATTCAGTGCTCAAGTAGGCCTTCTCGTCAGCATTATTTGGTCTGTGCCTCTAGCTCTAGGTATATACTCTCCTTTCTTAAGAAGTGGCACTTTTGCTAATGTGACGGAATTAAGAAAGTAATGCACTACTTTGAGAATTCATATAAAGCTTCATGTTATTTATCTTATTGTATTTTTTTTTATCCGCAAAAGTAATTTTATTAATACCAAAGAAACCAAACATATCCAAAAGGTTTGGATATAAACATAGAGAACACCAAATCAAATACTGATCACACCTAAATATAAAGCCACGGTTCCTCTAATTAACCATTTATGAGCATTAAATCCCTTAACCAAATCAATAGTTAGACTCCAACAAAAAGATTTAAACTTCACCCTGTTCACAATTTCCATCCAGCATATAATTTCCTACTGAAAAATCTGAAAGGTTCCTAGCTTCCTAAATAGACCATAAGGTTTACACTAATCACGCACTCCCATTTACGTCTCCTTCCCGCAAACAGATTCGGTCCCCATGGAAGGAATTTAGAAACAGAGCCCGGAATCACCATCTCCATGTGTCACCAGCCAAAATTGAAGTACATACCCGCCATGCCCACCAACAGTTCAGTAGAATATGAAAAAGGTTTGGGACCCCTCACCCCAGTCCCCTATTGTCTTTTGTCTTAACAATTGGTCTATGATCAAAGGTTCCCTTTGCCAGAGGTCGAAGGTAAAATTGTCAAACAAACTGCTCCAATCTCTTGAAATTAACAGTTGATCAAGCATGTTGTACTTACCTTTGCAACCGCACCATATAAACTTCTTACCTTTCAAATTTTAATAGGAAATAATTAACATACAAGGTTATTAATACATTAGATATTTCAAATTTAACAAATCTCGTCTCATCTCCTATCTATCCCATCATGTGGTATTTTAATGTAATTTATTTACTTATTTACAGTTAACTTTGTACTTATTTACAGTTAACTTTGTACGTAAATGGATAAAGATTACCTAATATCATTATATAAGATGCGATATAAGATGAGATCGGAGTTGGGACAATAAAATTAAATTTCAATAATAGACATTCATATAGGAAGAAAGGAAAAGAAAAGGACAAAAGTGCCCCTCTCTGAGAGGTAAAAGGGGTACAATTGATTCAGTCCATTCCTGTCAACATCTCACTATTAACTTTACCAAGGGAAGTGCTATTTTAAAATTAGTTTATTTGCTAATTTCATAATTTCTCCTCTCAAACAAAAAGAACCTAATACACTCTCTCATGAGGAGGGAAAAGAAATAGCCTCTTTGTTACATAATGTCTGAACCATGAATTAATAAGAACCTTAGTTTGAATTGAAATGGAAGACATGTCAGCGCTCGTGTACATCCATTTTGTTGGTGGGGAATGTATAAGAAAATAGAAATGAAATCATTTTCCCTCGTGTATTTAGTCCCAAAGGATAAAATAGTTTAGTTTAGTTTGGTATATCTCTTTTTTCTTTTACCTAATTACTGACTAAGGAATCACATTTTAGGCAAGGAGATAAAGATGAGGGGAAATCACTTTTTCTTTTGTTTTTTCTTTCTTTTCCTTGTTTTTTCTTTCTATTTATAAGGCGAAAATATGTATACGGTTGAGGTTGACATACCCAAAACGATCAAGTTTAAGTAATGAATGGTGAGGACAAGAAATTATTCCATTAACCAAATTGATAAAATGACAACAATATCATTGATAACATGATTTTCAAGACATAAGTTTATTATCCTTTATATAATCAGATTTACGTTATGCATTAAGGATTGCCACATAAAAATTTAGAAATCCATGACACTAAAACGGATAATTCCTAAATAATAAAGAAATACTAAAGGAATTGTTATTGATGAAATTTGATCCAAACTTTAATTTAAAGGTGATTGTAAAGCTACCCAATAAATAATTGGGTTTGTTTCTAGAGCAGAGGGTCGATATGTTATGTAAGGAAAGGATACTACAATTATAAGATGTATGAAATTTCCAAAGATAGTGAATTGTCGGCCATCGGCCGTAAACTAGCCCAACATTTGGATGAATAACGTAAATTTTGTGTTTTGTGTGATTGTTTTCTTTTATTTTTTTTCTTTAGCTATTGTTTTCACTGTGTTATTATTCTCTAGCAAGAACAACTAAATCAAAAAAAAATGAAATGGATCGGTTTCAAGAACTTTTAAAGTACACAAAATTCTGTATCATAAACTTTACAACCTATCCATTGATGCTGTATATATCATCATAGTTTTGAATTGATGATCCAAATACCATGCACATGTATATATTCTAGTAATACTGACATTTTTTTAAGGCATTTCATTATGTTTATTCTTGTTATGGATGATATGGATGATATGCCAATGCATTTCACAAGTTCTCCGAAATAAAATGAACTGAGTTCACTCTCATGCGAGAAGGAAAAAGCAATAGCATCTTAATTTGTACTATAATATGTGAACTATGAATACATTAAAACCTTAGTTTTAATTCAAATGGAAGAGCTACTAGTTCTCCAATAGTTTTCATGCCAAAATCAATTTTGTTAGTGGGGAATGAATAAGAAAATAGAAATGAAATCATTTCCCACGTGGTCCCAAAGGGATAAAATAGTTTAATTTAGTATCTGTTTTTTCTTTTAACTAATTACCGACTAATCACATTTTAGGCAAGGATAGAAAGATGAGGGAAAATCACTTTTTTCTACTTCCAAATTAAGAAAATTGTATGTCTGTAGTCAACGGTGTATTCAGGATTTTTATCAAAGGTGGTTACTTTTATAATTAAAAAAATTGACATGAAAAAAATAATAACAATTAATAGTTCACCAAATATAGAGTTCATTAAAAATATATTAAAATCATTATAAAATTATTTTTTAAGGTCCAGTTTTTTGATTTTTTTATAATCATCTCATTTTTAATAATATCAAATACATCATTTTTCAATTTAAGCCATTATTTACTAACTATTGAGTAGAATAGAATCGAGAACATTTATTAGTACTGGAGTTCGTAAAATAACTACGACTATTTTTTTGCATCCTATTAAAAAAACATAAATACACAAGAATATACAATTAGAAAGAAAAAAAATATCCCTACTCTTAAATATACTACATATATAATACATATTAATTCTATACGTAAAAATAATATACGATAAATATACTCAATTCCATATCAATTATTCATAGCATATTTTATATGTAAATCAGTAAATAAAATTAATTTGAGACAATATGCACGACAAATTAGAATAGCAGAAAATTCTAAAATTTAGAGAAAATTGAAATTGTATAGAAATATATCAAAGAATTTGAAAAAAATTGAATATCATAGAAAAGAAGAATCAACATAATTACAATTTATAATTTTAATTGAAATTGAAGATAAAACATACCTAATTTTTTGAATTGAAATTTGTACAAGTTGTAAATGTTGTAACTTGATACTCCAATTTTGTAAAAATTGTAAGTACTTTTATTTGTATTTTTTAAAGGGTGGTCACACTTTATCATAGTACCCTTACTAATTGAAGTTTTTACTAATTTAAGGGCGGTCACTTAACCATCCTTGCCTCTTGTAGATTCGCCCCTGATTGTGATTGATATGCTATTGTTAGTACTTTAATTTCTTATTATATACAGATAAATTCTTTTTAAATGTTTCAATGTTTGATTGAGATATTACAAAAACACCCAAAACAATCTAAGTTTTATTAAGAAATGTTGAGACAAAAACATTGTCCCACTAAAGAAATTGATAAAATGACGAAAATATTATTAACAAAATTTCCAAGACAAACTTCATTTTGGACCATTGTCACAGCCAAATAGCTTTTGCTACCATAACCATACTATATATCCTCTATATAATCAGATTTAATTGCACCAAAATATAATCAGATTTATATTATGCATTAAGGATTGCCACTTTTAAAGTACGCAAAATTCTGGATCAATTTACAACCTATCCTTTGATGCGGTATATATTATCATAGTTTTGAATTGATGATCGAAATACCTTGCACGTGTATATATTCTAGTAATACTGACATGTTTTTTGTAAGGCATTTCATTAGATTTATTCTTCTTATGGATGATATGCCAATGCATTATTGTATTAGTAAAACCAGATTGGTTCTTTTTCTCGATCTACCGATATATTCATGCTGGTAATTCCATCCAACGGTAGTGATTTAGGTATAAGGCATCATGTTACACCTTCAGGTCCTTACCACATTTGAAGTTTGATATTAAAGTTTGACATCGATTAAATTAAATATAAAGTTTCAATGTATAAACTTTAGGGGCCTCTCACCGGTGATTTGAGCTATTCGATGGGTTCCATAAGAAAATGCAAATTGTAACGTTTTAATACAAACGTGAATGATTAGTTATTGTACTAACACGAACACAGAATATAAAATCATTGAATCCACCAGAAAGATAATGAACTCACAAAGAGAACAAAAGAGATAATTTCAATTAATTAATAAAATGTAATTATTCAGAAACATTCAGAAGCATATTTATAGCCCTAAACTACTCGCCAACATCAATTAGGATAAGGAAAATTAAAATAACAAAAATTAAAAAAATATCAAAGTTTGAGTGTGTGGACAAGGAAATTACGTCTTGCTAGGGTTAGGGTTTTGTGTTGGCTGGAGAGGCGAGAAATCCACGAAGAATAAGGAATTGACTGATTGATTGAAGAGGGGAGAAGAACAGGTGGATGATTACTCCAATGACACGTGGCAGAACTCTCAGAATCCGGAAACCGGGTTAGGGTAACAGGGATTCCAAGAGTCTTCTTGAGTCTTCAAGTTGAGAGAGAGTTCCAAGTGCTCAGAGCTTCCAAGAGTATAAGTGTAATGTCTTGAGCGCGATCCCCTCTTCTTAGAATAGAGGGGATATTTATAGAGCTTTTCTGGAAAATAGTCACATGTCAAGCACATGTTTTAAGCGAAATTTTTGAAATACTTTTTAGTCATGTTTTTAAAGGAAAATTCTAGAAATGCCCTTTAGTCATCAAAGTAAAGCCCAAATTGCTCTGTTCTTCTAGCCACCAATTCAATCTCTCAATCAATTGCCAAAATAGGTCGCATCCACGAGTCTTCTGCCTTGGAACACGTGGAGACTTTCCCGGGTCTAGCACATTTATTTTCGTCTTTTCCAGTATCCATTTAATTACATCATGGACCCTAATATGTACATTTAATTAGGTCACATGAACCCTAATTTGTACATTTAATTAGGTTTTTGTAAACCATAATTTGTACATTTATTTCAATTAGGTCATGTGAACCCTAATATGCACTTGGGCTCACACAATCCAAATAAAAAATATACATCCTCTAGTATGATGCACATCTCTCCGTATTCATGTGAAACGTGTTTGTTTCACTTTTTCACCTCTCAACCAAAGATTCTATTAAGCTTGAATCATGCTTTGAAAAATCTGCGTTGACCATAAATACCCCAAACCCAATTTGAGAAATCACAGTCACTTGTTCCTCAATTAGAACCTAGTTGTCATACTTTGAATTAGTTCTTTTTACTATTTGGAGAATGACCACAACATTGTCCTCCCAAACCCTAGTGAAAATATGGTTCTTTTGATCCCAAAGCACACTAGCATCATCTGAACAGGGATTAATAACTTTTCTCATTTTTTACCTGAACAAATACATGATAAATATGAATATGATATACCTTAATATGACCTTATTATAAACAAGAATCAAACCAATAACTAGACAAAGAACACACTTGGCAATTTTCATGAAATCAAACGTATTTAATAACACAATCATATCTAATATAAAAACACAAGTTTTTGAGTGAATAAACATATGTTATAACTAGATAATGAATGTTTTAACAAACTAGTAAGTTGTAAAGTTGAGCAGTTGGACAGTCAATCAAACAGCGAACTAATTTTTTGGAGGGAACGTAACGATTTAAAATTTCAGTTAAATGTAAGAGAGAGCGTGAGATATAAATAAGACAGAGAAAACGAATGAGACCTATGCTTGACTGTGTCTCTGTTTTTGCATGTTTTTATGTATGTTAACCCATCCTCTAAAAATTCAAGCAGATGGAATTTATACAAGGGCCCCACCATTTACTCAATTAATTTATCATTTTCATTTATCCATCACTTTAAGAAACGGAAGTGTAGTCATTCTAGCGGAATGCACTAATTACAGAAACGGATGCTTTATAAATCTAAGAGGTTCATGCTTGACCTAATTTGCAACTCGCGAATTTTAAAAATACAAATGCAACCCATTTACTCACTTAATAAAATCATTTTCATCCATTCGTCACTTTAAGAAACGGAATGAGCTAGTTAGAGAAGTGGATGCCTTATAAATCTAAGCAGTTCATACTTGAGCAAATTACTTACAACCCATGAATTTTTAAAATACCAATGCAACCGTTGGTATTTCGAGCCTATTACTTGTTTGCAAGCATGCATCGGGAATCGAAGAGGCACTGTAATACACAACTGTTATACATGGGAACCCTAAACAACAATAAATCATAACACTTTTTCAATCCCTTAAATAGGCATGCACCACTCAGCCATGTTAACACTTTCAAATCACTCATTCAAATTTTAGCAGATTCTTCCTTCAAACCTTGTTTTACTTAACTTCTCCAAAATGGTACACAGAACAAATATTCTCAGTTTGAATGACGAACTGCTAGAGGAAAATTTTTTCCTTACACAAAATGACTCCATTAAAGCTCTTTTTTTAATGATGCCCACTTGCAAGCAACTGAGAGATATATCCAAAAAAAAAGCAGTGATGAAAAAAATCAATCTTTTTGTCATTTTTCAATGATAAACCGGAACTCATGTCACGATAAAGTGAGTTACCGATTTCATGCACTAGTGAAAGATTGTTGTAAGAGAGGCCACCCAGACGCAATCTTTCTTTTCACATTTACTTACTATTTCGATGAGGTTATCATTGCCAAGCTTATAGATCTTGCGAAAAAAGGCCACAACCTTTCTTCTTACACTTTGGGAATTTTTTACATTTCACAAGGTAAATTTGATGAAAGGCTTCAAATGTTTTGCAGTATGAGGGAAAACAGGGCAAAAGCAATTGACATCTGTATGTACACGTCACAACTTAAAAAAGTACGCCATTTTACTCCTCATAAACTAACATCTTTGGATTCTTTAAATCTGGCTAATTTTCTTTACAAGGAAGGTCTTGTTATGGTATGTCATGAGATTGGTGGCATCAAATTATTGAAAAATGGGTGGCCCCTATCAGAAAAGCAAGAGAACGCAATCACATGTCCTAAATGTCAGGCGGATTTCTTATGCGCATACTACTCTAATAATTGAAAATAATATTGATACAGTAGAATAGGACATTTTTTTGATTTATTTGAACTGAATTATTTGTAATTATCATTAAATTGTCCATAATAATATTTAGCGCAATTATCTCTTCAAGAAATGCATATATATGGCATAGAATGTAAATGGCTTTGGTAATTTTATTTTACTTCACCTGCAAAAGGTAGTAGCGGATGTTGTTGGAAAGAGAAACAGATGGTAGTTGAAAAAAGTTCTAAGTGGTCCCAACTTTTAAAAGACAAATTGATAAATTACCATTTAACTCTCTTCCGTTTATAAGAACATGGGTTCCACTGCGAAGAGTAACAGATGGCTGATAATTTAATTTTACTCCCAACCATCCATAGACGAGATGGATGTTACTTGTTAGATCTATTTTAACTAGCGTTCACTATGGATCATGCCCCATAAAGTATGTATGTATATATATAGGGTCCGTCTCTCCAGCGCACTGCTGGGAGCGCACCAAAAACGCATATGCTATAGCGACGGACCGGTCCGTCCCTATAGCCCAATACGTTTTTGGTGCACTCCCAGCAGTGCGCTGGAGAGATTCTCTCTCTCTCTCTCTCTCTCTCTATATATATATATATATATATATATAAGGCAGGCTTTAGTCAAGCTTAGTTAAGGTTACTTAACAAAACGAGTTAGTTTTGTATCAAAGATTTTTTTATAAAAACCCAAAAATAAAAAACTTAACCTTAAGGGTAAAACTACGTCGCTTTATTAAAGTTTTACTAAGTAGCCTTAAGTGGTGTTTGATTGCATCTTAATACATCTTAACAGTCCACCTCTTAATGCATTTTAACATGTCACATCTTTGTATTAAAAGATCCTCTGAATAGTTAAGATGCGAATATGAGTCTAAACTATTCAAAGAAACTCTTAATACAAAGATATGGGTTCTTAAAATGTATTAAGAGGTAAATTATTAAGATGCATTAAGATGCAATCAAATACCACCTTAGTCAAATTTGATTAAGACATGTCTTAGATTACCTTATATATATATATATATATATATATATATATATATATCTTATTATAAAGCGAGAGGAAGAATTTTAATTGCTTCATTCTTAAAATTGTGTCATTGTTTTTTATCCTTATGGTTTAACCTCTAATTCCTATTTAATTTTCACTCTCTTACCCTCTCATAAACCTCTTCTCCTTTAACTACTATTTTTTTTTGGCACACACGTAGTGTTTGTGTGCCAGATGACTAGTATCTTCTATTATATAATGGGAGACCGAAAAAAATAACTGCCTTATCTAAAGATTGTGTCACATATAACTTTATTTCTCTTTCCCACATTTTATCCCTAAAATCTCTCCTACATTTTAATTTTTTTTATATGCACACAGTGTGTGCTACAAATACTAGTATATATTATGGGAGAGAGTAAAAAAACAATTTCTTGAAATTGTGTCACATTTTTCTTCTTGAGGAGTTAAAAAAATACTATTTTTATCTTTTCATTTCTATTTTATATTCTACTTTCTCTTTCATCTCTAGATTAGCCTTCCACTAATTATCTTATAGTTTTTTACTTTCACACATAATGTCTGACAAGTACAACTAATATATATATAGAGAGAGAGAGAGGGAGGTAATTTAAGATATGTCTTAGTCTATTTAACAAAATGACGTAGTTTTGCATAAATATTATAATTAAAGATTTTTATATAAAACTCAAAAATGAAAATTTTAACCTTATGGGATGAAACTAGGTCATTTTACTGAGTAACCTTAGTCAAAAGGCATGCTTTAGATTATTATTATTATTATTATTATTATTATATATATATATATAAGGAGGAAAAAAAAATGGAAGGGTCACTTAAATTGGAAAACCGATCATATATATTACATTATTACTTGTGAAAGTTAAAGATAGACTACATTATCCATGGACTATATTTTTTTTTCTTGGGTCCGGTCATCTCTTCCCCAATGTAAATATTATCATCCAATTATTCTGCCGAAACTTACCATTACCAGCAACTGATCAGTGGGTTCAGATATAAGGATATGTGGAATAAATAGAACATCAAAGAACATGAAAGGGAATCTAATCAAGCAAAAGTGAAATCAGTCCCTCCCTATATTTCATTTTTCCAGAATTTCGTGGCTTCTCTCTCTATTGGTGCAATAATCAATCTAGCTAGGGTTCCTCAAAAAAATATCTAGTATGGGAATAATATATTAGTCTGATTTGGACCGACTGACACACAATTTTCCTTGTTAGAATTAATATATTCTCATAACTATGGGACACTATTTCTTGCGGTTTGCGGTTTGGAGAATAGTGTTGCAGAGAGAAGACTTGTTTATGACAAAGCATTATTGTGGAGGACTCCATGTGTGCTAGATTTTGCAATAAACGATGTAAAATGTAATAGCCGTTACATTGTTTTTAATTTCTCTGTCTTCCAATAAATGATGTAAATGTAATAGCCATTACATTGTATTTAATTTTTTTGTCTTCCACTACTTTTAGCGGTAGGTATGTTTTTAACATAATTTTGAGCGTTGAAATATTATGACTTGGACGGTGAGAAAACTGCTAGTTGAAACAGTGTCCCTATTTAATAGTGGTTATGGATCAGCTCTCTCTCTCTCTATATATATATATATATATATATATATATTTATATATAGATATAAAGGCAAAACAATATAAAAAAATAAGAACGGGAAGGGAAAATTTGGGAATTAATCCGATCATATTATTTATGAAAGCAAAAGATAGACTATCAACGGAATATATTATTTTATCGGATCCTGTCACCTATTCCCCATATGAAATAATGTGAATATTATCATCCAATTATTTTGATCGGTGGGCTCAGATATGAGAAATAATTTATTATTTGCTAGTAAAAATAGAACATGAAAGGGAATCAAATCAGGCAAAATTGAAATCAGGCCCTCCCTATAAATTTCATTTTTCCAGAATTTGGTGGCTTCTCTCTCTGTCTGTGGTATTGGTTCACAACGGTACAAAGCTATTGGTGCGATATAATCAATCTAGCTAGGGTTTTTATAAATAAAAAAAAATCTAGCTTGGGGAATAATATATTAGTCTGATTTGGACTGACTGACTCGCAACTTTCCTGGTAGAAATTAATTTATTCTCATAACTATGGGACACTATTTCTTGCAGTTTGCAAACCAAATTCAAACCACTGACAGCCATGTTGATATTGTTTAAGGGCTTATATTTGATAGAAGAAAAGCGAACATGCTTATGAGTTGGATCAATATAAACCCTTTTTTTTTAGTCTTTTTTATTGGCTTAAATACACTTTAAATATTCAAATTTTTTACTTTTTACAACTTAAATCTTAATATTTCAACTTTAAGATATTAAGCCTTAATGTCTTAAAATTTTTATAAATTAATTTTTTGGCCATGCACTGAATGTAGAATTTCTTACCAAAATAAAACCCATGACTCAAAATGAAAGTGCAATTAAAATGTATATATCATTTATATTGGCTCTATTTTCTTCTTCATCACACATTAATTAGTCACATGTCTATAATTTTTTGTACTTTCAAAGATATTTAAGGTTCTCTATTAATATGAAAAATTAAGTCTTTTAAGAGTATATATCATTTATATTGACTTCTTTTTTTTCTTTTTTTTTTCTTCATCACACACTAACCATGTGTCTAAAATTTTATGTGCTTTTCAAAAATATCTAGGAGTAAAATTATCTAAAATACTCTTATTCGGGTCAATTATTATATGTATGTGGCCAAAAGGGTTATTTTATAGAAATTTAAAGACAATTAAGGTTAATGTCTTAAAGTTAAAATATTAAGGTTTAAGTTGTATAAAATAAAAAACTTCAAGTTTTAAAGTGTATTTAAGCCAATTATTATGCAAAAGGCAGAGATGGTTTTATTTATAAAAATAAAAACCAAAAAATTCAAAAGAGTTATAAGTTGGTTTACTAAGTTAATTTTACTCTAAGCAATGTTAGGGTTACGAAAATGAATTTATATTTTATG
Source organism: Aralia elata (assembly GCA_034770075.1). Classification (NCBI taxonomy): domain Eukaryota; kingdom Viridiplantae; phylum Streptophyta; class Magnoliopsida; order Apiales; family Araliaceae; genus Aralia; species Aralia elata. Next base: position 45,039,641 of record CM068381.1, on the reverse strand, counting down.
TTTGAAGTGTAAGTGTCGTTATTATATTAGTCATTTAATTGCTTAACAACATAATGGGTTTTATATGTAGTAAATGTAAATATTGAGTAATCAGTATTGTAACACCCCCTTTCCGAATAAGAAAAAAAGGTCACGTGTGAAATACAACAAACCTCAAAATAAGTAAACAAAACACTAATAACTTCAAAAAATTTAATAGTTGATATTCTATTAATGACGAATTAAATATAATTCTCCAAAAATTGGCACAATTAATAATCAAAACCTAAAATTAAATAAACCTATTTGGTCAAAGGTCTCTCTTCACCGAGAGCTTTTGGCTCGAGTGGTACTTTAGGCCTCTTACTAAGCATGAAATCCTAGGTTCGAATCACCCTCCCCCCAAATTAGAAAAAAAAAAGGTCTCTCTTCACACAAAAACATAAACCGCCTCTGCAAACCTGCCGGAAGAAAAAGACAGAATGAGTCAAATGCCCAGTACGGATAAAGATATACAAAAGATGCACAACTGAAATGCAAAAAATACTGAGTAAGGCCTCAAGAGTAAATACCAACGAAAAAAATATAATCTCAAAAGTTTGAATAGAACATATCCGAATCAACAAAATTAATGAAACAAACAAAAGGCTGAATCAAAGTGGCTAAGTGGTTATTTCATACTGAGTTCAGAACAAAACACAAATATACTTTGCCACACAGGTAAGTCAAAATAAATATCACACAGGCAAATCACACATTGGACTGCGAATCTAAATGCATGCAATTTGGAAGATATGTCGAGTACAAACATCACCAATCTGCAAAACAGAACAGAAACTAGGGCCGGCTCATACGCATCCTGAATAAACATATCAAATGGTCAAAGCTCACACCAGAGCATATAAAACAAAAGGATACGGCGTGACTAATCACATCGCCATAGAAAGTGCCATGCATCGATGTTAAGAGGGCATGCATATGGTTCTCCCACAGGTAGTACAACACATGTGATATAATACCAACAAAAAGGTTTTAAACGAGTCAATAACATATCTTTGTACAAAGTACCACTCGAGTGGTACATCATATCTTCGTAATCCATTTAAGATTCCTTTAATTATCACCTTAGATCACTATTAATACTCTAAAACTTAAAAGTCAATAACAAAACTTAAGAAATCTTAAAACCCCAATATGACAAATTATTCTTAAGATGTCAGTCCGTTATTCTGATTTTATCACCATTAATTAAAATTTATTTGTCAAATTAATTAATTTTAATAGAAACTAGACATCGAATACTCCAATTTAGTCTTAAGAAACACCCAAATCGGATTTAAAATCATTAAGTTATACATTTTTAAGTATAAGAACTTGCTGAAAATTCTGCTACAAAAATTCTAGATCAGCCACTTCTTAAAATTCATAACAAATCATACGTTAATCTTTAACGGTTCAAAATTGGTGAACATGAAAATTCTCAGCTTATATATGTATAACATATCCAAAAATTATAACGATCCAACGGTCGGATTAAAAAATATAACCCACATAATATACCTAAAAATATAGAAAGTGATTTTCAGATTTTAACTTTTACATTCAATCAAATTATATTCCTTTATATAAATTTATTTCCTCTTTCCGATTATCATGCTATCTAATTTCATGTCTATATTTTATTTATAAATAATATTTAATTTAAACACCCTCATAACTAAAATTAAAATTAAAATACAAAATAATATTTACCTTCCTTGTTCGTCTTTCTTCAATACGCAACAGTAAAGAATCTGACTTTTAGGTCTTCTAGAGTCTTCAAAATCTCTTCATGTCTCACGAAAATTTTAGTTCTCAAAAAGATACGCGAAATAGACTCAAGAATCACTTGATTCAGAGTTAATATGACTGAGTTACGAATTTTCAAAATTATAGCTGAAAATAGTTGCGAGAATTAAAATAGGTTACGGTTTCCATCAATTTTAGGCATGAAGATGATGTCAAATAACTCATCTTCCTCTTTAAAATTGTAGAGAACGAAAAATTGAAAAAATAGATTGTGGATTCACTCAATTCTGACATCGGATGAATTAATTATGATTTTTTTAATGAGCTGCAGTGCATATAAGCATTCTATTCGGAAATTCAACTAATCAAATTAGAATAGAATTGGAATTACACCTCTTCTCTTTAAATATAAAAGGAATCAATACAGGAGTTATCAAAATTCTAATGGATTACTCAATTTTAATTTAATTAATTATTTAATTATTTATTAAAAGAATTTAACTTTCCAAACGAAATAAGGAAGAAAGAAATTAATAACTTACTTTTTTTAATTCAATTACACTTTTATAAAATAAAATTAATTAATATTTAATTATTAACAAAAATATAGGTTATAAGTATAATTATGACACGTTTATTTGAAACTCAAAAAATTACAGATTCATTTGCACGAAACGTTTGTTCTTTTTGGCCCATAAAATACCATTAATTCAGTTATGCTAAGAAATATAAATATACCAAATACGACTTGAAGTTCACCTTTATATAACTCTGTCTGTCTCCCTCTATGCCTCTGTGCAATAATCAATCTAGCTTGGGCTCCTCAAGAAAAAAAAATCGAATAGGGGAATAATATATTAGTCTGATTAGGACCAACTCGCAGGAATGGCAATGGGCGCGCATTACATGTCCCACCTCCATAAGAATTAAAACTTAATAACTATCTTCATCTCCACGGATAATTTATATCATTGCGAAGGTTAGTATTTTCTAAATTTTTTAAATAAAAAAGTTTAATTTTAGTTATATTTACAATAATACATACGTGAAAATTAATCATATTTTAGCGCATACATGATAAAATTAAGAAAAATTAAATAATAATAATAACAATATATACACGCAAGGACATATTTTAATTATGTAATATACAATAATATAAATATTAATTTAATTAATATATAACTATTCGGGGGTGGGTATGGGACGGGGAAGCAGATACCGTATCCTCCCCATCTCCATAAATAACTAACATTCGATGATTTTTCATCTCTGACTTCATCCCTGATCAGAATTAAAATTACTGCCCTCATTCAGGACAACATATAAAAATCACTATGAGGACGAGACAAATTACCATCCCAACTTTGCCGTTTACAAATTAATATATTCTCATAACTAAACTATGGGACACTATTTTTTGCGGTTTGCACACCAAATTCAAACCACTGAGGCGAATATTGATATTGTTCAAGGGCTTATATATATTTGATAGAAGAAAAGAGGATATGCTTACGGGTTGATCAATATATATACCCTTTTTTACTCTCCCTGAAAATATTAATTTATTTCTAAAAATAAAATCAAAATTCAAAAGATGGGTGACCTTTTTCACTTTACTCAGTATTAGGGTTTACCAAAATGAATCTTTATTTTGGGTCTCAAATATAAGTGTCGTGATTATATTAGTCATTTTATTGCTTAACAGTGAGTAATGAATTTAATTTTATTTGAAACTCAAAATTTTACAAATTTATTTGCATACAAGTTTGTTCTTTTTGTTGGCCCAGAAAAATACCATTCGATTATGGTAAGAAGTATACCAAATACACCTTCAAGTTTACCAAATACACCTTCAAGTTTACCCTTGTTTTACCCTTTAAACTAACAATTACATTTGTGGTTTAATTATTAATTTTCTTTATAAATTTATTTTTAGTGTAGACGATATTAAATATTGTCAATTTTCTAAAAGTGCTACTAATTACTCCCTCCGTCCCAAATTAATTGCTCAGTTTTGACTTTTTAAAGTCAAATTGACCATTTTTAAAACTAATCTTTTTACTATTTTTGCTAAAATATAGGTGAAGAGATTATAACCAAAAGAAAGTATATACAATTTATTACTAACCCTAATTTTTATAATTTTAGAAACATATTTATATGTGCTTAATTATTAATTCTAAAAATAATTAATTTAACTTAAAAAGTTAAAAGTGAACAATTAATTTGTAACGGAGAGAGTATAATGTTTATTTATTTAAAAGGAATGCACAATAATTTTGTGATACAATAGAGTAACAGTTTTTAGTATGCCCTGCGTTGTTTAGTTAGTTAAGACTTCAATTGGAGCATGTTTGAAGATAGTAGCGCAGTGGAATAAAACCACTTTTAAACTAAATATAAAAAATATTTTAGTGTTTGATGGTGCTCAAAAAGATTTAAGGAGTAGGGATTTTGATTTTAAGAAAACACATTTAGAAGAAGCAAAAAATTAATACTTTTGGCTTAAACATTTTTGGCCGAAGAAAATTTACAAATTTGTCTTTAAATTGTTAATAACAAATTAAAAGTTTATACAACACAAATAATATTTCAAAACTTTTTAAAAACTAGTCTTGTCAAAAAAAAATTATATTTAAAAATATTTTATCACATCACACCAAAGGGTTTTTCACCTCCAAACAAGCACTATAACTTATAATGTGTTTGTCAAACTGGGTGGAATTTGGAAAGGACAAACATGCATACATTTTAATAGGATTAGCAACATTGTTCGAGGACCTGATATTTGAGTTATATTTGGTGTACAAAATTCCTTCAAATAGCAAGGTCTAGTCACTAGTCAGATGCACATAGCCATTTTACTATAAAAATAAAATAAAATAAAATAAAAAGAGCCCTCCAAATTTAGACAATCCCTCTATTTTGCCATGTAAATAAATTTCTAATAAAGATCTCCAACTTTTCATATATTTCTTTTTTCACCCACTATATTTAAATATTTTTTTAATTTGTCTTCCATCTAAAAATTAAGCTTTTAAAATTAATAATCTTAACATAAATTGCACACGTAACGAATGTACCATACGAGTTGGTATTATAAAAAAGTTGTTTACTTTTTATAGGTTAATTTTGGTGTTTATCACATTTGAAGCTCTGTCACAATTATGTTTATCGCCATGGATAAAAGAATTAGACGAGGATACATTCGTTCCAAAATTAAAGAGATAAATATTTTTTTTTAATCCGTTCTAAATTTAGAGATATATAATTTTATTTAATTCGTTCAAAAATGAAAGGCACATATTTCTTTGTGAATATATTTACAGCAGTTTATAAATCTTTCCTTTCTAGAATTAAATTTGTCCATATTTGGATTATTATTTTTATATAATAACTTTTAATTTATAATTAATTTCTTTTTTAATCGCAAGGATCGTGTGTACTGCAGATACTACTATACTAGTATATATAAAGGTTAAGAACCAAACCTTAGAAAACTCAAATGTTTAGAGAAGTTCTTCGTACAACTCAATCTATTGAAACACTCGTTCCTTTGCAAAAATGTTAGAATGGATGAACATGATAGAACTCGATCTACTTAGCTTCATAGTCTAAAATAAGAAATATATCTCTAACTTAGACTGGATAAAAATAATTGTTTGAAATGGAACTAATCGGCAACACTTTAAAACAAATGTAACCCATCTTCTCTTGATCTTAAATTCTCGTATGCACGCGCTGCACTTAAAACATTATATATACCTAAAATAGGCATTGAAAAATTTTATATAATGTGATGGTCTTTTCTACATCACACGTTAAAACAGGCATTGCAAAATTTTCAGATATATAATTTTGAGCTCATCAAATTAAACAAAGGATACCAATTTTAACAGGGGATAACACAAGATCTTGAATATTAAACAAAGGATGCCAGTTTTTGCGCATGCAAGAGAGAACGCAAGAATCACAGGAAAAAAGAAAAAAGAACAGCCGTTTTACTAGGAGCAAAGAACATAACCAGAATTCAAGTGAACAAAAGAAATCAAAAACTAAACAGATTGAATAAGAAGATAAAAAGTCTGCTAAATAAATAAACACCTCATCCTTCATTTCATGTCCCATTTTCTCTATACATCTGTAATCTAAGAATCCACTACAGAATCTAGTTATAACCCGCTCCGCCACAGTATATAGACTAGTTTACCAACCACCTAGTTGACGAAAACCAAAAACTAAAAAGAAGAGACATTTAAAAAGAATAACAGTTCTACAGCATATGTTACATGTCTCTAGAAGCATACCGACTACCACACAAATCTCCCCAGCTTCAAATTGAGATTACTTGTAGAGTTTATGGGAAGACAAAATTGTCAGCTAGATTCAGAACCAAAATATAGATCAGTTTGGGATCAATGTTAGTCATGGCAAAAGCATAAACTGCGCTCGCTCTCAACATATCCAGATCCAAAACTGAAATATAAGGTGATTCACTGAAAACCACAAGGCATACCAGTTGCAGGTATGGAGGCAGCTTGGTGGAAAGGCTGGCTGGAACTTGCATTGTCATTACCAATGCAATTGACTGGTGCTGAACTGTTTTTGACTGTTTGCTCCAAGAGGCGAACAAGGGAGATAAATATCTCCATCCTTGTCACATCCCTGTTAGCCTGTTTACAAAATTTACAAATAAAGACTTGTAGGAGATTATAAGAATACAATTAAACAGAAACAGCATGATAACACCCTCACTACCTTAAAATCATCCCTAAAGCATTTTAGCTTGTGTAAATGAGCTAACGATTCATGGAACGGAATCTAAGTTTTATTTGCAATTAAAATATAAATAAAAAAGTTTACCTCTACAGCAAAGCGTGCCCAAATCTTGTCATTCCGAGTTTCCATCACTCCCTTTAAGATGGTTAATCCCAGTCCTCTAATAATATCAGCTATTTCCAAGAATAGACCTCTTTCTTCACAAAGCATCTATCTCCAGAAATAATAGAGGAAACGAAAACAAAATAAATCAAATAACAAGGTAAATCAAACCAAGTACAACAAGATTGACTTGCGCCAAAATATTAAGCTTATAGCTATAGAGGGAAGAACACAGTTTCAATATTGAGATATACATTAGTCAAGTTACTACCTCCACAAGCATTTGACGAGGCGGATTCAAATCCTCAACTATGATAGGGCAGACCATAGATTGTGAGCCAACCTCGTATGCCCATGTTGCTCCCCCTTCAAAGTTGTCCTTTAACAGTAGTCCACCTTCCTCGCTGATAATCTGCAGTTTGACACGAAAACAATTAGCATCTCATGAATTTACATTGTTTCAATCATTCTACATAGCTACTAATTAGTAGCTACTTTCTGCAGAACTTTGAATAAACTTCTTTTCCCCAATCTTGTAATGTCATTATCTCAGCAATAGTCATATGAGAGGATCTTGTAGTCCAAACATATTACGCCGAGCTATTTTTCTCACCTTTTTGCAAGTCGTTTATCAACAATCAAACACTAAATCGACAAAATAGCCACAAGAAGAATCGGGAATAAACTAGAGAATCTCAGTACAGAGAGCAAGTATGTATGTACCTTGGACTCCCCTGTCTGTTTTAGCTTGTCAGCATGCTTTGTGACACTTTGTAAGAAAAGCATATGCTTGATAGTGCGTTCCAGTAGTGCATCAATGCTACACTGTTAACCACAACAGGTGTGTGATTGCTCAGTAACTAAACAAATGAAACTTGAAATAAAAAAGTTATAGACAAAAAAAGAGGGCTAAACAAAAAAACAATACCTTTGCGCCATTTGGAACAATTTCCCTGAGCTCTTTCACACGATCTTGGATCATCTGTCGATCTTTTGGCCTGGGTCTAGGATTCTCTCCAGGTTTAAGCCTTTTACGATTTGATTTGCTGGTTTCATCAGTCTTCTTGGAATATGCAGTTGAGGCACTAGTACTACTCTTCATATCATGACCTTGTTCAACCCACGAACTGATTTGGGATCCAAAAAAGGAATTTGTTTGGGAATAGCTTCCTACATCTTCCTTGCACGAACCAGATTTAAATGAACAAGAACCTAATGCCCCAGCTTTTGTTAGAGACTTGGAAAGACCAAATAACTCTTCCTGCATTTGATTGGAAGCATTAACCTGCCCAGTGGAGGGAGACGCAAGAGGAGCAGAGGAGCTACTGAGCTTTGTCAATGTCGTCCTGCAAGACACATTATCATCTGAACTCTGCTTCGTAGCAGACTGAACTTTAGAGACCACGGCATCTAGAAGATGGTCTGTTCCAGTCACAGAGAAAATAGCACTGTCTGAGTTTCCTTCATTAACCAACTGTAACCCAGAACATACATTCTGAAGTTTATTAGAGGCATAATTACACTTGTCCACATTTTGTGAGTTGGTGCCTGGCCCATTATTTAGGAAACTTTCGTAAAATAGTTTGTTCTTAAAATTTACACCCAAAATATCGAACAATTCATCCCCAGATTGTGCCTGGACATACGTATCTTCAAATTGAGCATTGTTCAGTCCCATACTCTGGTAACCATAGTCATGCTTTTGGCCATCATGGCCATAACCAGGAATATGCCCAGTCAAACTGATATGCTCATCTGACTGAGGAAATGGGATGCTAATAGCATGGAATATATCATTTTCCATTTCTGCTTTACCCTCATCCAAATTAACTTGAGTACACTTCTTGTCCATGAATTGATGTTTGTCATCAGAGCTATCAGATAGTAACCGACTAGTAGTCAAATTTTCTGCGAAACCAGAATTCGACACCTCTGTTTTGTATTGTGCAACATTTTGAAACCCACTCGCACAAACCGACGATACATTAGTGTTGGCCAGTCTATGTGCAGTTGGAAGAGATGATGGATTTGATGTTGCTGACACGTGACCACCCAAACCATTGTGTAAGTCACTTGCTTCATGCGATATGACATTGCTGGAACCTTTGTGAGAACTAGTAACTAACCCTCCATTTGTTATCCGCTGCGAACTATAGATATTGGATTCATTTAACCTGTTATTAACATGATCTCCGCCAACAGCATCTACCAACATTTGTTGTTCCAGAAATCTTAGACTGCCATAATTTGTAGCTAATGGGCCAGAAGAGGGTTGTTGATTCATTCTGGAGCCTAGAATGTGAAAAGAAGTCTCCTGGTTCAGCCACGCCTCTGGATTCGAAGGGATGATCTCAGCTGCTGCCACCCCATTTTCTACTTGGCTCTTTGGCTTCATAACCGGAATTACTTCAGCATGACCATTGGTCTTAAGAGAACTTCGGCGGGATTGAAAGGTTGGACCAGTAGACTGTAAGTTATCCTGGATTTGTCTAATTAGAAAATTAGAGGTTTCACCAACCCCCCTTGAAGCTGGAGAGTTGTCTTGTTGGTTGTAATTATCATTAATATAAGAAGTCAAGTGACTCAAGTCTGTAACCATAGATTTCCCAGAAGAATCCATCGAAGCAGATTTTCGGAGACCTATTGATGCTCCTATCTTTGGGACAGGTTCCTTAGTTGCATAGCTGTCAGAAAACAAAGCTCCAGGAACACATCCAAGTTGCTGAACTAGAGTCCTCACGTCATTCACGAATCCCTTATTCTCCATGATCTGAGCCAGTTAAGATGCCCATAGAAATGTTTAGAGAAAATTGAGGCGATAAAGCAATGAACCAAGTAGAAATCCATTAAATTACTAGAATCAATAGAACTACTGTTTTACTTGTGAACTTTATTGTAGAATATAGCACAAACTGAATACTATTAACTTCATCTCTATCCAGTGTCAGTGAATCAAAGTATTGAGGATCTATCGTTAGGCTGGTTAAATAGAGATCCCTTAATTCTGTATCCTAGTCAGAGGTGAATCTTATTGACTCAGAATTGTACATGCAATGAGATTAATTTATCTGTCGTCAAAACTGAAAACTACATTGACACTGAATAAAATCCTAACAAGAACGGTAACAAAGTCATTGACATTTGACAAGTTGGAGAAAGTATAGACAATACATGGAACTTGTACTGCCAAGTCTATGAGTCAGAAAAAGACAGGCAAAAAGAATAATTTATCTGGAGCCAATACTGAAAAACTAGATCAACTTCAAACAAAATACAAACAAGGAGATAAAATAACGGACTTCCAAAATAGTAGGGTACTATGCCACAGAAATTGACGGCTGCATCCAACCAGGGTTTATCATTGATTTTAGTCATCAAGAATTGCTGAACCTCATGATGCTGAGTCTAACTATGTCAAAAGCTTCCTTACACTTGTGACAGCTACGAGGTAATGTACACACTCATGCGTGGATTTCTAAAATTTTGGGGGAGAGATTCCAGTGCTTACAGCTAATGATGAACCAAACTGGAGAACACCATGGGGAAGAACAGGAATGACTGCAACTGTCTGCAAACGAAGAGTAGATCCTGTGACTGAGCCGAAAACGAGGTCATATTTGACATAGAAACAGCTAGAAACTATCATACCTGCATTCCAGCTGAAATTTGTTCACGCAATTCATTTAGTACCTAAGAGCATCCACAATTTTAAAAAAAGAAAAAAGGTAAGGTAAGACTTTTAACATTAAAAACCCAAGTACATATTATATATTTTTATTTGATAAGTCATCAAGAAACCATGTATCGTAGTAGGGTCTAAGCAGACGTTAGAATTTGTACAAATCTCTATTACTGATTTTGTTTTTCTCAAGAAAATTTTAAACCAGCTAGACGCTGTTAGGAACTTGTCAGATACCCATTAAAGTTGCAATTGAAATTAAATCAACTGAATTTCCTCGTGAACTTCAACTTAATTCAGAAATTAAGCAAGGATGCAAATGTATATGACTAAGAATCAGAGCGTATGCATCTTTGAAAATCTTATACTTCTAGTTATTAGAAGAACATCCAATGATACATACCTCTGGTGGATGGGATTCTCTAGTATAGTTTTGTGAAACAATCCACTCGTAATTTCCAGTAAATGCAGCCCGCCCAACTAGCCTGAAAACAAAATTATAAGAGAGAACTCTTTTGAATTTCTCATTCACAACAAGAAAGCACCAACAAGATAAATTAGAGTAAACCTATGTCACTTGGACTCAGCAACCCCCAGAAGAATCCTTAAAAAGACACAACACAGATACACCTATTTTTTTTAAATTGTGGTTCATTTTCCACCAAACTGCCATGTCCAACAGTCGTACCGGTACTCGTGTCGGTACTTTGGATTTTAGAAGAGTCCATGCAACATAAGAATAAACACTTAAATAAAATAAAATATAAAATCATACCCTTCTCCTACAACGTTAACATGATTGTTCATCATCATCTTGTTAACAAGCGGCTGGACTCTTTCCCCTGCTTGAACCCCAAGCAGAGAATTACGAGCTTCAGAAGAAACCCAACAAGCTTCCCACTCATCAAAGACGTCGGGGTTCTCAATCCCAGAAATGTGTGGAAGACTAGAATAAGTTATAGGGCCATAATAACATTCCTCCCAAATTAAAAGCCTGCAATGAGAAAATTTGAGCAAACATATACATCTTTCGAAAATTTGCAACTAAGAAATCATTTTCTAGTTAAATAAGTACACCATTAACGGAAAAAAACTGATCTAAATACAAAATCAAGAAATTCTATAAAAAGCCTAAATACCACATCAACTATGAAAGCAAGTAAGCAACAGATCACAGATATTTTGCACGTTCTACTAGCGTATTTAATAATTTACATCAAAACAAATTGCTTGAAACAAAAAAGTTAGAACAAAGGGTATCAAACAAATATGTCATATAAGAGTTAAATCTAAGATAGATTTATTTTTATGAAATTGTAATTGTAGAAAGGGTTATGTCAAGCTGAAAGAGATCTACTTTTCCTCACTAAGATGCCATGTGACAAAGCAGAGAGGACCAAACAGAATACTCCAAAAACAGAAAGTAAAAGATATCAGATTATAAAAGCACAAAACAAGACAACAATACTCAAAAACCTTTAATATGTCGAAATCGATCTTAGACAAAAATGATTATAACCTTACCTCATAAATAAAAATTTATATATTCATACATGTTTAAAATATACAGAAATTTATTCTCCTTTGGTCAAAAAGAAAATTTTGGGAAAGCAAATGAAGTCTGCCAAAATTACCATGTTTTAGAAGTTTGTTTGTTTCGCAGGGCTAAAAACAACATGGCCATTGATGATTGAACAATACTCTCTCTTTTCCCTCACTTTTCCAGAAATCAAACAGAGTTCAGAACAAAAATTAAAATTAAAAGATGACAATAAATGCAACTGAACCAAACAAGTGCATAAAAAGAACACATAAATAAATAGATGTACTAGTAACTAGTAACCATAAACAGATTTACATAGACTTCAAAAAAGCTGAATATCAGTCTACATTGTCTCCTCCATTTTCTCAGAAACCAAACAGGTGTCAGCACAAGTTTCTAAAAAGAAAAAGAGAAACTAAATGCAAGAAAACTGCAAAAAGAACATAGAAAATTAAAAAGCCATCCTTTTCTTCTTCCTCAATTTTATCATTACTCAAAAAAAAATTATACTAAAGTTGCCACAAAAAAAAAGAAAAAAAAATAAAAGAGGAGAGGGGATATTAGAGTTAATTTCTTCTTCATTTTGTGGGCAATCAAAAAACAGATATTTTCATCCATTAAAGGAAAAAATATTGAACTTACTTTGGGTTTTGGCAACCGATCTTCCAAAAAACAGCATATGACCACTGATTAACTCCACAAAGAGTTTTCAAAGCTTCTTTTAACAGGTACCCCATTTCTCTTAGGAGTAAAAAGATTAATTTCTTTAATCAACACTCACCCAACCATACAAGGATGATGATGCTATGAATATACATATAGAGAGAGAAACAGAGACAGATATAGTGAGAGACAAACAAAGCTCATTTTTATTATTTTCTGGTCTAATAATCTAACTACCCCGGCAAGACCCCCTTCCGGCCTGTTTGGTCCTCAACCCACCACTCCTCTTCCTCTCCGGATCCAAATTCCCATATATGGTCCTTCTGCAAGCCATTCTAGAGAGAGAAAAAGGGGGGAAAAGAAGAGCTTTGAAGAGAGAGAAAGGGAAAATGAAGACCCTTCTGGAAAAACCTACACAAACCCACAAGCTTTGAGCTCGTAACTGGTCATTAGGCTCTCCATTTTGAGCAAATAGACAAATGGGTATTCAAGAAAAGTGCAAGATTTGTATAAAACAGAAAAATGAAAGAGAAATTAATTTGGGAATTTGATGGGGGAATTCGATTGAAGCAAAAGGGGATGAATTTGGGTCTTTTTAGCTTCTGTTTGAGTGGAAATTTTGGCTTACCAGTTTTCAGGGAGGGTGAGTTTTTCTCTCTTCTGGTGATTCTCTCACTTCTTCTCTTCGCTCGGATGGGGACTGTGATAAACTGCGCCAAAGTTAATCACAAGAGGGGAGTGAAATTTAATAAATGACCATGGTGTTGGGAAAGATTTACGCTTTTACCACATATTTTGTATTTTGTCGGTTTTTGGAAATTTTATATTACTACCCATCAATTACTGTGTTACTACATACTTCTCCACTTGCTTATTTTAGCTTCTTGTTTTTTGGATAGGCATATTTAAGTAATTTATTATAACATCATGATATGCCATCATCTTTTTTCTGTGTAAATTCAAATCACCAAGTACAATAAATATAAGAAATTGTCTAGGTTCTTCCTAGTTTTGAGATGTATAAATTAAAAAAAATTATGAAATTAAAATATTTTTACTTGGATCACAATATATCAATTTGGTCATCTCAAGAATTTCTTGAGTGATAATGAAATTCCTAAAAACTGTCTAATAAATTTTAAATCATAAATTCAAAATTTCATAATAACTTTTTGAGATTTGAGAATTTATAAACTTCAAACAATTGCTTTGTTGAAGTAATTGTGATATATAAAGTTGATAGATTTGAATTTTGTTTGTGTCTGGATATCAGTATCATGATTTTAAATACAAAAATATTATATTAAATAGTTAAAATCAGATAACAATATCATTAAACAAATAAATGATATGAATAAATTTATAGATTCAAATTATTAAGATGTAATCAAAAAATATATATTTTTTGAATATCTGATTACTTTAAATTCCTCCCCCTTGTGGGTGTGTACCGGGAAAAAATAGAAATATATAAAGATTTTCATGTTAATTTAATTGGTTATGGTGATGAGAAATGTTGGTTATGTGTCAAGATAATAATTATTAATTGATTTTTTGTTGACATATTCCATGACAGGCACAAATTGAAAACTATGAATAACTTATGTGGAGCATTTTTGTAATATCTGAAACAAGAATGACACAATCATCAAAAATGTTATATAATTTCATATGATATTTTACTGTTTTAAAAAAATAGTTTTCTTTAGTACTTTTGAATACTTATACAAATTAATAACATACATATGCAAGTATCAAAGTAATTCCAAATTGAGATATTAAAATATTAACTCAAACCAATTACTATACTCCATTGACAATTAAATACATTTCGCATCCTCTAATTTATCTTCATTTTATATTTTATAAAAGGACACTTTATATTTTATATTTTCGATATACTGAACACACAACGCATTACAACTAAAAGATCATTAACTGAGCTAACAGTTAAAAAAGCCTAACTCTATCAATCTAATTAACGATTGATACAAAATAATCTCCCTAGTAAAATCTTTGCTCTTAAAAAGACAACACATAGGTTAAAATAATCTAACTCTATCAATCTAATTAACGATTTTTCAATCGAAGAATGTTATATGTCAATACACTAAAAATATAAAATGCTAAATATTTATAATAAAGTGTGAGATACAAAATATAAAATAAGAGTTTATTAAAAAATACAAAATGCATTTAACTCCTCCATTAAAATAGAAGAGTGAGCAAAGGAAACATAAACAATTATTAATAAATCATTTTCCTGTTTTTATTCTTTCGTATCTCAAGAATATAAAAAAGCCCAAATTCCCAAATTCCTTGAACATTCTATGGGGAAGGGCTTGGTTGGGTTAGGGTTGAGTCATTTGGGTCAGAGGCCCTCAGAATGTGTTTTTTTTTTTTTTTGTCAGAAGTCAGGGGAGATGAGATAGTGGGGGTTGCTGTCTTCACAACGTCATCGATGATTGCCCACACACCTTTTTGTGTGAAATTTTTTTACAAATTCTATTTAAAATGTTTAATTTTAAAAACAAATAATATGGCCTTTAATTTTGGTCTAAATATAGTCCACTTCTAATTATGAGTTACTTAACCATAATTGTATACATTACACCCTACTAATTGTCTAAAAAACAAAAATTAAAGATACTATACATTATTCCTTTTAAAGTTTTTTGAAAAGGCATATTTGGTTATTTTCGGTGTTGAAAGTGATACATTAGCGTAATGTATATTTTTTCAGAGTCGTAAGATATATTGCGATTTTTTTTTGTTAAAGTATCATTGCGACGCATGTCAACAATATATAAGATTGAATAGAATTATAAGGTTGACCAACTACATCAAATACTTTTCGTTAAAATATTATCAATTATAATTATTCACGTTGTTCGTAAAAATAAAAATAAAAAATTGACATATAAAATTGCAAGATATATCATTTTTTAACTTTTTATATACACAATATAAACACATAATACATATATTGAGCAGAAATAGGACTTTTAAAATCCAAAAAATCGTTGTGCTCTACGAAATTAAATATTCATTTTTATATTTTAATTTTAATTTTGATGTAATTTTTCAATATCTCTCAATATTTAAGATAAAATTTAGTTCAAATTCATGAAAAATCGTCAAATCTAACTAGTTGACGTATATAACTTTATTATAAAATTATCTCTCTCTTTCTTTTTTCTTCTGTATATTTCTAATAAGTGGTGGGTTACAACATTTATAAGTCAATACTATGTCTTGTCTCATAAAAATAGGTTGAAGCTAGGTTAGTTTGCAGATGATTTTAATAAAAAAAGAAAAAAATTATGAAACGACATAAATTAATTGGACGAAGACCCGCATGAGAACGAGCGTCATACCATATTTCTTTTATTCATTTATCTATAAATTTGGGTTCAAATATGACTTAGGGTTCATCATAGTTGCTAGAGCATTTCTACAGCGACCGGCGCCCAGCGACCTTCTGGCGACCGGTCGGAAATTTTGTGTTTTTTTTTTTTTTTTGGTTTTGACTCCAAAATAATTTATATGATTTATTGGTACAAAAATTTTTATAAAAAAAAGTGCAAAACAGTGTTTTGTATATGTATCCAAAACACACCTAAATCACTTTTTTTTGTAAAATTTTTTGTACCAATAAATCATATAAATTATTTTGGAGTAAAAACCAAAAAAAAAAAACAAGAGACCAAAATTTCCGACCGGTCGCCAGAATGTCGCTGGGCGCCGGTCGCCCAAGAATTATTCTAGTTGCTAATAGTATCATTACTACTCGATTAGTCGGTGAACGCTACGATTAAAAAATGTCTTTTCTACTTATTAAAATAAAATCCACCACTAGGTGTCATGATTTATATCTTAATGGTCCTAAAAATTTCACTCTAACAGATAATTAGTAATAGCACTAATAGTAAATAAATTGGGGACAGTCTTTTTTTTTTTTTTTGGTTGGTACAAATTCCAAATAAGTAGAACAAAATTTTCCGGTGTACTTTTATTTTATTGGGACATGTACAGTGGCTTTGAGCCCCTAAATTCCCCATCCTATCCCTTGAAGAGGAATGCCAGATAGGTTAGGGCAACTTTGTGGAAGAAAAAGAGGCAAAAAATGAGCTATTTTCACACTTTATTCCCATTGGTTTTGTGGTCCAATCACCAATGGCCACTCTTCCCTTTGTGTCCCTGTCCCAGTAGGGGCACCATGAAATTTTGCCATTCCAATACTACTTTTTTACTATGCCTTTCGGGCAACATTCAGGTTGTGCCATTTTTGAGCATACCAATAACACCTACCTATTAGGATGGGCATAATTTCCCATAGCTAGCTTTTCTAGAAAAGAATTGCTTAAATAATATGGGCAATCCAAAAAATAATATTTGACACTACATAAATTTCTTGTACAGACGAAAGTACCCTCTACATATTGCAATATTGAAGATGAAAATATTGATAGAAAAAAAAGTATTTTAAGTTGGTAACTGCACTCCACTTTTCACGTATTTAAAGTGTATCGTAGCAATAATAAATACAAGGTATTTTTGTTTTTGAAATAAAATATGAAGTTCAATATCAACTGAAAATAGTTATTTCCATCTTTTTGGGCCAATAATAAATGGCAGAGTAATAATTATACTATTAAATATTAAAAGTGTCATTAAAATAAACGTAAAAGTATCGTCAAATATATATTGACATTAATTAGTATAAATATTCTTCTGATATTATCAATCGCGTATTTTTTATATAAAGTTTCTTTTACATGAATATAGGATCAACTTACTAATCAAACAAGAAAACCTTTGTAAAAATATCAAATTTTCATAATCTATTTCCTTCCCCTTTTTCCTTCGTTTCTTTAATATCTGAGGGCGGCTAATCTCCCTCTGACCCAACTTCATTTAGTACTTAAAATTTTTTATTGATGGCATAACACAGGATCATTTCTGCTTAAATGATTAATTATCTCCAAGAGTAGATATAACAATTAGTTATTCTAATGATAATGTTAATTAATTAAGTAGCTGTTTTCTATTCTTTTCTTGGTCTTGTATTTAAGGTTTTTTATTGGTATAGTATGACTGTTGTTGGCTGACATGCCAGTTATTGCCCTCACCTTTTTCATTAAATTATCAACTACTACTAATATTCCTTTTTTAACATCTGAAATTAAAATGTCTTAGGTGGTTGGAACCTCTTATTCTTCTATTCTATATAAAAAAAATAAAATTGGTTAATATTATTCAATTGAAAAGACTCTAATTTCACATGGGTTGCTAGATTGGTAAGCTTAATGCAATTGCACGTGGTTAAAAGTGTTAGAAAGGCAAACAAATAAATTAACCAAAGAGATTAGAAATAACAACACAACATTTACGTAAAAAAAAATTTTAAAAAAAATTACGGATGAGAGAGTAATTATAATGTGAAGAACGAATCTCTATCTGAAAGTGGTTAAAATTTAAAAAAATAATAATAAAATTTTAACTATAATAACATATATAATCTAATTAAAAATATAATAAACTCAAATAACAATACATATCTGCTATTATCATTACATTTAATCTTCTTTTTTTCTTTCGGTCATTGAGCAAAATACTTTGAGTCGAGTCAAAAATCAAATTTAAATAAAAATTCGAGACACACAACTAACAAATGAGATTGTTTATATGAGATTTTTTTTTTACATTGGACTATTTTACTTCTTTTTTTTTTTCTTACGGTTGATGGCTGGTACTTTTTTATTGGGAGAGATAAAAAAATATAGGGAGAAGACATAAAAAGATGGAGCACATGAGTGGTGTTACTTTTTGGAGTTTGTAGGAGTACTTTATTTTAACCTCATTGTGGTTATATTAGAAATCATGGGGAATTGGGTAAAAAGATTCCTTCTCATATAATGCACATCCACTGTGTGTCTTTGTTGATGTACTACACACATTCATCCTTCCCTTTCATTTTCTTTGCTGTCTTTTTATATTTTCGACCTCATTTTGTTGGTGTTTGGAGAGAGAGAGAGAGAGATGGGAAAGAAAAGGAGACAAGAAATGGGAAAGATAAGTGGAAGGGAAAAGGAAAGGGAAAGGGAAGGGAGAAATATATTGAGTTATTTGATTGGGTTTTTTCATTTTCTTTTTATTGTTTGTTAATTATAACAGTTATAATTGTTTATACTAAAATTAGATTATTGTATTAAATTGAATTCAAAAATTAATATTTATCTGTAATTTATTTATTTATTATTATATTTATCTCTAATTTAAAAACGAAAATAGTGTACGTAATTATACAACCTTAACCTTGCATAGTAAATGGTTAGTTGTTTACTTCTGAATAAGTGTGAATAAGTCTGAATCTGACTGAATAAGTCATTCGGACTGTTTGTTTAACAATTTTTGAATTCTAAATGTATTTGAATGTGTTTGAATGATTCATCCAAAAATTTGTGACTAAATGAGTAAGAATTAGTGTTGAATGATATTTTTACTTACATACTTTCACACACAATTAAAATTTACATTCAATGTCCATCTTGTTTACTATTGTAAACAAATTTTGTTATGTATAAATTATTTTTTATTTTTTAACAAATTGGATAACCAATTTAATGAATGTTGTTGTAGTCTTTTGTTTTTTGATTTTATGTATTATAAAATGTTTTAATATTTTTTAGTGTTTTATTCCTAAAATTATATTTTTAATAGTATACTTCATCAAAAATTGTTCAAAAGTTTATATTTAGTTTTTCTTAAATAGCATTGTTTATTTATAATTACATAATAAATTTATTTATAACAGTCCAGAAGGTTAAAATAAGATAATACACGTTTTTAGAGGTTTTAGACAGACAATTATCAAACACATCATTTCATTACGTATTCGGATCTTCTATTTTATTCAGCTCATTAAAATTTTCTTATACATTCAAAACTTTTTATTTAATTTTATCAAACAACCCCTAAATTGTCACCACTATTGTTTTATTTACTGGGATTACAACATTGGATTGTGTATGAGATTATATAAAACTTGTTCTTTATTCAGCGTTTAGGGTATTGGGCTTATGTATTTAAGCGACTTGTAAGCCTTAAACTCATTGTAATAAAAATGGTGTGGTGAATTTAATTATATAACATACATTTGAAACAAGTTATATTTAGATGAATACGATTGTTGATGTGTAAAATTTTAAGATTGCGTGTGCATAGAGTAACACTCAGTCCCACATTAAAATATGTGAGAAAAATTTATCTGTATATAAAAAATTAATTTATTAACTTTGAATCATTACTTTTTAGGTGAGCTTGTAGTGAGTTAAAATAATTCCAGAAAATTGAGTTAGTGGTTTAGCACCTTATTTGGATGAAGATTTGATTCAATTCAGACTCACAAAAATGTGAAACAAAGAAACCTTAATTAATTCAAGCAAATTAAAAACAAAAATGGAAAAAATAGGTAACTAAAATTAAAAAGAAAAGGAAAATGAGAATCAAAATAACTAAAGGTGAAAAGTAATAAAGAGAAAACAATCTAAAAATTTGAATCCACCACATAACAAATAATATCTCAGTGAGAAATCAACCATTCATTCAAGCACTAGTAATAGAGAGAATATTTGTCATGACATATTTCTTAGCTTCATCGTTATTTTATTCGAGATCTTAACCTATAGATTAAGACTAGGGGTGCAAACGGATATATACGGATTCGGATACAGTAGTATCCGTATCCGTTTATTTGCGGATACCTTTAAACCGAATACGGATAATATCCGTTTTTTTCCGAATATGAATAATATCCGCTTTTTCTCGAATACGGATGCGGACGAATACGAATTTTCCGGTTACCATTTACAATCCTAACTATAACTATAATAAGAAAAAAAAATAATGAGTTTTAAAGTATATTTTATTAATGAATGAATGTTAATTTATTTATTTTTTAATAAATAGTTAAATACAATAATCAATGTTCTAAATTACAATTCAAATAAGTTTTTATCATTTTTGAAATCCTAAATTTCAAAATGAATGCTCTACTTATTAATATTTAGATGTCCATTAATAAGTAGATGTTCATTTTATGTGTGTGGAGTAATACTGTAGTGTGTATGAATATTTATAATTTATAATTAGATTCAAAAGTTTATATTGAATATTTAATTATTTTTTCTCAAATACTTGATTAAAACTTTAATAATATATTTATTGAGACTTTTATTTATAATTTATCCTCAATACATAGATTATAATTTACATAAACTAGCGTATGTGTGTGTGAATATTTAATTATTATATAAGGAAGGCTACTTAAAAAAATTATTTTGCTTATTATATAATAATTAATATATATATATATAAGTTATTTAGATACGAATTCCGAATACGGATTCGAATCCGGATATCCGCTATCTGCCGGATATATTTACGGACGAATGTTAAACGAATACGAATACGACTATATCCGTATTCGTATCCGTTTATTTGCGGATACCTTTAAACCGAATACGAATATATCCGTTTTTTTTCGAATACGAATAATATCCGCTTTTTTCCGAATACGAATGCGGACGAATACGAATTTTTCGGTTACCATTTACAGCCCTAATTAAGACTGAGGAATTGTGATATTCAATTTTTAGGTTTAATTTTCACTTAAGTAAGTTTAATTTTTTTTTTATGTAAAGTGTGTTTTCTCCAAGTTTATTTCTCCCTCTTCAAGTGAAACTTGACTGATTGATTGGTTTTTCATATATATTATAATATATAGTGATGATGTACTTGAATTATGAGATTATATTGTTCTTCCCAAAAAATGGGGCTTTAAAAAAACAATTTAATTAGCCATAAAATTAAAAACAATAAAATAAAATAACAGTGTAATTATTTACATGAAATGAAATAACATGAATTAAAAACCAAATAAAATTACTAAAAAAAAAATTTCTTCTACAAATTAAAGAATAAGAAGAACAATATTCAATATAAAAATAAAAGTAAAAAAACTTCTTTTGATTAGGAATTTTCAATGAGTATAAAATGAAAAACAATAACAAGAAGTATATATTACTCAAAATTCTCGATCCCTTGCTCCTGCTCTATTTATAGGTGAAAAATCCCTTGATCTCCAAGTTTTTTCTACCTTTTTTTTTTTGTACATATCAACTTTATTTCATATAGGAATATTCTTACTATTTTCGGTTATGAATTGGAGCAGTAAATATTTTTAGATTATCAAGATTTTGACTTTATAATAGAAGAAAAATGATATATATGTCGACAAATATCTGACGAAATTGAATTGCGACAAATGTAAAAATTTATGTGATAAGATAGAATAAATTAGGATGAGGTCATTCTTAGTTCTTACATATCTCTATATATGCACATACGTCGCAATTATAATTCGGCTTCATAATTAAAAATAAATAAATTTAAATATCCAAAATAAAACATAACTCATTAATTAAAATAAGCTAATATTATAAAAGAAAAAAGCATAAGAATAATGTTCTTATGAAAATTATGCCTATGAAGCGCGTTTGAATTTCAAAAATTCTGAAACCCCTAGACCAAAGATGCGCCAAATCTATTGTCTCTCACTCGCTGTGATAGCTAATGTTGTCCTACAGATAAATTGTTACCTAAACCTAGTTCTCTCAAAACTTTTTATGCCCCACTCACTATTCCTTTCCACCATCCAGAAAAGTAGAAGAATTAATTGATAAGGACCGAATGACTAGGAGATTAGATAAAGAACAGAGGTTTGTCGGTCTTATCACCTAAATTCCAAATGGTAGAACTAGAGAGAATGGAAGTGATATTTAAGGACGGTGCTAGCTTCTTAATTCAGTTGAGAAAGTTGTCACCCTGCGATGCAAATGAAGGAGGAAATTAAAGTAGAAACTCGATCTGGCGAGTCCTCTAATTCTAACAGTTCTAAGCCATGCAAAATCATTTGGCATCTCAATATTCCGTAAAAAGTGATGCTGGACGAAGTACTCGTAATATATAGGCTTAGATTTCGTTTTAGGTTGATAACGTGATAAATCTCGAATTTATGCACGGGAGTTTCTTGAATTCACAAGAAGATGAAAAAAAAAAATATCAAAGTTTTATTGAATAATAGATTATATAGCAAAGACACCCTAATCAGTAAAACTTAATTCATAATGGGTCAAATAAATAACTATTATTAAGATCCTAACGATAAAAAGTCCAAAATATGTAAATAATTCAAAACAAATAAACTGAAACATAAAATTATGAAAAGCTCATGGAAGGAGTGACAATTTGGCTTAAAATGACATTTCTCTGCCATCTATTTTTTCTAAAATGTCATTTACATGCGAAAAATAATATTTTTCAGTTCAAAACATAGTTTTGGCCAAATTATTGACTATTTTATCTTGCGGCCGGACTTTTGACCATCAAACTACTCCATATATAAATTTGTCACTTCATCAGCATCAACAAATTACAATTTCTTTTGGAGAGCCTACAAAGGTTTGCTACCATTGAGGTGGAATTTACAACAATGGTAGCAAAAATTATTAAGAGGAAACGTTAGTGACAGTGATAAAAATTATTGAGAGAAAAGAAGAAGACAATTCATCTACCTGAATTAACACCCCCCCCCTCGATTTTTAAAACAATCGAATAATTTGACACAAAAAGGACGTGAATTAATATCAAGATTTACATTTAGAGTTAAAAATTGATATACTGACAGTGTATACACGATCGTTGTTAAAATTATAATATATCATTAAAATAAAGGTAATTTCGTCAAACACTTCAACTTTATTAACCGCTCGTGTATATACTATTAATGTATTAAACTTTAATTCTTAAATTTATACAAGTAAAACATCAAAGGCTTAAAAAGTCTAAACTTCAAGGGGAAAAAATGTAAATAACACTTATAAAAATAAAAAAGGAAAAACTTACCTTTTACAATTTAATCATTCACCAAGTAATGAATGCAAAAGTACATAAAACCCTATTAATCACATTGACCTGAAAAAAGAAAATCATGGAATAGAAGTGGATGGTATTCACATAGAGGTCCACAATGATAGGTAATCATCTCCAAAGTTGACAAAATCAGAAAATCTCATTTACATTTTCCATTTAAAGGACCAAAAATATATAAACTAGGATTTGCATTTTTCACTTTGTGTATGATTAAAAGATTCTTGGCCAGAGGGACCTTTGTGGGCAAGGAAGTGCGCCACCATGGAAAATTATATATATGTGACCGAAAGCCATGGAAAAAAAAAAGGTATAAGCCAAACAATGCCTGAGAATCTTGACTTCTATGTAAGTAACTATGTCCAATTTGGATTTCCAATCTTCATTTTGTCTCACCAACATCCACTTATGTATGATATGTAGTCCACTCGTATTTGAAGTTATGAATATATCACACATGTTATACTGCTATAGGATTCTGTTTTCACACTTCTTTTTTGCAATTCCAATTTGCTTTCCATTTAACACACTTCACATAATGATGGTTAAGGTTGGTTAGCTCTAATAACAACTTCAAAATATCAAATCACCATTTTTTTAATTAATAAAAAATATGAAGTTTCTTTTTAATTTTGTACTTGCACGATTTTTTTCTTCGTGCACTATAGTTCGAACAAAGAAAAACACGTCTGCGCTGATATTCATGATTGAGTATTCGCAACCTGACAAGAATTAGATCTTAAGTAGTCGATTAAATTATACTTTATGAAATACATATATGGGGAGACAAATTATATAATATTTGGATGTTGATATTGCCCGTACAAAAGAAATTATATTGTTAGATTAAATATACATTTAAAGACACTTTTTATAATTGTTCTATTGACATTTAATACTTTAAGTGACAATTATTACTTTGACAATATCATTTTTACTCAAAACAATCTCAACCGACTAATTTTTTCCCAATTAACCTTTGTCGAAACGATTGCACTAATCTTAACAGCTCTAACCAAGCTAAGATACAAGCCAACAACAAACATTTTATCAAACTATAAACCAACAACCAAAAGAGGGTTAGCAAAGACCAAGAAGCACACCTAACCAAAATGACCAGAAAGCACAATTACACAAACCACAAGAATTAGGACTTACAAGCCCAACAAAGTAGCCAAATTCTTTTACCATAATAAATGTGCAAAGACCATGCATGGTGAATTTTTCGGCCATGGATCCTCTCTAATCCACCAATGGATCACTGGATATTGTCCAATACCCATAAAATTGATACGTGGCACAAACAAGAAACAAAAGGTCTAGACTTGTGTTTAAAATTAATATAAAAAATAAAAAATAATTTTACAAAATTTTCTTAGATAATTATACTCCTGTGTTTCGTTAGAAAATGATTTTTTTTGGGGAAAATATATATCATTAATACTTTAATATCCACATTTACTTTAAAGTTTCTATTGAGCAACAAGTATATTCTTTTCACTAACATTATAAAATGTGTTTTTTTTTCAGTACTATTAAATACTATTTTCCGTTTACCCGAAAAAAAAATAATAAAAATGTTACGATTAAAATGCCACTTTCATAGTTTTTTCACTTCAATTAAAACAACTCAGAATTTTCTATTAAAGTGCACCCGCAACAGTCATGCTTGAATTTTACGTTTATAGAAGCACTTTTCTGTGAAGAAAGAAGAAGAAAAAAGCTGCGAATTTGTATCATTATGAAACACTGTGTCTAGGGCATTGACATTGGCACTAGACCTTTTTGATACAAAAAGATCATGTTGCTGTGATTATTTCACTTAATTGGTTCCATGAAATGTTGGAACGTGGGGTTTCACAAGTTTTACTCATCATGTATATATATATATGTGTGTATATATATATATATATGTATATATATATATTGAGGTCTACTTTTTTATAGTAAGAATTTCAATTAATATTTGTTTAAAATTGAAATTTGAAAATGACGAGTAAAGATAAAAGAAAATTAATTGTAGAACTATTTTTTGTTATTGAACTTTTTAAAGTAGATGAAATTGATCTTGTATTCTTTAGGACTTTTATTTTGTTTTCTTACATATTGGTTTTCCTTTTTCTCTTCCTTTAATTCCATCTTATTTTACTTCCAAATTTTGTCCATATGGCACTAACATTTGCACTTGAAGAATCTTCTCTAGTATTGCATGCTTAATCTTCAGCTAGGATAAAACCCTAATATTACCCCTTATCAATCTATATATTCAAACCTCAAAAACCCTTTTAATTTCATTGACAACATATATATTCCAAATCATGAATTGAGTAGGCCATGGCCAATGGCGTGACTTGGTACCAAATCATGTCCAATAAAAAGCCATTTGCTCTTTTGGCATCATGCTCATGTGACAAACATATCTCCTACTTTGTTTTCATATAACCGGGGTAGTTGGGTATATGGAGGAGAGGATCTATATACAAATTTGACTATCCCTATAAAATACACACTTAAGTTGTTAACATATTACATCAATATTTAGCTTATTTTCCTTCCAAACAAAGGTCAAATCTATTCGTTCTCCAAAAAAAAATAAAAAATAAAAAATAAAAAATCATTATATCAATTTTTTTTAATCCGAATGCATTTTTTGGTGATTTTTCTTTAGGTAAATTTAGCGGGTTGTCTCCGGTTTAAATGAAATGAAACATGTTTCCATATAATTATATTTATCGTCGTGTATGTTAATATTTAAGGCAGTAATTGCACATGTCTTCGCCAAATAAAGAGTTAGAAAAAAAAAAAGAGAGAGAGAAAAACGAAAAAGAAAAAAAAGGAGATACATAGAAAAATTGTATTCTTTTTAGTTGTTAGTATGATTAGTAATGATATAGGAACATTATTAAGGACACTATTTATTTGGTCCCTAATAACAAAATTGTTTTTTTTTCTTTTATAGGTGGGAGAGGGGGACCGGACGTTTCGTAAACAATTTTTGCACAATTTTATTTGGTAAGCACGTAAAGTTCTTCACAAATAATATAATCTATTAGTCCTCGAACGCAATGTAAAACTGGCTTAAAAATTTTCGGTTTGTCGATCATACACGTACATAATTTTAATCGATACAAGTTTTTTTTCTTAATTTATAAAAAAGAAGTTACGAGTCAAATGAGACTATCTTCCTGTTTTGAGTTCTAGTGTTATGGAAGATATATAATTTAATAATATATATTTGTAACTTAGGAACTTAGGAACTTATCTGAATTATATCAAATTTTGAAAAGCAGAAATTTAGTATGTTAAGGTTAGTACTTGGTACTATGACCTTAAGACAATTATGCCTTCCTTACGGTGCTTAGAGTTGATAACACTTGTCTCCTAGGATATAATGACAACGTACTATATCAGCATAGTATACTTAACGAACCAAAATAAATACTATGACTCTCTCTCTGAAATAACTATGAATTGCTTATAATAAATACTTAGAATGCTTAATGCTTGGATGAATTGAATGATTCGAATGACAACCCTCTCTATCTATTTATAGTAGGGGTTAGTGACCCATCAGATGAGACACAACCACTTGAAAAAACATGGGATGCTTATGAAAAGGTATAACATGACATCTATTCGGTCAAAACGACGTAGTTTTGGGCCTTGGCAGAATGGGCGCGTCCGTTCCGGCAAAAAACGACGCAGTTTTGGATTTACCAGCAAGAGCGCTTTCGTTTGGGCAGACGCTTCCCAAAACGAAATAGTATTTGTGCTTCCGTTCGGCAAATAACGCTTTTCAAAACGGCGTAATATGATAATAAATAACATTTCTCAAAACGATACAGTTTTGATAATAGAACTAAATAAAAAAATTTAAATAAATTTTGCCCTAAAAGATTTATACAATGACCCAAACCCAAGAGCCGGACCCGACCGACCAGTCAGCAACGTGTGTAGGTTCAAACTAAGCTTTGGCTAATTCTTCTCCCCTCCACAAAAGTAGGGTACCCCTTGGGGCCAAAACTAAAGAGCAACTCAATTGTATATAAACTCATTCAAACTTTAGTTCTTAACCAATGTGGGACTTGGCTTCCCACGTGTATTTATTATCATTTCTAAGGATGATCTTTGGGAGTTAATTTTTCATTCATTACTCTATGGATTTGAGCTTCCAAATACTTAATTTAATCTACTCATGAAGTAGAGTACATTGATATGTCGATTGATTTCAAATAATTAATGAAACCCACAATTATTTTTGGCTCAAATTCTAACATCTAGTTGCAATAATGCATTGCCCCCTTCCTAGCTGCATTGTCCTACAGTACTTACTACTTAGACAATCCATTTAATCCAACTGATTGATACCAATAAATTGGATAAGAAGATATGACTCATTTAAAGGACATAACCATAAAAGATAAACAAGTTGCAACTTGTTAACAATTTGTTGTGTGGTTATGGTTCATGGGTTGATTGGTCTAATTGTAGTAATGCACATCACCAGTTAATGTTTGAACCATAACCATCAAATCTTCAATTGTTTTTTTGCAATTAAGTGCTCTATGTACTATAGCATACCAAAAACATGCTACTTCGCATCAATTGTCTCATTTTTTTGATGGACAGATATTGGGTCAAAATCAATTATTTGTTTCGTTTTTGTTTTTAGTTAATACAGTTTTCGATAGGAATCTATTTGGAAAAGATATGATGAGCAGTGCTCTTTTTGTCTCAGATTAACTGTCTAAGTTTAGGACATGTTATATTTATATGTATAATTAGCGTTAGTTACTATCATTATTCATTTAGTGCATCTTTTATTGTCCGTAATATATATTTAAATGGCTAAGATTTTATATCAAAGGTAATAATTTAGTAGGCCTCTCTTTTTACTGTGAAGTTTATAAGTTTTAGTTTTCCCTTTAGCAGCAGAAATCAAATTCAACAGACGCGACAAAAATTTGAAAATAAATTTTTTTTAGGTTCCCTTTAGTTCCTTTCCCCCCAGTTCTCCCTACACCACTTGAATAAAATGTTATCCTCACAATTTTATGTTCCACATCAGACAGACAAGAGACTGGATCAAAAGAATCAATTAATGGTCAAACTAAAATAACAATTTTAGACAACATAGTTACATCTACGAAGCTTAATGTTCAAAACGGGGTTGATGGTATGTAACGATTCTAAGTACTTATATTAAAGATATCCTAAATTTTGAATAAAATTGTTGGGATTAGTTCATACTTTTGCGGGTCCGACCAATGATTACTACGACATAGTACAATTGGGCTTGACGATTTATTAGTAGTCCGATTTTGAGTTTTATTAATGTATTAGGCTTAAGCACATGTTATAAGAGTTAAGATTTTCTAATTATTATAAAATATTGTTTTGTGTGTAAATTATTGTAGAGCGTGTGAGACATCTTATAAATACATCAGACAAACAAGACTAGTCAAATTGTTGAACTAGACAAGCAGGACTAGCTAACTGGTGAATTTATATATATATATATATATATATATATATATATCTCGTATGTTCTTATTTTTTCGTTCTACATATAATATCTGTGTCAATATACTATTATTTGTTCTTAAATTTTAAGAAAAATGAAGCACATTTTATATAAATGTATGATTAAATTTCATGTTATATATTTATTATAACATATTAAAATAAAGGAGTGGGGGACACGTGGGATGGTGTTGGAATTTATAATTATGCGTAATAGGTAATGTGCAAGTTTAATTTTTTAAAAACCTAGTCAAGGGAGGCTTTGGGGAGTTGGGTATGTGGCCTTTCATGTTTTGGCAATTAATTCCATGTGGGTCGTTAAAAAGGCCCAAAATGGTTACCAACGTCGAATATGATATTTTTCAGCAGGGACTGGGCTGGGAATATCGTGGCTTTTTAGCTGTGATTTTGGCCCGGGCAAGGTACAATTTTTTTTTTTCATTTTATAGATTTTTTGGACAATTCATAATCTTTATGCATACTAATTGTTGAAAGTCTGTAATTAAACATGTAATAAATAAAAGCATATCAATTTGTACAGATATGTTTAGTATTACATTTATTTGTGTAGAAAATTACAAAAGTTCATACTAAATGTGATTGTGGTTAGATGCATTCTTGAAACTTGAAAAATGAACAGATGTGTATTCAACCAATGCTAAAATTTTTGCAACTATCATAAATAATTAAAAAATTAATCTGATTAACAATTACCGAATTAACTCGGTTATAATTATTAAACACAACATTTATTGCTTTTGAGTCAACTCGATCGGTTGAATAATATGAATTACTACCAAGTTAACTAGATTGATTTTTTGATCAATTAAAAAAAATACTAAACTCAAGTTGGTCTTTTAAATATAGGTATTGATGTCCTCTTTTAGTTTTTTCTCTGCTCAAGTTGTTAAATAAGAAGTTAATACAAGTAAAACTGATAAAATATCAACTTGTACACATTAATTAAAATCTATATAATTTTGTTATATATGTATTTTATTAATTAAAATACGTCGTTTTAATCAATTTATCATGGTCAACTAACTGACTGTGTAAACCACACTACTCACATTATTCTGTATTCACAAGTATATATGCAAATCTCCTTAGCTGCATATGAAAAAGGTAAGGGTTCAATAACGCATGAAATCTCATGAAAACTTTGAAATTATGAAAAGCACAAATCAGCTCTTTTTTAATGTTGAAAGTGGCATTTAGAAGTTAGAACTACATTTTAATATAAAATCTTTAATTAGCCTTTGTATTTTGGTTCATCATTAGAGACTAGCATAGCTCAGTCACATCACATCATGCCACCAAATTGGCACATCATCAAATGTAAATAATATTGGCAAATATTATATATATATACACACATATATATACACAAAAAATTTCAAGAACAGAACTCTTAAAGAGCATAACTAACAGAACTCTTTTTAGCGATGGACATGCGACGATTTGGTCCGTCGCCATAGGTACGGTCCGTCGCTATATGTTTTAGCGACGGAATATGTCGTTTGTCGTTAAAAGCTATGGCGACGGACCGGACCTATGACAACGGAATATATTGTTCGTCGCAAAAAGTTATGACGACGGACCAGACCTATAGCGACAGACCAAACTGTCGCATGTCCGTCGCTAAAGAGAGTTCTGCTAATTATGCTCTTTAAGAATTATTTTTTTTAAATACCCTCTATGTATATATTATTCAAACTTATCCAAAGCTCAAGTGTAATTCATTCATTTCTCTTTATCAAGTGATGCGCATAAAGAATCTTTTAGTTACACTAACGTGTCACCTTCTGGTGACACATTAAAATTAAACCACTTAATAGGTATATAGGAGTATATAATAAGGTTAAGTTTATTCTTGTTGTTGCAAGAAATCAGACTGAAATAGAGAGAGTGAAAAGGATTACATAGTCTTGATCAAAAGAGAGAGAGATCGAATACTTCTTTTTCAAGAACATATATATATATATATATATATATATATATATATAATATGTATAATATGTATGTGTGCGCGCGCGTTTGTTTGTGTTTCATCTTTCATTTGTCTATACTTTCTGAAACATAATCTAAACCCCCAACAATTTAAATTATAGTTATAGACATGTTTTGAAGTAGTGCAGTGTCCTATTATATCATAATAGTACTAGAAACACACGTACATATGAAAAAAGTAATATAAGATATCTTTTAATTAAATTTGATTAAGCCTATTTAGTAAAATTTTAATAAATCAACAACGTAATTATAAATTTTAAATTGAATAGAGGTGTTTTGGGTTCAGGGTTAACGTTCTTGGTGTAGACTAATAAAGCTGCTTCTATAAAAGTGAGAGAGCACTATATATATATATATATATATATATATATATATAACTTAATTGGGTTTTTATTAAAACAATTTTCTCACAAGTCAAGGACCTTCATTTCTTTCCACTTAATTCGGGTGCCAATTCTAGTCTATATATTGCTACATAGATGGAGTAATTGATAGCATCCTGGTCTCTTTGATAGTTAACATGTTTAAGAATGTTGGGAGGAAACTTTTGACATTTTCTAAATTTAGCTTAATGCTCACAAATTGTTAGAAGTCTCTTTCTAAGTTATTTGTATTTTTTATATATACCACTGATATATATATATATATATATATATATATATATATATATATATATATATATATATATCTATCTTGGTCAATTACCTAATCAGATGCCCCAAGACCGATATATAAGCATAACAAATTCGATGTACAACATCGCAAATGTCTGGATTCGAGAAGAACTCAATATATTATGCTACTGCCATAAGGATGACTACTATTTTTGTCATTTATATAAGCATATATGGAATAATTTTGTTGTCACAATTAATATATAGGCCGTGACAATAGTCTAAATTAACGTAGTCTCTAATATTTCATTAATAAGAATTTTATTGAATACATTTAACGCATGATCTTACATATTTTGTTCAATTAATATATATGTCATCACATCACATTAAATATAGGGAAATAATATTTTCGCATGTAATTTTGATATTTTTACATGTGCTCCTCTCACATAAAGGGAGAATTCACCTTACTCTCTTGTGAGAGAAGACCATATGAAAATATTAAAATTACATGCGAAAATAGTACTCTCTTAAATATATCTGAATTGATGATTAGTTTAATCGGGAATAGTCAAGAGTTCAAGTAAAAGTGGAGGCATTATTTGATCTTCTTTCGGTGAAAATATTATCTTATAATATAATAAACGAAATTCTTTTGTTGTAATGTTTGAGGTAGGGTTCTGTTGCTTCTGTATCTTCGCTATGCCTATGATGTTAAACAAATTTAATTTAAAGTTATGTAAAAGATTAATTAAAAAATTATAATTTTTACCCCAAATTTGTGACGGTCAAGAATGGTACATTATATTGTCTTGAATGAACCTAGCTAGGGCAAAAATTAAAAGGGGGAAAAAGAGAGAGAAATTAGAAAGAAGACAAGAGAAAAAAGGGTAAGGAAATAAATAAAGTAGATGTACGGGTTCTTGCACCTGCGCTGGTCCATTATTCCATTATTAATCATTCATAATAAAAAGGTCAAAAAGCAAACTTGTGGTCACACTCCATTCTATAAAGAGGAACTTCTCTCTTTCCCTTGTTTGTATTTGGATAAGAACAACCAAATACTCTGATTCAAGATTAGAATATTGTAAAATCGAGGGTGTGGTAAATTTTTATATTCTAAATTGGAGATGTATGTATGATCTTTTTATAGAAATTTAGGTTTTGTTTGAATAATTTTATGTATTTGAGGGTAAAATTTGACAATTATAAAAACTGAAGTTGTATCACCCTCAAATACAATTTTGCAATTTAATCCCAATTCATTGTGTAGTAACTTGTGAAAAAGAATACTATAAATCTAAAGGATGGCCTAGATAATTTGTCAAACTATTTATTTACTCCACATGGAAGAATTTTTCTTTGAATTTTTTTTCGTCGATTTTAAACTTTTTGGGTTCTTGGAAAATCTTATTTTTGAGTGTCCAAGTCGAAAGTGTATTAAGAAGAATATTATAAAATTAAAATCTCTTCATCTTAATAAGAACTTCTCATTTGAAAGTTGAGGCTTCTTTTGTTTTTGTTTTCGTAAAATCATTATGCTTCCAAAGCAATGTTATTATGCATGTGTGTGTATGCACGAGCTTAGATGACATGAGTACATGACCTTAAGATATTCCTAATGTCTAAATTATTTAGTATATTTATTAATTTACTCCCCACTTCTATAAGAGACAACTCCCTAAGATTTAAATAAAATATACTTAGACATAATTTTGATATATTTTTATTAATATTAAAAATTTATTGATATTTTCAGAGTAATAATTATATTGTCAGAACAAATATATATTTAACGATATTTTTATATTTATTTTATCAACAATTTAAACTTTCAGCAACACTTATTACTCTTACAATATAATAATTATTTTGACATTATCAATAACCTAGCCACAAACATAGGTTAGTAACATTAAAATAAGTTAACCTCATTTTTCATGTTGTTCTTATAGGTCTATATAATTCAAACGCTTGATTTTAGTCTTACCTAATTACCGCCAAAATTAAATGCAAATGAGGTGTATAAATTCCATAATAAATACTCCCTCAATTCTTTTATATTTATTATTTTAGAGTTGGACATAAATATTAAAGAACTCATTTACTTTTACTCAAATTGTTGTTAAATACCTAAACACCATTTTATATGTCCACTCATTTTCTTACTCTCTCCTCATCTTAATTTTCTCTCTCCTCATCGTGTATCAATATCAATAATCTCGACCGTATAGCTGATTTTTCTAACCCGAGCTCTATTTATGTAGCCTAATTTTTTTTTTTGCTCTATCATCTAAAAGTTCATAGTTGCATGTTGCTACCTAATGGGGTTTGTTTGTTTTTTTTCCACATCATTTTCCCTATTCCTTTAGGTTGCATAAGTTCTTATTAAAAAAACACAAAATTATTTTCACCATGAATACAATTAAAGATATAAATTTGACTGTTTTATAATTAAAAATACACAAACTCATCGCTGATGGATGGTAAAAGATCAGAGAGTTAGCCGGTCAAATAGGGAGGAAGAGAGGGAAAAGAAAAGGAAGAGAAAGAGAATAATAAGTAATTGCACGGATATATACAAAGAAAAAAAAGAGATCATTGAAAATTGTGGACTATTAATCTTAAGGATAATTTAGAAAAATTTAAAATAATTTTTTTTAAAAATCTTAGAACATTAAATATTTTAAAATAAAAAAATATTCTATAACATCGAATGTTAAAGAATGGAGAGAGTAATTAAGAACATCATCATCAATGGCCCCCAAACATGACTTTGAAACAACTTCAACTACTTTTGTTAGATTCCATTGATTAAAGAGATTAGTGGAACCTAACCAATCCCTCTTTTTTCTATAAAACTCACACGTAGTATTATTAATTAATTAGGATCATCTAGAAAAGCAAACCTAAGTTTATAACTATTAATTAGTTTAGTGTACAAAGTAGTTAATAGAAGAGCTCACTTTTCTATCAATGTAACCACCTTCAATTATTATAATACAAGTGTCGCTATTGCTTGTCACATAGGGTTTCTGATTAAAAAAATTAAAGGCCCACAAAAGATAGAGAAAACGGGGGTTAGGATGACATGATTAGTGACTATGTTAGTATGCTGTTACCACTTTAGGGACTCATTATCCTTAATCACATAAGTGATATTATATTTATGTGATCAACTTATTTTACAAAGTGTCTTTCTCAAGCATTAGTTTTTTGTTGACTATGTTTGCAAAATCTTGAAATAATGACAAGATGGTGGGGGGGGGGGGATTAGTTCACGAGTAATGCTATGAAATAAATTATATACAAAAAAATTGTGTAAAAAAATATAAAAAAAAAGAATAGAGAATTGGACTTATCATTTGATTTTATAGATTGCTTTATTGTCTTACCATTAGTGTAAAATTTTTTATATATAATTTATATCTATAATGTTACTCTTAGTTCACACAAACAACAAATAAAACAACTTGGTACTTGCACAAAAATTCTAAAAGCTAGGGCCAGGGATGGATTTATGCAGGGGCAAGGGTGGTCAATTGACCATCCTTAAATTTTTTTTAGATCCCTATTAGTATATTGTATGCAAGATATTTATGTACATATGTATATTTCCTCCGTTCTAAAATTAAAATAAATTTTTAAAAATGACAATTTTTTCTAAAAATTTTATTTTCTCAAATTTATTCTTAACATTTGTCAGAAATGTAGTAATGGTGCTATGATAGTACTCAATCAACCTAAATATAAGTCTAAAGTTATAAATATATCTCCAATTTTAGAAGGATAAATATCCCTAATTTTGAAATGGAAAAAGTATTAAACTAAGTTAACTTAGTTTGTTTATTTTCAATTTTATTTTTTTGAATTTTCTTTAAAGTTGAATAGTTTGATTTGTTTATATCACTGCTTTAAAACTTTAGGTTAATTTCATCTAATTGTTAATTTTGTGGAATGTTTATATTAAGTTGGTTAAGTATAGGATATATGAAGCTGATATCTGCACATCTTTGACTTAGACTATTAGTTGCACACCTATATATAGGTTGGGCCTAATTGATTCATTAATGAATAGGATCCTAATTAACTTATTTACTATATGTCAAATTTATTCCCTTAGCTCATGTCAAGAGATCAGATTATTAATCATGGAATCCTTTCGATTCTCCTTACTCCATCTTCTCAATCTTTTCATCTTCATGTTCTCATCTTCTCAATCTTCATGTTCTCATCTTTCTCCTAGTTCACTTAATCTCATTTTGACTTTGTCAAAAATATAATTAATTGATTTACCTTTTACAGAACTTTTTATTTTACAAATATCAAATGGAAGAGAAGGTTGTGAATGAAGAGATGTTAGAGTCGAATAAAATAATTGATTTGGTTAATTCCAACTGCCTTGACCAAATTTCTGAGCTATGTCAGTCATGCATCCAATCATTGCGATTCCAATGAAGGTAATTTTTCATTCTTTCTCCGTTCTAAACTAATAGATTTTGGGATTTAGGGTTTAATTCTATTTTTAATTATTTAATGTTTATATATATATATATATATACACACACACGTACACGCGCGCGCTTGCTTTTTTGTTAACAATGAAGTTTTCTTGTACAGGACCCGGCTGTATAAAATGAATTAACTCAAGTTAAATTGAAAGCAATTTTTTTGGCACGAGAAAGGTGGCTGAAAGCTCAAGAGAATGATGAATTTTGTATAGGTAGTCGAGTTATCAAACTGAAATTATGAATGCCATTATTTACTCTCTCTGTTCCATAATATATGACATTTTAGAGTTGTGCATAAAAATTAAAGAAATAATTGTATAACATTAAATATAGTATTAACTGTCTATAATACTCTTTACCATATATTTATCTCATACTCTCTCTCATCTGTAATATTTTTCAATGAGGGATAATTTTGAAAAGATTGTGGTTAATTCTCCTAAATTATATAAAACGTCAAATAATTTGAGAAAAATAAAATTATCTAAAACGTCATATATTATGGGACGGAAAAAGTAGTATTTTTAAGGGATGCATATTTTGTGTTTACGCGGAAGACAATTATGACGTTAAGTTTGTTTTTATTATTTGATAAGCATTATGTAGTGGTAAACCAACTTTCATAATGGTTGTATTTGTTTAAGTTATACTTTTTGTTATATTATGTGTAATAGGTTAAAGGACAAAATTGGAAGATAATAAATTATTGAATTGGGGCTATATTTGTTGGGGATAAATTAATAAATTTCTTATATTTGAGTGCAACTAATAATATAAGGTGTGTAGATATCAACATCTTAAATATATTATCATTTAATTTTTATAAGTATATTTTAGTAATTACAAATTTGCCTACCCTTAATTAAATTCTTGCATCCTCTGGGCCAAACCCAAAGTTATACTCATTACTAAACAGTGTGTCAATTGAAAAGATTCATGGAAAGGGATTTAAACTTAAAAGGGGGCAAAATTTTCATATTCAAGAAAAGAAAATGATGGATCTTATTCATCTTAACAACTAACAAGGGTGTCATTTCTCATTAGCTTATACGAGGTAGGATAGGAGTTTAGTACCTCCATCGATATCATCGTCTGCGCAACTGACACGTGTCAGTCACTTCACGACAAAAGAATAGCTTGAAAAAAAGGACTACCTTATTATACTTTTTTCTTTCTCTCTCTTCTAATTTTGTCCTATTGCTGACCTTACTAGACACGTGTGGCCCACTGGCTCGTGGATTTGCCCCATAGGCCAAAAGGGGTTGATCAAACTGGTTGATTGAAGTGGTTGGGGCCCACTGGAAGTATCTTGATTGGTGGGTCCGCACTGAGATAACATGTGGTTGGTAGACGACGCGTGTTATTTGGTGCCTATAGGGTTGGGTCCCGCAGGAGCGTAAATCCAACGATTGTGAAATTTCTAAAATATTCTTATTGTATTGACCTGGCAATGTACTCCCTCCTTCTCAAAAGCAAAATATAAATTTTACATAATAAAAATTGAAAAAAAGGGAATAAATAAAATTCTATTAGAACTAAAATAATTATAAAAATATTGTTAAGTAGATAGTTGTTCTGAGATCCGATTATGGTTAAGTTGACAACAAGTTTACCGTAGTAAGTTTATATAGATTTTCATTACATGAGTTATAAAAAATATTACATTAACCAATGCAATAAAAAGTTATACAACTTATCAATATAACATTTTTATAACTCATGCAATAAAAAATTATAAAACTTACTACGATAAAATTGATGCCAACTCATCTTAATCGAATCTATTACTCTGGTATTTTTGCTCGGGCCACTGATTTTAGTGGCAGCGAAAGTGGTCACATAGGCATTCAGCAACCTAAACCCTCTTTAGCGACAGTTATGCCCGTTTGTAGTAGAATCTTCTTAATTCCTTTGGTTATATAAATGGCTTACCCACCTTCCTTACAAGGTCGATCCGCCCTTGAGGTCAACCACTATGGTTGTGACTTGTGAGCTCTCTCAAGCTTGCACTACTATTCAGGATAATAGAGAAGCTAAAAGTTCAACCAATAGACAACATATTAATGCAATGAGAGTTTTAAAACATTTAGCCACAAAAAAAAAAGAAAAAAAAGAAGAGAGTTTTAAAACAAAATTACCAAGCAAACGTTTATATGTACATGCATGTTTCGTAAGTAACCCAATAAATATGGTTAGAAGCAAAAGGTGAATTGTCACAATGTCTTAATCATCACATTAATATACAAAAGTTAAGAATCATCAAATATTGATAGATATATCTCCCACATCATAAGTCATATTCATAATTAAAACTCATGAAATATAGGTTAAAACTAAATTTTATTTCTTATTAAGTAGAAACCTCAATCTCCCCCCCCCCTCCAACCCTTGTTTTAATAAAATAAAAATATTTGGGCAAGGAGTGGTCATCGCCTATAATACAGGTAATATTACTTTGACCTTACACTTACTGCTTCAGCAATTAAAATTAAAGCAAATATTGAATAAGTTTAAAAATTATATTATATGCGCTAATAAGATATACAAAAGAAATTGCGTCACACACATAGTCAAGTGCCGAAATGCGCTTTTACATTAATAAAAGAATTTTCGTCACTCACGATTTATAATCCAAGTACTATTGATATGAACTTTTAATTTTATAGAACTACGCATTATGGCCCTTCACTTGATCCCAGTTTCACGAGTGACTTAAAGAAGAAGACTAATTATCTTAGGAAGTGGCTCCCCAGTCCACTCCCGCTCGTATATAAATGAAATTAGTCAAAAATGACCTTGTAACTATATATGACATCACAGTTGTAAGAATTACACACTTCATTAAGATACTAAATCCTCAACTTTAATTTATTATCCTTGCAATATGAATTTTCTAATACCATTGGGATAGACCTATCCCCTCTATTACACCTATCTTTCAATTTCTCTCAATACACATTTAATAATATAAATATTATATTTAGCGATATAATAAAATCTGTCATAAGTAATTAACGACACAATAAAATTCATCGCTAATAATTATGTCAGTAGAACTATCGCTAAAAGTAATATTTGTGAGGTGAATGTATATTATAAAAAATTAAAGAATAT
Source organism: Aralia elata (assembly GCA_034770075.1). Lineage (NCBI taxonomy): Eukaryota > Viridiplantae > Streptophyta > Magnoliopsida > Apiales > Araliaceae > Aralia > Aralia elata. The sequence goes on along the minus strand of CM068381.1, from coordinate 45,000,335 downwards.
ATATAAATACAATGAAGGAAATCCTATTCAGGGATAGACAAATAGCCAAATAGAATTATAAAAAGTTGCACGTTATCACCACACCTCTTTATGATTTGTTCTTCACTTTTAACCTAGCTCTTAATTTCCAAAATCACTAGGTTGAGTACTCTCATAAATATAACTCTTAAGACCACCGAGCATTGCCTTGATGGTATCACTATATACTTACATTTGTAAAAGTTAAGGGTCCGTATAAGTGGACAATATATACTAATTTTTGTATTTATTATTTTTCAAAAGTTCAATAAATAACATCACTTTCAAATTTAAGAATATCTCAAATTTATTTTAGAAACTCCAATTTAATTTTATATTTCGTAAGGGAAGGACTAAAATTTTCTGATGTGTTGAAAAATCAAACTAGTAGGTAGTAACCCTAGTAGTAGGTATCCTATCATATAATTGGTGAGTAATAACCTACTAGTAGCCTCATAATAGGAACCACTAAACAAATGTGGGCAGTAGTCTACTGGCTAGAAAGTAATGATAAGTCTTAGTCTCTCCGTTTTTTAATATATGACATTTTAGAGTTGAGCACATATATTAATATTTAATGTTTTAGAGTTAGCACATATATTAAAAAATATGATTATTATTAATTAAATATATTATCGAATGCCCAAAACATCCTTTTATTTGTTTATTCATCTACTTTCTCTCTCCTCATCTTTAATTAATACGTATTTATCCCATAAACTTAATTTTTTAATATAGTTAATTTTTCTCACCCACTCTATTTATCTATGTCATCTCACTCTTCTTTTTTATTTTTTATTTTATTTTTTTATTACTTGCCTAAAATTTTTGTTAGCTCTCTCTTTTTTGTTTTCTACTATTTTTCCTTGTAATTAAAAAGTTGTTCCATAGAGTATTTAGATTACATATGTTCTTATAAAATAGAACAAACTAAACTATATTAACCATAAATGCAACTAATTAAAGAAATAAATTTAAATATTTTACAACTAAAAAGACACAAAATTACTTCTTCTTTTTTGTGTAGAGAAAAAATGATTATATTAAAGAGTGAGTGATTGCAAGAGAGGGAGAGTCAATAGAAAAGAGAGAGAAGAAAAAGAAAAGGGAGAGAGAGGGTAGACAGGGAAGGAGAGAGAAGAAAAAGAAGAGAGAGATGATGATATGTGGATTGCACATATATACATAAATAAGAGAAAAGAGTGTTAAAAATTGTAAATAATTTATTTTAAGAGTAATTTAGAAAAAAATTTAGTCAATTTTCTTAAAAATTCTAAAACGACAAATATTTAGGAACAAAAATATTATCCTAAAACGTTAGTTATTATAAAAAACCGAGGGAGTAATTTTTAACAATTAATGCCTTAATTTCATGTACAATTCTTCCCGGGGAATTCCCAATTGCACCTGAAATTTATTTGAAAGTTGTTGATTTTTGTTTATACTTGCAGGTCTGTAGGGACCTTCGACCAGGAAATTAATATCACATAAACTCATGCACCCACATTGTCTAGCTAATTAATAAGGTAATATCAAGCCAAATAGTATACTCTCTCCTTTTTATTATATAAGTGGTTTAAGATATAATCACATATATTAAAAAATTTCATTAATTCTAATATTAAGTTATTAATGTTGGTTTGAAATTTTCATTATATAAATCGTTTTAGAAATATATTTTTTGCATAATATAAGACTTTTTATATATATTTAAGAGAAAAAAATTAATTTTTTTCTATTTTGTCCATAAAAAATAGAGTAATTGAAAGAAGAGGAAGAGTAATTAATCAGTGCATGAGTAGTAATAAAATTTCAACTCAACATTAATTATCTAACATTATAATTAATAAGATTTCTTAATACGTGTGATTATATCTTAAATGACTTATGTAATAAAAAGAATGGAGTAATACTTAAGGAATTGCACTTTGTAGTTGTTTTGATCAAGTTACACCACTCATTTTAGATTAGAGTCACTTGATCAACTTCATATATAAATATAAATATAAATAAATATATATATATATATATATATATAGAGAGAGAGAGAGAGGGAGTGATGTAGGACAATTGACTTTAGAGTTTGAAGAAGAGCTGGTTAAAAAATTGGGAAAAAGAGTTGGTTCGAAGAAACGAGAATAACTTTTAACTCGTTTGTCAATTTGCTTATTATAATATATTTTCGGAAAGAGAATTTCATGCTCCATACCACTTTAATTGGGTTTTGCCGATTGAGGTTATTTTCATCCTCAAATTTATGATTTTAGGCAGGTTGTCGGGTGGTTGAAGTTTTATTATTTTATTTGGGTTTTTGTTTTAGTTGTTATTAGTTGGCTAATTTGGGTTTTTTACTTAAGTTCGGGTTTCCAAAGACTATTTAAGCTCTTGGTTATTTGTTTTAGGGATTCATTGAAGTTGATATAAAATTGAATTATTTTCCTGGAGGATTTCAGTTTGTGTTCTTAAAGCTTACGTTAGTAAACTCTTATACTTCCGTTTTGCGTTAGAGAAAGAGAGAGAGAGAAAGGGAGTATGTGTCTTAAACACACATAAACTTATGTGTATCTTATTATTTTAAGAGATTTCATTAATGGTATTTTTGGTATTTCATCAATTTGTCAATCAAAACTATGTTGTATTAGGAGTAGGACACACACAAGCTTGTGTGTGTTTAAGACACATATTTCATTGTCATATATATATATATATATATATATATATAAGAGAATGATACATAACATGTATTTGCTATGGATCTTTACAGGGCATACACCATCTATACTATTAAAAACAAAAAAGAATGATCAGTATTAGAAACTGAAAATCGACATCTGCTACTATTAGTAGCAGATGGTAAAAAAATACTTAATGCGAACGTCAATTTTCAGAATAAATATTTAGCTTTACCAATAAATGTTAATAAATGTTTAGGGTTTAGCTAATTAGAATAAACGTTTAGTTTGACCAATAAATGTTTAGAGTTTATTAACTAGAATTTAGGATTTATTAACCAGAGATTAAAGTTTATTAACCAGAGTTTAGGGTTTATTAACCTTATTAACCTTTAGTTAATAAACCCTAAACCCTAATTAATAAACACTAAACTCTAGTTAATAAAAGTATTTATTAGTCATGTCAAACCCTTATTCTGATTAGCTAAACTTTAAACATTTATTGGTCAAACCAAATCCTTATTCTGATTAGCATCCGCTACTATTAGTAGCAAATGGTATTTTTTTTACCGTCCGTTGTCCGCTACTAATAGTAGCGGACGCCGATTTTCAGTTTCTAATCCTGACCATTCCTTCTTGTTTTCAATGGAATAGATGATGTATACCCTATAAGGATCCATATCAAATACATGTTATGAATTATTACCCATGTATATATATATAGGAAAAAGTACTACAAAAAGGGTCATTACCGACAACAATTTTACCGTCGATAATAACATCAATGTCGACGGGATAGCCGTCGCCAATGAGGTATTATTTGGTGCGAAATTTTTGTGATAGAGGGAAAAGACATTGGCGACGGGGTGTAGAATTAAGGGCGATGGTAATGACGTCGCCAATGAGTCATTATCGACGGGGTTACTAGCGACGACATTGTCGTCAAGAATGACATTCTATTTTTAGCCCTACCCTTGACGGTAATGACTCTAATTTTGTTCCCTCTATATTTTTGCTTTTTCCCTCTCAGTTCGTCCATTTTGCTCAATTGATTCTTAACCTAGCTTAGTCTAACTTAATTGATTTGCCCAATTGATTCTCAGCCCCTCCTTCATCATTTTGCCTCCTTCATTATTTTGCCCGATTCATTCCCCAACCACTACAATTAACTCATTTATCATTTTGCCCCTTATAATCGACTCTCAAAAGCCACGTGTTTCATCTGTTCCCTCTGTATGTGTGTGTGGAGAGGCGTTTCATCTAGCTTCTATAGGTACCGTTCCTCCATCTCTCTGTTGTTGCCATTTCCCAGTCGCACTCTCTCTGCCATTGCCTTTCGAGGTACAAAATTCGGTCTTTGTGCATTTCATTTGATAATAACTCTTTGTGCATTTCGTTTGATATTAACTCTTTGTGTATTTCATTTGATACTTTATAAATGATATTTTTTAGAAAGATTTTACTGGATAACTCAAAGAATAATCTAGCTTAATGTCCTAATTTTCTCTGTTGTAATATTAGATATATTTTTCATTTTACAAACTCAAATTTCATCTTCTTTTACTGTTTTTGCGATTCAAAGTCTGTCTTTAACAACTTTGAAATTTATGAATGAAGTTTATACTAACATTATTACTGTTTTTTGTAATTTAGGCTGATTACTATGCACATCCAGAGCACTACAGACCAATTTTCCATGAAAAAGTAGCTCCATACGCATCTGTTATAGGTTTGTGTTATCTACTGTCAATGGATAACTTATTTGCTATATCTATTTGTTATTGTTTTTTCTCATTATAGGACATTGTATAAGTTATAAGCTTATAGCTAGATCATATAAATTTATGCTACATATAGTGGGAGATTTTAATTTCAGTGTTCATTATATTCTGCAACACTGCTCCACTTATCTGATGCCTTTTATAGTTTGGTACAAGACTTCTGATATGTGTACATATCTGTTTTCTGTCATCTGATGATCATAAATAACCTCACTTGAGACAACGCTTAACTAAGAAATGTTATGTAGTGAACAAAAAGATTCTCAGTTCTAGAGGCAGTTCTTAAGTAGGATATGATATGTTGTGATTGTAAAGTTAGATAACGCCCCATATATGGAAACTGGAATCTTTTTTTCTTATGGAACTTATATGCTGCTCATAATTGCTTTGTTTAACTATTTCTATGTTACTTTAGTCTCTACTTTATTATTATACTGTTAAAGATGACATATAATTCTGCAACATCTGTTCCAACATTTATCTCCATTTCTTGTGCTTTATTATCATCAAGAGTGATTTATATAACTTGTGGTGTAATTTGGTCGATGGAGCCATTTATATAACATTGATATGATTTAGCTAAGACTTGGTGTATGTTAAAGTTTACTTTGAACGTTGAATCACTATAGGCAACAATTATGTTGTCATTTCACTTTATTTTCTTATATGTCATATGCAGGAGGCACTTCTTAATTCACTTCCAAAACTAGTCAATTTGCTATCACTAACTGTTGCGGGGTAAATAACTCTACATTCTATATCGTTTCATTTGTAATCTGATTTATTTTGTAAGAAACTCTACATCCTATATCATTTTTATACTGCTATGATAAGAACTGTATGCACTTTTGGCATGTTATTGAGTTCTATTTTTTAGTTTGTTGGACTGGACCTTAATAAGTCCAAGGTTGAATACATAAGGACTTATAATCTGATGTCACATCTAATTCTTCCTCCCAAGTCACTGTTTATGTATAAAGAGCTTTAGGAAGATAATGGTAATTTGCCTTTAATTTATGTTCGATGACTTTAATAACTAGAGGACTGTAAACTATAATATTAACACACTAACTATAAGTCTGTAACTAGTACTAACCCCCTCTTTGCTGCAAGTACCAAAAAATACTCTTTCCTCCCCATCAGTTTGAATGATAACAAAAGGGGGAGAAGAAATAAAATTTTTTTTATGATTAGTTGATAGTTAACTACTATATGACTGGTTTGTGATTTTATGTTACATGTTATGTGCATGCTTGATATGATGCTTGAATGAGATGCATGCAATAAACTGCTATGTGATTGGACACATGTTTTCATAAAATAGGTTATTAGGAAAAGGAAATAGAAAAATTTAGTATCCTTTCCATAGGTTTTTCCTTTAGATTTTATACATGTTTTAAATTACTTATTTTCTTATTATATAGTTATTGAGAATGCTCTACTAAATATTATCCTTTTCAATGATCAACTTATCATTGTGATTATTGCATTTTCATATTTTTCATATAGTGTAAGAAACTTAGAAACTCGTTCGAGATTCACTTAATAGAAGTGATTCTCGAATAGTCTCTATTTTGAGTCTGTTCCAGAATGTTTCGATCCCACTTAAATCGGTGTTAACAGCTTGAACACGTCTGTATATTTTGAAAATTTTCGGTGAATATTTCTTGATGTTCTTCGGGTGCATATTTAGACTGCGATGTGTTAGTTTATTTCGTGTACTTGAACACCATAGGAATGTACTGCTGAAATTACTTAAAATTTAAAGATGTGTTCAAGTTGTTGGCATCAGTGTGGTAGCATATCCGAGAATGAGATAGAAGCCTGACCAATTAGAGTGAGAGATGAAGTTAAAAAACTCATATCGGAGCATATACAGTAACCCTCCTACTTGATTGTGTTTTGATTTTTCATATATATATATATATATATATATATATATATATATATATATATATATATAGCAGCCCGTTGTTCAAGATGTTTGTTGATCAAAGTTGGATGGAACGTAAGGTTGCCACTGATAAGAGTGGGCTTAACTCTGAGTACTGTACTGGGGTTGGAACATTTTCTAAATTTTGCGTTTGAGCAAGTTAGCGGCGATGAGATCAGATGTCCTTATAAGAGATGTGTGAATGAAGTGTGAAAAAAAAGAAGTGATGTCATGTGCGACCTATTTGCGTATGGGTTCAAGCATGGCTATAACACATAGATCTATCATGGGGAAACCTGGCTAGATGAAGATGAATATAAACCAAACAGAAGAGGTGACGAAACCTTCGACTGTACTAACATGATAGTCAAAGCTGATGGTTCGATTCTTCTAGTGGAATACAAATAGGGATGACGATAGCATCAAACAAGAGCCGAATGACAGGGCTAAGGGTTTCTATCAGTTATTGCATGAATCAATGACACCATTGTATGACGGACACGAAAAGCACACCGTCTTATTCGTAGTGACTAAGCTTTTACACTTTAAGAAAGAGCACGACTGCAGCGAGAGAGGTTTTAATGAACTGCTAATTATTGTGAAGGAGTTCTTACCGGCAGACAATAAGTTACTGGAATCGTACTATGATGTGAAGAAAATGGTCAAAAGGCTCAATCTATGGTATAAGAAGATTGATGCTTATGAGAATAACTGTATGTTGTATTACGGTGATGTCAATAAAGATAAGAGGTCATGTGATATCTACGGTACAAGTAGATACTATGAACAGTGCAAAAAAAATGGAAAAGACGTGCTGAGAAAGATCTTGCATTACTTTCCCATTACACCGAGGCTTCAGCGGTTGTTCATGTCAACACATATCGCCGAGTATATGAGGTGACACTCATCACGGGACATAGTCGAAGGTTAACTGACGCACCCGGTAGATGGGCTTGAGTGGAAAATTTTTGACAGAAACCACCTCTTGTTTGCTAAAGAGGTTCGCAATGTTAGTGAAATAACCCGGGTTAAATCCCAAGTTTGAAATAAATCTTAGGTCAAATCCCAAGTTCGAATCAAATCAAATCCATCCAAACAAGGCCTTAAACCACTAGCCCAATATTATCTTCTTGGTCATCTTAGCCCACCACACGCTCACCCAAAAGGTCATGACTGAAGGTACTATTGTTAGTAACTTAATTCCTTATACACAGACAACCTTTTTTCATATCTTTCGATGTAGGACTGAGGTGTTACAAACTTCCCCACTTAAATTTCTGACGTCCCTGTCAAAATCGATCACACACACGGTCCACAGATCTTTGCCTTTCTAGTCATGTGGGATAATAACGGCTGATTTCGTGTCTCCACCTCCGAACTTCTCTCCATTGTGGGATAATACCACCAGTCTTTGTGTCCCCACCTCTAGCAACCTGATCGGATAACCCGACCCGAGCTTTTGAGAGTCAACTCTGATACCATACGAAATAACTTATATTATTCTACTAATTAAGGTGGAAACTTATTTAAGTTATTATTTATGTCTTTTTAGTTATATCTATATGTAATAAGTTATTGTAGTGCAATCATGATGATGTAACTTATATTATTCTATTAATTAAGGTGTAAAATTATTGTGATTACAAATATCTTATAATTTTTTGTTAATTTCTTTACAGTTATATACATATGGCCCGTACACCACACGGTGATCGTGGTGGGCGTGCTGGTAGTACAGGCGTGGAGGTCGTGGAGATAGTGGGGGTGATGACCAGGCCGGATCTTTAGGTATCATTACATGTTAAGTTTCTTTTACATCTAACTATTTTTTATATAGTATTGTCATGAATTCATTCACATATTGTTCTCAAATAAGTGATCGGCGTAGGCCTCCGCAGGGACTAGCACATGACTTGTTAGGGAATCCCCCCCAAGCGCCTCATATATGTCACGTCGAGGGTAACAAGTAATTTTATAATATATGTGTAGCATTTAACATTTGTTTTACATAAAATCCTGCATATATATATATATATATATATATATATATATTAGAATTTTCAAATGTATTAATTTCAATTGCAGTATTCTTGACGCGACTCCAAGGAACACGTTGCTTGGGATCGTGCGCAACAGATTCTCAAGCGCGTGGATGAGGTGGGCGGATGTGGATGACCGCACACGCCAGTTGATTTTAGATGAGTTTCGGGTAAGAAAGATTTCATATGTTAGTTTTCTATGTCATTTGTATGTTTTTATTAATCATTGACATGTCGATTTATGTTGTCTACTAATATTGTAATGTGTAATGTGCTGAGATATTATCGATTTGAGGACGGTCAGGAAGCCCATGACATGACCGTTCTTCGAGGATATTTAGAGATCAACTAGCACAAGTGGATCCACGACTAGAAGAAGAAGGCCCAGAGCAGAATGGCCGATGGATAGACACTTAGAGATGTCCGACCAGATTTTATTAGTGATGCGGTGTGGGAGCAGATGTACAACATTTGGGAGGGCTCTGCTTTTCAAAAGATGTCGGCACAACGTACATCAGCCTGACGGCAGAGTCGTCTGCCACACTGCACGAGGTCTCAGTCGTACGACCTTTTTAAGGAGAGACTCCAGGATACTCTTAAACGTCCACCTTCACACTTGGAGTTTTGGTGGCATGCCAATTAGAAGAAAGGTGATGGTGGTTATATCTCACCTGAGGCAGAGGGCATTACTATAAGTAATTTTATCTTTTCATTTAGGTTGTATTTTAATTCATGTAATTCGTATTCATATTCTTTAAACAACTGTGTTTTTCATATATTTATGTGTTTTTTTCAGTGACGGTTCGAGAGACCTACTAGGAGCAGAGCAGTCAGAGAGCTGATGGCGACATAGATCCCTCGACGTGCGAGGATGAGGAGATAGAGGACTGGATGCAGGCTACAGGGGGACCAAAGAAGGGTAGAGTTGTGGGCATTCCACGGGTTCCAGCCTACACTGTAGTGCCTGTTGCGAGAGCTTAGAGTCGCCCACCCATCGGAGTAGGTGGTGCGAGTGGATCGGGTGCTGACCCTTTATTATCTGATGAGTTCTTTCGGCAGATCATAAAGGCATGCATGGAGAGCAGTGCAATACAAGCAGGTGCATCATTACACGAGCAGATCTACTAGCTTTCTCAAGAGGTCGTCCATGGTTCTATAGATCCTACACAATCTGTCGACGAGCTCTTAGGTCTGGTCTGGGAGGAGGCCATTCGTGTATGTGCGGTTGTCTTTGCTAACCTCTTTCCTCCACATATTCAATAGGTAAATACAAATATTGATTTATGTCTTTGTGTATATCTTTTAAATTTTAATTATATTGCTTATATAAGTTGTCAAACATATAGTTATCTGTCATATTGTCTTTTATTTGTAATTTGGAATACGTTAAAACTTACGGGACTTGATTCCGAGCTCTGGAGAGCGAGTTATCCGCTCATTTGCCTAACTTGTAAAAAATAAAGAAAACTTAGAAAAATATACGAAAAATAAACCAAAACTCGTCCTGAGTGTCGAAACGACACAAAATCATAGACATAACACCTCATAAATATTTAGAACACGTTATAACTTACGGGACTCGATTCTGAGATCTGAAGGCTGAGTTATCAGCTCGTTTGTCGAACTTGTATAAATTAAAGAAAACTTAGAAAAATATACGACAAAGAGACCAAAACCCGTCCCGGGTGTCGAAACAATACGAAACCATAGACATAACACCTCTTATATATTTGAAACACGTTACAACTTACAGGACTCGATTCTAAGATCCGAAGGCCGAGTTATCAACTTGTATATATTAAAGAATACTTAACAAAATATAGACCAAAACTCGCCCCAGTTGTCAAAACGATACGAAACCATAGACATAGTACTTTATAGATATTTAAAATACGTTATAACTTATGGGACTTGATTCCAAGATCTGAAGGCTGAGTTATCAGCTCGTTTGCCGAACTTGTATAAATAAAGACAACTTAAAAAATATGCGAAAAAGAGACCAAAATCCGCTCCGGGTGTTGAAACGATACGAAACCATAGATATAACACATCTTACATATTTGCAACATATTACAACTTATGGGACTCGATTACGAGATCCGGAGGCCGAGTTATCAGCTCGTTTGCCGAACTTGCATATATTAAAGAGCATTTAACAAAATATAGACCAAAACTCGCCCCGGGCGTCGAAACGACACAAAACCATAGACATAGTACCTCTTACATATTTGCAACACGTTATAATTTACGGGGCTCGATTCCGAGATCCGGAGGCCGAGTTATCAGCTCGTTTGCCGAATTTGTATAAATTAAAGAAAACTTAAAAAAATATACGAAAAAGAGACTGAAACCCGTCCCGGGTGTCGAAACGAGACGAAACTATAGACATAAAACCTCTTACATATTTGGAACACGATACAATTTACGAGACTCGATTCCGAGATCCGGAGGCCGAGTTATCAGCTCGTTTGCCGAACTTGCATATATTAAAGAACCCTTAACAAAATATAGACCAAAACTCGCCCCGGGCGTTGAAACGACACGAAACCATATACATAATACCTCTTACATATTTGGAACAAGTTTCAATTTACGGGACTCGATTCCGAGATCTGGAGGCCGAGTTATCAGCTCGTTTGCCGAACTTGTATAAATTAAAGAAAACTTAGAAAAATATATAAAAAAGAGACTAAAACTCGTCCCGAGTGTCGAAACGACACGAAATCATAGACATAACATCTCTTATATATTTGGAACACGTTAAAACTTACGGGACTCGATTCCGAGACCCGAAGGCCGAGTTATTCGCTAGTTTGCCTAACTTACATATATTAAAGAACACTTAGAAGAATTATTTAAATATGTTCTCTTTTGGACTTTGTAATTAATATTTTAATTTTGTAGGGTCTTGTTGATGAGTCTCGTGGGGGTGGAGGCAGCGACGAAGGCGATGACCGTGGAGGAGTTGACGAGGGCCTCAGAGGAGATGGTGAGGACCATCGAGCTGATGTTGATAATGGTACGGAGGGTGGGACCGGCGGTGGCACAATAAATGGCGATGATGATGCTCATACTCGTGATCTGAGGATATAGTTAGTTTATATTTTTACTTTCATGTATGTACTTATACAATTTTTGGGTTGTATAGACTAGGGTTTTGTATCTAGTTAGGTTGATGGTTTATGTATCTAACTAAATTGATGAAATTTTTTTTGTGATTACATTTTATATCTACTGACATTTTATACTTTATCTATGTGATTACGTTGTCTACGTATTTGATGGTTGATAGCAAAAAATTTGATAGTTATTGATATGCGTTCGTGAAAACGAACTTGTTTTTTTAGTTTATAATAAGTACAATTATGTATATGTAAATGAACATGAGGTTTTGCAATTTTCTAAAAAAAAGTATTTTTTTTTGAAAATATCATTAGCGACGGGGTCATTGGCGACGACAGGCATGCCCGTCGCTAATGAGTCATATCGACGGTCTTAGGAACGAATTTTTGATCCTTTTAATAATAAAATTAAATACTCATTATCGACGGACCATCAGTCATTGATGACGGACAACCCATCGCTAATGACCATTTTAATAAATAAGTTTAAATATTCATTGGCGACGAACAGTCCGTCGCCCTGCCGTCGCTAATGACTTATTAGCGACGGACGACCGTCGTCAATTACCCCGTCACCAATGACCCCATTATCAACGTCGATCGTCAAGAACCAGGGGCGACGACCCTAGGGGCGACGTGAGTGGCAACATACATTACCATCGCCAATGATCTCATTGGCGACGACAGAGGGGTCATTGGCGACGACAATGCCCGTCGGCAATGACCCTTTTTTTTGTAGTGAAGGAAACGCGTGTCTTAGACACACACAAACACAAACTTATGTGTGTCCTATTATTTTAAGAGTTTTTATTAATGACAGTTTTGGCACTTCACTATTTTTATTAATGGTTATTTTGACATTTCACCATTTTATTAATTAATACTACGTCGTATTAAGTGCAGAACACACACAAGCTTGTGTATGTCTAATACACATATTTTCTTTTTCTATATATATATATATATATATCTATATATATATTAAAATACAAAATTGTCCCATGTGTTTATGTTCATGTAATTATTTTAATTCTTGAATTTATAAACTAATTAGCAAACTCCGCTGCCGATATACAATTATTAATCTAAAACTGTTTCTCTTAAGATATAATTGATAGTACAAAACTCCAAAATTAATTTGTACTAAATTTTGACCACATATACCTCTTTTGTCGGTCTCTCCTGGCCCTCAACCTCAAGATATTTATTTTATACATGAAAGGACTGGTTGAGATAAATTTGCACGATTTGTCGCTTTCAAGGTGAGAGACGTGCAAAGGCAAGCTATGGTATTTGATCATGCTATGCTAATTAATGTTGTGGCCTTGTGGGTCTATCTATATATTCGAAGTTAAGCGCTTTTGGGGGGTTAGAACGATTATTACTTTGACCATTATGGAAAGCAAGCCACATATTGGAAAGATGTGTTGTTAAGCAATGTTTTTTTCCCCCTCTGATTCAACAAATAAGTCTTTTTTTTCCTCCCAATGTTTGTTTGTTTTTTGCTTTGTTTTGTTTTTTTCGTTTTTTTTTTTTGGAATTTTGATTAGACATTACATATGAAATATATTCTGAAATAGAGGTAGAGCAAAACTTAATTAGCCTTTTTTCGATATTAGAAAAACTATAAATCAAGTTTTTTTTTGTTTTTTTAGAGTTTTTTTAATATTGTTTCCAACTATTCTAAAGGTAAGATCACCACTGAATTTAGTCAATGAGGACTGCATCTAGCTAGAGTAGTTTTGATTTTTGATGAATATAACTTCAATAATAACTATTCAGTAATCAACTTACACTCTTCTAAGGAACAATTAACTTCTAAATACTCATTATTACTGATGATAGTTTCCACGAAATTATTAGTATCCCAAATCAATAGATGTTGCTTAAAATTTTAAAGAATGCATCCAAAACATTATGTTAATTAATAAAATTAAATACATGGTATTTACCAAGTGAAAGTAAAAAAAATCACGTGGTAAGCGTCAATTCTTAAAAAAGCACCATGCAAAATTTAAAAGAAAATATTAAAAAAAGGAAGAGAGGGAGCTAGAGAGATTCTTGTATCTATAATGACCATCTAAAAATGGAAGTGCCATACTTAAAATACAGCACATACATAGATAGATACTTTAGTCCCTCTTTTCAATCAACTTCCTTAATCCCTTTTTTATAAATATTTTCTTTAAGAAAATGATGATGATGATTACGATGTAAATTAATTATAAAAAAATTGACACATACGCTTCTTTCTTTGTTCACTAGATCTTTATATATGTAATTTTCAAGATTATATGTAATTTTCAATGCTATCTTCTTTGTTCACTAGATCTTTAATTATATATTACTCTCTACTATAGTGATCAACATCCTTTTCGTTATGCTATAGTGTTGTTTAATTAAGAGTACAAAGATTTCCTTTGTTAATTAATTAAGATATTGAAATAAATATGTGTGATAAGGATTCATTTCATCTAAAAGTACTATAGCTCCACTTGATCAATTCTCATTCATTGAGCAGGGAGGTAGTTATTCCCTTTGTAATATGTATGTAGTTCAATCACTTTCAATCCAATAAAAAAGAAGGAAAAAGAATTAGTAAATGTGTCAGTTAGAAGTAGTTTCTTTTTTGAATCCTCTTTAGTGAGTGCGTTGAAACAAATTATTGTTACTGACTAGGTGATGTTGAACATGATTATTGTTACCTAGCCACTATACGACGGACTTGCAACCCTTAATAAGAAAAGGAAAAATAATTCCGAAATTTTCTTTATAAAAGACGCCTGAATATAGACATGAAACAATTGGAGCATTGCACATTATATATATATATATATATATATATATATATATATATATTATGTAATGTCTGGATGCCTTGCATCCCAAGCTTAGTCATTCTTTTACTGAAAAAAGATACAAACTACACGGGCCTGCCAGATGTAAAACAATCAAAGAAGAAAGTACTTTTAATACTTCCAACTTCCTAAAACACATTTTTTAGTGTAAGATTTTGAAAAAAATGCGACTTTAACTTTACCGTAATCACTAACCAAAAGCACAACTTACACTTGGTGTGATGATCTTGAAAGTGAAAATATGACTTGAGATGTTCTAAAAAGAGATCTTGAAACTGTAAGATTTAATAAAAAGTATTTTTTTCACTTAGTAAGTTGGAAAGGATGGCCATTTTACTTTATTGAAGACCTAGAAGTTGCTTCACTCTTATGCTCCATTGATAATATACTCTTCCTCCCATGAACAACTCATGCAAAGTATCATGCATTAATCTTAAGGCAAAATACTTAATAGTTAGACAGTTTTTATCCAACACTGTTAATAAGATGACTAACATTTGCTTACCCAATTAGACATTTGATTATCATCTTTGCCAGACATATTTAAGGTTAATTAAAGCCCGAACTTGGAGCTAGCTTCTTACTAGGGTTTAGTCGTCGCCACGCACAACTGAAGACTTATGAACCCATCAACAAGCTAATTAAGGGTCTAACGAGTAGATGCTTGTTGGGCCCGCCCCTTTCTTTAACCAGCAAAATAGAAGTCATAATCTTGACTCGGCTGCTGCAGTCAAAGAGAGAGATATAGAAGCAAAATATGTGGAGATATTTAGAATTATAGAAAGCTAAGGGACGTTAGCCCAACCTACCTTGTTTTCTTGTTATTATCATAAGCTTTGTGGTGGAACTAAACGTTTCCTCGTGCTTCTCCTGTCCCACTCTCTCTCTCTCTCTCTCTCTCTCTATATATATATATATATATAGAATTTAATTGTTCATCAAATCTTATGACGTCATGATTTAATTTTTATTTTTTTAAAAAAAAGATAGAATCTTCTGCAATACTATAGTGTGAAACAACTTAATTACTCTAATAAGATAAATCACAAGATTTGTAAAACACTCACACACCATAATAGGTGGTGTTATCTTTATATTTATATATAGATGATTACATTGATATTGTTACAGCTAATAAGTATAAAATACAAAGTGATAATGTAGTTATAAAAGGATAAAAATACAAGATAAATAATAGTAACTGATTATAAGCACATGAGATAATATATGGCCTAATATCCCCCATCAAGCTGAAGGAGGTCTTTGCATAACCTTCAGTTTGTATTTGAAATACTCAAATCTTTGAATGGGCAATCTTTTAGTTAAAACATCGGCTAATTGATCCTCAGTGGAGAGAAACAAAATTTGAATTTCCTTTCTAGCAACCATTTCTCGAACAAAATGAAAATTTATTTCAATGTGTTTCGTGTGAGCATGAAATGCTAGGTTAGTAGCTAAATATTTCGCACCAATATTATCACACCAAAGCAGCGGTATTTGTAGATACGGAAAAGACAATTCATGCAGTAGAGAAACAACCGTTTGCCTAAATCTCTACTAGAAAAATATGCAAGTATACACAGTCCACAAGTAATATAATGATAAGAGAGTTGTCGATCCCACGAGGAATTATTTAATAATAATTATCGATTACTAACTCATAATCAAATTAATTTTATTTAAACAACTGATTAAGATTGTGAATTTTTGATAATAAATAACTAATGAAAATAATATTAACTACCACAAGATTGAAATCAGCCAATGAAGACTTAAGATTACAATTTCACATATTGCTTCACTTAGATTAACATACTTCCTGTTGAGTTATGTTAACTATTCTGGATTGTTAATCGAGAACTCATCAATATTTATAAACATCTCTCGATGTATTATAAACGAATCAACTTAAATCCACAAATGATAGAATTAAGATGAACACCCTAGTTAACAAATTCACTATATCTCTATGTGAATTACAATTAAAAATGATTTAAAGCACATGTTCTCTTTTAGATTAATACATGTGGCATATAGGTATATCTCTATCCTAGACACAAATCATGAGTTCCATCACCATGCATAAAACACAATCACATGCCATTATGATCAGGTCTAAACCTATAATCCATCTCTCAAGTTCATATAGATTACCACGGTAATTGTTGATCAGACAATTAAGCAATTAATCACAAATCATAATAGACAATCCGATAATAATCAACAATAATTAACAAGAAAATATATCAATAAAAGCTACACAATAAGTTTCATTGTAATCTTAAAAAGAAATTAGTTCATAATTGAATTAAAATCCATAATCCACAATTGATAAAGCATTCAAGAATACAAAATTATAAGAGGTAGTGAAGAGAATAGAATCTATAGACACAATCCTTGAGTCTCTCCTTCAGCTCCTTAATTGAATCCTTTGTACTCTTGCAATTGCTTCAAACCTCCATCTCTTTATCCTAAACTAGGTTTTTTTCCTAAATCTAATGGAATTCTCTACTAAAACTAATAATGTTAATCTACTTAATAGAACATTTATTTATAGCCTTCTAACATCAATCCAACTCCTAATAGAATTTAAAATATCAAATTACAGGCTAATTGGTTAAACAGGTCAAAAAGTCAACTCTGGAAATTTCCCGCTCAGGCGCGACCGCGCTGGAAATATGTTGGCATAGGGCGCGATCGCGCTGGTATGGCAGAGAGAAAGTTTTTAAGTCTGGAGAGTGGCGCGGTCGGGCTGCACCTTAGTTCATTTTGGGCGCGGTCGCGCTGGTTCATCTTCTGCACTTTTTTATCCTTTTGCTGCTGCTTCCATCCAACTGTCGCCAATTCAACTCCCAATGCATATATCCTACGAAAACACATAAAATGCATGAAAAGTAACTAAAACCCATGGAAGTCGATAATAATTCACATGATCAATTGGTACCAGATTCGTAGGTATGAAACCTACTCGTAAATAACCTATTTAAGTTCAGTTGTTACATCAACTAAAGCCTTATATTTAGCCTCTATGGATGATCGCACAATAGTCCACTGCTTACGAGATGACCAATAGATGAGGTTGGGACCATAATATAATGCATGGCCAGTCATTGACAACGATCTTCAGTGGAGCCAATTACCCAATTGGCATCGGTAAAAAGTTAAAGCTTGTTGGAAGAAGACTTGGTTAAAAGCAGTCCATGATCCTTAATGTGCTGCAAATAACAAAGAATCTGCTTGACGAAAACTCAATGTTTTTATTAAGGGTTGTGTATGTGTTGACAGACCCGGTTGACAGCAAACGCAATATCAGGATGAGTTAAATTAAGATATTGTAAATAGTCCACAACTTGTCTGTATTTATGAGGATCTTCATGAGGAAATGTAGAGTCCTTGGTGTCGGCATATTTAGATATAATAGGAGTGAGAACTAGTTTGACCAATTCCTTTGAAACACTAGATAATAGATTAAAGATATACTGCCATTGAGATAAGAGAAGACCATGAGGATGATGAAGGACTTCAACACCCAAGAAATAGTTTAGAGTACCCAAGTCTTTTAAAGAAAAAGTGGCAGAAAGCTTTTGAATTAATGAAGTTACCATCGCTGGGTTAGTGAGACACCCCGAAATTCGCCTGCTCTCCACAACGGACTTGGCGTTGACTCGTACATATCTTCTATGAAATTTACCAATGATTTTATTGGTTTAACTAGTCTGTTACAGACATTTTAACAAATTCTTTACCATTCTCCCTAGATCGTAACTTGGCTAACTTGTGATGCCCAAAATCTGTGTGCTTGCAACAGCGGATCTGGTGCTTATTTATCCAACATCTTCAAACACTAAATACTTCTGAGTATAGATATTCCATCATTCATAACCTCTATCTATCCGAGACTTGCAGTATTAGCAACTGGGCAGTTCCCAGAAAAGAGGGGGCTTTCCGTTAAAACGACGCTCAATTAGACAACCCATTTCCTCGTCAGAACTTTCTAGCCATTGTCAATAATGTTAATCTAGCATAAATAAATAACTTCTACATCTACTAAATTAAATGTAAAGTACACAATACATTTCTATAATGATCCTTCAATATCATTAATATAAGAATATTATAATACTCAGTTTCTTAATTTCGTTTCCTAAAGAAATTATAACTTTACATCACAGAAGAAGGCAATAATAAAATGCCTTTCTTCTTTAACCTTTCCTTTACTGTCAGACTCTTCTGGTAATACTTCCTTAGCTGCAAATTTAAAAGAATATTTGTTAGAATGAGTAATTAGTTGCTCAGCAAGTCTAACAGATATACATATGTGTAAAGAATTGTCTTCTCAAGATATATATAAGAATAACACAACACAAGTTTTTAACAATTATCAATATAGTGAACTAAGTGGTTTCCAACCTAAGAATTAATGGATTAGTTCTTCGTCTCATCAACACTGCTACAAATGTATCAACAGTGTATATCGCTACTACGATACGTCAACACTGCAACAATTATTTTTTTAATGAGTTAGATCGGTTTTCTAATGCATCTTAAACCCCCGCCCCATACAAAGATGTCATTCAACTCAATTACTAATATGCCAACAGTTAAAAAACACGTTATTACACAGAACAATTAACAAACACTTTATTGCACGAAGTGTAACATAAACAAGATTAGCTCACTTAAAACACGTTATTGCACGGAGTGCAAAAGATACGAATACTTGCTCAAAATAAACTTGAATAGGTAATAAAAACTTGTATAAGTACATAATTCGAATGAGAGTTAGAAACTTGCATGATTCTGTCTCTTACGGTTTTGCTAATTTTTTGTCTTTCATTCAACCTCTTGAAGTGCAAGCTCTATAACCTTGATTCTCCAAGCTTTTTCGTTCATTCTCTCTTATGTTTTTTACTCTCAAGCTTCTTGTGAATTGGTAAGGAATAATGAATGGTTTGCTTCCTATTTATAGGCATCTAAGACCTAGGGCAAAATGGTCATTGAGTAAAATGTCTACCAACCTCGTTAATGAATATATCTACTCCGCATTATACCCGTATAATTATTTCTTAGGTATTCTAGTCACCAAAATCAGGTTTTAAATCTTACTCTTTATTTATTCTTTTAAGATCATAATTACAAGCTTTAATAATATCCGGGATATTACATTCACCCCTACTTATAAGAATTTCGTCCTCGAAATTACAGTATAATTATCTCCAACATTCTTTTTTACTTACTCTGAATTTTCTTAATTCATCATTTTATCACTTAAAACTCTCTATGAGTTTATCTTTTACTATCTCCAATCAATTTTCATAAGGTTATATCCTAAGGTACTCTTACCTTAGAACGATAACCTATAACTCTGATACCAAAATGAAACTCCCTGAAATTCGTCTGCTCTCCACAGCAGGCTTGGCGTTGACTCATACACATCTTCCATAAAATTTACCAATAATTTTATTAGTTTAACTAGTCTATTACAGACATTTTAACAAATTCTTTACCATTCTCCTTGGATCACAACTTGGCTAACATGTGATGCCCCAAATCTGTGTACTTACAACAGCGAATCTGGTTCACACTTATCCATCATCTTCCAACACTAAATACTTCTGAGTATAGATATTCCATCATTCATAACGTCTATCTATTCGAGACTTGCAGTATTAATAATCAGGCAATTCCCAAGAAATATGGGGTTTCAGTTAAAACGGCGCTCAATTAGACAATCCCTTTCATCGTCAGAACTTTTTAGACATTGACAATAATGTTAATCTAGCATAAATAAATGACTTCTATATCTACCAACTTAAATGTGAAGTAAACAATGCATTTCTATAAAGATCATTTAATATCATTGATATAAGAATATTACAATGCACAGTTTCTTAATTTTGTTTCCTAAAGTCATTACAATTTTACATTATAGAAGAAGACAATAATAAAATGTATTTCTTCTTTAACATTTTCTTTACTGCCAAACTCTTCTGGTAATACTTCTTTAGCTATAAATTTAATAGAATATTTGTAAGAATGAGAAACTAGTTGTTCAGCAAGTCTAACAGATATACATATGCGAAAAGAATCACCTTCTCAAGATATATATAATAATAGCAAAACATAAGTTTTTAACAATTATCAATATAGTGAACTGAGTGGTTCCCAACGCAAGAACTAATGAATTAGTTCTCTGTCTCACCAACACTGTTACAAATGTATCAACAGTGTGTAACGCTACTATGATACGTTAACACTGCAACAACTGTTTCTTCAGTGAATTATATCAGTTTCCTAATGCATCTTAAACCCCTCCCCCATATAAGGATGTCATTCAACTCAATTACTAATATGCCAACAGTTAAAAAACACGTTATTGCACAGAACAGTTAACAAACACTTTATTGCACGGAGTACAACATAAACAAGATTTGCTCACTTAAAACACGTTATTGCACGGAGTACAAAAGATACGAATACTTGCTCAAAATAAACTCGAACAAGTAATTTGCCTTATTTAGTCTCTTACGATTTTGCTTATTTTTCATCTTTTGTCCAACCTCTTGAAGTGCAAGCTCTATAACTTTGATCCTCCAAGCTTTTCCTTTCATTCTCTCTTATGATTTTTACTCTCAAGCTTCTTGTAAATTGGTAAGGAATAATGAATAGTTTGCTTCCTATTTATAGGCATCCAAGACCTAGGTCAAAATGGTTATTGAGTAAAATATCTACCAAGCTCGTCAATGAAAATATCTACTTTGTATTATACTTCATATTATACCCGTATAATCATTTCTTAGGTATTTTATTCACCAAAACTAGGTTTTAAATCTTAACCTTTATTTAATCTTTTAAGATCGTAATTACAAGTTTTAATAATATTCGGGATATTACAGTTAGAGCCAGTAATAATAAAGTCATCAACATAGATCAAGATGTATACCTTACTTACTGGTGCTGAATGTACAAATAGTGATGTATCATTACGAGATTGTTGGAAACCTATAGAGAGCAAAAATGAAGATAGACGAGCAAACCAAGCTCTCGGAACTTGCTTAAGATCGTATAAGGAACGATTTAATTTACAAACATAAGTGGGTCGAGATGAATTAGCGAAGCTATATAATTTCATTGAGATAGCCCTGTAGAAAAACATTATTAACGTCAAATTGTTTAATAACCCAATCATGAGAAACCGCAATAGAAGGAACTAAGCGTACAATGGTGGGTTTAATAACTGGACTGAAAGTTTCATCATAATCGAGGTCATGACGCTGATGAAAACCTTTCGTAACAAGACGGACTTTATAACATTCAATTGTGCCATCAACTTTTCGTTTGATTTGAAATACCCACTTGCAACCTATTACATTCATCTGTGAATTAAATAGGACAAGGTTCCAAGTGTTGTTAGAACACAATGCAGGATATTCAGTTTGTATGGTTTCACGCCAAGGCTCATGATGGACAACCTCTATAAAGGTGGACGGTTCAACAAGAGTGAGAAAGACAATTGGTTTCTTTCGAGGCCGAAGTTGCATATGATGTGTGTGAGTAGATGAAAGTGGTGGTTGTGGTGGTGGTGGTGGTGGGGAAGGGGATGAGGAGGTAAAGGAAGACACATGGGACGAAGATTGGATCAGTGATATCTTAGTCGGGGTTGGTGAATTCTAGTTAGAGGACTGAAATGGTGCTTGTATAAGTGGGATAGAGGAGGGGGTTTCGAGAATTTTCAGCGGGTGAAGATGTAGGTTGAGGCAACACCCTTGGAGATGTAGATTGAGAGGAAAATGACATTATAGAGGAGGTAAGTTTGTGGTCCAAGGACTGAGTATCGTAAGTTCCATAAGAAATAACATTAGGGGCAGAAGTCCATGGGGAAGAGTCAAATGAATGTGAAGGCGGTGATGAAGAGGTGTGAATTAAAGTTTTATATGGGAAAACAACTTCATCAAAGTGACAATGACGGTCAATGTATTCACGATTGGAAATATAATCATAACATCAATACCCATGATGGCGAGAAGAACATCCTAGAAATACACAAAGAGTTGATCGAAAATTCATTTTGTGATTTTTATAAGGACGTAAAAAAATGAGGTATCCAAAAATTTTCAAAAATTCGTGATTGATGAAAAACAACTTCATAAGGAGAGATTGAGGACATTATGTGAGTCGGAAGGCGATTGATTAAGTAAACCAGTGTTTCAAATGCATAGTCCCAAAACACAAATGGAATAACAGAATTGGCATGAAGGGTGAGACTCGTTTCGATAATATGGTAATGTCTTCGTTCAACTAATCCATTTTTTGTTGAGGTGTGTGGACAAGAAACACGATGATTAATTCCCTGAGAAGCACAATAGGTGGAAATTATGTGAAATTCACCCCCAATCTGATTGAACTTGTTTTAATTTAGTGGTAAATTGTCGTTCTGCAAATAATTGAAAAGAAATAAAAGTTGGAGGTGCCTCAGATTTAGACTTCAATGGAAAATACCACATGTACATATCAAGAATAATCAACAATTAAAAGGAAAAATTTGTTTACATTATTGGAGATAATGGGAGTCGGTCCCCAAACATCGACAACAACTAAGTCGAAAGACGAGAAGATGTAATCTACTAGCTTTACCCATTTGACAAGCGATATATATGGGCAAGCTTTTATTGTCTGAACAAGGGAGATTATGCTGACCTAAAATACTATGAAGGAGACAAGTATGAGGATGCCCCAAGCGTTGATGCCAACTATGAAGAGTAGTGCGCTCAGCTATATTAACTTGAGGAAGAAATGTCCTATGAGATCGGAGGATGTAAAGACCATTACTAGTTGGCCCGTGATGGAGGATACGATGTGTGCGTTGATCCTTAATGAGAACGAAGTTAGGATGAAATTCAAAGAAAATATTATTATCCTTAGTAAATCGATGAACAAAAGTTAATGGTTTAGAAATATGTGGAACACATAAAACATTATTTAATTGAAAATATTTGAAGGAGAAGAAAGAGTAGTTGTTCCAATATGAGTAATAGGAAGACCCTTGCCATTTCCAATATGAACATGATTATTACCATGATATTCTTGCGCGAAAGTAGAGATTCAAGATCAGGAGTTACATGAAAATTGGCACCACTATCCGGGAACCAAAAGACATCAGTAGAAGAGGAAGGAGGAGGAGGTGTAGATGGGATAGATGAACCATACCATGTGTGATGGGCCACTAGAGAATTATGGGCAGTATGCATTGGTGGTGGACAAAGAATTGATTGTGAGTTATGAGGTTGGTTAAATGTAAAGGGTGGTGTATACTAATGATAGAATAATGGAGGATAATGATATTGGCTATGACCACGACCACGATAGTAATTACGACCTTGATTATTTTTGCTGCGACTATAATTTGAACCACGCCATGTATGATTTTGGCCGCGGAAGTGAGATGGACGTTGGGAGTTTGTGAGGTGAACAGTAGGAGTGTTTTCATTTGGGAGTTTGAGCCAAGTTGGGCTACAACACAGTTGAGGTTTCAACGTGATTCCACATTAACGCAAAGACCACAGAGCATAGGAAATGGGGTAGGTTCAACTTTAGCAGATAGGGTAGTGATAAGAGATTCAAAATCCGGTTTGAGACCATTCATAACATGAACATTGAAGTCCGCAGTAGTTACGGGTCGTCCTATTGCAGCTAACACTACAAGAAAATGGCCCAATAGCGACCAAAGGTATTAGCGACCGCACCATTCGGTCGCTAATTCTCTTAATAGCGACCGGTATTAGCGACCGCATGGAGTATTGGTCGCTATTGTCTATCAGCGACCGCATTCGGTCGCAAATGCAAAAATTGCCGCCTTAAATTTGGCGCAAAATTTCGTGGGCTAACTTGTTGCGACCAAAACCTTTCAGCGACCGGGTCCGATCGCTAAAACATCCACGTCATTAAAAATCAGCGACCGCATGCGGTCGCTGATAGCGGTCGCTGATTCTCTTTTAGTCTATTCAGATTCAGGCAGTCGAGCAAACCAGTAACGAGGGAGAAGAGGGATAAACCAGTAAAGAGGGAGAAGAGGGAGAAGAGGGAAAAGGCCGCCCCCGCCACCGCCGCCGCTGCCGCTGTCACCGACCAAGCTAGCAGCCGCCGGAGAGCTCTTTTGTCTCCGATTCCTTTCAGCCGAACTACCTTTAATTCCCCCTCTGATCAGGTATTGTTGTTAGTTCTTAATATTATCCTTGATTTGAAGAATGAGTAGTTTGACATAGGCCTCTTTATTCTTGCTTTTAATTTTTACTCATTTGTAGTATTTGGGGTTGACAAAATAATCAAGTTATTTGGTAATTTTTACTCAATTGGAGTATTTGGGGTTAACAAAATAATCAAGTTATTTGGTAATTTTTACTCAATTGGAGTATTTGGGGTTAACAAAATAATCAAGTTATTTGGTAAAACAAGGGGGTAATGGGTAATGATATATCAAGCTTGATGTAATTATTAACTCCAAGACACTGCTTTTGGAGATTAAACTGAATGATTTGCAGGGTTGCCAATCTGCTTGAAGCTAATTAATATTTTAACTGAACTTTATTTATAACCTCACACCCTATTTGATTTGTCCATTAGTGCTTATATAGTTATATTGTAGAAAAACATGGGCCTGACCCAATCCCAATATTGGAAATCACTGTGTCTGGACAACCCCCATACAGGCTCGAGTCCAGCCAAAAACATTAGGCCATGGGTGTATAGCTGTATCCGTTTATACATCAAATCTAAGAAGTAGTAATATTAAGTTCTAATACCAGCGAATCAGTACAAAAGCCAATATCAAAGTGCTAAACAAAGAGTAAACCAAAAAACAAAAAACAAAAATCTGCAACCAGTCAACTAATTGACTGAGCAATATAACTATTAACTAGGACGATTTCAGTTCAATGCACGACATTAAAGGAAATTATCGTTGAATAATCTCTGCAAAATCATCAAGTAATCTCATCCTGTGAAAATCCTCATGCGAGCTTGCCGATGCTTTGCCGATTAAGGATTTCTGCCAGAACTGACCAAAATGTGACTAAAGGATCCAAAATGAGCAGTAATAACGAAACAGAAGATTAGGTTTCCCACCAAATCTCCTTCTTCAAAACTAGGGGGAACCGGGAGGGAAACTAGGGGGAAAAGTACAGGAAACGAACCCGTGATCTTAATTGGGTGGGTTCATTTGATAACTGTGTACAGCAGTGTTCAATAATGAGGCATATTTTTGGATTAGCTATTTCCATAAATGAATAGGAGAAACTCTCAAGTCTTAAAATACCCTCTCAATACAATCATAATGCTTCCAAACTCTCAAATCATAATACCTTTGAAGTGACCTAGATATTGACCGGTGGGGACTTAATTAGGTAAGCCATCCTTCTCAATACAATCATAATGCTTCCAAATAACCAATCTCTATCTATTTGATTAGACTAGTAACTAGTAGTAACATACAAACCAAACCAAACCAAACTTCTATCTTAACTCTTACACTAATAAAATTTGAAATATCCCTTCTTTTTTTAAGATACATTTGAAACTTACAAAATATGATAAATTTGAACTTATAACCCATGGAATTATGGAAGCAAGTCATTTACGCAATTAAGAAGTAATTGTGCACCTTTAGATTACAAAGTAAGACACCGACAATCAATTAATAAATGATGTATTATTAATGAAACATAAAACTATAGATGAACATTCAAAGAGTCTTAAGCAACCTACCTCAAGGGTAAACTTGTCATTTCACTTGAGCACTTTCAAAGGTTCTCATTTCAAACCACAACTAAGTACGATTTACTTAGTGTTTCTAAAGCCTAGTCTTTCTCAAGTTTCGGGGGAGAGCCGGGGGGCTGAGTAGGGGGCATTGTACGTAGGGGCCAATAACTGACCGGTAGGGGGAGAGCTTAGCCAATAACTGACAAGTCATATGCTTGCAAGTATGCTTAAATGTTAATCATATGCTTACAAGTATGCTCAAGTCATATGCTTACAAGTATGCTGAGAGTTGTATGCTTACAAGTATATTAAGAGAGTCTGACCATGCTATACATTAATAAGCTCATGTTGTCTGCAGTAGGTACCGTGATATCATGGACCTCTATTCAGACCGTAGTTGGATGAGACGACGAAAGTCAAGTGCGCAGATAGGTGCTACAGCTGAATTTAGAAATGGTTGTCAAGTGTTTTTGGATTATGCGTTTAGTCACCCGGAATGTGTGAATGGTCAGAACAAGATAAGATGCCCTTGTTTGAAGTGTAAGAATGTCAATTATATGGAAAGAGACATGGTAAACTATCATTTACTTGTGTCTGGGTTCATGAAAAATTACGAAGAATGCTGGTGGGCACATGGGCAGAGAAGAGATAGTGGTATCGCACAAGTACACAATCCGGGCAGCAGTACCCATCGTATGAATGAAATGGTTCATGATATTGCAGGGCCGGATTTTGATTGGGAACAAGGGAGAGAGCAACCTATGAATTCTGATGCCAAAGCGTTCTTTAAGTTACTAGACGAAGGTAGCGAGTCGTTGTGGCATGGTTGCACCAAACACACTACGTTGTCTGCAGTTGCGACATTACTTAACATCAAGGCTGATCACAACATGAGCCATGAGTGTTTTGAGTCACTCTTGAAGGCCATTAAGCGTATGTTGCCTGACGGTGAAAAATTGCCTGATAACTACTACTATTGTAAGAAAATGGTGAAGAAGTTGGGTCTTGGATACCAAAAGATCGATGCATGTCCAAATGATTGCATGTTGTTTTATAAGGAAAACGAACATAAGACAAATTGCACGTTTTGCGGTCATGATCGGTTCAAGCCTATTAAAGAAGGTGTGACTACAAAAAAGACAAAAATACCTTTGAAGATTTTAAGGTATTTTCCAATTACACATCGGCTCAAAAGATTGTACATGTCTTCAAGAACAGCTGAACATATGACTTGGCATGCGAAATCTCCAGCTAAAGATGGAGAACTTAACCATCCCGCAGATGGGCAGGCTTGGAAAGATTTCAACTTATCACATCCTGGGTTTGCATTGGAACCTAGAAATGTGAGACTTGGATTGTCCACTGATGGTTTTAACCCATTCGGCCACTCAGCTGTTCCGTACTCCTGCTGGCCTGTGATTGTAACTCCGTACAACTTGCCTCCTTGGATGTGTATGAAGCAACCATACTTGTTTCTTTCACTCGTAATTCCTGGTCCCAAGAGTCCTGGAAAGAACCTAGATGTTTACTTGAGACCTCTTATAGACGAGTTAAAGGTATTGTGGGAGGATGGAGTACAGACTTGGGATGTTTCCACGAAAACAAATTTCAACCTTAGGGCAACGGTTATCTGGACTATAAGTGACTTCCCTGCTTATGGTATGTTATCTGGCTGGAGTACACACGGGAAGTTGGCTTGTCCATATTGTATGGAGAATACAAAGTCTTTCAATCTATCAAATGGTCGAAAGTCATGCTGGTTTGACTGTCATCGTCGTTTCTTGCCGGTAGATCACCCATTTCGAAGAAATAGAGAAAACTTCAGGAAAGGGAAAGTAGACAATGATATGCCTGCACCGCGATTGTCGGGAACGGATATGCGAGATCGTGTGATGAGATTGCCGGTTATCCCATTTGGTAAGATTGTTGCCTCTGACATCATCGATGGGTTTGGCGTATCTCATAATTGGGTTCGGAGAAGCATCTTTTGGGAACTGCCTTATTGGTCTACAAATTTAATTCGTCATAATCTAGATGTGATGCATATTGAGAAGAATGTGTTCGACAATGTCTTTAACACCGTGATGAGTGTTCTGGGCAAGACGAAAGATAATGATAAGGCACGGTTGGACATGAAAGATATTTGTAAGCGTCCTGGATTAGAACTTTATGAATCTCGTAATGGTCGGATGGTCAAACCGCATGCAAGGTACACATTGTCCAAAAAACAAGTTGAAGATGTGTGCACATGGATTAAGTCTCTAAAACTACCAGATGGATATGCCTCAAACATTGCAAGGTGTGTCACAGGTGGCAAATTGCAAGGGATGAAGAGTCATGACTGTCATGTGTTCATGGAGAGACTAATGCCTATAGCATTTCGGGACTTGCTTGATAAACCAATATGGGATGCTTTGACTGAACTTAGTCGTTTCTTCAGAGACATATGTTCAAAAACGTTAAATGAAAAGGACATGTCTGTACTTGAGAAGAACATCATTGAGATCACGTGTAAGCTTGAAAAAATATTCCCACCTGGTTTTTTTGACTCCATGGAGCATTTGCAAATCCATCTACCCTATGAAGCTCGTGTTGGTGGTCCAGTTCAATATAGATGGATGTACCCTTTCGAGAGGGTGATGGGAAACCTTAAGAGGAAGGTGAAGAATAGAGCTTACGTCGAGGGGTCGATATGTGAGGCATACAGTTTCGATGAGATATCTACGTTTGTCTCAGACTATTTTCCCGACGAAGTTTTGACAAAGGCCAATCGAGTCCCGAGACATGATGATGGGGGCAATGTTGAACTAAATGGTCGGCTTTCTGTATTTGGTCTACCGGGTCGCGCTTATGGAAAAGGGAAGCGCATATTCCTCTCTGAGCAAGAATTACATGCTGCCCATACTTACATTCTTCTCAATTGCGAGGAGATTGACGAATTTGTAAGGTATACATGTAAAATGATTCTGAATCATTGGACCTATATCTTAACCTACAATTAATCTTATACATTCAAATCTGTTAATGTTTATAAAATTATATAGATCATACGATGACAAGTTAAAAGCGAATCAGCCCGGCATCACTGATAAAGATATTCAACTCAGTCGTGATTAAAAATTTGCACTTTGGATAAAGGACAAAGTAAGTTAAGTTAATTAAGCACGACATATATAGTATTAATTTATGAATTCATTTAACTTAATAGAATTTTTGTAGGCTCTTAATGAGGGAACCATTCCTCCAAATATACAAGTCCTAGCTATGGGCCCAGACCGGGACCAAGTCAGCCGCAATGGTTACAAAATAAATGGTTGTGAATTTCATACAAAGACATATGCTCGCGGTAAAAGAACAACTAACACTGGAGTGTGTGTTCAAGGAGATTGTTACAATGAGTTGGGTCGTGCCTTTTATGGGGAGTTAGAGGAAATCATTGAGTTGTCGTACAAGGGTACTTATGGGGGTCATATTAACTTGTTCAAATGTCGTTGGTTTGATTCAGAAAAAGGGATACGTGTCGATCGACATGGAATCGTCGATATTGACCTCCATAGGTCCACGTACGTCAACGCACCATTTGTGTTGCCAACTCAAACAGTACAAGTATACTACACTCCTAGTCCTCTTAGGAAAAGAGATAGACCGCCTGCAGATTGGCAAGTTGTAATTCATACTCCCGCGCGCAGTCGTGTCCAATTAGTAGACGGAGAGTTCTACCAAGAGGAGATGCTTCATAGACCTCCTATAATAAATGTCGAGGACAACAATGAAGTAATCCAGTTAGAGGGTGGAGATGAACCTGATGAATTGGATCCCGAGTCAGTACATGTGTCAGATGACATTGATACTGAGGAGGAAGAATTATTGACTGACACTGAATCTGAAGAAAATGATGGTTATGAATCTCCAATACGTCAGCAAAATGATTCTGACTCAGATAGCGATTCTCATTAAAATGTATGTTTAGTTTGACTTGTATTACATACAATTGCATATATACATGTTCTTTATATCCTTGTCATGTTTATATACCTTTCATTTGTAGTTGTTGTAGTTAACTATTTTATACAATTACAACATCACTATTATCATTTGTATTTGGTCATGTAAATCATATAACTCATAATAAATCCTAAAATTTTGGTGAAAAAGATGTCTTCTGAACCAGCGCCACGAAAGCGCGGCTTGGGTCGGGGCCCTAATCATGTGCCGAAGGCCCCGGCTAATCCAGATGACCGGATTTTCATACAGATTCGTCCTCCTCCGGACAGCACGTACGTTAAGCATCATATATATATAAGCATTTTATATATATACTTTCCATAAATATATACTAATGTCAATTGCTTTTAATATTGTACTAAAATTACTTATCTTTATTTTAAATTGTTGAATATTGTAGTGATTTTTAAGATAGTAAGATTGTGAAGTGTATTTCACAATTATGCTTACAAAACTGGCCTACGCCAGCGATTACGTGGGCGAGTACACCTCTTGCCCACAAGGATGCAGTTTGGGCTGAATTCCAGGTATATTTTTTTAAAAATTCTGACATATAATATAGTTAATGAAATAATAAATTGTTTAGTACATTAATTATGGTAATATCACCGTTTTAATATTAGTATTGTTGTTTTATTTGCAGAAAAGGTATAGATGGGACGACGCGCAAGCATCAGTTATTCAGACACTTTTCTGGCAGAAGTGCGCAGTCCGTACCAAAGATAATCTGAACAAGGAACGACAAAAAGCCCTACATAATGCAGAGATAGACCATCCTGGACAGGGTGAGCAGTATATGCATGAGCATAGCCCCTGGTGGTGCGCGCAGCCCGTATGGACGGAGATGTGTGACCAGTGGAGAGCTGAGACCTGGGTTAAGCGACGCAAGACTGCCGCCTCAAACAGATCCTCAGGTGCACATGAAGGCGAAAAGGCAAAAGGCACGTATAGGGGCGGCAGTATATCACAGGTGCAACATATTGCTGCCAAGGTACGTATGAATAGCAAACTTGTTGGCTTAATGAATAGTATTTTTATGTTTACAGTCAGGGTTTGTAAAATATCATATGTTTACATATTAATATGATTTTATGTTTTGTAGGAGGCTCAGTCTCAGGGCCAGCCTATCAATTGGCTGGATGTGTACGTGGCCACCCGCGATGGTCTGCCTGAGGCTGTCCAGATAGCGGTAATAAGTTGTTAGAACATTGATATGTCGTATATATAATTTTTACGACCTTTTGCTACCATTTTATATTTGTTTTTAACTATTTAATTGTTAACCTGCTGACAGGACACGTATAAGAGCTTAATGAACGAGCGCTATCCTGAGGGCACTCCGCGTCCGCCGATTGATCAAGAATTGTGGGAGAGGGCGTCAGTCGTTAAGAAGAACTACGTCAAAGGCCAAGGACAACGACGACGCCCGACCATCAGTGGCACAGGCAGCTCTGCTACCCAGTCTACACAGTCATCGGGTCATCCAGCCTACCATACCCCCGCTGACTGCGTGAGAGCGATTTGTCGAGATCGTGATCTTCTTCGTATACTGGGCGGGCATCTGCAGTCTCTGAGTCCTGATGAGTTAGCGGATGCAGTGGCTGGCGTGCTGGCAGCAGCACATCATCAGGATGGCGATGAGGTAATTACTATTGTTTAGCTTGCCTTCATTTTGCTTTGCATAAGTAATACCTGTTTCAACACATGTAACATGTTGTATTCTTTTGTTAATTACAGGATCCTACTGACTTGGGCGATGATGCATGAGGACCTAGGCTTGTTTTCTACATATTTAAAGTTTTATACTCTTAAATTCATTTTTTGGACAATTGTATGATACTTAAATATGACATTTGTATATATTTCTTTAGTTCATATTGCTTTATTAATGTTTATATAGTGTTGGTTTATATATGGCATTGTGGATGGACGGATGTTTATATATATTGTTGTGCATGCATATGAAACAGGTTGGATGTTTATATATATACTGTTGTGTGTTGGGATATAAAACAGGTACAAAACAGGTACAGTTTTTTTGGGAAATCCATAAAATACTGCAATTTTTTTTTTAAATTTAACATCAGCGACCGCATGCGGTCGCTAATACATTTATGCGGTCGCTGATATAAAGTAACTATTAGCGACCGCGCCGGTCGCTATTACTGGTCGCTGCCACATGTGCCACGTCACTCATGCGAACTGACTCATGCTGACTCAGCTTAGCGACGGACGCGGTCGCTATTGACGGTCGCTGAACTGCCGGTCGCTGATAGTGGTCGCTGATGTGCACACCAGCGACCAGATTATCTGCGACACTTATCAGCGACTGGCGTCGGTCGCAGATATCTATCAGCGACCGCTATCGGTCGCTGATAGGCGGTCGCTGATAAGCTTTTTTGTTGTAGTGTAATTCATCCGTCGCTGTTGAGAAAAGAGATAACAACCTCGATTGCACCTTGAGGATGACTTAGTTCATTATGAAGATGGAGAACACGAGATGTAAAAGTAGATGCAAAAGCAGATTTAAGAGCTATCTATATTTAGACAGAAGTTTCAAGACCAACGACAGTGAGAATGGTAGTTTCATGAAGCGAGGAGATAAGAAGGCTTGATAGAAGATTATCTTGATTTATCCATGGTTGATAATTTGGATTTGGAGACTCTTCGCTGTCAATTTGGACTTAAGGCCGTTGAGATAGGGGACAACTTAGGTGTGCCATAGCAAATAGTTGTTATCTCGAAGTGTGTTTGAGTGAAAGATGGGGAAGAATAAGGTATAATAAGAGCTGAAGAAGAAGAAGAAGAAACGGTTGATTTGGAGGCGTTTGTTATAGAGCTCTGATACCAAGTTAAACCACAAGATTTGCAAAACACTCACACACCATAATAGGTGGTGTTATCTTATATTTATATAAAAATGATTACACTGATATTGTTATAGCCGATAAGTACAAAATACAAAGTGATAACGTAGTTATAAAAGGATAAGAATACAAGATCAATACTAGTAACAGATTACATGAGATAATATATGGCCTAATACAATATAGTTATGCGAAAGAGAAAAATCACTAATTTCAAATCAAAAGTAATTAAAAACAAATTTTCCTTCCTAATATATTGTTACAACAGTTAAGTTGTTCCACAATATTGTATTGTGGATCGAGGATGTTGTTCTTTTTTAAATCTTGGTTGTCAGATCTTATATTGGACAATGTAAGATTTAGTGACCAGTTAATTAGACTTTACAGTTAACATTCACACACACACATATATATATATATATATATATATATATATATATATATTATACAAGTTTTTTCCATCTAAACGTGCCAACATCAACTGATTTTGAAATAGAGGGTCATCAAATTAAGAAGTTCTCTTGTTTCTTATCCATGTCATGTACCTACCACAAAAAATAAAATAAAAGTAAACTAAAGAGATAAATAATAGGGGCCCTATACTACTGTGCAACACCAATACTTCACCTCTCAATTATTTATTTAGTCTTGTATTTTTTCCCATTTCAAATTCCACAAAGAGAGAGATAGATCATAAATATGATATCATAAGGATATCTTTATTCTGAAACTCCTTTCAATTATAAACCCCACATCCCCCTTTTTTTTTATTTATATTCCTCCTCATTTGGAGTTAGAAAGAGAAAGTTGCAGAAAAATTTCATCAGTCTGACAAGAGAGGGACTCCCATGTCTACCTGATACATAGACAGTTAAAGATCAGACATGTAATTAGTGAGTGAACTCTTATATATTTATTTATATATTTGCTCTGTTATGTACATATAACATATACAAGTATCCCCACATGCTGCAAAAAAAACTTCCCCTGATTTTTCTGTCACTTTTAATTCCATTTTTTAATTGATGGGTTATGATCTTTGATGGGATTTGTGTCAGATTTGTTCAATTATTTGCATACATACCTTAAACAAATCAATCTCTTTGTTCTTCACATAAACTTTTAGTTACCTTTTTACCCCCCAAAATATATAAATTAGACTGAATTTCTTGAATTATTTGAGTATATGTAGATTTGTTCAGAAAATGTTTCCCATCTTTAGGATATTTAATGGATTCATGATCATCATATATAAATTTTCTCTTACTTTTCTGCAGGCTTCAATTTGAAACTTTCATATAGTACTACAAAAAGAAGAACAATAGTACCATTTCTGAATTTGGAATAATTATTTCCAAAATTTGAACTTTTGATATAAATTAATGGCGGCCTACTTTCATGGGAGCTCAGAAATCCAAGCTGATAGCCTGCAGACACTTTATCTGATGAACCCTAATTACATATCAGCCTACTCTGACACACAACCCCCACCCAACATGCTCTTCCTCAATTCCCACGCGCATTCCCACGCGCCGCCACCTCACACCCAACACTTTGTCGGCATCCCCCTCCAAACCGCCACCGCAACCACCGGACCACCAAATTCCGACGAAATCCCAACACCCTTCACCGGAATCGCCCCTCGTTTTCACTACAACCTTTGGGGCCCCACTGATCAAAACAGCACTGCCACCGGAAGCCACGCACAATTTCCACCAGCAGCAGCAGCAACAATAAACGGCTGTGGTGGGCCCACCAACGTGGAAATATTTAATAGGCAAGCCACACAGCAAGGTTTGTCGTTGAGCCTCTCGTCCGAGCAGCCAGGGTATCCGCCTCCTCCTCCAGTGGCGGTGATATCGCCGAGAGGCGGCGAGGGGTCGTCGTCGGTGTCAGGGGTATCTAATGGGAATTTTGGTATGCAAAGTTTGATTTTGGGGTCCAAGTATTTGAAAGTTGCACAACAGATTTTGGATGAAGTTGTTAGTGTTGGAGATCATGTAGTTAAGGCTGAGGAAATGAAAGAGATGTTGAAGGTTGATAATAATAATAGTAACAAAGAATCAATGATTGTTAGTCCAGGTGAAGGTTCGACCGGAGGGAAGCACCGGAGTGAGCTTACAACGGCTGAGAAACAAGAGTTTCAGATGAAGAAGGCTAAGCTTGTTAGCATGCTTGATGAGGTACGTACACAAGTACACACACACACACACACATATATATATATATATATATATATATATACACACACACACGTACTTGTTTTGGTAGTCTTGAATTAAGTTTGATATTGGAAAGCAAAAGAGCATCAGGATTTTTGTTTCTGGGAGCATTCGTTGATATTATCAGACAAAATGATAGGTCAAAGTAAATATACATTTCACAATAATTTTATAAATCTTTTAACAGCACGGCACTTATTATTCTGACAAAATAATTGTTAAATTTTCGAGAGTATTTGTTGATAACTTGATATTATCAGACAAAATGATAAAATCAAAATAAATATATATTTTACAGTAAATTTACAAATGTTTTAACAACACTTGTTATTCTGAAAAAATTGCTTTTATTCTAACACTACTATCAAGTGCCTCTCATAAAGCAAATCATTTAGTTGAGTTTTTGTCGGTAAAATATGATCCTCATATTTCTAGCTAGTCATCTCAAATTTAGATATTTTGAACAGAAACAAATACGAGTGGAGGAAAATCCTCTCTCCATTACTTGATTCCTACTCATGATAAAAAGGCATAATTAAATCTTAGTAAATCATATATTTACTTGTATGCATGGTTATCCAATATTTAACTAATTAGCTCTTTATGTTTTCTTTTTAAATATTTTATTTTATTGTTCCTTCAAACTCAAAGTCAAATTAATCTTGATGTTTAGTATAGAATTTCAAATATGTGATGGTCCTACTGGATCAAGAAGTCTTGAATCCAAAGACTATAGCAATGAATTTGAATTCATAGAAAAATTTTCTCTTTCTTTCTTTCTTTTATTTTAGGGTTAATTATAAATTAAACCCCGAAATATACACCCTTTTACCATTCGTACCCCGATGTTTAAACGCTCTCATCCCGCTACCCAAAGTACCGTTAAGTTATCATAACTGACCCTTTTGTAATTTCCGGCCAAAGAAGTGACCGGAACTGCCACGTGTCCGGTAGTGTATGTATAAGTGCGATTTGACCAGATTTTTATACACTTGACCGTATAAAACCTTTGAAAACATGATTAATTAGATTAAGTAATACATTTTTATTTACTAATATAATAAATTACAAATTTACAAACCTAATTTTATTTTCTTTTTCCTCTTCTTCCCCATCTTCATCATCTTCCATTACCATAGAACTCATCAAAAATTTCAAAATCCAAAATTCCCAAATCATTCATCCTCTTCCCTTGTAACCATTCATGAAGCTTGAAAATCTCAAACTAAAAATCCTAATTCGTTCTACATCTTCAAAAATTTGTCAAATCTCAAACCCACTTCATTTTCTCTCTCTAAGAGGAAGAACCAAAAACTTAAATCCAAACCCAAAAATTTTAGAAATCTCATGAGCAGAGGAAGAACCAAAAACTCAAACCTAGAATTTTAGAAATCTCAACACCCATAAATTCCAAACCACAATCAAAGAAACCCAGCATAAGATCAAACCCATCTATTATCTCACACACCAAACCCAAAAAAATCAAAGAAACAAACCCATAACAAATCTAGCACCAAGGGTAAGATCAAACCCAAATAGAGCCCTTTATTTAAGCATCCATAGTGATCGGGACCAAAACTAGTCGCATTCATCGTAGATCTGAGTTTGAATATTTCAGATCTTTCACAAAAATTCGTCATAATTCGAGGACCCTTGGGTTTATAATGAAGATGAAGATCAAATGAAAATGAAAGAGATGAAGATAGAGATTTTCACTTTGTTTTGGTTTGATGAACGAAATGAGATGGAATTAGCAGGCCCTTTGGTTTGTTGCTCTAATTTGTTGTCTGTTTTGGTTTGTTTTGGTTTGTTGAATGAGATGGAATTAGATTAATGAAATTCCTAAATTGTTTGAATTTTTTACCCTTTATTTTGTTAATCTAGTATTTCACATGTATTTCTACAAATTAATTAAGTCAACTACGGTATTTATACGGTCAACAATATTTAAATATTAAATTATGATACGTGGCCATTTTCCGGCAAAAAATTGACCGAAAATCTGAATAGGGTCCATCGTGCTTACTTTATGGTACTTTGGGTAGCGGGATGAGAGCGTTTAAACATTGAGGTACGAATGGTAAAATGGTGTATACTTCGGGGTCTAATTTACAATTAACCCTTTATTTTATAATCATTTCACTTCAGAAAATCAGTCTATTTTACACAAGCTGACATATCAAACACATAACATTTAATTAATGGTTATAGCAGTATGATTTCTTAGGGATAAATTTCCCCACAGCATCTTGCTCTTATATTTGCATACATATAATTTTGGCTGGGAACTCGTTATGACCTTTCTAGCTAAATGATCATTTGAAAATAAGTGATGTAAATATGACTAGAATGCAAAATTCTCCCTTGTGTGTTTGTGCATGTATGATTATTTCATCCTTCAGTTTGACAAATTAACAAACCCCCTCCTTAAAGTAAAATTATTAGTATAAGGTGAGGTGCGACTCGAGCGTAGCGAAAAGGATTGATTCGGTTAGACCTGACAAAATATAGATTTGGTTTAGTTTTGGTTTACATAAAATGGTTATGGGTCTAAATAAGAACTAAAACCACATTATCCATTTTAAATATGGTTTGTCTAGTTTGAACCCAAATGGTTATAGTTTTAATATAGGTTGACCCATATTTTATTTTTTGAGATTTATGTATTTTATCTCTTTCCATCTTCCTTTAATTAATTATCTCTCTAATTTTTCTCATACATTATCTTTCTAAAATAAATTAATATATTTTCTCTCTAAAATTTTTTGTGTTTCTCTCTTTAGAAATTGTGTACACTTTTTCTCTCTCTCTCTCTAAATTCTTTTATACACTTTCTCTCTCTTAATTCTTTATTCACTTTCTCTTATTGTACTTTATCAGTCTGGTTCAATATTAGTGTAGAAATTTATTGCTGCTTCATGCTTTATTTTAAATTGTAATTTTATTATCGGTTTATGCTTTATTTTAAATAATAGCAGTAACAAATTAAAAATAAGCTATTTTTCTTCAGCTACTTTTTTTTAAAAAAAAACAAAATAATAGTAGTAACAAATTAAAATTAAGTTTTTTTAAAAAATAACTGTACTTAATTCTCACTCTAATTACACTCCAAATAGAGGAAATTTTAATACAGAATGTGTATTATGACCAAGCATAAAGCAGCAATAAATTTATATACAGAATGTGCATGTATACATTTCTACATTGTGAAATTTAGAGAGAGAAACCAAACTAACGAGGATGTCTAATTTGGGTGGGTCCGCGTCATGATTGTAGTAAATGGTTAGTATAATGTTAAATTGCAATGGCATTGACAGATCCATCCATATAAAGAAATTTAATTTTCTTCGCAAAACTCTATCGGTTAGTTGTAGTCAATATGGACCAAAACTATTATATATTAATATGAGTCAAAACTAGTTAAATTAGTTCCAACCCATATTTGTAATTAATAATATGGATCCAAAACTGAATCAATCCATAACATAAAAACTAGTTAACCAACTTAATAAATCCAAGTGGTTTTGGTTAATTATATAATTCTCAATCTAAATTGTCAGGTTGAGATTCGGTTGAAAGAAAGAACTAGCAACTGTACTTTTTTTAATTTAAGCTACAGTTAGCATAAGAAAAATATATCCAAAGAATATAATTTTGCAGTACTAATCACGAGATAGCGATTTGTTACATTGTAAAGTCTAGTACTATATGTTCACAAAATTATAAACTCAAGTTACAGTTTTATATTTTAGTCTGTAAATATTAAGCTGCACATGCAATTTAGCTCGACTTATTTTACCCTAATTTAATGTCATTAATCACATTCAATTCAGGTGGAGCAAAGATACAGACAGTACCATCAGCAAATGCAAATAGTTGTGACTTCATTTGAGCAAGCTGCAGGACTGGGGTCTGCTAAATCATACACTGCTCTTGCCTTACAAACAATCTCAAAGCAATTCCGGTGTTTAAAAGATGCGATTTCTGCACAAATCAAGGCCACAAGTAAGAGCTTAGGCGAAGATGAAATTTGTTTGACAGGAAAAGTTGAGGGTTCAAGGCTGAAGTTTGTTGATCATCAGCTTCGGCAACAACGGGCTCTCCAACAACTAGGAATGATGCAACAGAATGCTTGGAGGCCGCAAAGAGGATTGCCTGAAAGAGCTGTTTCGGTTCTTCGTGCTTGGCTGTTTGAGCATTTTTTGCATCCGTAAGTAGTTTTACATGCAATTAAGAGAGTTCAAATCTTTTGTCACATCCTCTGTCCCATGTCCTGTCACATGTTATGTATTATTACTAGGTGTCATGTAGTTACTTATTACCGTTAATTTTTTAAATGCACAAGTAATACTTGGCACCAATTCATCCGATTAAAAAAACGTGGATGAGACTGAATTCAATTTAAAGATCCAGCATAAGCTTCTATGTAGTGAATTATTGTTAGAAATAATTGATAATCAAGTTTTAAGTTTCATTATGCAGCTATCCTAAGGACTCGGATAAACACATGCTTGCTAAGCAAACAGGGCTTACTAGGAGCCAGGTATGTATACGTATGACTATCAACTATATATATTCCATTCATAATGCATTTTATTCTTCTCATTGCTTCTATACTATTTGATGGATTCAGATTTAGTGAAGTTAGCTAGGTTTTAGTTAATTCATAGTTGGAGAGAGTTGCATTTGTATGTATGGTACAGAGTTGCATTTGATTAGTGTTGGATTACCTTAATTTGATATCCAACAATTAATGCAACTATATGTTGGATTTAGATTTCATGAAATTGTCACACCTTTAACCATATGTAACTTTGTAACTTTTGTGCGTTAGTAATAGCAAAAATTGTATATGTGATTTTTGTCATCTAACGTCTTTTTTGGAAGTCAACATGATGAAACATTTGTTATAACAATGCACAAAAGCCTATGAATTACATATGATTAAGGGTGTGACAACTGCATAGAATCCGGATCCCAACTTGTGCTATATCAACTCTTTACTATGGATTGACTAATACCAACTTCATTGAATCTGGATCCCTTTTTAATCAATGTTAAGTGTGTTGAACTGATCATTTTTTAACCTAATGACATTTTGCGTGTACAAATTAGGTGTATGATTAAGGCTATCGTAACATTTCCCTAATATTTTTTTATAAAACCGGAGCTAATAATTTTCTTAAATTGCAGGTGTCTAACTGGTTCATAAATGCTCGAGTTCGCCTCTGGAAGCCAATGGTTGAGGAAATGTACACTGAGGAATTCAAGGAACAAGAACAACAAAACGGCTCAGGCCAAAACACAAACAAAACCGAAACCAACAAACAATCCAACTCAAAATCTACCACTCCACAAGACATCACAAACATCCAACTTGATCAAATCCAAACCCTAAATTCCAAACAAGAACACAAAATCAATCACAACACTTCCCCCACAAAAATCTCAACTTCACCTACCGGAATCTCCTTTCAATCTCAACCACCCTTTTTCATCAACACTCCAAAAAAATCATCAAGATCCGAAATGCAAAACTCCCCAACTAGTACTATCCTCTCCACAGACATGGACACAAAACATAGTACTGACACAAACAAAGGATTAATAATCAATGAATTCCTAGGAGGAACAAGTAGTGGATTCGGAATATACGAGGAGCAATTAACAACAAACTTTCATGGGAACGGCGTTTCGCTTAGTCTTGGCCTTCCACACTGCGAAAACTATCTCTCAAATCAAACCATTCAGTTTGGAAGCCGACATGAAACAGAAGATATCGACAATCATTTCAATGGGATTAACATTCTGCAAGCTTCCCATTCGAATCCTGCGTACGAAAACATGAACATTCAAAACAAGAAGAGGTTTGCTGCTCAACTGTTACAAAATTTTGTGGCATAATGATTCGAGAACAGAAAGTACAAGAATATATTGTCATTTCTTATTGCATGGCGCATGCACCTTTTTTTTGTCACATAGGGTAAGATAGAAGATAATTAAGTTAGAATAGGTTATTAAACTTGTAATAAAGGTCTGTTCATTTGCATGTATGTAATATTTTGCAGCTGTATATAAGGGTGGCGATCGCGCGTGGTACGTAGTTTATATATGATCAAAATGTCTGTTATGCTTAATATTTTTATTTTGATTTTTATCTGTCTTAATTCGATCCGTCCTTTATTAGAGTAGTCTTTTCTTCGTCAAATTGCTCGATGCCTATGCTTTTTTGAATCCAATCATAGATCTTATGTCAGTCATACTTTTGTTCTTTTTTCTCTTAGCCTTTGTTTGGCGAGCTGCTATAAGTTTTTGATGAGATTTTTAATACCATCCTAATCGTCCAAATTGTGATTGAATGACTAAAGTAATCACGGTCTGCAGTTTAGTTTGGGGGACTATAGCAAACTAAACTGTGAACGTTAGTCAAATTTGGGTTTTGTCCGTTGTTTAATTATGCGAACAATAATTGTCATACCCAGCTTAGTTATGCGGATGGATAATGATGATTATTTTGGAAAAGACAAATCACATGGTGGACTTCCCGGAAAACTTTAAAAAATTAAAAATAAATAACTAAAACTTACCTTTGTCATGAAACTCTTTCCCTAATTTTGTTATCAAAGTATAAGAGGTTTCTCTTGTATTCGGATCATTAGGCGTTGAAGCATCTAGGCAGCTAGCAGAAGCAAACATGCCAAATGGGTAAGGTACTTATAGGAATTGACTTTTATATTGAGACAGAAATCGGGTGCAAAGAACAGAGTTACAGATGTTCTCATCAGGAGATTTAGTTTATTGGCTACTTTGCACGCTTAGGTGTTGGGTTTTGATATTTTCAGCAGTTTGCTCGTTAAAAATTCGAACTTTGACATTGTAATAAATGAAATCCATGTCAGACAGAGACAAAACTTCTTGATATATGATGGGTAAGAGAGATGCCTGACAAAAAGTTGTTCTTTCAAATTTCAAGCTAGGACAATGATTAAGAAATATTCATTTTATTATTATATGGTTTTATTACATTATTTTTAGTCTAGGTTTAGGGTCTAATCGTAAAATGTGGGTTTTATTAGGTTGGAATATTAGCTAGGAGTTAGTCAATAGTATTTTTTAAATTATTTCTACTCTAACTAAAAATTAGAATTATTGGTTAACTAAGGGGTGACATCATATGTCATGTAAGATGACACCTCAAAATTGGTTAACTATGGTTCACTTTTGATTGGTTTTAATGCACTTTTTTCTTAATTATTAGAGTTGAAAAGTTTTTTATGAAAAAATAGAAATTCGCGAGTTAACTTGAAATAAGTGACAAGCTTATTGGTCATTAAGTCTAGTATAAAATTACACTAAATTACATTTATCACTGAAACAAAGGGCACATGTACAATTAGTGACGATAAATAGTATTGTGTCATTAAACGTATATTTTTGTTGTTATATGTGATGGAGATGAACCTAGTTCATATTATTATTACTCCCTTTTTAAAAAAATTAAATTTGCATTTTAAAACAATGACTTTGTTATAAAAAAAATAAATAAATACAAAATTATCCAAGTATTTTCTTTAATATTTGTTAGAAATTAATGTAGTAGTGGTGGGTAATAGTACCAAATTTAATTAATGATATAAGCAATAACACATAAGGGCTCTCGTCTCACTTTATACTCGAAAAATAAAAAAATGTATGTCTAACTTAAAATGGACTAAAAAAGAACTCTCTCTTGGAACAAAGGGGTATTATTAAATATTTACCTGGTAATATTAATACTCTAAGGTGATGTTTGTTTCTAAGGATAACATTTGGGATTGAATTAATAATCTCAAGTTTTGTTTGTTTTAAAAATTAAATTTTAGACTATTAGTTCAGGAATATCAAAATCACTTAAAATTGAGGACTATTTTATATCATGTCCAACCATGTATATTTATAATTCCTAC
Source organism: Aralia elata (assembly GCA_034770075.1). Classification (NCBI taxonomy): domain Eukaryota; kingdom Viridiplantae; phylum Streptophyta; class Magnoliopsida; order Apiales; family Araliaceae; genus Aralia; species Aralia elata. The sequence goes on along the minus strand of CM068381.1, from coordinate 44,957,118 downwards.
CATTTGAGATTAAAAAAAAAATTTATAAATAATAATCTTTACCATTTTTAAAATGACAGATATATCCTATTTTATTCACCTATACTAACACTACTGAGAATAAGATATCTTTATTATTACTGGTAAGGGTATAATAATCTAAACGATAAATTTTTATCCAATTTTCTAAATAATTCTAAACAAAACAAACGAGATTATTTTAAATTATCCTATGAATAATTTCATTCTAAACAAACATGACAAACATGTGAATAAAATTATTTTGTCATAAAATCGATTAATAACCTTAAAATTATAATTCATCAATATAGTGTCGGATTTATAATCATTATAAATAAACATGACCTAACTATTATAAACGAAATAAAATGGCCCTACTTCTATAAACATTATTTTTTAAAATGCATCATACATGACATTCTTCAACAGGCTAAAGGCCTGGCCCGGCCCGGCCCAACCTTTTGTGCATGCCAACTTGGACGTTTTCTTGTGCACTACTAATTATATACTGATATGTTGTTGTTTCGGCTGGACGGTTTCTAGTTTAGGAGATGTATGTGGATGTGTTTCGAGGTTGGGTGCAACTTATATATTTCTCTCTTCAATAATAATAGTATTAGATTGTTGGCCCAGGGAATAAAAAAATATACTCCCTCTATTATTTAAAACTACTCTAATTCCTATGCAAAGCGCGAACTATTTTAATATGTATTTTTGTAAAAACTTAGTTATTTATAAATAATAATAACACTAATATCTTATAATAAAATTAATTTTATTAATTATTTTTTACACAACTCTTATATTTGAAATTGATATGAAGTACATGATATTTATATAAGAATATCAATAAATTAACTATTTGATACGAATTTTTAATTTATTTTGGATAGAATATTTCATCAATGTGCCAATTATTATTATTGATATTTACTTGAAATTTTATAAAATTTATGAAAGTTTTTGCAAAAATAAAAATTTTAAAGTATTTGTGCACACTCCTTACTATATTATATATATATATATATATATATATATATATATATAATTTATTCTTAAAAAAAACTCTAAAATGAAAAACTAATAGATTAAAATTATAATTTACTATTTTAGGCTATTTTATATAAAGTTATAAGGATTAAGTCACTAAAGAGGCATATGAGTATTGTTTCGAATTTAATAAGAAATAGATAGAGGACAAATATCACTTTTTAAAATATAATATACACTTTATCTATAAGAATATATGCTATAATGAATAAAAATATGCATTTTTGTAATAAATTCAAACCTTAGCAATATTGTTCCTACAAAAGCATAAATTTAAAAAGTAATTACATGTTTTGAAATTCAATACTCCAAAAATATAATAATAATAATAATAATAATAATAGTTAATCTCTTATTGTTCTTATAATATATATAAAGAGATGAGGAAAAAATATTGTAAAATTAGTATAACATTGAGTAAATCTATTGTTTTATAGAAATTGTAGATATTTATGTTCAATTGAATCCAACTGAGTGACTATTGATTTTAAATTGAATTGATCTCTACTCATTAATATTAAGTTGAATTATAAAAAAATATATTAAGAAGTAGATGAATTTGGATTTATTTTCTATATTAGATTAAAGTATTTGAAATGTACACATATTAATTATTCTGTATTTTTATATTATGATCTAGACTCATAATATTAAATAGAGAAAGGTGATGGATTTGAAATTTATTTTTCATATTAGATTAAGATATTCAGAGATATTAATATTTTTTGCGTTATTCCGTGTTTTAATATTATGATCTAGACTCATAATATTAATGATTTTGAACTCTACATAATATGGAAAAGATGAAAAGGAAAAGGTTTATTAGATTTAGGTATGTTTTATTATTATTATCTAGCTATGTTTTATTATTATTATTATTATTATTTTTTGTATTGGCACAATAAGTTTAAAAATATTGAAGTGTTGATCAGAATACTTTATTTTGTGAGGAAACCTTCTCTCTTACTACATTTATATTAGGTATATTTTATTATTATTTTTTTGTATTAATTAATAGAAAAAGTTTAAAAATATTAGAGTTTTAGTATTTAATAAAAATAGAGAGTAAAAGGGAAGAGAGCAAAAAATATTATGATCTAGGTTCATAATATTAATGGTTTAATATATTATATTGCTCTAATTTATAGGTGGTAGATTTTTTTAAAATGATTTTGAACTCTACATAAGATAGAAAGATAAAATATGAAGGAAGAAGTTTATTAGATATATGTATATTTTATTATTATTATTTTGTATTAATTAGTAGAATAAGTTTAAAAATATTGGAGTTTATGAAAGGAGTTTATCTCTATAGTACGTGTACAAAGTGGAACAAAGAGAGAACATACAGAACTTCCTTTTCGAATAACTCTTATATATTTTTGGAGAAGAGAAAGTACTTTTTTATAAATAAAAAAAATTCAAAAAGTATACTCTTTTTTTCCCGTAAATCTTGAGAGTTCTGAAATAAAAATATCAAAATTCTATGCGCATAAAAATTTTCAAAGTAGTCCGAAACCCCGGACCTTATAATTACCTCCGTCCCTTGGATCCTACCAGCAAATGCTGAAACCTAGACAATTTTTTTTTAATAAATGCTTTTTAGTAACCGAGTCATAAATTTCGTCTGAAAAATATGACTTTTTACAAGTGACTTAGATAGTAAAAGTGATACTATGCTGCACAAATACAGGGGGTTCCAATTTATGCCGTAGTTTCCGAAAGATACATGCACTTAAGAGATTCAGATCATATTAAATTAGGTATTAGTATATACTGCAGCCATGACGCGCAAAAAGAGCCAATGCAAGTTGAGATTTCTACACGTTCATGTTGCATACATATATATGTATGTATGTATGTATTTCAACACGTTATTAAATGTATCAGAAAATAAGGATTGGTCGCCTGCAATCCAAATAAGCACAAGTTGGAAGACATAAATTAAATTAAAATGCCATCTTTGATACAGTTCTATCATGTATTACATGTGATGTATGGACAACTATATATCTAGCTACTATCCTTTGAGATTAAGAGTTCGATTTTAAAGAAAAAACTGACTCTCTTTTTTTCTTTTTTAAAAATTGAGCACTTATTTTTTTTGAATTTAAATTTTATGAAGTTGTCACACTCTCGACTATTATTCAATTTATAACTTTTTGTTATATTTATTATAATAAATATTTTATTTAACTCTAGTGTTCTTTGTGAGTCAATACAAATGTAATATTTATTATAATCAACTAACAAAAAAAAATTATAAATTTCATGATAGTCAAAGAAGAGTTTGACCATTTCATGGAATTCGGTAATTATTCTTTAGTCACCGGAAAGAAAAAAAAAAACCAACCGTAGGGGGCTGTAAATTTTCTTTTAACCACGTGCTACGTGCCGGAGCTGTCAAAATGAATCCAATTTCCGCCCACAATATTTACCAGATTCCTTCTTCACCTTACCAAAACATTCCCTAAATAACTCTAATTGTCAACTTCTCTCTTTCTCACCAGACAGCCATCGAGAGCGCTCAATTGTGGCCCACCACAGCCTCCCCACCATGTCTTTGCCAATTGGCAACTAATATAATCAAATTAATTAGTCGAAAGTCAAAATACCCATTGTCACTAATTCAATTATTTGTGTTTGTCGTGTTTGACCGCCAAATTAACGATCCTCAATAAAAAAAATATGTGTATGGACTGGTAAACAAGAAAAAAAAAACAAATTAAATATTAAAAACAAAATAAAAGGTCAATATGCCACGCTATCTATTATCTAGAATAGTCATAGTACTCCCTTTGATTTTCATTCAAACATATATATATATATATATATATATATATATATGTGTATATATACACACACACTCCAATCTTTTAAGCAAAACAATATTCTATCATCATCATTCCTTCATCAGTTTTGTGTAAAAAAAATGGAAGAAATTGATATACCGGAATATTTCATTTGTCCGATATCTCTTCAAATCATGAGAGATCCGGTAACCGCCGTCACCGGCATAACATATGACCGGGAAAGCATTGAGCACTGGTTATTAACGGCTGAGGATGTCACGTGTCCGGTCACTAAACAGCCGCTGCCTAGAGACTCTGACTTGACACCAAATCACACACTCCGCCGCCTAATCCAAGCATGGTGCACCGCCAATATCAACAACGGAATAGACCGGATTCCGACTCCGAAATCCGCTCTAAGCAGCTCACATGTTCTTAAGCTGCACCGGCAACTAAAAATTCCTCAGTTACATCTAAATTCGTTAAGAGAACTGGACGTTCTTGCAAATGAGAATGAAACAAATATAAAGTGCATGGTGGAATCCGGTACGGCAAAGGAAATGATTTTATTGATCTTAAGATGTTTCAAAGAGGATCAAATCATCGGCCTGGAGGAAATGTTTCGAGTTCTTCATCTTACTTGGAAGCCATCAAACGAAAATATTCAGCTTGTGAAAGAAAACTTTGAGCTTATCGAGGCAATATTATGGAGTTTACAAAGTGAGGTGGATAATAATGTTGTTTTCAAAACCAGTGTGATGGTAGTTTTGAAGATGATAATTGAATTTACGAGTTCAAGTTTAGTGGAGAGATTAAAGGATAAGTTCTTTAAAGAGATTGTAAACGTGATGACAAAGAGAATATCTGAGCAAGCTACGAAATCTGCTTTGCATGTGTTGATAGATGTGTGCCCTTGGGGGAGGAACCGGACGAAAATAGTGGAAGCTGGTGCAATTTTCGAGTTTGTTGAGCTTGAATTAGGCAATCCGGGAAAAAAGGTAACTGAGCTCATATTTTGTCTTCTGGCAAACCTTTGTTCTTGTGCTGATGGGAGAGCTCAGCTTCTGAAGCATGCTGGCAGTATTGCCATGGTGGCGAAGAGGACTCTGAGAGTTTCTCCCGGAACGGATGATAGAGCGGTTCATGTACTTTCGATGATTGCTAGGTATTCAGCTACAAGTGAAGTTCTTGCAGAGATGTTGAGGGTTGGAGCTGTTTCGAAGCTTTGCATGGTGTTACAAGCAGATTGTGAAGATAATTTGAAAAGGAAAGCAAGGGAGATCCTTAGGTTGCATAATAATGTTTGGAACAATTCTCCTTGTATTGCGGTTTATCTCTTAACGAGGGACATGAGGTAGTTCTTTAACTCAAAAAACACTAAGGTCATGTTTGTCGTTTGTTTGTAAAACACATGCTTGAGATTAAACTATTTGTCTTAATTTAAAATTATTCCGAATTATTTTATTCTATGACAAGGGATTTATGGTCATTTAAATAGTCATGAACTATTTTTTTTTTTTGACATTATTAAGGCTATTTATAAAAGATTATATAATCTCATGATAAATGTAAAATTAATAATCCCCTCATTTTAAGCTATCAAATGGCTTTATGGGACTAATAGTCTCACATTAAGGGATTAATAGACTCTCGTCAAAAGATTAAATAGTCCGAAATATTATTAAATTAAGACAAGTAATCTAATTTTAAACATATTTTTTGCAAACAAACATGGCCTAAATAAATTGTGTAAACGGTTTGAAACCCTAATTTTATCCAATGGGTTCTTCTTTAATTTGTGTTGTACTTTCTACTTATTGAAGAAGCCGACAGGAACATACATACATATATATATACATATATGTGTGTGTGGTGATAATCCATAGCCTGTTGGATCCAACCTTTCACAACAATTATGCAGACGATGATTACTCACTCGTCGACAATATTCCTTTGTTAGCACAATTGTTCTGCAGACGGCTAATATTAATCATCGGCCAGATAATTAACATTGTGCAGCCAATTAAATCTATCCAAAATTGATATTATAAATCATTTTCTTATATGCGTGTAAGTATATACACATTTATAGAAAAAGCTTATTACAACACATTTATAGAAAAAGCTTATTACAACAATGATCGGTACAAATATATGGGAAGATGAAAGGACTAACACCTAATGCGAGATCATTACTTATGATAGAAATTTTAAGTTTGAATGTTAGGGATGGATGTAGAACTTAGCTACAAAAAGTCCTTTTCTTGGCTTGGCTTTAATGCTATGTTTGGATTGAAGGTTAATGGAATGGAGAAATGAATTAATGGAATGGAATTGAATTGAATGGGGGAAGCTACAAAACTCCTTTTCATGAATTTGGTGATTATTTAGGTGGATAAACCATGCATTTAAATGAAATAAAATTCATTCCATTTCTTTGATTTTCAATCCATGAAAGAGGTGGTAGAATGAGATCCATTACAATGAAATGGATGGATTATGTCCTCTTATCATACCACCCACTAATAACAACAACCAAACATACACTTGAGATGCTAAAAAATCATTACATTCCTTCTTTTATTTTATTCCTTCAATCCAAACGTAATATAAGAGATCTCCAACTAGTAATCTTAAGGACGTTCTTTCCAAACCAGTTGAGATATTGAGTTGGAATTGATAGCTACAAATTACAGCTTCCACCATGAAATCCTTGTAAAATATGTCTACTTCATTTGGAAGTCCTACTTTCATAGTTGTCAGAATCTTACGATACGCGATACGTATCGTACGATACGATATAATATGAAGACAATTTGATGCGCATCGTAGGATAAATTGAAAATGGCAACCGACTTGAGAAAGATTTTGTGTAGATCCAAAAGAATAAAAGCAAAACTTCTAAGCCTTCTAGCGTTTCAAATGAAGAGGTTTTTTAGCACAAACATATTATATATCACTTGATAACCCCTTAATCATGACTTTTTAAGAGTTTTATATCTTCTTCTTCATAATGTCGCTTTATTTTTCGCATGCCACTTTCCACAAGTAGATACATAAATCTCCACTTGTTAAGTTGAATTATTCTCTTTTGCTTTATAGATTAAAGGTGAATCTAAAATAATATCTAGTAAATTAATTTAGAATATGTTGGTTAGTATTTAACTTTAAAATTTATTCTTAGTATACAATAATATTTACTTGACTACTTTTATATATAGTCAAGCTAATATGTTTGATTGTCCCAAAACGGGATGCCACTATATAATTAACTTCCTGAAGTATTTTCCATATAATCGGTTTTTTTAATTTTTTCGAATTTTACTCTTAGCAACTCCTATGCTCGAAGCAAGATATTGTCTAATTAGACCACGAATTATAAATTTCTGGAAAAGCTCTATTGCTATTTCGCGGGGCAATCCACATCGATGTAATAAAAGATACTGGCCTACGGCGATGTGGATGGAACTGCCTACGTTGCCTCATCCTTTCTTTGATTTTTCCTTATTGAGGTGACAAAAAAATTTGTGTATTTTATATGTTTAAATATATATTATCACATTTTTCATTTTGTTTCCATAGCGTACGATACAATACGTGAAACACGATACGGGAGTTTTCGATACACGATACTATTCACGATTTAACAAATATGCCTACTTTATAAGTTTGAGCTCTATGCATTATATGGATCCGGTTAGAGTGAAGTTGGTAGTTCTATAACTTATTATTGCATTGGGTTAAGGCTGTAAAATAAACCAAACGATTCGAATTTGATTCGTACTCGCTCGACTAAAAGTTCGATTTCGAGTTCGACTCAAATATAAACAATTCAAATATAAGCAAATTTTAAAGTTCGATAAATTACTCAAATCTTTTCAAATTGTAATTTTCTATTAATACTCAGATCATATTAATTCGCTTAAAAAGTTCAAACTGCTCGGGCTCAATTCGAGATCGTGCTCGACTCGATACCTAAATGAGCCTCAATCAAACTTTATTTCAGACTCGATAAATTTTATGAACCAAATCTGAGTCATTCAATACTCGACTCGGCTCGACTCGACTCGATTCATTTAAACTAGAACATTAGGTATAAAAAAATTGTATTGATAAGTTCTATAGTTTTTATTGCAATAATTAATGCAACATTTTCTATACCCAATGCAATAAAAAACTATATGAACTTACTAGTGTGAAGTTGGTGCGAACTTCACCCTAATCGATCCGCATCATATGGTTGTACTGCAATTATCTAGGAAGCAGGAATCCTAATACCTTCAAATGAAACTCTAGTGTGACATGGATTCTTAGAGTGACTTTGAGGAAAGTATAGTTTGAGTAAAGGAATACGCATTTTATAGTTGTTCTTTCTTTTTTTTATCTTTTTTTTTTTTTGCTAAATTTTTATAGTTGTTCTTAACTTATATACTGTGTAAATCAATAAGACTAATTTTGTTGCAATTTCAATACTGAAGAAATGCATTTTTTTTGTTGCAATGCGTTGGTTGTTAGATGACAAAACTCGAAACTCAACTCTCTTTGTTGTTAAATAAGTAACAAATTCCTATAGATATATACATATGATTAGTTAGGGACACATTCAACAATCCAAATCCCCCTTTAGTACCAATTGTAGTGTGATGTGATATAGTACGAGCAAAAAATAAAATATAAGATAATGTTCAACTATGTTGATTGATGGACCCGAATCGAAACGTCCATAGAACGGCGAACCCGATGGAAATAACCACATGATTTGTTGTTTAGATACAATGAATATATGTGTTAATCAATCTCTTAATTCACTCTAATAATGTGGGAGTTACATATTATATATTGGAGTTACATATTATGTAATTAGTGTGATTTATTTGAGAGTTACAAATGCAATCACATAATTACCAATATTACTTCTTGTTTTATATATTTGTTAGACTTTTCTTTTGGAGATACAACACACATGAAGGCTGGTATTTTTTTAGGAAAAATTAGAGAGAAAAGAGAGCTTGTCATAGCTATTAGAGGTCATTCATGAAGCTTGAAAATTTGTAGCTTCTTGAATCATGTAACTTGTATTTGGTACTTGTGAGAACGTAGTCCGAATCATTACTAGGAGTTCGTAAATTGCCGAGTTCGTAGAGCACGTGATTTTAGTCAATCGTATTTGTGGACATACGCTTCAGGAGGTGATCGAAAGTATTATTTTTTTTTATTATTTATTTATGTTGGGAGTATGCTCCATGATGTTACAAACTCTTTTTCAGCGACATTTTTAAATTTGAAATTGCTAACAACTTACTTAATTTTGGTTAATATATTCATGAATTAAATTATCAAAAAAAATACTGTCGATTACAAAATTTATTGTATCAGAACTTAAATCAATTATTTTATTTTATTTTAAAAAAAAATTGAGTTCTAAAAGTCATTATGAGATACTTTTGTTGAAGGGTGAGAGTAATTAAGGTGCCCTACCTCCGTTAAGAAAGTCAATAATCTTTCTCTAATTGCGAAACCTGATACAAAAAGTACAATATATAACATTGAAGTAACAATTAGAGCTAAAAAATATCTAATTATTTTGATGAGATAATGGATTTTCATATGGGATTTACAAGTGTTATAATTTTGACTTATATATTTCAATAGTTCTTTTAATAACAATCTTCACTTTAACTATTTTTTTGATGAGAGACTATAGTATTAATATTTTTATTTAAATTGAGTTACGAATAAATGAGACCTTCTTACAATTTTCTGGTTTACTAAAATGAAACTCTTTGATCTTTTTAATTATGTTTTTCATTTGGGATTTGCAAAAGTTAGAAGGGGTATTATAGAATATACTTTCTTGAACCCACAAATAATTCCTTATTTGAAACATTTAATATACTCCCTTCTAGGACCGTCAATTAGGTCGATTAAACCCGAATTCTGATCATTCGGTCTGTTAAAAGATAATTCGAATTTAATTTTGGAGTGAGCTAAACTGAGCTGAGCTTGAACAAAAATTTAAACCCAAAATAAAATTCGGGTCAAGTTTGGTCAAAAACTCGTTCGGCCTATTATAGGCCCGCCATAATTATAATGTTAAAAACATATAAATATATAAACTATTTATATTAATTATTACATATTTACACTCTCAATATATATATATATATAACTAAATTAAGTATTATGTTTTCTTTAAACTTATTTGTTTTCAAATGTTTTGTCATTTTAACTAATCTAAATAATCTAGAGATGTTTATTATCCTAATTTGTATGTTTTAAGTTCAAACTTCTTATTTTTTGATAATATTTGATCTTATGAATTGTAAAGATTTTATATTTTTATCAATAGGTTGTCAAAATGAGCTAATATCAATAATGAGTTGCATTAGTTTTTTGATTTTCATTTTTAGTTTATTAATTTTGATTTTTTATTTGGGCTTGATCAAAATATGCCCGAAACTCGTGATCACATATGGGCTGAACTTGAACAACATATTATAAGTCTAAATAAATTGAGCTCGAGCCCAAGCTCATCAATATTTGAATGGATGGAGCTTGGACAGTCTTATGCCCGGCTCACTTAGCCCAATTGATAGTCCTACTCCCTCCGATCTATCCTCAAAAGGATGAGCAAAGTACAAATTTCACACATATTAAGAAAAATAAAAATAAATGAAAAAGAATAAATAAAATTTTATATTTATTCTTAGTGGTCTCACAAAATTCATAAACTGATGAGTAATTTTATTTTTTTATATTATTAGACCCTGTTAAATGATATAATTACTTTTTATTTTATATTCTTTATTTCATTTTTTTATAAATAAAAATAATTATACTTTTACTCAACATTTTGAGTATAGAGGGACTACTTATTTAATTAACTTGTGCAATATTTTTATGAAAGGTCTACTCAGAATAATGAATGATCACACCATTATTATTGTTGACCTGATTGGTGAATTAAGAAAACAAAACTGATGAGTATTGCGTCGTGGAAGTTGGTAAAGTGGTGAAAATGATTAAACTACAATTTTGAAAAGGAAGATGTGAAACATTGAAAATATAATAAAGACAGCAAAGTATAAAAAATAAAAATTAAAGGAACTCATAGTGCATGCGTGGCAAACAACCACTTAAATAACGAGTGGTAAATAGGAGAATTCGGATTGAATTTTTCATTGATAAGTGAAATTACTCCTTCAGTTCCGCTATAATGGCTTCTTCTTTTATAATGGCTTCTTCTTTTATATTGTCCCAAATTCTGGATCCCTCCGTTACATATTTTGTGACACAAGTATTATATTTATTAATATAATTAAATTTATTATAAATAATTATTAACACAACAAAATTAATTTGTTATAAATAATTGTGTTATTGTTCACACAATCCCCAACGTAATATCTTAATTCCTCTTTTTTTATAAGTAATTTTTGAATAGTTTAAATGCACAAATTCAATAGACATAACATTTACAGAAATTTGATGAACATAACATTTTTGATACATTAATGATATATGCCCTTCAAATTCATGCATTGAAAGTGGCCGAGTATCAACATACAACCTTTTCTTATACAATGCAATTTTTTCCAAATTATATCACACATAAAAATGACGATATAACTTTTTTCTTATATCGAGTGTATAAAAATAGTTGTATTTATAATACTCCCTCTGTTTTAAATTATAAGATTATTATTGACTTTTGAAAGTCAATTTAAAATATTTTCAAAACTAAAATTTATACGACTCATTAAAAATTATAAAATAATAAAATTTATAATGAGTAATACATTTTAGATAGTTTACAATATTCATCATTCTACTGATTAAAAATAAAATAATTTGTGTCAATTTTGAGTTTAAAAATATCTTAAATTAACTACAAAAAATCAGTAATAATCTTATAATATAAAACAGAAGTAGTACTTTCGACGAATATTTGATGCTATTTTTTTTTATTTTTTTTTGTGAACATAGCATTATTCTTTTTGATATCAAATAATATTGTAGCCGCGCGCCAATGCTCTCACCATCGGTTGGACCATCACCATGGCTAGAAACAAAGCCTAGGAGATTCAAGCCAATGAGTGACGATGTGTCCTCCTACGTACTCATTTGTGGTTGAACCTCATAATATGCATAAGGGCTATCCGCTTTCTTTTTTGTTGTCTAATGTAAAGGGGAATTTTTCTTCACTTTCATTTTGTTGTCTGATAGTCTAGAAACTAAAGGGGAATTATTCAATTCACATATTGTGGCATTTTCTCTGATCACTTTCTTTCTTTAATTTATATATGCGCCATCATCAAATGAGTGCAATAATAGAAAGAAGATCTTCTTATGTGATAGGAATAATATATAAAGGTGGTACCAAAAGCCTCCTTGAAAGTTTCATAAAGCAGCCAATTGGAGGCGAATATCTTTTTCTTTTGTGATTGATATTTTCAGAAGAATAAACAGTATCACTTAAAATATTAAGTATTATCAGACGACTATAATAATATATCAACACAACCTTCTTCTTTTTTCTTGTTAATTACCGTTGCAGCTCTTCATTCTTTTCAGGCATTCACATCATAACTATTCAGCGTGCATGGGGTAAAGTTCTACGAAATTGTAAACTAATGACTTGTATTTACTGTCGAAAAATCAAAGGTTACAGCTCCCTCTATTATACTTTTTATGTGATTTTATTTATTGACAATATTATTGTTTTTATTGATAATACCGTCAGACGGATTTATTACTAACAAATTAATGATATAATATCACTAAAACTATTTTCTGCCATTAAATGTTTATAGAGAGAAATTAAGTTAAAAATATAATGAAGAGAGCAGGGTATGATCCCATGATAATTATTCAACACATGAAATCATCGCATGAAAAAAATAGACACACTTGCATTACCAACGATGTATTGAATGTTTTTTTCTAATAAACACGTAAGTGAAGATCTAAATTTAAGTCTTCTAGCTTACAATCTATCATCATCAGAATAAGAATTCAATTTGAAACATATATATAATCTCATGTCACTAAAAAAATTTGTTAGAAAATCAACATATAACAAGCTTGAATTAATGTTTAAGATTTAGAATGAATATTATTAAGATATGGGCACGAAGGCCCACATATCAGGCTTAAAGTCCACAACTCAAGGGACTCATTCAATAATGGGAAATCAGACATCGAAGTTAAGGTCCCAAGTCCCACAAGACGAGGACAATATATGTCCTTTGATCCGATATTTCTACACAATTTATATGGGTTGGTCTCAACTATCTAGTAATAGGACTTGGTAAAGGAACATATCCCATTATCTATACCTATAAATAGAACTCTCGCACAACATTGGTAATATTTTATCTTTCTTTCTCATTAATATCTACACCGCAGACTACTATAGCGGTTCAAAATCGTTAACCATCGGAACATGTTGTGTAGGTTTAAAGGAGTCGAAGTCCAACGGACTCCTGAAAACAATTACACGATCGAAGGATATTAGGGCATTATCAAGTATAATTTCCATGTGACTAATGTACAATAAAATTTGTTGGTAAATATTAAACATACAACTGGCTTGCAATATTTACAATGGCAAATGTAACTCTACTTCTTCGCTTTTTTTCGTCCATTTGAAATTGTCAGGTTGTCTTCTACGAAAGGTTTTAAAAATGATTATTATTATTCAATGTAAATATTACAATATAAATAGTTACACGTATGAGAAGCCAAAACAAGGATAAAGATAGACTAAGTCTATACATATCTATACATAGCAGTGGCAAACAATAAGGAAAAGAAATCAATCTAGCCTAACTAACAAGATATATTTATCATATACCACAACTGAGAGATAATAACATAGACTATGTCAACTCTTATCTCCAACATGTCCCCGCAAGACGGACGGTCTATCTGATAGTCCGATCTTGGACAGTAGAAGATCAAGTCGAGGTCGGGACAACGACTTGGTAAGAAAGTCAGCTAGTTGATCACCTGTGGGAACATGAATGACACGAAGTGTACCATTTTGTACTTGTTCTCGAATGAAATAATAAGCAAGAGCCAAATGTTTCATCTTCAAATGGAACACCGGATTGGCACTTAGATGCGTGGCACCAAGATTGTCACAATAGATGACTGGAGTATGCACAAGATGAACACCCAACTCAGTAAGGAGATTTTGGACCCACATGATTTCGACCGTAGTGGAGGCTATAGCTCGATATTCTGCCTCGGTGGATGATCGAGCCAATGATTTTTGCTTTTTGGAACTCCAAGTAAGAGGATTACGACCAAGAAATACTACATGACCCATGGTGGAAGTGTAATCATCTTTGTCACCGGCCCAATCCGCATCAGAAAAGGCATGAAAGTGAAGTGGTGAGTCACTATAAATGTTGATACCATTGTCCAAGGTACCACATAAGTAGCACATGAGGCGTTTTAAGGCTGCCAATGGTCACTCTGTGGCTTATGCATGAATTGAGAAAGCTTGTTAACAGCAAATGCGACGTCGGGTCTCGTCAAAGTGAGATACTATAGACCACCAACAACAGCTCTATACTCTGTTGGTTATGCAAGAAGGTCACTACCAGAGGTGGATGATAGCCCATGAGTGGCAATCAAGGGAGTTGGAGTGGGCTTAGCATGGAGCATACTCAGTCGATCCAGAAGATTAATAATGTATTTCCTTAGACTGAGAAATAACTCTTTGCTCGTAGGCATGACTTCAACACCTAGAAAGTATGATAATGCACCAAGATCCTTCAATGAAAATCTGTTAGCTAAGCTTTTAATGAAGAAATCAAGGTTAGTAGCATTAGGACCAGTTACAATAATATCGTCCACATACACAATTAAATAAATTGGTGTAGTAGCATGGTGCAAAATAAAGAGTGAGGTGTCGACCATAGATCGCTTTAAGCCCGTACTTAGGAGGAAGTTGGTGAGTTCAGTGCACCAAGCCCGAGGTGTTTGTTTGAGCCCATATATCGCCTTTCGTAATTTACACACACGGTTGGGGAGTGCCATATCAACAAAACCTGGAGGTTGTGACATGTAAACGTCTTCCTATAGCGTTCCATGAAGGAATGCGTTGTTGATATCAAGCTGTTGAAGATGCCATTTATTCGTGACCGCAAGACATAGTAAGGTTCAAATTATGCCAGGTTTTATAATCAGACTGAAGTTCTCCGTGTAATCAATTCCGGGTCTTTGTTGAAAACCTTTGGCAACAAGACGAGTGCGATAACGTTCAATTATGCCATCCGGTTTGTATTTAATACGAAATATCCATTTGCATTTTACAAGGTTTCGAGTGTTTTCGGGTGACACCAAATCCCAAGTGCCAAGTCTATGCAAAGCTTTGATCTCATCTTCCATTGCCTTACGCCATAGGCGGTCCTTCAATGTTTGAGCCACAGTAGTAGGTTCGGTGGGTTTGGCATGAATAGTGGTATGGTGTAGGTATTTGGGATTGGGCTTATTAATGTTATTTTTGGACCGAGTAATGATCCTCTAGGCTAGTTGGATTAGCATATTAGGGGCAGTAGTGGGCTGAGTTGGTTGGGTGGGTTCGGTTGTAGTAAATGGTGGGGTGGGCTGAGTGTTATTTGCTGAGGTGGATGTTTGAGGTGAGCTGAGCGAGGAAAGAGGCATGGGTGGGACTGTGGGCAGAAACGGTGTGAGCTGGGCCTGATCAGGTGCAGGAGAGGGGGTATGTCATTGGGTTGGTAAGGAGGCAAAGTTGTAGTGGGTAGGAGTAGGGGCAGAACCAAGGGGCACCATGAGTCTGGGCTAGGTGTGGATGGCAAAATAGTTTGGGCAGTAAGTCTACGATAAGGAAATTCATTTTCAACAAATCTAACATGTCGAGAAGTGTAGACTTTGAGTGTGATGGTGTCCCAACAATGATAGGCACTTTGAGTTTTGGAGTATCCAATGAAAATATATGGAGTGGACTTAGAGTCTAGCTTGTGAGACGCATAGGGTCGAAGCCACGGATAACATAAGCAACCAAAACTTCGCAACTTAGAGTAGTTAGGAGACATCCCAAAAAGACATTGGAAAGGAGATTGATGAGATAGAGTTGGGGTAGGAAGCCGATTAATTAAATAAGCGACGGTGGTGAAGGCATAGGACCAAAACTCTATAGGAAGTTGTGCATGGTTTAGGAGGGATAATCTTGTTTCAACTATATAACAGTGTCGTCTCTCAGCGTAACCATTATGTTCAGTGTGGGGTGGGGAGGTGAGATGTGGGACTCCATCAATAGTAAGATAGCTTTCTAAGGCTTGATATTCTCCCCCATTGTCAGAATAAAGGACTTTAATATTTTACTCAAAGTATTTTTCCACTAAGGCCTTAAATCTAATAAACACTACTTTTGTGTCAGATTTGTTTTTGAGAGGATAGAACCAAATATATTGTGAAATGGTCAACAAAAATGACATAGTATTTGTAACTATTAATGGAGTAGACAGGAGAAGTCCATAAATCAGTGTATATGAGATCAAGAGGAGCATGAGAAAATAAAGTCGATTTACTAAAAAGGAGCTTGTGGCTCTTATTACATTGACAAGAGTTGCAATTGAAAGGAAGAACACTGGAAACATATATCAAGCTTGAAAGTTGAAACTAAAGTCTTAAAAATAGTAAATGAAGGGTGGCCTAGACGATGATGCCAATCTATTGCTGACGATTTGACACTTGAATAGGCAAGAATAGAGGAAGGGGTTGACAACTTGTAAACATTGTTCCTAGTTGGACCTTGGATAAGATGTGCCCCCGTGAGACGATCTTTCACAACAAAAAAATCAGAAGAAAACCCAATTAGAAGATTATTTTCCGAACAAAGTTGGGAGATAGACAAGATATTACGTACGAGACATAGTAGGTGCACATAGAACATTAGACATAATTAAAAACTGAGATGAAGTAGGAATAGAGAGGGAACCAGTATGAGTAAGGGGAACTCCGGTGCCATCACCTATAATAATATCCTCGGAACCATCGTAAGGGTGATGATGGAAAGAGAGGTTTAAGAGATCATAGGTGACATGATGGCTAGCTCCAGTGTCAAGTAACCATGGGGAAGGATGATTAGTAGGGGCGGCAGTGGCGACATGAGCTTGGGGTGGTTGGTGGAAGTAATTGGTGGGGGGATGAGGTGGTTGAACATTGGGAAACTTTTCCTGGAAGATGGGGCAGAATGATAGGGAATGGCCTATGGTATGGCACCATTGGCATTTGCCTTGGTAGCCTGGACCTTTGGTTTAGTTGGTACGCCTGGGTTGAGTGGAGTTGGGTTGAGTGAAGTTGGGTTTTGGGGCTGAATTGTGGCGATAGTTAGAAGGGGGTTGGGTGTTTTGGTTTTGATTGTTGTACCTGGTAGTGGTGGGTTAGGTGTTTTGGTTGTGATTGTTGTACCTGGTAGTGGTGGCGTGTGCGGAAGCGGGTAAAGAGGGTGGAGGTGTTTGAGATTTGATGGTTAATTCACGGTTTAGCAGCTTCTCATGAAGTTCATCGAAGGAAATTGGCGCATCTCAGGCATGGACCGAGTCAATCACAGGTTGGTAGTTGGTATCAAGTCCTTCAAGAACTCGATCAGTGAGGTCCTCATTGCTCATAGGGGCACCAAGAATAGCCAATTGATCAGAACAAATTTTGAGAGCTTTCATATACTCAGTCACTATTTGGGATCCTTTGGAAATGGCCCGAAGGTTGGCTTTGATGAGCTTGATGTGACCTCGAGATTGCTTAGCAAAGGTATTTGCTAGAATATCCCATGCTTGTTTGGTGGTGTCAGCACGAGAGACTAGCGGAACAATGGTTGGTTTCAAGGTTCCAATGAGGGCTCCAAAGAGGAGTTTGTCTTAGCGAACCCAAGTGTTGTAAGCAGGGTTGGGTTTAGAGGCCGACTCTGTCGTGATGGTGGAAGATAGGGGTGAAAATCGATCCGAGTAGCTCGGTATCCGATTCAGATTCGACCCGAAAATATGATCCGAGACTCGGATTCGGTTGGCATCCGAGTCGAATATGAGCCAGGCTCGTTTTTGGGGTTATAATACTGAACTCGAATCTGAGCACAATACCGTTCGCTCGTTTTAAGGTTCGAGCTTGTCTCTTTCATTTGATCCATACTCGATCCTTCCTCGATGAACCCTACTCGTTTAGGGGTTCGATACTTACTTGATCGTTTAGTATCTAACCCTACTCGTTTAGCAACTTTCAATGTGCAAAATTCTGGGTGGGTATTTTTGTTAATGTAAAGTAATATATATATATATATATAGTATACGTAGTGGGTCTTTTTTTTAATGTAAAGTAATATATATATATATAGCATGTTCTGATGTTCAGTATTCTTCCGCGTGCTAACTTAGCAACTTTCAATGTGCAGCATTCTCCATATTTTTGTTAATGTAAAGTAATATATATATATATAGTATACTTAGTGAGTCTTTTTTTAATATAAAGTAATATATATAGATATAGTATACATAGTGGACATTTTAGTTTTTGTCACAAGATGTGGTTTACAGGACGTAGTGGACATTATATATATATAGAGAGAGAGAGAGAGAAAGAGAAAGAATGTGGATGTATATGTATATATATATTGAGAGATAGTGAAAGAATGTATATGTAAAGAAAAATATTAAACATCTGTTGAATTGTCATGATTAAAATCTAACACCCTCTTCCCGTCTTCCGTTCTTCGGCTCTTCATCTAACACACATTTCAGGCTTTGATTTGCACAGGTGATTGGTTGCGAGCTGAATATAAGATTAAAAAAAACATGATTGTAAGTATTAATTTGTTTAGTTTTTTTTTCATAAATAAATACATATACAAATAATATCATGGATTAATATTAATTGTTTGACAATGTAGGCTGATGAAGATTCAATGCAGGAGGTGAGCTTGAAGAATGGAAACTAAAGTGTTGGAAGTAGTTGAGTGTTGCTATTGTGATACATTGCTATTTACATTTTAGTTTTTAAATTATTAA
Source organism: Aralia elata (assembly GCA_034770075.1). Classification (NCBI taxonomy): domain Eukaryota; kingdom Viridiplantae; phylum Streptophyta; class Magnoliopsida; order Apiales; family Araliaceae; genus Aralia; species Aralia elata. The sequence continues at coordinate 44,938,244 of CM068381.1, read as the reverse complement.
GACTTTGGTACTTTGTTTATTATTGGACTTGGACTGTTAGACTTTGGTTATTTTGTATTTTTGTTTGGAATTTGGTTTATGAAATGGTTGATTGGTTTATGTAAATCTGTTATTGCCTTGATGTAATGATGTTACAAGAAATTGTATCATAATATATTAATATTGTAAATTTATCATTGTAATTTTTGTGACACATGTTTTTTTATATATAAATGAAAATAAAGTTTTTTTAATTTTTTTTTATGTCTCATTTTGGTGTGATCCATCTCAGGCTCGAACTCGAACCAAAAGGCTTGCGAATTACTCGTTGTGAAAACGAGTCGAGTAACTTCGAGCCGAGTAGTATCGAGTAATTCATCGAGTCGAACTTGAGCAGCCTTGAAAATTATTCGTTCGAATTCGAGTCGAACCTGAACACAAATTTTTTAATCCGAGTCGAGCTTGAGCATTAGGGTGTTCGGATCGACTCGGGATCATTTTCACCCCTAGTGGAAGATGGCGACAGAAAGGTACCGTCCAAGAACTTAAATAGGCCATACCCAATAAGAGTAGCATGAATTTGGAGTTTCCATGACATATAATTGGTCGTGTTTAGCTTGAGAATGTTTGTAAGCGTAACAACGACGAGAGGTGAATTTGGGTCAGCATCATTGGGGATGGTAATGTCATGGAAGAAAAAAAAATTAGGTTGAGGATATAACCTGCTCTGATACCATGAAAGGTTTTTAAAATGATTATTATTATTCAATGTAAATATTATAATATAAATAGCTACACATATGAGAAGCTAAAACAAGGATAAAGATAGACTTAGTCTATACATATCTATACATAGGAGTGGCTAACAATAAGGGATAGAAATCAATCTAGCCTAACTAACAAGATATATTTATCATATACAACAACTGAAAGATAATAACATAGACTATGTCAACTCTTATCTCCAGCATTCTAATCTAATCATAAAGTTATATTACATCTGTTTCAAAACTAGATATATATTTTGACTTTTTAGAGTCAATTTGCAAAATCCTAAAATTCAAAATTGATATGAAGTTATTTAGTTTTAATAAAAATAAATATAACAGTTGTAAATTAACTATAAAGTACTACTAATTATCATATTTGTTATTTTTAAAACTTAAATAAAATTATATTAATTTTGAGTTTTAAGATTTCACAAATTAACTTTAAAAAGTCAAAATATATCTATAATTTTAGAAAGGGGAGAGTAAATTATATCCAGTAGTCGACAAGCTATTGATTGAAGTTTATCCAGAGCTTAATTTAATTTGTTAGTGAAACATGAGTAAGGGCAGGAGAATTTTCTTTTATTAATTTTGAAATTCATTATTTCCGTCTTATTTATCATGGGAAATAGGATTTGTTCGAATATAAATATACTTTCGTGTGATAAATTATAAATATGAAAAATTTGTCTTGGCACAAACGTTTTGGAGCAAGACTGCTTCTGCCACTAATAAATTGCGATTTTTTAGTTATTACTTTTCTGAAGTAGATGTTCCATATCAATTTACTCCCTACATATGGAAATTAATTAGCTAGAGATACAAATTTAAAAATGACCACGTTTGAAAAGGAAAAGTTTATTTTTTCCTAACAGATTCTTAACATTTTTTCAAAATATATAAGAGGGGACCATGATAATACCTACTCAAAGAAGAAGAATAGTAATAGCATAGTAGAAAAGTTGTTGATATTGCTAAAACGAGAATAATACGAGAGTAAATATATATTTAGTGATAAAAAAATTTGTATTATTTTATATATAGTTCAAAATAGAATAAAATCTTTAGTTTTGGAATAGACATTGAAGAAAATATATCCCTAATTTTCAAATAAAGAAAATATAATGCGAAAAGGGGAGATAGGTATTTAACTAATATACTACATATGATTAACATGTCCATCTTAAAAAAAAATTAGATAAATCTAACTATACATATACAAAGAATATACGAAAATACTAGAGCATGTGAATTTTTATATTGTCATATATACATCAACGACTTTATATTACTAATATATATATCACATAGGATTAACAAGTATAGTACCTCTTTAGTTTATATTTTAACTTCTTCAAAATAGTAAAATGGCCTCTGCATATTTAGCTGCTGAAAGCGCTGCGCTTCTTAATTTTGATATCAGCTTCCTTGCGCTCTGGCTCAGTTAGTTGCTGTTGAGTCTTGTGAACCTGCTTCTTTTGATATGGGCTTCAAATATGAAACACAGTAGATCAGTCGCAACATTACCAGAAAACCCATCATTAATGTGATTTTTTGGATTAACCAATACAAGAATAAGTTGCAGACCTACATTTCATAATTCTTAACATTTTGCAGTACCATTATCTGAGCAGCCTCACCAAGATATATATATATATATATATATATATATATATATATATATATATAAAATCCTTCTCACGGTACCTCATTTGATCTTTAACTCTCTTTTTTCTCATTTTTTAATTAATTGGTGATTATTACCAAAATAAATTTTACTATTTTAAAATTTAACTCATAAGATTAATAATTAAATATTAGTTACATATTATAAAAATACATTATAAATTTTCTAATATTTTTTAAAAAAAAATTTATTAAGATTAAGCCTTTCAATAATAAATATGTGACCACTATACTACTTTTGTGACTTATGAATTTCAATTTTTTATTTTTTATTTACGTTTTAATACATATATTTTACCAATATACATGTATTAGGAAAACTAAATTTGTCAAAAAAAAGTTAATTAAATCAAACTGAGTAGTTAGATTTTAAAATTCATTCATTCTTTCTTTCTACAGAGAATCTGTTGTTCTCCTTTCCTTCAAAATGGGTATCTTTATAGTTTATGTCCCACTGGCTTCATGTATGGTTGAATTGAAAATATTGTTCATTATTTTCTCTTTGATGCCAAGAAAATTAATTTCCGAATTCTACAATTCATGCCGTTCGATTTGTCAAATTATATATATGATATATATGACTTTGTTCTAACCTAAATGCTATATAATTATCTTAGTTCTGTGTAATGACATTGATAAATGCATGTTGTCATTAGTCCACCCTAATAATACTTGTCAATTCCTTATTTCATGCTATGAACACAGCGTGTCTATTACTTTGCCTTCCCATACATCTATATACTTCTTTTCAAAAAAAAATATTCACTTCTCTTCTTCTAATATATACTCTCTCTCCATTTCAAATAATGATCGATTTTTTTAACTCAAAATTAATAAGATTCATTGAAAATTATTATACAATAAACTTATACTTAATAGTAAATTTTAAATAGTTTACAATAATTACTTTTTAAAACTTATACTAAGCGCTAATTAATTATAAATCTGTTATACTCTATTAATATTGTTATTACAAAATTCATTCACTTTCTGTGGTTTTAATTTGGTTTGTTTATTGAATTTAACATATGTGGTTTTATGTTTAATTTCAAGTTTTTTGAAATGACAGTATAATATAAAATATTTTAATAGTTGTATATTTTTCTAATAGTACAATAGTTTTTTTTTCATTACAACTATTTATGTTAAAATTAGTTTTTCAACTTTATTTCATAACTAGACAGTTTATAATTTTATTTATAATACAACTAAAGAGCTTTGAAAAATAAATTAAAGACTTTTATTCTCTTCAAATATAGGTATGTTGATAAAAATTGATCTATATAAATATTTAGATAGACCATATATAAACTATTAAAAGAGAGTCAATAAGTTAAAGTGTGGTCAGAAGGATTATTAAGGCCAAAATAGATATTAGTCACCTTTTTTGAATAGTGTTAAGACCGAAAATTGAATAGGAGGTAGTGTGCAATGAAAGCTTAACTATGGGTGACAATTTAGAGGTTTTTTAACCACAGGCGGTAAAGTGCAAAAATATATAAATTATAGGTACTAAATTGCATTTTACCCAAGATATTAAGATTATCATGGTATAAAACAAATATCTATAAGAATTGCTCATAAATATCTGTTCCTCAATAAGTAAGCTTGAGTACTTCAAAAATTAGAATCGGAACTAGAATTTAGGCGATGTTTGTTTGCAAAAAGAACGTTTGGGATTAAATTATTTGTCTTAATTTAATATTACTTCGAACTATTTTATCCCATGATGAGGGATTAATAGTCCTTTAAATAGTCCCATGGACTATTTTTTATTTTTTTTAACATTTTAAAAAGTATTCATGATGGACTATATAATCATATGATAAATGTGAAATTAATAGTCTCTCCATTTTAAGCTATTAAATGGTTTTATGGGACTAATAGTCCCACATTTAGGGACTAATAGTCCCTTTTCAAAAGATTAAATAGTCTGAAATAGTGTTAAATTAAGATAAATAATCAAATCTCAAACATACTTTTTGCAAACAAACATGACCTTAAGGATTTAGAAGTTATTTGTGAAGTCCCTCTAAAGTTTATCCCTATCCCTTAAGAGTAATTGTAAGAAATTATAATTTGAGGAAATCAAAAGGCCTTTTTATTGTGTCATAGGCGGTCCTAATGAGCAAGTTCCCATATGCTTTTTGGTCTACTATAAATACCCAACATATATTCCCCATCCCTAGCATTTGCATTCAGCCGCATATACACAGCCCCTTTGATCCTTAAACATCATCCTCTTCGCTCTTCAGTAACTAGCACTCGGTTGTCTCTCCTACCTAGAAGACCTCAATTGGCCTGCTGTTGTTTTGCTTAAGGTAAAAAACAATTAATCTATCAAAGTAGTGTTTGTGTTTGTGTTTTTGTGTGTGCATTTGTTAATATACATATTTAGAAATATGATCCGTCTTTAATACATATTGGTATCAGCAAGCTAAAATTCCTAAATTGATTTTATACAGATGCAACATTTATCCTTTAGCCTTACGAATACTTGACAAACTTCGTGGAATCGAAAATCATATTATTACTACATATACCTGCATGTCCCTAAGAAGTTAGGTACAAAATCAAGCTTTTTGTGACTTGGGATTTTCTTACTTAGCATATATTGGTTTTTTTCATAATTCATTACTTTATGCAGTGAGAAAATATTGATTCTTCACCACCTACATCACTTGAAGAGATGTCAATTATAAGCAAGAACAAGAGCTTTGGCTTACCATCATCACCTCTAAAAGTAGAAGAATATGCACCAATTCTGATAGAGAGTAAGCAAGGGATAGTCTCTATTCTGCAAGGACCTGATCACTGTCAACAAACCAAAGCACCAAATGCCACCACATCCTTTAGACGAACTCTTTCAGCTGACATGTCCTCCAGGAAATGGTTATCCCAAAATATTGCATCTTTTCAACACTTTCCCATCCAAGGTGAACAAAATGAGTTCAAGGGGAGGAGGGAAGTTGAAAATCCACGTCAACTTGATATTTGGAGTTCCATTTTGTCAGAAAAATCCAAGGACAAGGAGATGGAGTCACCTCCTTATGTTTATCCACTTGTAAAAAGATCATCAAGCTCTTTGACTAAAAAGAGCCTCGAGATTTGTACTGAAGGTCTCGGATCCGAGACGGGCTCTGAAGGGTTCCCCTCGAACCCGTCTTCGGAGACTGGGGATGCAGAGGGAAAACCCAAACCAAAACCACAAATAGAACAAGAACAAGTGCGAGTAATTGCCAATTACAATTACTCTGCTGCAGCAGCAGCTAGAGCTACTAAGAAACCTCGAACGTTCCCTCCACCAATTCCTTCCCTTCTAATGCATTCTCACCGTGAAAGTGGGCGGTTAGTCCTCGAGGCCTCGTTGTTTCCTCCCAATAAACAACCCAATAACTTTTTCCAAACGCAACGACAAGATGGCCGCCTTCTCCTCACCCTCCTCAATAATCAAGAAACACTACTTACTGATCAAAAAAAGAACAAAGTGTTTGATAAATTTCAACAAGAAAAAGAAGAGAATGAAATAGCTGAGGAAGTTGAGGGATCCCAAAATATAATGGCCCAATCTCTCCCACCAAAATCCCCTGCCGCCTCGGTCAATGGCTTCGAGTACTCCTGGGGGATTAAGTCCGATGCGGCCAGCCTAATTAACCCTTTTCTCAAAAACAAGTCTAACTTCAACGTGATGGTGTCTTCCACAAAACCAGAAGCATTTGAGCAACAAGAGTTGGAAGTGTTGAGAGGGAATTACAAAAGAGATAGGCTAGTGCTATTGTTGAGAGGCTGCAAGGAATCTATGAGGTCTCTTATAATCCGGGTGGGAGCCATATTGCACTGCCACATCCTGATCCCAACCATTTCTGGTTGCTCTATTTACTAAAAGTATTATTTTTATGTCGTTTGTGTTAATACAATAATTAGACATCAACATTTGTGTTAAAGAGTGGCCATTCCATTACGTCAATGAAGTTGTATAGTTCATCTAATTGTTAATTATGTTGTTATCATCAAATAATATATGTTGTTCACAATTGAAACATGAAATTAAACTATTATACTTTAGCCTTTTTTATTATGTGCGGGAAAAAAAACACACTCTTTCAATGTGACATTTGGCTTACGAAAGCAGTGTCATTACATCCTACACAATACTCAAAAAATAAAAATACAAAATCTTACAGAAGTGTGTTTTACTTTAAATATTTTTCAACAATTTAAAGAAAATGTATACAAAGACAAATTGTTATTCGAAAAAATACTTATAGCCAAATCTGTATAGCAACAAACTTAAAAAAAAATATTCTAATTCAGTTTAGAACGCATTTACTCCACTGAACTGTTCGCCAAACGGCTCTAAAATGATTTCCATTGACAAGTACCGAACACCCAAATATCATATAACATGTAGCAGTCGTCGCACTTGGAATGAAAGAACACAAAGAACAAGGAATGAATATCATGTTCTCATACAAATAGCTTCTTATCTTCACACAAAAAGTTGTATTGTACAGAATAAAATACAAATTACACAAAGAAACGCCTCTATGATACATGAACTCCCACGATGATTTCAATATCATATATCTCACCAATCATATGGGTACCTCATGTCCTTTTTTAAGAAAAGAAAAATTAAGAGAGAAATTAATACATCTAAACGAGAAATAAAAATTTATATAAAACTACTGAGAAAAATACCCACGACTACCCCGCCAAAAGGGAGAAACAAACAAGACTGTAACTTCTACCTGTCTGAAGCTCAATGTACAAGGTCAGCTTGGGAAACCCCGAACCCTTTCAGCACAAAGGAGACTAGTAGCCTATCCGCCGACAACAATGTGGATTTCGAGCTCATGTATTCAGTGATTTGAGATCTTGCTAAATTTGCCGAGTGTACCAAATGTGCTGAAAGCCTTCACATCTCTAACAAGAACAGATATTACAAGCTCGGGAAAATCTCCATACAGCTTCATACTATATACAGGAAACAAGAAATACCAAGGTGGCAGCATGATACAGGAATGTGTCGAGAAACAATATGTAACCAGACCCCACTAAATCCAAGCAAGAGAACCCCTATCATTAGCAACTTGAGGACGCCCCCTAGTTGGCGTAGGCGGTCTGTTAGCATTAAGTTCCTAATCACGCCAAAAAAATAACAGGAAACAAGATTACCAATAGAACAAGGTAAAGACACCTCTGAGAGAGAAACAATATCAGAATAGACAACAAATCTAGAACCAGTAGTACCTGCATCCATGTATCTTCTATGTGTCGTTCAGGTGACGTTTCTGGTGATGAAATTGCTGGTGGCAATGGATGAATGAGTTTTGGAACCACTACAAGATCTCTACCCAAGACTAAGATTGCGCCAGCATTATTTGCAGTACCTATAGAAACAGCACAAATTCAAAGAATGAGTCAATAACATGCTTAATGGGCAGTCTCCTTCTAGGCTTCTACAATCTCGATAAATAAGTAGAAGGTGAAATCTTACCACAGTAATTGGTCGCTGAGAAAAGGGTAATTAAATGTCCCTGCGCAAAACGCTCAAAGCCATCCATGACACATTCATGTGCACGTACAATTAATTGAAGATCATTGTTGTTGCAGAATTCCATCACACGATCAGGCTGGAATAAAATATCATGCCAGGATGAGCAATAAAATGCAAAATCATAAAGAAACTACCAATAAATTACACATTCTAGAAGAAGAAAATTCCTTGCAAAAAGAAATGGCAAACTCCAGATATTTTCTTTGATTTTTTGACTTCACAAAATAGGGAGTATTTAGCACAAAAAGACTACGAGAAAGCCTTGTAAGGATGTCGCTGTGATAATTCAATATCAATTAGTATCATCCAGAGTACGTAAGATTGTCACCATTACACATGGTTCAAAGTCATGGTATCAGAAAACGTATCAGACGGTCAACTGTGGTATCGGATAGCAGTATTGCTATCAGACGTTACGCAACAAAGTGTTATATATTGTGTTTAAAAAAATGAAAAAAAAAAATACTTAAAAAATCTAAAAACAAAATTAAGTAAACTAAAGAATTAAATGTGTACAAAATCATTTAATGTGAAGCATATACATGCAAAGAAAAATTATGAGAAACTAAATTTGTTAAGCACAACGCCTCAACCACAAAACAATAATAACAAGTATAAGAAAAATGGCAAGAAAATAAGATAAAAATGAAACAATACGAACCCCAAATGTAACCAACCCAGGACCTCTTGCATTTGGTCGTAATCCTTCCACACTGTCATTCTCAGTTGGATCAGACCTACACACAGAAATTCATTTAATAAGAAACAAATTTAACACGATAAAAAAACAAAATAAATGTAGTATGGACATGTACCAACCATAATAGGTCCATGAGAACAATTGAACCCGCTTCCATCGTGATTGGACGCTGAAGGCCTTCAATTTGTTCAATATGATTTATTGACCTTCCTATACCACCATGCATACAAATTATTTTTTTCTCAATAAGAGCTGCCAGGGGAAGCCAGTTGAACAATCTGTTTATCCGATGCCATGCCCAAATTCCATCTCTCTCACCCTGTTTAGCATATCATTAAGTAAATAGTCATTTACTGGTGAAAGATGAAAATCACAAACATCATAATATACAAATATAATAGCACCATACCATGCGCTCAATACATTCAATTCGAAAGCCAAAAAGGGCATTGATATCTGCAGCTTCATGATTTCCACGAATCAAATGTACATTTTGAGGATACTCAACCTGTAAAGCTCTCAATCAGTCAATTGTTAAAAAACATAAGAAATCATACAACATAAGAGCCCGAATAGGACAAACACAAAGTAATAGTACCTTCAGAGCAAGCAGAAGAGAGATGGTTTCCAAGCTGTGCTGGCCACGATCAACATAATCTCCTAAGAAGAGATAATCGATATATCTGATGGCCATTGTACAAAATTAGCATAACAAGAAAGATGGCAATGTAATTATGAGTGCATAACTGAGCACATAATAACATCATGAACATAAATCCATATAACAGCAAAGATATGATTAGAAAAAGAAAGAACATATAGTACATAAACACACACATATTCACATAAATATACAAACACTAGAAAATTAAATGCATTGTGTTTGTGCGTGCACATGCGTTCACATGTGGACACAAACAAAACAGCATAAGATTTTAGAGCTAAGAAACTAACATAATAGTAGACCTCTTTTGTAAAGCCTTTGTTACAAGCCTTCCCATTAATGATTTTATCCCTGGTTGTATGGGAATTATGAAGTTTCTTCTTCCTGAAGTGCATCTCCATGGTGCGAGGAAGTGAGTGGGGTAGCATGAAGGCCATTGTTAAGCTTGCAAGAATAATCCATTCTCTAAATACTTAACTATTCATACCAAGTAATGAGCTAATAACACCTACACTGGGTAGTTCGGTTCTAGATATCAGGTAATTCCACCTTGGCAAATTGACAATCTGAGTATGAGTGAACAATTGGAACTAGATGCTCTAATCCTGAAAAGAATTTTCTTGCGACGATAAAAACAAGACAATAGCTATACTTAAATCAGTGTCAACAAAGTAATAACCCATACATAATTTCAATTTTAAAACAAAATCTCTACGAGTAACAAGGAACTACAATAACTACACAGAACAAACAAAACAAATTAGGTTTTCATGAAAGCAAAAATATTCACCCATGGCTTCCTAAGTTTGATTTCATTATGATCACACTGGAGAAGAAATGATAGAACCAAGTTAAGGGATTTAGTGCATCGCAAATGGACGCATTGAAAGAAAAACTGTGTCAATAACTGGTATAAGCCATTATTGAGTTTAATGTATTAGGGGAAACATGTACATGCTTAGTTGCAAGAAGTCTCTGGATTATAATAGTAAAATGTTTAGTCTCCAACGACAGTAATAAACAATGTTTAGCACATGTAACTGATGAAATTTAAGCATATCAAACCGTGTTCATTATTCCCTACGAGCTATACGTAAACCACCTATTAATGAAAATGTTTTGTGGTTGTCCTATTTAGGGTGCAGCAGTATTTTCTCATTCAGCTTGGGATTTTCTAGTCGAAATCATGATCCTTATGAGCATAACGCAAGCTAAAATGCATGAGCACAGCTGCACAAGTGATCAAGGTTTGAAATTATCAAACGTACAAATATACCAAAAATGAAGATGGCATACGCAATGTAGGAAGGTTCCAGTGTTTTCACAGAAACATGAGTTTGGCATCAAAACAGTATGGATTAAAATCTGAACATGAAGAAAATGCATCAATAAAGAAAACACTTACGCTATATCCCCAGCAGTAGAAGGGGAGCCGTACTCGTCAAAAAGTCGCATAAGGTCCCCAAACTGCCCGTGCAGATCACCAAATATCTTGATAGGTGCTCTAAGCTGTAGAACACTTGGCTCGCTTGAAAATATTTTTTCAGCACTATCACAAAGATCAGCTATTTCATTGCAGTCCAGGAAAAATTGTCTGCGAACAGGAGGCTTCCAACCACGAGGCTTCAAAAGATGAGCCATCACCTGAATTGAAGATAATTCACCATCTCACAAGATAGCAGTGAAGAAGCTAAACTGACGAATACGCTAAACCCTATAATGGACGAAAAATAATAATCCAACCCCAAGTAAATAATAGTGCATAAAATTCAGATCTCGACTTGATCTTTTTTCACCAGATGCCAGAAAAGGTTTTCTAAAAATCTTCAAAAACTTCAGTCGAATATTCTGATACGAAAGAGAAACATTAAATACCCATGCAGTAGATTCCCGAAGAGGGGAAGGCCATTTATTTCTGACCAACAGACTTACACTATGAGTATATCAATTATTTTCGATGAGAAACGTAACAGCACTAGAAGTACATGCAGATATGACAGCACCCAACCATTTCAAATCATCGTTTAATTTGTCAATGTTTATTCATTGCAGATATCATAACGCAGAAGTGCATTTTGTCGAATTCCTATTCCATGATATAGTACTATATTACACGCATGAAATAAATCCTCTACCTTTTTGGGCACACTGTTGATAGACATTTGTCGATCTAAAAGTTTCCTTGCTGCTGTTGCATTTTCTGGGGTTCCATAGCTTACCCGCCTACCTTCATTTTCAAATTGATCAATTGAAAGCGATCTAACCATACCACCTAAAGCTCCACCAGTCTCTGCAGCTACAACCACCTACAAATGCTTACAAAGTATCAGAAATGAATTCTGCACAACCAAATAAGACTTGAAGTATAACATTCAAGATAAGGACCAAATTCGGATACTGACAGCTCTGTGATGCAGCCTAACACCAGCTGGAGCTGAATTATTTGTAACAGCAGAATCAGGTTTGATCAGGGTAGAAATCTGTTTCCCACTAGGAGTAGCCTCTGCCCCCCGATCCCTGTCTGGCAATTCAACTTCTCCATTGACCTGCCGTGCTTTGGCAGCAGCCAGGGTTGCAGTAATAGCCTCAGCTTCTGCTGCTGATGCCTCAACCAAATACTCAACACCTTTGCTCAGTCTCCTGTACAGAAAACCATATTAAGCATATGTATAAACTTCAAAGAAAAAAGAATGTGCAACAGACATATAGAGCTGAACAATTTCTGTGTATATACGTATACATATGGTGGCTTACCTTGAACCTTCGAGCATAGCATTTTCAGTGCTAATATCAGTATACATATCCCCATTAGCAGGAGGTGCCACAGGACTTCCCAGCACCACGGAACCATCAGTAACTGGTTCAGGAATTGGTTGCCTTGTTCTTTCATCAATAAAACCATACCGTCCTGCCAACCTCCCTGCCTGTACGTTTGATGCAGCAGCTGCAGCAGCTGCATGTGAAGCTGCACTAGTTGTTTCAGCTGCAGCCAGATCTTCAGCAACTAGTAGGTCATCCAGTAATACCCCTATACAAAAACAGATCATACTCAGTATCCTAGTGTAAACAAATGCCATGCCATATATTAGTATTATACAGAAATGTAGGGTTAGAAACGGACAACAAGAAAAAAAAATTATAAGAGTATTCTAGAGAGAATTGAACTCAAAAGTTATTGATTAAGCGCTAAAAAAAAGGGTTCACTGGGCTAGGACAAGAACGTGTGGGTTAATAAATACTCCCTTAGTTTGACAAAAGGAGTCCCACTTGAAAAAATTTACAAAATTGCAGGATATATTTTGTTCCATGTTTATTCCTAAATTTATTTAGTGCTTGGTTTTATAGTGATGGTATGGTAATGTAATTGTGATGATAAATTTGAGGACATTGTCTCAACGGTAACTAGGGGGACTCCTAAAATTTTAACAGATCCACTCCCCGAGACAAATCTCACAAAAAGATTTGAAACATACATGCAAACGCAGAGGAGTTATCGAAGTCTAAATCAAATTAAATTATATATTTGCTCTTGTGCAGAACTTTCGTATCCAGTGAGCGAACTTCAAGAAAAAATTTCAAAAGATATCAGGAAATAACACATTATATTATTGGAAAAATAAAATATGAAACTCCTGAAAAGTAATAATTGTCAATTATACAATTTAGGCATAACCCTCGCACATTAATAGTCCCCATTTTCCTCTAAACAAACTTCGTTTGTCACTGTTAGGTAGATAAACTCAGTCTGAATGTCTCAGTAAGCTAGTTACTTGACAACCCAAGAATAGTTGGGGCAGATTAAGTAGGCAACAACACACAAGGATCTAATACCAGCAGGCAGAAGCCAACTCAAAAAAATAAATTAATTGAAAGATCCAACGATTCAAATAGCCATCTTACCTCCACGTAGACCACCATAGATAAAAATCAAGTCCCCAACAGCAGCTGCTGCATGCCTACAACGCCTTGTTAATTCAACTGCAGCGTCTCCACCAGCAGCATCAGCGCTGTATCTGCCTGTCCTAGGACTAGTAACAACAGATTTTGTATCACACCAAACTCCTGCTGCAGTATCTAGAACTGCATAAAGCAGAAACACAAGAAAATTCATGAGAAATTGGTGAAATGGAACATTGACTGAAGAAGATAGAGCTGCTATTAATATGCTAGTCTTTCAATTGCTTTAAATGATTTAACCATAACAAAATAGACACAATGTATATCAAGGTCCAATAAGGTTATGCAAACCTTGGGCGCATACTGAGGGGCAGAAAGACGAACAGACATTACTTGCCGCAAACCTCGGGCACATTCATAGGGCTAAGGGTCGCCACCATTATCAAGCTTCTTCAGTTCCACTAGAAATCCTTCAATTTCTGACCAAACTCTTCGGATTTTGGGCACAGATGGGGAATTGCAAAGACAATGATGTTCTATTTTTATAATTAGGTATCATCTTGGGTCAAAGAAGAGAAATGGGTCTATGAATAAAGAGGGGTAATGCGCCCAAGGTTTAGTTGAATTAAAGTGAAGGGGAGAGAGAGAGAGCACAAAGAAAAAGATGGGGGAGAGAGAACTGAAAAAGCAACAACCTGGTTGCGGCTATGGTCCAAGCAACAGCAGCCCGCCTCTTTCGATGCGTAAGCGGTTGTGGCCTGTCACATTAGAAGGAAGGCAGTGCCGAGCCGCGACAAAATTTGATGGAGAAAAATGCACGATCGAGGACTGTAATTTGCAAGTTTTTGGGTAAAATTGAGATGAAGAACTAAAATTAGTTTTTGAGGAGAGCTTCGCCCAATTCTGATGAACATTAGACTCCCCCCCCCTTTTTTCTTTGTTAGGTTGGTTAAAATGGCCTCGTAAATTGGGATAAAGTACCATATGTTGTGTTTCTCTAAATTTGCCAGATTTGTCCACCTTGCCAGTGCGATGTCATTAAGAATTTAACGAGCCAGACATTTTCATTTTTTGGAAGAAAAAAAGAACAGTTCAATGACTTGACTGGAAAAAAGTTCATTCGATGATGCTATTTGCCAGATTTAGAATATCTTTAGGATTGGAATCAAAATATAAAAAGAAATTCAATAAAGAGGCAAGCAAAGCAAGATAAGAACCTGCAATACTTGAAGAGTCCTCTACCATCCGTCCACCACCAAGTGCCCCTCCAGAAACATGGAGCCGAGCGTTAACAAACACCTAACAGTGGCAGTACCACAAAATAGTTAGTCACTTAGTTCCATAGATATAATAGAGACTTAGTAAAAAAGGACTCACAGCTGCATGTTGATATCTAGGAGATGGTGAAACACCAGGAGCAATTGCCCATTCCCAGCGACCATCTCTATGTTTGGCAAGTCCATATGCACTGGCTAGTGGCTGCAACAATCATACAGAGGATGAAATAGGTTAAACAAACATATTTTCCAGAATTAGAAACCAACATGTTAAACAAACATATCCAAGTTTATGCAGTGAGAAAGAATATATCATTTAAAAAAATTATTATATGCTAATAGTATAGAAGGCCAAAAGAAGGGAGGCTCTTGTGACCAACAAACTGTCACAAACTTCAAACCCTAACCACTAAAAGAGCTATTAGTATACTATTACTATTGCAAATATGCGTTAAAAGCCTCATTATTTATAGATTTTCCTTATTTGATAGCTTTTGTTGGGGATTGGAACCAGCAACCTTGTGCCTTCACCACGACCCAGCTGCAATCCACCCAAAACCCCAGAGAAACACATATCAACACCCGAACAATAAACAAAGAACTACCAAACCATTTCATGCTAAGCATTATGACTAGAACATGTACATATATATATATATATGATAGGAAAAAGCTCTTGCACACAAAAAACTACTTCCTAAGGTCAGCATTTAACCTCCCCGGAAGTCATGGAGAATTGGAGACAATAAGGATGCTATTGAAGTTGAGTTGAAGGAGTAACTCATCACAATTAAACGAGTGCGACTTTCCAAATGCTTATTTAGTTGAGTCGATGGACTAACTCATTACAATTAAACAATTGTGATTTTCCAAATGTTTATTTGCATCTAACGTAATTTCGGTATATAAAATCCTCAGTGCGCACATGTGTAATACAACAACAAAGGTGACCAACTTGTCCAACATGGATGATAGTTCACTACATATGACATATAAAGGTAATAAAAGTATACAATGGCTCATGAAAAAAGTAGTCCCACCAAATATGGAAGCTCTATAAAAACCAAATCCTGACTGTGTTCAAGTCGGATATAAACGTCTTAGTGATCATTCAAACAAGAATCAATATTAAGACCAAGGACTCTGCTCTGGCCATGTTTTGATCGGAAAAGATTTAAAAAAATTAGAAAAAAAAGGAGGAAAAAAAAAGAAAGGCAAAGAAAAAATAAACACAAAACGTGCATCTTCCAGAGCGTACAGCTGTTGCCTTAGCATGAGAGGAGCAAACTACATATTATAAATGAAAATGTCCTGCAAATTTATGTCACTAAACCAATTCAAGAATTACTACTGCAACTAATACATATAACTCACCACACTGTTTGCATCTCTCCCTCCACAAAGCAGAAGAAGACCATCCGAGCGTGCACTTGCAGTGGCATACCTACTCAAAGTAGTAAATTAGTTATCACCTAGACAATAATCTTCGTTGACAAGCACTAGCTTTCCCAGCTCTATATTCTCCTTATTTTCTTCATTTTAATAAGTATAATAAACAGCCGCCGAGGGGGTGGAACAGAACTGTGAACACTATGATTACAACCTGACTCAACAAGATCGTTCTTCCAACAAATGCTAAGTGTAAAGTATTCTAATAAAACCTAATAACTAAAATAAGAAAGGAGAAACTTACATGCACGGAGGTGGACCTTCCCCTTCAGGTTCCAATTTCCGCCATTCATACGGCTTGGCAGCTGTATCCAGGGCCCATACATCAGCGAGTGGTCTCTTTGCTGGAGATGTTTCACCAAATTATTGATTTTTGAAGCAAAGGTCATCCGACGGAGATATATATTCTAATCAACACAGAAGGAAGAAACAGTATAGAGACATACCATCATTTCCACCAATTGCCATGAGATATCTTTGCCCCACCAGAGCCATGACATGCCCATAACGTGGCCCTGGTCCAGGGCCTTGAACCACCACCCTAAAAGAAAATAAGATTGGTTTCAAAAGCCATTTCAAATATTCTTTTTTCATGTGCATTCTACAGAGGCATCCGACGAATACACAATCTATTGTTAGTTCTTTACATACACTATATAGGTGTACTAAACATTCATGATTGGACAATCACATCATTTAACATTCTAACCTATGCCATCGTGGCCGTTGCTGTGTAAGGTCAAGAACATGAAGATCCTCAGCAGACAATCCAGCTGGACCAATTCCACCCTGTGTTGAATAGAAATTTGATGCTTAGAATAAATTAAAAGAAAATTTGAAAGAACCTGAAGGCCAAACAAACTTCTGAGATATCAAGTTGTCTACCAACCTGAATTACTACCATTGTACCCACAGCAGTTGCTACATGAGCTGCCCTTGGTGTTGGTGGTTCTCCAAATGGAGTGATTCTGCGAAGTTTTTTAGAGCTCAGAAACAAACCATACCAATTCTAGACTAAACAGAGGTAACCACTTGATGATTAAGCAATATGATTAATGAATCACCGGCTTTTGAGGTGATCAATGCTCTAGGCTTACCTAGACCATTTATTTGTAATAACATCGTAACAATGCACGTCAGATGTCGCCCCTGCTAACCCTGTGATCAAGCACAACCAAAAATGTTATGGTAGGGATTTAAGTCGAAAAGCACTTCCTATCTAACAATCCTCTTAAAATATCTTACACGGAAGCAAATGACATCAGCTTCCATTAAATAATATTTCTTACATGAGGTTTAGCCTTATAGCCTAGGGCCAATCCACCCACCTACGCTCATACACACGCTGAATACACAAATGAAGTGAATCATGTCGAGTCGGATAATTTTCTGCTAATTTAGGCTTTACTTCAGTATCAACAAATTTTACAAAATGGTAACAAACCAAAGATGATTAATATATACTTGCTATAATTGGTAATAAAATCAGGGTTCTTTTACTTAATAGGTTCATAAGAACATAACCACCACAATAAGCAACTTCATATGGTTGCTTTTCAATGGATAATTGGTTACAACTAAAATCATTTAGAATTCAAGGATACAATGAAATCCAAACATGTAATTTTAAACTAAAGTAGGGTCCTTATGACATTTAATACAAGATCAACATGTGATAACTCAAATCACTTGAACTATACTTGGTTAAAAAAGGTAACAAATTTGGGGTTCTTTTGTTTGATTGTTTCGTATTAACCTACTGACCAGGGTGACCACATAGGCAACTTCAATAGTTGTTTTTAACTGAGAAACATACCCTCCGTCCTCCGAAGGATGTCTAAATACAAAGAAAAATTTGTCCGCCAAAGGATGACTTTACAAATGTCAAATGTAAAACGTACTACTACAAAGACTAATTTAACCTCAAAAGTACACTTGGGTGAGGTCCACTAGTTTTAGGAGAAGAACAAAAAAGATTCATTAATGTACTTACGTGGGGTCTGCTTGGGGTAAGATTGGAACTTATATACTCCCTCCCTCTCTCTCTCTCCTCTAATTTATATTTCTTAATTTGAGTTGAGAAATCCTTTAGAGAACGGATGTAGTAGTTAAAATCATCAAAATGCTAGTTCAATCGGTAGCATTATTCAATTATAAGATTGAACTAGAAATAAACAAATCTTACAAACACATACTTATTCATGGGGCAGCACCTAGACAGTCCATCGGGCAGAATTATTGCAAGGTTCCGGCTGTTTGGGTGGATTTTTTATTTTTAATGAATATGAGAGAAAATGACAAAAGTCACAATAATGGTTAGACGCACAAAATCACGAAGGATGACCATTTTACCAAAATTATGGTGTAGATTGTAGACGCAATAATATCAATAAAATCAGTGTCATCTATTCCACTTTTGGTGACCAAATATATGTAATTTGGAGACTAAAAACTTATCAATTTAATCCTTTACTTCTAAGAAAATGGCACTGTTTTGCAGTATAATATAAGCTTTCTTTATTTAGTTCAGAGTTCGAATGTGTTAATTTGAAAAAAAAAATATAGAGGAATAACCTTTACAAATAATTAACTTTCGATTTTTATTTTTATTTTTTTTGGGTTGGGGGGGGAATCGATTTATATATAGTTATTTTTTATTAAATTAGTATATTATACAGATAATTTCACTTTTTTTTGTTTAAATCAAAAATATATATATTTTTTGGACGACCACTTGACACAGCCAAGGTTGTTTTGTCTTTTGATTAATATGATCCATGTTGATGGAGGCTTAGTGGCTTACTTGAGTATTAAAAGAATAGTGAAATTGCAATAGGGCCAAAATACTTATCATATGCTTTGTTAAATACTAATGAAATTGGCTTCTTTTACTAGAATTATAATAACCAAATCAAGCAACTCTATGCAGTTGGCTTTCCCAAGAACTTTATGTAGATAACACAAAATAGAAGTTACATGCACCATAACAAATACTAACACCAAGTAATTGAACTTAAATCACTACAACCTAATGGATAACTGAGCTGACGTTCTTAGCATAGCTACCAAATAAACTCCCTTTAGATAGAGAAGACTAAGAAAAAGAAGAGTGTTTGTGGCTTGTCCCTTTGAGTCAAGCCAAGTCTGACATTCACGTTGATGGGCTCTTTCACCACTAACTAGAAATATCATAAGAGAAGAAAAAGAAACAGCTGCTTATATACTCTTACTAAAAGACTGACTTTTATTAAATCATTGCGCCAGCGTTAAACTAAGAAGGTCCTTCATTTGGTACATGTGGACTAGCAACTGACACAGTAGCATCCATCCCCTCTCTCTGTAGGGGCTGAGGACGGAGTTCTTTCTTTAGGGAGGAGGGAAGCATCTTAGGGTCCTTTATAGAGATGGTTTTCAAGCAACTTCACATGATTGGTTTCAAACTGGATTTTGGTTCAAATCAAACATGCCGCTAAAGTTAACTTTTTTTTTAAAAGGAAAGTAAAAAATTAAGGACGGTAGTTAAAACTCGCCCGTTTCAAGGTTCAACTATTGCATCATATCCAACATCATCACCACGTAGTTGAATGAAATTAAATGCAATGTTTCAACAAAAAACAGGTAATTGGCTTACTGAGTTTCCAGTATTAACAAAATTGGGAATTTACGACAGTTCCAAAATGAGATTAAATAGGCAGTTCAAATGATAACAAAATAGGATTTCTTTTACATCAGTGTCACATGGAAAAATACAACCAAAATAAGAAACTTGATTTAGCTTGTTTCCAACTATGTTCTAATCATCAAGTACCTCTACAATCAGTTTCAACTTACAATATATAATTAAACACAAAAACCCAAACATGCATTTATAAACACACAAAAAGTAGAGTTCTTATCTACTTTCTCATCAATCAACCAGAAGACCTTTTACTCATTCCCACAAAGGGAAAAATTAGTTCTTATGATCTTATCTACTTTTAGTGTAAACCCCAACAAACAATAAAAAAGTTCTCATTTTTCAAGGTTACCTAATTTAACATAACACATAATTTAACTGTTTTGCACCACATAATTGAACTCGAACAAAACAACTTGAACTAAACTTAGAATCTAGGGCATCAAACAACAACATACTTATTCCTGCACTTCCTGCAGAGGTAGGAGTTCCAGAAGCAGCAGAATTTCCCTCGAGTGCCGTCGCCCCACCAAAAAGAATAAGCCTTGGCCCAATGTAACCCGGGGTCCCTTCCTCCCCAACGGCCGCCACGGCCGTCAAAGTGTGGCCACACCTCGGCCCTGGACCATCCTCTTTCTTATCTAAAATCGCATTAACTACTGTATATGTGGGTGCGTGCCTAGGTCCCACCACTGGACTTCCCTGAGCCTGCTGCTGCGGCTGTAACGAATGTTGCTGAGTTGCCGGCTGAGATCCTCCGGAATCATCTTCTGCAGATTGCTCAAGCTGTTCGAGATTAGGGTTATCGTTGTTCTTGCTCGTTGAATCCTGATCGGTATCCGGCGCCATTGAGGAATCAACATCCATGTCCTTAACCCTAAAATTGCAGCCTTGTTATCGAGATCGGAGCTGGGAATTCTCAACAAATCGCATTTCTGATCAATATGTTGAAATTGAAATGAATTCGAATTCCCAACTCAAACTTCTTCGTTTTCTACGATTGGAATATATCAAATTGAAACCCTAGCTCAAATTCTCCGATTCGATTCGAGTAAAACCAAAATATTTTTGAAAATACTGTTAGGTTTTCGGTCGAAATGGGGAAGAAAAAATAAAAAAGAGAAAACCTGAAAGCCAAACACACCTTCAAGTTTACCAATCCCTCTATTTCTCTCTCTAAAAATCTCACACAGTCTGTCTCCTCCGTTTCTCTCTCTTCCAAATTGGTATCTCTTTCTCTCTCTACAAATTTAACACTCACTCTATGGGCCAAATCTCTCCCGCTTTATCTCCCTACAAAATTATGCATGTACAAATTACAATATTTTCCCATTACATTTATCTCTAAATACGTCAATTTAATAATCTTTTTATTATTAATAAAATTAAAAGTGGAAAAGTGGTATATTTTATTATGTCCTCAAATAACAAGATTACGATAGTGTTTGATAAAATTGACTAATTAAGATCTGAATGATTAGTATATCTTAATAAATTAAATTATTTGAGTGAAATAGCATCTGAATTTAAAAAAATATTTGATAACTAAAAAGTGTAAAACATCTAAATGACACTATTTAACCATTTTAACCCTCTGAGTTATTTAAAAAAAATTATTTGATAATTTTAAATATGCAGTCTAATAAAAACCGACTAAATAATATTGTTGAATGTATTTATATAAAAATATTTATATACTCTAATGAATAAATATTAAACAAATCACCTAAAAAAATTAGCAATAATGTATAATATGATGAGTATTACATTAAATAAAAAAATGTGTCAAGTTTAATAGAATAACAACATAACGTAATAGCTCAATATAAGAATTATATTTTTCCATTTCAAAATATAAGATCATTATTGACTTCATAAAGTCAATTTAAAATATTTTTAAACTCATAATTAACATGAATTTCTTTGATTTTAGTTTATACATTGATGAATATTGAGAAATATCGAAAACATAATACTCATTGCAAGATTTATTGTTTCATATTTTTTAATCATTTCAATTTTAATTTTGAAAATATCTCAAATTGACTTTTCAGAAATCAATAATGATATTAAAATTTAGAATTGAAGGAATACAATATTTATTGAGGTTATTTTTGTTCATAGATTTTAATTTTTCGTTAAGGGAGAGTTCTTAATAGTTTAGATTTGAGTTTTTCACTTACTGATTTAAAGGCATTAAAAGGGATAATTTTTTCCATCAAACAACTTGAAAGTCTTACCGAATTAGACACAGTTCTCAAGATCCTTTAAGATGTAAACAAACGCAACCTACTTCTAATATATCTATCTTTTACTCCCTGCATCTTATAAAGAAAAAAACGGAATTGGATCCCTTCCATTACATCTTCTTATCTCTGTTCCAAAATTAAAAATACAATTTAACTTTTAAGGTCAACCGATAACATGTTAAATTTTAAAATTGGTATGACTCATAAAATTTTTAAAATAAAATAAATTGTATAATTAATAGTTTTTGTTATATACTATACAATTATAATAATTGTATCAACTAAAATTAAATACATTCACATCAATTTAAAGTTTAATATATTATCATTTGACCTTAAAAGTCAAATTATATCTCTACTTTTAGAACGAAAGGGAGTAGTTGTGAATAGTATAATTAAAATCGATACTAGTCAACTAATTTATTATATTGAATAGCATAATTATTTCAAAAATAAAAATAATCCGACACTTTTTCACCATTTAAAGAATTTGTGAATTTTTCATCAAAATTTCAGTAGATGAAAATCTTTTAGATTTTTAACGGTGATCATATTTTTTATGATTCTAATTTTTGTAGAATTGATCTTAATATCGTCAACTATCTATTAACATATTTTGATCATAACTAAAAAAATTATTGAGATCAAATAATTGGTGTATTGGATAAAATTAGAGAAAATGTGTAATAGATGGGAGCCAAATCCTATAAAAATTGGCTTAGTTTGATTTTTTTTTAGTCAAATTGATCAGTTTTGTAATCAAGATTAATCCTATTTTCTTGCAAATGTAGGTAGAGAAATCATAACCATAAGAAACTCTATTGAATTTTCTACCAACTCTAATTTTCATATGTTTGAAAATCTAAATAAATATGTTTAATTCTTAATACTAAAATTAGTTAATTTAACAAAAAAAATCAAATTAAGCCAATTTTTTATGAACGGAGGGAGTAATATATAAAGTCGAGCAAAACTTTTGAAGCCTTTTTGACATATTGAAATGACCTTCAACTTTTATTGTAATTCCTAGTTTATCCTTTTAGCTTCTCGAATTGTAAATTTATAATGTTGTGATCTTGAGTAACTTGTTATTAATACACAAAAAAAAATTAATATTTTTACAAAATCAATTTTACATGAATGTGAGTCCTATACACAATTCATGATGTAAGTTTTGCATAAATTTTACTTTTTAGAAAGAATAAATGACGCTAAAAATAATCAATTTATATATATATATATATTGTTTTTAACAATCAACTAAAAAAATCACTTTAAACCATAAACTCAAAAGAGCTATTTTGTTTTGCCCAAAATCATTAACCGCCGTTAGTTGACCACGGTTAACTTGACGGAATGCTTATTTGCATTATTTTTAATTTCTACACATAAAAATTGTTAAAATGACATGTAATAATATCTGGTATGTTAAAATGTTAAAAGGATATTATGAATATGAACTCATACTCTTTTGATCCTTTTTAAAAGAGAGAAAACAATTCAAAGAAGAAGAACATCAATAATGATGGAATTTGGGTTTAGAGAAAACTGAAAAAGAATTTGAAAAAAAAAATCAGATTAAAGAATCTTGTGCCACTCATCAATTAATCCCTCCCCCAAGCACACCCAACATGAACTTGACACAAGGCGTTCCCCTCCCACCACCTTGTAGCCACATAAGGCATGTCGTGTGTGTGGTGAGAGAGGGGGAGAGGGGGGGAGGGGGGAGGGGGGGAGGAAGGAGGTTAAACAACCATTGATGAGCAATAGTACAAGATTCTTTAATTTGAGTTTTCCCTAATTCTTTCTTGTTCAATTTGAAATCCTAAACCCAAATTTTAACTTGTTGGTTTTCTTCTTCTGTAGATTTTTTTTGTTTGTTAATCAAGGACAAAAAAGAGACACATAATAAAAATGATATCTCAAATATTACATCATTTTTAATGTGAAAAATATTTGAAAAATGATGTCAAATAAACATTTTTGTTAGGTCAACCGTGGTCAACTCACGATTGTTAATAATTTTAGTAAAAAATGAAATCTCTCTTCTAAATTTATGGCTTGAAGTGAAAAAAATTTATTTGATTATTAAAAACATAAATAGAGTGAAAGTTAATTTGTTTTTAGAGTCATTTATTATTTTCAAAAACAATCTAACACTGTTTGAGTTGTTGATAAACTTGCAATTATGTTACTAAATTTATATCAATAATATTGTGGTGACTAAAAAATAGTTACGAAAAAGAGATACAAAATAATGTGTATAATTGTGGTTGGTTACGACCATTGGATCCACTCGTGTATGATGGATCATCTAGTAATAACATTTAGACACATCATTTTGTAAACTATTCTTTTTTAAGAATTCTTTGTAAGTGTAGCAATACTCAACTTATATAGATAAAATATTTTTTTTAAAAATAGAAGTACATTTGATTATATTAAAGATTTGTAAAAGTAATTATATTCTCAAAATTTGTTCAAGCTTGCATCAAAATGATATTTTAATTGCTTAGTAACTTTTTAAACCCCAAGGTTATAAACATCTTAACTGTTCTCCTTCCGAGCACAAATATTATTGGAAATAATACTTCTAAAATGCAATTTATGTACTCTAATTCTATGTGGCACACATTATGTGTGCGCAACTAAAAAAGTTAAAATATTTGAATAAAATTTAAAAAATACGGATGAAAACATATAGGAGAGAAAATGGGGATAGTAAATGAGAAAGAAGATAAAGTAGTTATTGACATATTGTGAGAGTCTCAGAAAATAATCACTACCCCTCTCCCTGTGCTTTTATAACATAGATAACTTGAGTGAGTGTGATGGTATTTCGTAATTCTCTATGCGAATAAAAAGAGATAACTTAATTTGATACAAGAAAAAAATTGTTTAGTGTTAGTTAATTAAATCTAAAGTTGAGAATTTAAAAGGGTAAATGACGCTAAAAATAACGAATTTACACGTATTTTTTGTTTTAAATAACCAAGTACAAATTTTTTTAGTTAAATATCAAAGTTAAGTGAGAAAATTTATTTTCACATTTTTTTAACAGACGTTAGTTGACTAAGTTTGACTTTCTGTTTTAAGTGACGTGACTTTTTAAATTATTTTTTTCCCAATAATTAATAATGTGGATATAGTGATATGGATTTCACTCTCAATTTGACATTTTAATACTTACGTGGCTTGTATAAATTTAATTTATATTATGATGTGTCAAAAATAGGATTTCAAAATTGAAAAACAAAACAAATAAAAATACATGAGGGCAACAATGTAATCAATCAAATTAACTAAACTAAATAATAAAATAAAAACTAAACTCATTAGTCCTTGTTCATCTTCATCAACACCTACACAAACCCTAACCTTAAACCACCTTCATAACAGCCACCCCAGTCGCAAAGTTAATCAAAGACCCAGAGATCGAACAACGACTAAATCCAAGTCTCAATCGATCATCAGATAAAGCAATTATATGGAGAGAAACTTGAAAGACGATAACCTCGCTGCCTGAAAATGCTAATCTTATCTCCTAAAAGCAACAGAGAAAGCCGTGAAGACAAGCCCTATAAACACAGGCGGAAAGGTCCATACGAAACGAAGCTTAGGTTAGAGCCCCCAAGAATACCAACTCCATCCACCATGGCCTCCATGACCACCCGATCATAAGACCAATCATGACGGTGACCCAAATTGAAACTGCACAAAGCAAAATGTCAACGTATGTTTCAATAATCGCTAGTGTCTTAAGAAAATCCATGAAATCTAGTCGATAATCCTCCATTTATGATCTACATTATATATATATATACACACACACACACAATGAGACTTTCCGACGAACTAAAATTGTGAACTAAAGACGGACTAAACAAAACACGTGTTACTTTCTTTGGCTGGGTTTAGGTACATTTGTTTACTACTATTATCTCCATTTTCTACCGACATAGTATAGTTTATTTATAAAAGTTAATGTCCTACAATACTTTAATAACTAAAAATCCTGCATCATGTTCACACTTCACCTTAGCATCACCACTACTGGGATGGGTCAACTAAGAAAACAAAAAAAAGCCATCTGAATTCATTTACAACAATTACTTTCTCTCTCTACTCTTCTTTACTCTCTCAAATCTAAGCTCTGCCAATTTCAGTTCACGGACGACCAAATCGACTGAAATCGCGGCCAAATCGACACTCGTAGCATCTTTCTCTATACACGACGGTAATGCTTCATAACCAAATGGATTTTTAATTTAATTTTCTAGTATAAGAAATTTAGGGTTTATTAGGGCTAGAATTTCTGTATATAATTTCGTCGAAATTTCTCTCATAATTTTTCAGATTTATGTTCATTGTTAGTTCCTTGTGCAAAAACCCGACAATTTGTGAGATGTTGTTGGGCTTCGTAGCCTTGAAACTAACAAGATACAGAGATCTACAATGTTTGGTGGTGAAATGAAATGACTGCGAACTACTCTATTCTAGTTTGATTGGTACAGTTTTGGTATTATATTTGCTTTTGCAAGAGATGTGTTTTAAATTGTTAGTTAATTAAAAAAACCAGCAAAACAATGTTGAGTGCATTTGAAATATTTTAAATATTTGGTCTAGTGATAGTCATATATATTAATCTTTCCACTAATCTCATGATTATGTTCTTTTGAGATCAAACTTCCTTTTGCCCCTAATAGACCAGTATCCTTTAAGATTTCCATGACATACTTTATTTGATGCAAAAATGTATTCCCTTATTAGACCTGACAATCTCAAGTTCCATGGCAAAATTTTAAATTTCCTAAAACCTTAATGTTATACTGACTATGCAGAAACTAATGGGTACATTTGTAAAAAATTATCATTTGAATATCATCTACATATGTTTATTGGTACTATTCCCTTTCTTTACACTTGATGGTGTTTGTTTTAGGTAAAAATATTATAACCATAGAATTTTAGGTATATATTAATTTTTATTGAGGTGAACACTCATTTAGACATTGGTTTTAATTTAATCATGCAGGTTATGGATGATAATTTAGAGGATGAAGTACGGGGTAGTAATGAATGTGGTGATAATGTACACAATAGTGAAAGAGAGAGTTTAGAGGTAGTAGAAGAAGTTAGAAGTGATGAAGGTAGGGAAAATTTTATTTATAATCCGCAAGTAGCCGACCATCTCAAACCTAGTGTTGGAAAAGAATTCCAAACAATAGATGAAGTTAAGGATTTCTACAATACATATGCTAAAAAGGTGGGATTTAGTATTCAAAGTTGGACTACTAAGAAAATCGAAGGAAGTGATGAAGTGAAAAGGAAAGAGTATGTTTGTTTTAAACAAGGTAAGGGAATAACAATTGCGGATGTTGAAACTAAAATGAGTCGGGGATCGATAAAAGAGAGTTATAAAGCAAAGGTAGTTGTGTTAAAAATAAATTCTGGGGCATATGTAGTCACCCAATTTATTGAGGGTCATAGTCACCATTTGGCAACTCCGTCAAAGAAGCATTTATTAAGATCACACCGAAGTGTTTCGAGTGCACAAAAGTGTTTGACGCAACAACTTGCCATGATTAATATACCTTCACACCAACAATTCAATTTTCTTGGAGTACAGGCTGGAGGGTTTGAAAATATTGGGTGTACACAAAAAGATTTATATAATTATAAAAGGGATAAACGTAATGAGTTAAAAGGGCATGACGGAGAAATGTTGAGTGAGTTTTTCAAATTAGAAAAGGGCAAGAATCCATCATTCGCATATGAAATTAAAGTCGATAATGAACAGAGGATAACACATTGTTTTTGGGCTGATGCTACCTCTAGAAGGGCATATAGTTTTTATGGTGATGTAGTCGTCTTTGATACGACATATAACACCAATCACTATGGGTTGATTTTTGCACCATTGATGGGAGTTAACAAGCATGGTCAAATCATAATTTTTGCATGTGCATTCTTAAGTGATGAGACCTCAGATTCATTTGTTTGGCCATTCAACCAATTTTTAGAGGTTATGCCAGGTGATGCTCCTAAAATGATCATTACTGATCAAGATCTCGTGATGTCTAAAGCAATTTTAGAAACTCTTCTGGATACATTTCATAGATACTGTAGTTGGCACATATTGACAAAATTTTCTGAAAAGTTAGACTCGGGGAAGTATAATGCTCACTATAATGAATTTACCGATTGCATTTAGAATTCGGAGTCTAAAGAAGAGTTCGATTTGACATGGACGAAGCTTGTTGGGAGGAGTGGGTTACATGATAACAAATGGTTACAAACAATGTATTCCACGGGTTTGAGAGTTCGGGGATACCATGTCGACATGTGCTTGGTTACTTGCTCAAAATGTATGTTTTTGACGAATTACCACAACAATACATCTTGAAAAGGTGGACCAAGAAGGCAAACTCCGAGATAGTAGTCGATAATGAAAGTGGCATAATGATAAATAGTGACAAAGAATATCTAATCAAGCGGAGTGAATTAATTCAATGTTCTTTGGATGTTATTGATAAAGCCCTCACAAACCAAGAAGGAATTAATATTTATAAAGATGTTTTAGCTCAAGCACTCGAATCAATCAATCTTGTTGTAGATAGTGGTAAAAGTTCACAATGTGGAATTGGTGCAAGTGTAATCTCCGGGAAGATGAGTTGCAATAAATACCATATTTACAATGAACCAAATCAAGTGAGAGCAAAAGGATGTGGCAAAAGACTTAAAGGAGGGAAAGAAAGGGCATTGGGGAAGGCAAAGAACTCAAAGGCTCGACGGTGTCATGGTTGTGGCAAAGTTGGACAATCACATGACAAAAGAAATTGTCCAATGGTTGCACATCGGTAAGTAATATTTATGTAATACTAAACATTAATTTTTTCTATCTCAATCTTTAAATGATGAGTGCATGATTTTGGCTTTTATGTAGATATTCTCCCGACAATGAGGGTGCAACAATATTTTCAAGTTCAGAGGACGATATTCATGTTTCCAAAGGTTTGATCATGACTTTTATTCAATATTATGAGTTACATATCCATAGATCTAATATATATTTTTTATTTTATTTAATTGCAGGTTTATCAACCTAGTTAGAGATGTTCATTTGTTGCGATGTTGCTTTGCTGCTGCTAATTTGGATGGTGGCTGTTACTATTTTGTTTACTACTGTTTTAGTTTACAACTGTTTTAGTACTTGTGTCAGATATTGTTGTAATAAGTACTTGTGTTAGATATTTGAAGTAAAGTATGACCCAAACAGCTTGTGTCCTTAGTGTTCATAAATACTTCATGAATGGTGTTTTAAATACATTGGTGTTGTAATGTCCCTACAAATATGCAGGTTTCTGGAATCCTTTAGTTTTCTTGTTCCCTTCACTTGGTTTTTGTTTATTCTCAGAATGTATTGGAGTTTCTTGTTGATTTTAGCACTGTGAAACATTTGCAGCGATTATTCATTTCTTGGTCCAAGCTTTAGTAAGATTTTGCAGCAAGGTGTGTTATGGGGTATGAATGGTTGACGCGCAACAAAATAGTTATTTTCACAATTAAAACTTATTATTTATACAAGATTTATTTTTTTCACAAAAATCTGAGACTCGTATTTATATGAAATGATTTTTTGGAAAATAAAATTTTACTTTTAATAATTCTCCCTTACTACCCAAAGTACCCATCCCAGTAGTGGTGATGCTAAGGTGAAGTGTGAACATGATGCAGGATTTTTAGTTATTAAAGTATTGTAGGACATTAACTTTTATAAATAAACTATACTATGTCGGTAGAAAATGGAGATAATAGTAGTAAACAAATGTACCTAAACCCAGCCAAAGAAAGTAACACGTGTTTTGTTTAGTCCGTCTTTAGTTCGCAATTTTAGTTCGTCAGAGAGACTCATTGTATATATATATATATATATATATATATTATGATCGATGAGGTTCAAGATTAATTGAGCCATTAAGGTTTACATAGATCGAAGCAATATGGTGGGAAAAAGGGAGGAAATTTTAGAGAGAGAAGGAAATTAAAAATCTTTTTAGAGTAAGGTGTTGTTGTTAGAATATTTTATTTTCTTATGTGGCCTCTACTATTTATGTAATTCTTGGGTTTACATATTGTATTAATTTAATCATTTTATTTATGAGTTTGGTAATTAATTATGTGGCCTATAAATATTATTACTGATAGTACTTGGCATAATGGGCTCTAGGGTTTCATAATCTTGATGGACGATTTTGACTCTTAGCTATTCTATAAATAAAACAGTTAGGGTTTGGTCCCAATTGTTGTCTTAAGAACTTTATACACACCTATACATCCATCATAAGATTGAGAGATACAATTGAAGACTTTCACCCTTAAGCGCAGTGGAAACGTGACACATAGAAGATGTCTTCTCTCAATTCATGTAAGTACATAATATTATGATTAATTGATTTTATTTTATTCTATGCAATAGTACGTTCCGATATAATTTATTCAACAGTTGTTTGTTTACCTCTTAAGAGGTCTGAATGGACTCTAATAAGAGGCAGTATGCTATTTATTTTTTTTTGTTACCTCTTAATGTTTCTAACCGGTTAAGATATAAAATTAAGTCTAAATAATTAAGAGGCAATTCGGAATGAACATTGTTATTTTTTGGACAAAAATACCCTCGTTAATATTATTATTTTTCTTTTCTATCTACTACCACTAGTGCCACCATCACCGCCACTTCCAGATCTACCACCACCACTACCAGATCTACGAACACCAATACTAGATCTACCAACAACAACACCATTTAGAAGAAATGGCGGCGGGAGAAGGGGGAAGGGACTGGCGAAGGGAGGGGGTGGGGGGGGGCGGGCGGGCGGGGGGGGGGGGGGGGTGAGGCTGGGAAGAAGAGAGGGGCGGGGGAAGCTGGGAAGAAGGCAGTGGAGTTTTTGTCCTTTCTTTCTTTTTTAATAAGGTTAAAATAGTAAAAACATGTTGTTCAGACATTTTGAAAAAATTAATTATCAAACAACATTTTTTCATTCAGATACAATTCTATTCAGATACTATATATTATTCAGATGTCTAAACTATTTAGATCTTAACAATAAATTTTATCAAATACCACCTAAGTGAAATTCCAAGTCAGATTATCCAGGTCATTTTTTGTTGTGTAAAATGAATTAAAAAGTCAGCTTAGCAAAAATAGACGGTCAAACGTGATCAACTGACATCTGTTAAAAAAAGGTGAAAACAAATTCTCTCTACACTTTGATGTTTAACTGAATTTTTTTTACTTAGTTTTTAAAATAAAAAATATGTGTTAAGTTAGTTGATTTTTAGCATCATTTACCCGAATTTAAAAAGTATTATGTTATTTGAAAAACAAATTTTCTTTAATTTCATATTGAAAAAGAAGAAGATTATTTAATGTTATACAAGCATATGTGTAATGTTCTAAATTCACTTGTGGAATTAAATGAAAGAACTGAAAGGAGTGTTTGTGATCGTTTATAATCAGTTTTAAAAATTAGAAAGTGTTTGGCAACTTAATTTTAAAATTGCTTATTATTACTTTTTATGAAAGTACTCAGAATCTCGCTTGTGATTATTTATCAAATCTAATAATCAGGTTTAACCAAAGGAGCCTAGTGGTAAAGAACTTTCTTTTACTGTGCAATGTCACAGATTTACTACATTGTAATAGATTCTCCAAAAAAAAAGTTTGACTAAGTATATTACTAATCTGTCTTTATTAATTTTAGTAATTCCACTCATTACATATATTTACTTCTCCAAACCTTCCTTTTGAGTGTTGCTACGGTGACAAAAGTTTGACCAAATTTATTACTAATCTATTCATATTTATTTTAGTAATTCCACTCATTACATATATTTACTTCTCCAAACCTTCCTTTTGAGTGTTGCTACGATGACAAAAAAAAAAAAGCTTACAAAAACTAATTTACAAAATGATATGACATGATGTAATTAGTAGATGATCCATCATACATGGGTGAGTCTAGTGATATCAATCAACCACAACCAATCATATCATTTTGTAAACAATTTTTGTAAGATTCTTTTGTCATCAAAGTACTATTAATTTCTTTTTAGTAACTTACACTTAAAATAAGTGATAATCAATTTTTTTATACCAAATATTTTTTATTTTTTACTTTTTACTAGTTTAAATGTTTTTTCTCAAGGAACTCAACAACGTGGTGTAAAGCACCACCGACTCAACATGCCACCTAAAATATTTTAGCAAATCTTCAAAATTTTCTATACTATGTTATTTTTACATTTTTGATCAAATTGAATTTTCTATACTATGTTATTTTTAAAATTTTGGCTGATTTGGTGATCATGTATAGACAATAATATATCTATATATAAAGCATCTAGCTTTTTTTAACTGTCAACCTGGTGATTTTGGGTCGCACTTTAGGTTAAAATTTAACAAAGTCAAATTAATTCACCGACATTAGTAAAGTTTTATCCAAAAAATACATGTTTACTCTCACTCCTCCACGTCTACTCCAAAAAGCTGTTTTCACAATATATAATTTAATCTCCTATTTTATCTCTATTAAATCTCTCTCAACTCCTATTTTATCTCTATCAATCTCTCTCGTATAATTAAATCAAATTCTTTTTTATCATCTCTTTATTTTATTTTAAACATGGTTTGTCGTTAAATTTTTATTTTTTATATTATAATAAAAAATTTAAAGCAAACACATCGTGTGTGCTAGGTGACTAGTATATATGATTTGAACATGCATTTTTTGGTGGTATCTTGATTATTAAAAAAATCAATAGTAACAATCATGTTTTGGTACCAACCTTTCAAAACATTATTTATGCTTATTGTTTCGAAATATTAAATGTGGCGATCCAAAAAAAAAATCCCCTATTTAATTAAATTTCTATTACACAATTATTATTACAATTTTATTTTATGATTTAATAAAGTCATTGGGTCATCCAACCAATGACTAAGATCAAATTTAATAAAAATTAAGAACCACTGTCTAATTAAGATCATAATGTCTAAGATATTTACAAAATATTATAATTACATGAGTAAATCTCAAACAATTTACTAAAAATCCTAACGTGTAAGCGAAGATTTTAAAGAATACTACCTAATGTAGCCAACTGAACAATTTTTAAGTGACAAATAAAATTCTGACACTAAAAAGTATATGTTTTGACATAAATTTTGCTACATTTCAAACCTAGGAAATTAAGGAGAAATATGAAGCCTAAGAGGCTAAAATGAAAAAAGTTGTTATGTATTGCGACAATTTTGTGTTGAATTACAATTGCGAAATATACCCTATAGAAGTAACCCAACAACGTTGCACCCCAAGCATACATAACACAATCTTTCTATTTGTCAAAAAAATACATATACCTAAGGTGAGCAATATTTTTTGACCTTGTTGGGAACAAGATTACCCCGCACAATCAAATGATGTATGCCTTTGTATGTCGGTCAACCTCATCCTTACTTGTCTAGGCAAAAAAAATTTGTGCAACAAAACCAATGAAATAAAACTTTTTTTTTACATACACATATTCAGAAGCGAGGGCTGACCCAAAACATTCCTTAAAATGTGACAATAGAGTGTCAAATAGGGGAACAAGTTAAGGGTTTGCTCAATACTGACAACCTAAATATAAATGGATATCCTCTAGAGTTAGTGTTAACTCTCCCCTATTTAGGTGAAAAGTATTAGTCTCTGGCCGCCATCTCTCCACTAGGGTGGACATAAGACTAATATCGATTTTGGTTATAATGGCCAAGTGGGCAAAGACTTCAAAACCACACTTATTATGCAATAAAAAATTTTGTGCCTTAGTTAAATTATATTGGTCGTATGTTATTGCCGTAGTTTGGGATGATATAAGTTTTCCCCTGTCATTACCCTCCATACATCTTCAAACACGTGATTCTTTTGGTCATATAATACACTGTTATCAATTGGTCTAGGATTCTAAGTGTCCATATTTGACCAAAAATAAAATAAAATAAAACCATTTGATAATTTGTTAATTTAATACTATATTACACAATTGCATTTATAATTAGGTCATCAACAAATTTTTGCAAAAATATCGTTATTATTTTTCACAAAGTTCACAACAATTTAACCCCAAAGAAATTACATATTATATATTTTATTTACTTTTACATCCATACACACACACACAAAGGCATATGCTCACTATTTTCCCTAAAAATGACATGCATATGTATACAAAAACATCACTAATTTCTCTCACAATTCACATGCATATATATATATATATATATATAAAGACATATACTCACTAATTTTTCTTAAAATTCACATGAAACAAATTTGTCTACATAAAATTCTTCAAAATATATCATAATGTATCTTTAAAAAAAATCGATAGAAATAATCTTACTTGTATTATAATATGTTGCACTGGTCACAAGTTGAAAAAGGGAGGACTTTTGTTGATTTTCAAGCCTTTTTGTAGGAACAACAATCTTCTCTTCTTCTTTTTCTTCTTCCATACAAACGATAGCATCAACAGCGAACAGATCTGAAGATGGTAATAAGATCAAGGTTCAGCCGCTACTCCTATTAGCGGCAAAACCTATATTATTTTTAAAAACAAGAGCATAAAGGTATTTACTCGTGTTGCTAGTCAGATTTGGGTCAGCCACTACTCCTATTAGTGACAGGGTTTTTATTTCAATTAGTGTTGACACTTGGATCATACTATGAAGGATCACAAATGTGATTGCTAGAATAGTGATTTCAACAATCATTTGCTATGAATGGACTCCCATATATATATATATATATATATATATATATATATATATATATATATATATATATATATATATATATATATATATCGCCCAGGATCAGGTCCGGACTCCCGGACCTGATCAAAATTCGGACCCCAAATTTATTAATTTTTTTTTCGTTTTTCTTTCAAAACAACTAATAAAAAATATATAGTTATTTTTGGTACCGAAAAAATTTGTTAATACACTGTTTTGGGTATGATTTGAATACATATAACAAACGGTGTTGTACCGACTGTATAACACTGTTTGTTATATGTATCCAAATCATACCCAAAACAGTGTATTAACAAATTTTTTCAGTACCAAAAATAACTATATATTTTTTATTAGTTGTTTTGAAAGAAAAAAAACGAAATAAAAAATAAAAAATTGGGGTCCGGATTTTGATCAGGTCCGGGCTCCGGGACCTGATCCAGCCTCTCTTTCTCTCTCTCTCTATATATATATATATATATACACACACACACGCTCTCTCATGCAGGTATATGTATGTAATATAATGTATAAAACACAAAGATGACTTACTTGAGGGATTTATTTGTTCTAGTGGTAGTAAAACGTGAGTTTTAAAGTGAACAACTAGCTATAGCAAATAAGGAGAAAAGAAATGAATGCAAAAAGTAGTCTACTCATTTTTGTTTGTGAGTTTTTTGAGCGACAAAAAATTTAGACATTTTTATTGTTAAATTTTTATGTTGCAAAAGTAGACGAATTTAGATGAACAAAGATATGAGAAGATTTAATTTAAAGATAAACTGGTAAAGTGATAATTTATATTTACAAATTAAGTTATTTTATATTTTTTTATAAACTCACAAACAACATAAAATTTTCGATTCTTTTCTATTCCATCTTAATCTATTTATATTTTTTTATGTGCAAAACTGCCTTATGGCCTTATGGGGTAAATAACAAGCTCGACCGATGGTGATATACGCGCTATCAGAGCGTGTGAACGTTGTAAACTCATATGGCCTGACAAAATATGCAATGGGCGGGGAGCCGGCCTCGGCGGCTCGGCTAGATACTGTGTTACGTAAAATTAAAATATACTCACTTTTGGCAATTTAATTAATTAAGTACTCCCTTCGTCCCAAATTAATTGTTTTTCTAGAACTTTTTTAAGTCAAATTGACTATTTTTAAAATTAATAATTAAGCATATATAAATATATTTCTAAAATTATAAAAATTAAAATTAGTAATAAATTGTATATACTTTCTTTTGGTTATAATATCTTCACCTATATGTTAGCAAAAATAGTAAAAATATTAGTTTTAAAAATAGTCAATTTGACTTTAAAAAGTCCTAGAAATGCAATTAATTTGGGATGGAGGGAATATTTGATTAAATATTTATAGACGGTTAGAGATTTTTATTGTTTATCTAGACATTGTTTGTCTTGAAACATTATTACCTGGACTTTTAGTTTATATGTCCCATTGCAGTTTTTTAGACTTTTATCATTGGGTTTCTTGGCCTTTAGATGTATAAATGGGCCGGATCCATTATATGGCCGGTCTAGGCAACTAACTATAGTGGATCATTGGGATTTTTATATTATTACTATTGTTTCTAGGGGTTGTTCTATTGTAGACAATCCAAGAAAATAAGCACTTCATTTTAAGAGATCTTCTGGTGAGAATTTGTACTCTGCATATAATGGGTGATAATTCGAAAGTGGTAAGTAGTTTGAATATAATTCGATGTAAGTCGAATTTGAGTAATGAGATATTCGAGTTGAGTTGAATCTAAGTAATTTTTTTTAAATATACTTCGAATTTGAGTCGAATACGAGTAAGAAATTAGTCTTCTGAATCGAATATGAACAATCTTTTGTCATGCTCAGTTCCACTCGTTTACAATATTGTATATCATGTAGTTAAGGCGTATCCGAATTTACGTGTGGCCATATCTAAATGGTCATGTGATAGGGACTACTATTCACCATTCTCTTTTTTCTATTTTTCCTTTTCTGCTTTTAGTTTTTCACAATAGCTTCTTATTTGTACTTTTTTTGTTTTTTAGGAATCCTGCTTTGAGACATGGAAAACTGGGAACTGGAGTTGGGCTCGAATATGGGCTTTAATCCAAGTCCCAGTTGGATCACTTTAGCTGGATTATGCTATTAAAGTAGTTGGGCCCATTGTTTTCATTCAACTTGACAAAAGGGAATTAATAAACAATTTGATTGATCTTCTTATGAATCCTTTATGCAATAAGGAAACTTGATCTGATAGGGCTGAACAGAAAAAGGAAAAATATTAAATTGTCAATGGGGTCGGTTCGGGTTTTAAATATTAAAACGTATCCTCGGAGAATAATATATTATAAAGAATAATATTAAAAACACAAACTATTTTACACATATTTTACAAACTTGCTGATGTGATACTGTTGTATTGGTGATAGTGTTGTAGTGGGGAGGTGCTTTTTTTAACTATCACCAATACAACAGTGCCACATCAGCCAGTTTGTAAAATAGTTTGTGTCTCTAGCATTACTCTATTATAAACCCCAACTACTCCTTTATCTTAAAAATATAATATAATAATGTTATCATATAATATATACTTAATTAAAATATTATACTCCCTCCATAGTAGTCCATCCTACTTTAGTTGGTCAAATTGATTAGTTTTAAACTTAATAATTAAATAAATATATTAAAAATTTTGAAATT
This sequence comes from Aralia elata, assembly GCA_034770075.1. Classification (NCBI taxonomy): domain Eukaryota; kingdom Viridiplantae; phylum Streptophyta; class Magnoliopsida; order Apiales; family Araliaceae; genus Aralia; species Aralia elata. The sequence continues at coordinate 44,900,792 of CM068381.1, read as the reverse complement.
AAATAAGTTAATTTTAATAGTATATTCAATATATTTTTTTATAATAATAATTTTATATTTATATCTAATAAATTTAAGAATAAATTTTGATTCTAAATACGGTCAATTGATCATAAAAAATCAATTACGACAAATAAAATTGAACGAGAAAATATATAAATATAAAAAACATTAATAAATGTCTAAGCTTAATGGGTGGCTCCCTCTAATGTGATTTCTTACGGTCACATGCTTCTGCAATCTCCATAATTTGTATACAACCAAACTGATAGACTGAGAGTGAGTATTAAATATATAGGGAAAGGGTATCCAAGGTGTGTTTTTGTTAAAATTGACTGCAAAGTATTCTAAAATCATACTCCCTCCGTCCCAAATTAATTATTTAATTTTGACTTTTTAAAGTCAAATTGACCATTTTTAAAACTAATTTTTTTACTATTTTTGCTAAAATATAGGTGAAGAGATTATAACCAAAAGAAAGCATATACAATTTATTACTAACCTCAATTTTTATAATTTTAGAAATATATTTATATATGCTTAATTATTAATTCTAAAAATAGTCAATTTGACTTAAAAAGGTCAAAACTGAACAATTAATTTAGGACGGAGGGAATACTTTTTATTTGACCGCGTAAATAATACTAAAAGCATAAAAAAAGAAAATAAAAGAGATGCAGTCGTTTTTTTTAATTTTTTTTTATAATGTAATGCATACTATTGAAATTATACTTAAATTTCAATATAAATAAAGGGTTTTCACTTTATAAAATTACCTGAAATTTGAAAGATGCTATTTGTTTCATGTTTTTACCGCCAATAAAATTGGATTTTTTTTAAAAAAAACAATTAATAAAACATTATCGTTTTTAGAATATTTTATAATTAAGTCTCACTAAGACATATTTTAAATTATCTTTTCTTATTAAAGATATTAATAATAACCCATTTATGCTTTACATTTAAAAACAAATATTTATGTTTCCAATATTGTGCAAACGATAAAAGTAGAGTGCATCTAACGTTATCCAAGGACAAAAATTTAAATTTAACCCAAAGACAAAAATATAAACATTACCCTAATTAATAGAGTAGTTTTTTTCCCATATCCCAATGTTTAGGTTGGTGGGTCTGGTTCATCAAAATAATGGCCCACCAATTTCATCACCATTTGAATTGTTATGCTCCCTGTATAAATAATAAACGAGTTCTCTTAACATGTGCCCTAAGGGTACATGCTAAGCACACGGTTCAAGAGAATATTCTCTTGAACTGTGTGCATATTTCTTTGATTTCTGCATTTGCACCAAGTTTAAGAGAATATGCACACAGTTTATAAGAATATTCTCTTGAACCGTGTGCTTAGCATGTGCCCCAGACACATGTTAAGAAATTCCATAATAAACTTAGAAAAGGGCAAAGGGTCTACTTCTATTCAATTATGATGGGGCCCATCACCATGCTTCTTGTTTTTATGTACTAGTGGCCAGGGTTGGTATGGGAATGGCCCGAATGAATGTTAACATCAAGGCAAAAGGATAGTCCTATTATGCCTAATTAAGTCAGCTCTTACACCTCCCTTGGCTTCCGGGAAAAAAGAAAGGGCAGTACTTTTCTTTTTCTTTTTTCTTTTTAATTTTTTTTATGAGAAAGGAAACTACTTTTCTAATTTTTTATTTTCAGAAGAAAAATAATCCTCATTTTTGGACAGTGGAGTGTAGTGAATTCCTTCTACAAAATAGAAATATGATATATGTTATGACAAAAATTGTGTTACGCGAGTATTTAGCAACAAAAATGGATAAATAATATTTTTTTTAAAAATACAAAAGGTGATAGACAAATCGAGTTCCCACACCAACAAAATACTCTTTTATACACAACATAAAAATATATTTTTTATTTATCTAATTACACAAAACTGTGTCTTTTTGGTGCAATGTTCCTTACCTCTCTTTTTACATTTTTTTAAATTATTATTTTTATTTTATTTTATTAGTGATGTTTGTAACAATACATATCAGAAAAATGGAGTAATATTTCACCAACCATTTTTGTCATTCTGATTATAAAATAGGTAAAGCAAATCAAAGTATTGAGGACCAACTGCTCTTGTATTAAGACACAAATCCTGATTATTAGATACAATTGCATCAGATCTATGGACACTTGTTTGATCCAATACTTAATTATTTCAATGGTTTGAGATCCAATCTTCAACACAAGTATTATAATAACACTAATAATATAACCAACTGCTTTAGCAGTACTTGTTACTCCTCTCATTATTATTTTTCACATTACATGAACATTGGATTATATGTACAAATACCCAAAAAAAAAAAGACCAAAAAGGCCACTTCAACTACAACCAACAATACTAATACTAATAATTTTACACCACCAAAATTACACCCACAAACATTTTTATTTTTATTTTTTGACTATTTGTCTTTGGAAATTTTTTCCTCGATCAAGTTGGACTCGTAACTCTTTGAGGTTCCTCAAGGTTGCGGTCACTTTTAATAAACATTTTCAAAGCCTTGTGGCTGGAGAACCGGTAACTAACTTCAACATTCTTCCATTCAAAATTGCTAAAAACTCCCGTAATATTTGCTTTCTTCACCTGTAAAAGTGATATCGACAGGAAATGGCAACAAGTGAGAACACCACCTATATATACCAAACACAAATTGCAAGTAACCAAAAAGTACAGCATCAGATTATTGAATTGCAGCTGTTCCTAAAGAAAAAAGTGACTAATGGAATAACTTGGCTTGGCAAAAGTTGAAAAATAAATATGCATTGGTGAGAAAGTGTGTGAATGCTGAAACATGAACGAACACAAATGGCATTATCTTTTTCCTCATTTAACTCTTTCCCACTAATGTCCAAATTCATAGCAAACATCTTATTTTTATTTTATTTATTATTTACTTTAAAGGTTCCAACATGTGAACCTAAGCAGAACAATTCCTATATGTATCTGAAGAAACTGGGATTAAAAGCCAACCTGATTATGTTGAATAGTCGGACACTAATTCTCTAAAATCTGGAGAAATTAACTCAACACTACGACCGAGTCCAAAATAAAATCTTCCTAGAATTTCAATCTAAAATTTATGGTTGAAAGTAAAATTCCTAATGAGATTCATGTTTTGCTTTCTCAGATAATCCCTATTTAGAAATGTTAATCACTCCCCCATCCTCCACCACCCAAAAAGGACAAAAGAGAGACAGAGGAGAAAACATACTAGTTATTAAACATGAATAAAAATTTCCTTAATATATTGGAAGTCGAAAAGAATCGTTATGTTGGTATTTTTGGTAAAGAAAGACCTAAAAATGGTTAAAAAAAACAAAAACACAAAATTAGGCAATCTAATCTAGAAGATCACATGTCCGTGCAGAGTTAGGTCCCTTTGGGTAAAAATAATGCCTCCTTTAAAATACTTCACATCTTCACAAAACCATCCTTTTCGCACAAAATACTTCTAACAACTAATTTCCTAACTTCAAAAGTAGATTCATCTACCATATATCTCATAGCACCAAAAATATCTATATGGGAACGAAAATGTCGACATTAAATTAGAGTACCAAACTCTCAAGACATAATTTGAGTGAAAAGTTAAAAATGAATCATCAGCAGCATTAACCTTTTTTTATAAATGAAGAGCACCATCTCCTCCCCCCCAACCCACCCAAAACACACACACAACCCACCGTAAAAGAACAAAACAAAAACAGAAAAATGAAGGCACCTTAATTTCCTACATTATCGAGTAAAATTCCATCCTGTGACCTTAAGCAATTGATGCTTGAAAGACTTAAAGAAATTGGCTCAAACACAACCCCATCTAAACCACATAGTAATTAATTATGCTGATCTACAATTTCACATGAACATGCTCAGCTATGTCTGTATTAGTAATTAGAAAATCTCCTCTAGATTCTTCACAATCTCAACAAATCCACTAATCACCAAAAAAGTGGCACATGACTCTGCCTTCTCACAACTATAAGATAATGTACTACACATTTCACACTCACAAAAATATCAACCATGAACCATCCCTAAAATATCCAGAGTTAACTGAGAAAAATCAAATTTTACTCATAAAACAGTACAAAGGAATGCAAAAGAACTGCACTTACCAGGACTAGAAATTCAGTCGCGGAAAAGGACTTTATCCGCTAAATCCAACAATGGTTTCAAACAATCTGGCGAGAATTTCCGGGCAAACAGATATGAATACGAAGAATTAGATTCCCTTAGGTTATAAATTAGCTTTGCCGACACTTCCGGTGGCCCATAAGTATGTGGGTGGCCATTAACACTATCGGTCCAATTCACCCGAGTCAATGTATAGGAAGAACAACCCTTTGGATCCTGCATTGATAACAATGTTGGAAAATAGTGCTCTTCTGGGTAACAAGAATTGACATTTATACAAGGAATCCTGAATTTCCTCCATAGCCGCCGATCTCGAAGCACCAACAAAGAATGGCGCCGCGTTAGGATGAAAAATTGAGACCCAACTCGGAATTTATCAAAGGGTACTTCGGGAAGCATTATGTGTTTGCCTCTGGCGTTGTATCTGTCCCATAAAGTGGACTCATTGGAGAGAATTTCGATAAAACTACGGTCTAAATCAGTGGGATTTGGCTTTGAATTGAAGAGGGAATTATACACAAAGTCGAAGGAGTGGAGGGGAATGCAGTGTTGGGAGATGAGGGCGAAGTAGAAATTGGTTGAATCGTCGAGGATGGCGGTGGCGAGGAGGCGGCGGGCGGCGGAGATAAGTGTGGCGGTGCCGCGCTGGGTTTTCTTGCTGGGGATAATCCGATCTTGGAAAACGCCAGTGGGTGGGGTAATTTTGACGGTGGGATCGGCGTGGATGTAGATATTGTAAAGGGAAGAGTGATTTTGGAAGAATTTTTCCCATAAGGGGGAGAAATGGAGGTCGGAGTTTGTGAGGAAGAGGAAGGCGATTTTGGGGCGGAGATTGGTAGTGCCGAGGCGGGATTTGGCGGAGGGGAGGGTGGCTTTCTGGAAGAGAGAGAGGTCGTCGAGTTCGTCGGGGAGGGAAATTGGGGGGAGATGGCGAGGAGGGAGGATTCGCGGGGCGAGGAGAAAGATGATGGGGAGGGAGATGAAGAGGGCTATGGTTGGGATTAATGGGGAAGAAGTGTAAACCATTTTTGATTGTCTGGGAAAAAATTGTAGGGGTTTAGGGGTCAAGAAATGGGGATTTGGGGGCTTGGGTATTCATTTTCTGGGGGATTTGGGGGTTTGGGTATTCATTTTCTTGGGGATTTGGGGGTTTGATGAGATTTTGGTTCTTAGCGGTGGGAGTAGGAGGGAGGGAGGGAGGGAGGAAGAGGATGAATGGTGAGAGGTGAGAGGTGAGGAGTGATAGAGACAGTGGAGAGAGAGAGGTGGGGACTGGAGGTGTCGGTGTTGTTGGGTGTGTAGATGTTGTTAGTATTAGTATTATAATTAGTATTATAATAGTAGTGTGATGAGAGGTTTATTTATGAGATGACTCTGTTTTATATATAATATATATATATATATATGTGTGTGTGTGTGTGTTGTGTGCACAGTGAGTGATTGCTTATAAAAAGGTAAATTATTAAACAAAGTAGTATGACTCATAGTGGAGATTTCCTTTTAATTTTTAATATCCCACTCCTACTTTGATAATGGTTAGCCGTTCAAGACAAGAATATTTTATTTATTTTTAATGTCTTAATTTATTACGATAATTTATTATAACCTAAAAGAGAATAATTTAAGTGAAAGACGAGGTATTTTACTGTTTTTAATCTTCATCACTTGCGGTATAAAATAATTAATTTAATCTTCAATCTTCATCGTTTTAAAAAGTCTTATAAAGCTCCCTCCATTTGTTCATGAAATGAGTTCTTTTACGTGTACAACTATTTTTTTTGATATATATCTAAATTACACTTAATTTTTTATATTTTTTTCTAATTTTTTTTAAATCCATAGTATAAATATATTTGGACTCAACCCAAAAAAAACAAAAAAAATTAGAAATGTCCAATTTTTGAGTCCCTTTTTCCATGTCCCCTAGACTTATTCATTAAAGATATTCTTAAATTATTTATACTCTTTAAATATGGTAATATTAGGAGTCTCAATAATATTGATTGAGTAGATCCCATGTGATTAACAATGCAATAAATAATTATTAAAATATTTAATGTCATGTTATTTGAGATGCATTTAAAACCAAAAATTTAAAATTCCTAATATTACTAAATATTTTTCTTTCTGTACCTTAAAAGTTGATTTCGTTTAATTTTTTTAATTAAATTAATTATTTATATAATCAAAAATTATACTCTCATTTTTATAAATATAGAATATAGAAAAAAGGGAGTAACTACTTCCACCGACATATATACTTACCCACTACTAAGAGCTTGTTCGTTTACGTAGTAGTGATAGCGGTTGCAGTGTTTTACAAACGTAGTTGAAAGTGCGTTTGCAGCGGTAGCAACGTTTGAAAAGTTATGATCTTGTTCGTTTACCATCAATTTATGTTGTTGAAATTATGATTCTTGTTCGACTAAAATTATAACGGTTGCGGCTGAAATGGTGCAAAATGACCAAAAAGGGCATGATTTGTTATATTGTATAAATATATCATAATAAATTAATTATGTAATCATACAAAAATAATAATTTGTGGAAAGAAAATTAATATAGTATGTTATATCATTTTTCATTTGATATTCTATTATTCTATTATAATTTATAATTATAATTAATTTATTAATATTTCAAATTTTATAAGAAAAAATCTAATAATCCCCCACAATTTCAAAGATAATTAAGAGAAATATTTATAAAAATCAAGAAGTGAAAATGCAATGCATAAGTATTGGTGCCTTTTGGGCTATGAACCAATACGTAGAATAAATAAGGCTAAATTCACAGGAAATAGGTGAAACAATAAGTTTCTATGAACCACATTCCTTTAGTATGAATTTAAACATTTATCATTCACATTAGAATTTCGAAGCGGGCTTGTTCAACATGGTTGGGTACATTTTCGGCCATGCGCCAAATCTTGGTTTCATGAGAGCTTTAGAGAATTTACCTAAATTCTCATAAAGGCGGCCCTACCTTTACTCTCACCAAGTGTGTTTTGTAGCTCTGCAGCTTTTTAAACACGTCTAAAAACTTTGAAAACTGTCTATCTAACTTCTGCTTTTGAAATCTTTATGAAAACGGCACAGGTGGTATGACTGGATTTTGCTTTTCTTTCTGCTGCTTTTCCATAACGTTTCCCTCAGACTTGCTTTCTGAATTCCCAGCTTCTTTTTCATCATCCTTTTCAACAATAGCTTCCTTGTGTTCATCAGAATCTGTAACCAACTCCTTTCCACTTGTGAGTGTGACTGCCTTGCATTGTTCATTGTCGTCTTTCCTTGGATTTTTCTCTGTATCACTCGATAGAGAACCTTGAGGTCGAGTGTTTAGAGCACTTTCTATCTGCCCTATCTGATTTTCAAGATTCCTTATCGAAACTAATTGATTCTTTGTTATCGCTTCAAAATGATTCGCCAATATTGCTAACAACTCCTCCATTTGAGCCATCTTATCAGGTTGTTGAGGTTGTTGGGAGTGTTATTAAGGCTGAAATCCAGGTGGGTGTGCCTGTCTTGGAGCTTGAGATTGTTGCTGATTGTTGCTCTAAGAAAAATTTGGGTGGTTCCTCCATCCTGGATTATAAGTATTCGCATTACTGCCCTGATGTCGATTGAAATTAGACACAAATTGAACTGATTCAAAACTTATTGCACATTAATCACTTAAGTGGCTACCCGCATATATCTCACACACTGTTTCCATTCTCTGAACATTTTGCACCCCAAGTGCGTCTATCTTCTTTATAAGAACAGAAATCTGAGTTGTCACTTGAGCTGATAAAGCTGTCATTGCATGATATTTGGCAATGGTAGCTCAATTAGTCAATTTCCAAATTCGATGCTTATTTAAGGAGGTTATACATTATTTACACCAAATCATAAGAGTTATACATTATAATTAGCAACATAAGAGTCTGTATGTAACAGTGGCTTACCTCAGGGTACACATCTGGATTAATTCGAAGGAGTACATAGACCTTCTTCCCAAAAATTCCTGCAGCTGATACAATATTATCCAAATCAAATTCACTATCAACATTGACAAAGACGCCTTCTTAGGCAGCCAGTGCAAGATCCTCCAAAAGCTTTCCATTCCCTTTGAAGATACACCTGTTTTCCAGAGCTAAGGGTATTATGCAGTTAAAAAAATCATGGCAAATACACTAGACACAATAAGGAAATAAATTCCTGCAAACCAGTAGAGTTCTGTTTTGTATGACAATTCCATTTGAAGAAAGTGGATTGTAAGGTTATATTAAGCTCCCTTAGCCCCAATTTAAGTGAGCTGATTTGCTAGGCACGTTGTTTCAGAAGATAGTTTTAGAAAGTGTAAGTGTGTAATGAGTGCTTTACTTTTTCTTACAACCATTTTCTAACATTAGATAGAGAGATAATAAATTAATGGTTAGGATAGAATGAGTCACTTGGGGCAATCCAAAAATAAAAGGAGCACAAAGGGAGTACTAACTAGACTGAGAAGTGGCCTACGTTTGTAGGCTCCAATAACAACAGAAATGATATAAAATGCACAACACCTCCTGACCCACCCACGGCTCCCACCCCAACACCCAAGAAAAAATTCTCTTTTTTCTCCAAGTGAATTTACAGAAACCCAAATTACATTCTAAACAACCTTTTCTGACAATAAAAATTAAGCCTGAAAACACTTTCCCATCACCAGAACTCACTCTCTTACACAACCATATATAAGTAAAACTTTAACCAAACCCCCTAATGAACTGTTTCAATTTTCTTGTACTTAAATATTATGGTAAAGCATAAGAGTTGTACTAAATCGAAAATTGTGGAGGCCATATGCATAAGCAAGATGAACTAAAGAATCAATCTAGTGGATGGATAAATGAAACAGCCAAACTTAATGGGAGATGCAAGCCTAACTTCTTTAGGTGATATATACAACATTCCTTGAAACAAGTTAGAGAGGTGTAACTAAATTGATCCTAATACCCAACATAATATATTAATTAGGAGTCTTATATAGGGTATAAAATTCTGAGTCTTATATGCTTTGTCAAGCCTAATGAGTAGATGTAAGTCATGCGACCATGCTCTACTGTTTTTGAAGCATATTTAGACAGTATCACAAGCACAATTCAATGGGAATTGTAGCATCTCTAGCTAAATATTATTGCTAGTATTTAAAGCTAAAATGTAATTGGGCATCCCAGTCCATCAAATAAGAAGAAAGAAAGAACAAACTAATCTTTTTTTCAGAGGAAGGTAGTAGGTACCTTGCCAGCCTGAACAGCCTTGATGGCGAAGTACAAAGAGTGAACTAACCATGCTTTATTAATACAAAAGGAATTGTGGGCACTCAAACAAATTATCAAACACCTGAAGGACAAGAAGAGTTACATAATAGAGTTTCATAGAAATGTTGATTAAGATGCTAGGTTTTTGATTCTTTAAGTCATTTCAACACACACATAGCTTGGAATTTTTAAGAAACCAAAACCAATACTTACAATTTCAAAACCCACAGTCAGCAAATTAAAGAAGCAAGTATACATTGGTAAGATATTTACCTGAAAAAACAGCAGGAATTCAACGCAACCTGGAATATCAAATGTAGAAACCCTAGTTCTCAACATACCATTTAGTTAGAGATAAACCCAATCTACTACTCTAAGAAATCCATCAATCGCACACAAACCATCAGAACAACAAACTAAAGCAAGCCCATAAGAATAAACCAAGTGATTATTGAGTAAATCAAACATAAACACCAAGAAAACATAACATACAATCATTAATCAATAATAAAAAGTTAATAGGTAAATTATAATGGAATGATCATAAAATTATGATAATAAATTTGAATATATCATATTATTTTATTTACTAGCACTAAAATAACTTCTTTTTAGAAAAAAATTATAAATAAAACCCTCAATAAAAATTTGGTGCTGCTGCTACAGCCTGTAGCGGTATGGGTGAATTTTTTTTTTAATCCATGTCGTCCAATGTATTGATCATGGTGTAGATCATGGTCGTTGGAATAGTAACCTGGCAACCGGTTGCCATAGATTAGCGCACACACACATATATATATATATATATATATATATATATATATATATAGGGAGCATTTCAAGAGCAGAACTCTTAAAAGGCATAACTAGCAGAACTACATTTAGCGACGGACCGCCGACGGTTTTGTCCGTCGCCATAGCTTTTAGCAACGGACAACATATAATTAATGTTTAGATTTGGATGTATTGTGAGGTCTTTGTTGTGGAGATATTTATTTTGTTTAAGTTATTTTAATTTGAAACAAATTAAAAATAATGATACATTTTGTAATTTGTTTTAATTTGAAACAAACTGAAATTTTGATATTTTTTAAAGTTATTGTTCAAAGAAGAGGAGCCTTAGTGTAAATATTCAAGCCACGTGTCACTTGTTCAGAAATAAATTAACATCTGTTTGTCTAGGTGGCATGTCCGTTAACGGCAGGGGCACAGTTGACCCAAAATTTGTAACGTCAAGTGTACTTTTGGGAAAAAAAAAGTTCAAGGTGTAAGTGGGACTTCGGGATAAACGTCAAGGGCATTTTTGCCCCTTTGCCCTATATACCATACTAGACTAACAATTTACTATTTTTAGGGGTATACACAACATAAAAATACATTATTAATATTCACACATTTTGTAAATGGGTCTATTTTTGTGAAATTACGAAAATTTTAAATACTTAATTCATAATAAAAATAAAATTATTTTTAATAATACATGTATTTAAGACAGTCCAACAATAACTGTCTCTAATAAACAATTATTTAAGACGATTTTTTCTCTACTATCTATAATGCCTAACTATTTAATAAAGTTAAGGTAGAACCATCATAAAAATACCTTGTGTATTTAAGATATGACATTAAACCGTCTTAATTAATAGCTTTTAAGACAGTTTTATCTTCTGTCTCAAAAATTGGTATCTCTTTGGACCACCTCAGGTTATTTTCCTCAGTATTGTGAACAGTGTAGTTGTAGACATGTGTCCTTTGACCCTGCTAATATAGTTGTTACATAGAACTTTTAACGTCTTGTCTCTATCGCAAACACATGTGAAAATAACCTTAGAGGTTCATGTGTTTAAGGTTTATGACTCTTATCATAACCTGCCACTGACTTGTTAGGAGTTTGTACTCTACGATTTTGACTTCCATAGAGTGAATTCGTAGAATGACTTCTCTGATAGTAGAATGACTTATAGTATGTTTGAGATTGTTTAAAAAATATGATTAGTGATTTTGATTATAATTAGTTTTAAAAAAGTAATTTGTGTTTGATAAATAAAAAATAATTAAATTAGTAATAAGTGAAAAATATTTGGTATGAAAAAATTTGTTAATCACTTATTTCAAGTGTAAATTACTAAAAAATAATGTTTGGAAAAGTAAATATGGGTAATGGTAAGAATTATTAAAATAAATAGGGATAAATTAGTAATATACTTGGTCAAACATGATTATTAGATCTGAAAAATAATCAGAAACTCCAAATTAGAGCTTCTGATTATTTCCATAAAAAGTGATTATAAGCAGTTTTAAAATCAGTTTACTAAACACTTATTGTTTTTGAAACTGATTATAAGCAAGTTTGACTGCTTATAAGCGATCTCAAATACCCTCTTACTTTACTATTTGTGCTTTACGAATTTGAGTGGCTCTGTGAATCTGGCTCTACGACTTGGCTTGTATTCTACGATCTCTTACCGTCTTCAATTCAATCGACAATCCTAGAGTAACTTTGCTTTTAGCATTATGAACGTTTTTTAGTCAGGAACAACTTAACTAATACAAGGTTTTACTCTACGATTTAGATCAACATAACAAATTTGATCCTTAAACTAAGTCTTTTTACATAAAATTCTTTTCATAAGAATTTTACAAAAGCTACTTGTTTACAAATATATATTAAAATTGAATCATCATCAAATCAAATAGATTTAACATAAAGAGAGAGGATCAAGAGCATACCCCCTTATATGACATACCAAGCATACCCCCTTTAGCGACGGACCGGGCGACAGTTTGGTCCATCGCCATAGGTTTGGTACGTCGCTATAGCTTTTAGCGACAGACAACATATAACGACGGACAAACATATAGCGACGGACCGAACCTATTGCGACGGACCGAACCTATGGCAACGGACCAAAGTGTCGCCCGGTCAGTCGCTAAAGGGGTATGTTTGGTATGTCATATAAGGGGGTATGCTCTTGATTCTCTTCCTTAACATAAATGCAAGTACCAACATCTTTTATTTTCTCTTCTCATAAAACTCACAAACAAGAAACTCTTGTTATATTCTTTAAATTTTTCTCATTCTTTTTTTTTCTTTTGTAAAACTCACAAACACAATGTTATAATTGAGTGATTGTGTTGAGATTTTAAAGGAGAGAAAAAAATTTCTTCCAAAAATTTCCTTCAAAGTTGAAAAGATTTGTAAGGAAATTTGCTAAACACTTTCCAAACTAAAATACCAAAATACCTTTATAATAATTTATAAAATGTAATCGCACAAGGGTAAACTAGTGATATGCTATTTTAAATTAAAATGTCATTTCAAAACTCACAAACACAAGAAAAGAAAGTAAATTTCCTTTCTTTTATTCTCTTTTCTCTCAAAATTTTTAAATTACTTTATTTTTTTCTCTCCCAAAACTCATAAACATAGTAAATTTAAATGATGGACTAACACTAAAGAGAGAAAACATACTACTATACTATTATCTTTGAAATAAATTTTACAAACACAAGTAATTATGTACAAATTGTACTTTTATAACGTGTATTAATAAGATGTGTGAAAAATTCAAATAACAAGTTTCACATTCTATTTTATCTTCTTTTTTTAATATTTTTTTAATTTTTGGTCATGTTTGTGTTGCAATCAGTGTTTTCAAACTCGGACCGGTCATCGAACCGAAAAAAGGTACCGGGTGGATGGGTCATTGGTCCAACTAGTGGTCGAACCGTTATTGACCCAGTGACGTCATTAATATGTAATAAATAATAAATAATTAAATATATTAATTATTATTATATATTATATAATAATATTTAATAAATATGTAAAAGTAATCAATTTATTTACAAAAAAAATTAAACCTATTTGTACAATGTTTATTTTATACAATTCAAATAAATACTAAATCTATATAAAAAGAAAGATATTAAATCATAATCATAACTCAAAACTAAAGACTCAAGAGTGATAAACTCAAGCACAAATAAACATAAACATTTCTAGGATACATTCAATCAAATTCGGTAAAAAAAAACTAAATCTATTTGTACAATGTTTACTTTTATATAATTCAAATAAATACTAAATATATATAAAAAGAAAGATATTAAATCATGATCATAACTCAAAACTCAATCAATGATGCATTCAATCAAATTCAAAGGCTTAAATTAGCAAAAAAGAAAAAAGAAAAAAAAAGTGAGGTAAGGAACCGGTGACCGAGTCACTAGGTCGACTGGTCCAACCGCCGGGTCACTGGGTTTTGACCAAAAACGGTTTTTTTTGTCAAACTGGACCGAAGTGCCGACTGGTTTCAATTTTTACCAGTCGAACTGGCGGTCCGGTCCAAGTTTAATTACCATGTTTGCAATGATTATAATCCTAGGACTATATTCTCATAGATTAACATCCCAAGACTATTAATCCTGTGATTAAATAGTCCTAGTTATATGTTTGATTATTCATGAAATAACTTAAAATAATTTCATGTTATGTTTATTTTGTCCATAATTATTTAATGGATTGGATAAAAACTTACCGTGTAGACTATTATACCCTTACCACTAATAGAAAATATATAATATTCTCATTAGTTTGAGTATAGATAGATAGGATAAGATACATCGGTCTTTTAAAATAAAGTTAAAGTTTAATATTGTCCACAAATTTTTAGTCCAAAATGGTAGAGATTATAATACTTAGTTAGACATATTATTAAATAATCCATTATTTCAAGTCATTTTATTATCCTGGGACTAATAGTCTCAAGTGTATTTTGAAAAACTAAATAAGAGACTTGAAATTTATAGTCCAATCCCAAGTGTAATTCTTGCAAACAAACATAGCCTTTGTGTATAATTTATGCACATAAAACTACTCAATACCTTTAGTCTAACAAGAAATTTATTTAACCTAAAATAAAATTTGATTTTATGTATGCTTTCTTAATTATCTCCGCATTTGTTACAATTGGTAATTGGTATTGCCTATCTCTATATCAAGTGTAATTAATCATCCTTATTGTTGACTTGATATGTATTGTTGGTGTCTTTTTTAATAATTTAAACGTTTAAATGAGTTGATTGCTTAACATGATATCAGAGTTCTGAATGTATAAAATGTTATATTCATACCTTCTCGCTACACGTTGATCTTAATATTGATAATAATTAATGCATATACATATAATTTGTCCTTCGACCTATGCACGTTAGGAAGGGAGGTCCTTTCAGTATGGTCCAGTTTGATATATATATATATATATATATATTGTTAATATTTTTTTTTATTTTTAAATAAGTTGGTTACTTAATAGTTATTCACAATTATAAATCTACTTTGTCTCATATTTGTAGTCCTTATGTTCAATAAAGGGACATCATTTTTACTTTTTAATATAATTGACAAAATTCTAAAAATTTAAGCTAATATGATATAATGTATAGAATTTTGTAATAAAAAAATGTCCTAATACGTAGCATTTCTTAAATAGTTTAATATTATTGAAATTACACTATTAAAATTTAATAAATTATATTAATTTTAAATTTTATAATTTGACTTTAAAGTATCAAATTAAAACTCTTTTTATTAGACAAAGAAATATGGAATTACAAAAGCAAGCATCTAATTCTCTCTCTTTTTCTTGTAAGAGAGGAAATGTGATCAAATAATATACTTCAGATTTTTTAAATAATAAAATATGGTCTAAATATTTATAAATTTGTAAATGACCCTTGAAAGTACAATTATTTTCTTTCAAAAGTAGCAAAAGGGGTACTTGCGTAATAGTCTGTCTCATAGTTGAAGCAAGCTATGGTCTTCGGTCTTCCTACCATGAAAACTGAAAGGATGATCCAGTCCTTGTATTGTAGAACAATCTAGAACTATTATCTCAACCGTCAAAAAAAAAAAAAAAAAATTTCAGATCCATTTCCTAATTTCTAACCCACTTTCTATAAATAAAAATTATAGACTCGTACACACATTCATCAGCACCCGACTTTCTGGTTTTCTGGATTTCTTGGTTTTCTGTCTAGAATTTTGCAAGATCGATCTGTTTATTTAATTGGGTTTGTTTAAAGATTGCGAAATTTGGGAATTTTGATTGTTGAATTTGGTGGAGAGAGAAATCTAAGAAGATGTTTGGAAGGGGGCCGCCCAAGAAGAGCAACAATACAAAGTACTATGAGGTATTGGGGGTTTCAAAGAATTCGTCTCAGGATGATATGAAGAAGGCTTATCGCAAGGCTGCGATGATGAATCATCCTGATAAGGGTGGTGATCCCGAGAAAGTAATTCCTCCTTACTTTGTAGATTTTTATATGAATTTGTTGTAAATTGAATTGTGATGAGTTTTGGTGTTATTTGTATAGAAATTCCTGTATTGTGATGAAATGATTGCTGTAAATTACTTGATTTTTCTGGGTTTGGTTTAAATTTTTTTATGATATTATTTGGGTCAGATTCTGGTTCTTGTTTTGTGTTATCAATTTCCCTATGGAACTGGCGGATCTATATTTGGATATAGTTCTTATGTTTAGTGGTTGATATTTGTTTGCTCAAACATGGAGAAATTTCTTTGTACTTGTGTCTTATAATTTTGTTAAATTGTTAATGAATTACATGGGCGTTTGATTGTCATCATATGAAAAGACATGCATTTTTTAGTGATAGGACTTCAATACAGGTTTTGATAATTAAAATTTTAGATGAATATCTCCGCAAGGGGTCGTGCTAGGTGCTCTCTTTGTTTTTGCAAGTCATTTCTTGCTCATGTGTGATTGGTATATGACCGATTCAAAGTTAATAGAATGGGTTGATATTTTGCATACGCCGAAAGAGCACTATTTATTCTCTCCATTTACACGCTTCGACTGTTTATTCACATTAGCTGTTTAAACTTGGAAGTTCAAAATTTAAGGTGCAGCAGTTTGTTGAGTTGATACATTTTGTTTCTGTTGCAGTTTAAGGAGCTTGCTCAGGCTTATGAGGTTCTTAGTGACCCTGAAAAGCGAGAGATATATGATCAATATGGTGAAGATGCACTCAAGGAAGGAATGGGAGGTGGTGGGGGTATGAATGACCCATTTGACATCTTCCAGTCCTTCTTTGGTGGGGGAAGTCCATTTGGAGGTGAAATACAGCTTCTACTATCTACTATTAAGTCTTGCATAATGCCCAAGCTTTTCGTTTTTACTAGTTCTTCTCATAGTGTTGTACTATAAAATATTTTTTACTGGTATGGAGTTCTATTGGGTTGCCATGTTTGTCTTTGAAGATAATACTAATGTTGTTTTACGATTGACTTGATGATGATCAGGTGGTGGTAGTAGTAGTAGGGGTCGAAGGCAGAGGAGAGGAGAGGATGTTGTTCATCCTCTAAAGGCCTCTCTGGAGGATTTGTACAATGGGACGTCGAAGAAGCTTTCTCTATCCCGCAATGTGCTTTGCAAGAAGTGCAAGGGGTGAGTGATTCGGTGTTGTATACTTGTGTTTTATGGTCGTAATTCAATTTGTATAAATGAGTATGCTTACGTGTTTGGTTTTTATGTGTTATCTATGCCAGTAAGGGATCAAAATCTGGAGCATCGATGACATGTTCTGGTTGTCAAGGGTCTGGTATGAAGGTCTCAATTAGACAGCTTGGCCCCTCTATGATTCAGCAAATGCAGCATCCTTGCAACGAATGCAAAGGAACGGGAGAGAGCATTAGCAATAAAGATCGATGCACTCAGTGCAAAGGTGAGAAGGTTGTACAAGAGAAAAAGGTGTTGGAAGTCCACGTAGAAAAGGGTATGCAGAATGGGCAGAAGATTACGTTCCCCGGTGAAGCCGATGAAGCGGTGTGTTACCTCGTTTTTCCAAAGCTAACTTTAGTTTTATTTTTGAACAAGGGTTTATCAATTTTTGTTAATTTGTTTTGTGTCTCTTTGCAGCCTGACACGGTCACGGGAGATATAGTGTTTGTCCTCCAGCAGAAGGAGCATCCCAAGTTCAAACGAAAGGGTGATGACCTATTTGTAGAGCACATACTGTCTCTCACTGAAGCTCTATGTGGCTTCCAGTTCATATTGACTCATCTGGATGGCAGATCACTGCTTATCAAGTCAAATCCAGGAGAAGTTATTAAGCCTGGTAAATTTGAATTTTTCTGGATTAGGCACTTCATGCGTATCAATGTTTTTCAGGAGTCTAATATTGTAATGAGAAATGCAGATCAATTCAAGGCAGTATCAATGTTTTTCAGGAATCTAATATTGTAATGAAAAATGCAGATCAATTCAAGGCAATTAGTGATGAGGGTATGCCAATGTACCAGAGGCCTTTTATGAAGGGGAAGCTTTACATTAGTTTCACTGTTGACTTCCCCGACTCTTTGAACCCAGAGCAGGTCCAGGCACTGGAGGCAGTCCTACCACCACGGCCAGCAACACAAATGACACCCATGGAGTTGGACGAGTGTGAAGAGACCACATTGCATGATGTCAATATCGAGGAGGAGATGCGTAGAAAGCAGGCTCAGGCGCAACAGGAGGCATATGATGAGGACGACGAGGATATGCATGGTGGAGCTCAGAGAGTGCAATGTGCTCAGCAGTAACTTGGAATTTTGGGATAAAATGGTAGTATTCTAGTTTTTTTTATCACTATCTATAGAAGGAAAGGGCTGTTGTATGAGCCAGCAATTATGCTGTCAATGTATACCATAAGAAGGGATTTGTAATGACATTGTTATATTGTTATTGTTTTCTAAAAAGTAATGATTAAAAAAAGGAGCTCTGTTTGACACTTGTTTTACTTGCATGTGCTTTGTGACCCCTGCTGATTACATGCTTCATGTACATTTAGAACTTAGTTTTGTCTCTGTTTTTTTTGGATGAGCATCTTTTATTTTTTCTGAGTTTCTTGGAATAAGATGACTTAGAGACAGCGTATTATGCCAACTCCTCTTTGCACTGAGGACCCTGTTGTCTGGTATCATGATTATTGTTTGCCTGATCATTTGTTTGTTTGAAAGAAATGAATTGAATTTTGAAAGCATTGTAATCTTCCGATTGTGTATCACAGAATCTCTTAACTGCAACCACTTTCAGTTAAACTTGATTATTGACATGCTTTGTAAAGTGACGTTGGACTCTCATTTGGTTGGTATGGAGGCAGAACTATTAGCAGAAATCCTCAACTTGACATTTCTTCTCATTCTGCCCGTCTGTTGATTTATGCTACTATACTCTTCACGCGAGAGAAAAAGAGAATGCGCAGAAACGTAAAAATAATATCAGTTTATAGTTGGGCATAAAACTCTTTAACTGCAACGACTTTCAGGGGGAATATAAAGAAACGTTTATGTTGACTCGGCTCTTCTTTAGCTATGATGTATTCCTATAATGCTTGTATATCATGCAAAATTTTGAATTTCCATAGGGTAGTTTTATGTTAAGTCTGCTTGTACTGTGGCCCTTCATGTCCCTATGGGCTGTTGTTATAATTTGTTATGCGCCTAGTATGCTAACAAAAAATGAGGTCACTGGTGTTTCCTCTAATAAATAAAGCAAGCAAGCAAGAACATGTTTCTCTTATAAATGTATTGTACTAGTAGATGTATGGTTATCATGCCGATTTATACAAAGCCTAGACGGCATAAGGGAAGACTGAAACGAGAGGAATAAATGAGTTGTGCAACAAAATTGAAACCCGAAGCTCAAAGACTGAAACGAGAGGAATAAATGAGTTGTGCAACAAACTTGAAACCAGAAGCTCAAAGCCTGGAAACAGAACTTGAAAAAAATGAAAAGAACAAAGGAGATATTACTAGAAACGCCACTATGTTTTAGTACTCCTAGCAAGATAAGAACATGAAGTACAGGGGAAGTCTTTGTGATCTCCTAGTTCTTTCCTCTACAAATATAATATGCATCTGATTTTAATAGAATCTTAAATTGTATCGCTATTCGATACCATTCATAAATATTCCCATAGACAACTAATTTTCGACAAACAAATGTTAAGGAATTGCCCCACATGCGAATGAGGTTCCAGGGAGTAATCAACCCCACTCGTAATGAATATAGAACTACTATATAGATTATAAACATTAACTCAATCATCAGTTTAAGTCGTCTGTAATCCCTACTTTCTTCTGGAGATACCAAAATATCTGAGAAACAAAAATTGTCGGTTTATCCACTGATTTTACACACAATCTAGCCACTGCCAAAAGACCTTTCAATTCTCTGGAATCGTAATTATTTCCAAGATCTGGGTCTATCATATTGTGTATGGATTTAGGAAAGGAAAATTCTTGGACCCATTTAATTAGATCAACACCTCCCTCTCCTGATGATTGACCGGTTATTAGCTCGAGTATTAGCAAACCAAGTTGAAAGACTATATTTCCACACACTTGGCCAGCACAATCTGAAAGAGTAATATGTCTGACTAAAAAAATTGCAAGTAAGAAATAAATTATGATGAGTAATTATTATTATAGACTTACCTTTGGAACATGAAGTGTGTGGTAGTGTGACTTGATTTCCACCAGAACCGAAGAGCCCAACATCAGATAGCTGCGACAAGAAAGAGGATACATCATGGGTGTAGAATGCCTTCACTATATTTGACGACATAGCTTTCTTGTTAGATACTTACCAAAATCATATAAAGTCAA
Source organism: Aralia elata (assembly GCA_034770075.1). Classification (NCBI taxonomy): domain Eukaryota; kingdom Viridiplantae; phylum Streptophyta; class Magnoliopsida; order Apiales; family Araliaceae; genus Aralia; species Aralia elata. The sequence continues at coordinate 44,880,658 of CM068381.1, read as the reverse complement.
ATGGCTGCAAAAAATAAGAATAAAACAGAAGGAAAAGTGAAATACCGCTACCTTTGCAGTAAAGTTCTCATCTAACATGATGGTACTTGAACTGATAGAGATATGATACACTGGTGGGTCGCAGAAGAAAAGCAAATATTCCTGCAGTACGATAAAGTTGTAACTAAGATCCTCCGACTGAAATTGGTATAGGTATTATCAATGCAGGGACTTCCAGAAGAATAACACAATTTCAAATTCCCAGTTGCTTTTTCATTCGATTAGTGTACATCAAAGCTGATCTGAGAGGCACCTCATTCAGAGAGCCAGGTGCTTGTCAGGAACCAGTTCAGGTCGCATAAAAATTACGAAGACCAACTGATTTAGGAGTTTGCTTTCACCAAGCAATAACCATTGATGTTTTCAAAATTTAAACCTTATTGGTGAGAATGATTTTCCAGTTGATATCATCTTCTTTGAAAGAAATTTTTAGGCACGACAATTCATGGGATTTGCTTGTTAGTCCCAAAATTTGACGCATGATGCAGCACAAGAGAGAAAGTTCTAGGGCACACAGTTCCTAACAGAGTTAGATTTCTAGTAAAAATCAACTGTAAAGCTAATGCAGTGATTCAGAGATCATGCAGCCTTTGAGAGCATGACGCGCTGGCCCAAATGTTCTAGGAATACCCAGTTTAAGATGAGCCATTTAAGGCATTTATAAGACACATACATTTAGAAGCTTCTTTAGCTTTAGAATAATAGACATCTTGTTTAAATTTAGTTTACGGCATAATGCATGATATGCAGGAAAGTTGTTGAAGACATCTTGCTGTGTCTCTGACCTAGATCATAAAGACATTTGGATGAGGCAGCAGATTTTCATTGTCTTTTATTTTTTTAGTAAGCGAGGAGAAGACCTCCATTGGAGGTTCAGTACTTAATACAAGTTAAAAAAACAGAAGAAAAGGTTCAAACATGTAGGTCTGGAAGGAAAAAAGCTAATTAATGTATCAGAACGTTGGATAACCACCACAATTGTTGCTATCCTGATGCCAGAAACCCTCTAAAACTCCTTATTTCATGTATCAAAAAACTCCATATTCATAACAATCAATCCTTAAAGTAAAACTAGATTTTCTGATGTGTTCTGCGAATCGCCTCAATTGAGGAATATCATCATGTTAGCGGGGGACTTCATTTTCTATATGTGGCATATGGACTTTTGGGTAGATAGGGATACATGTCAACGGTTTCATTCTCTCCGCCATTATTTCCTATTGTATTGGGAGGAAGCAGTAGCTAATCTACCCCTCAATTTTTATTTATGATTCTCTACAATGACTTTCAAAGACTGATAGTTAAGGGGGAAACAGGTTTAAATTACAGAACCATCTCCTTCTCTCAGATTGCAAACACAGAGATGCATATAATATGAACCTAAAATCTTTTATTTAGATAAGTAAGAATCTTATTTACATGAGAAACATTTAAACTGGACAAGAAATCCACCCAACATACGAAAGTAGATAGAAAAGAATACAATTCCTTAAAGGACAGCCCCAACCATAGCTACATTCTGAAAGGCATTCTCATCACTGACAACCAAGGGAAGCCAAGAATGACCGTATCCCAAAGCAGGTGAAACAAGAGATACATAACAATAAAAATTTATGTTACACGGACTCTTCACTATGCCTTGAAGTACCCGTGTTCGACACTCGACACTCGGACAAGGATATGGGTGCTAGACAATTCATTTTAGTGTAAAAAAATGGTAAAATTTAGGAGTACCCGTGACGGATTCGTCAACCCCTGTGTTCAACCAAACACTTCATCCCAGTCCATGTAACTTAGGTAAAAATCCTTGCATTTTTCTTGGTCCATAAACCCCAAGAGAGCAACCACAAATCATTTTTACCATCCCTCTTCCTGTATATTGTGATTCCTTCTAATGATCTCTGGTTTGACCGGAGACTGGATAGTAAAACATAATAGTTACGCAAAATAATAATAATCCATGTGAGGAGCTGAGAGTGAAAACGTAAGACTTTGGGCTTCCATGTATTTGTTGGTTTATGTATTTAGTTTGCACGTGGTATACTCTAAAGTATAATGTTCTTGAACTTCTTTTCAGACTTTCAGTGCTTACTGTTGGAAAACATGTTTTCTCTCACATGGGCACATGGGTACTTAGTGGAGCATCAACAGCACATGGGAGCATAAGAAGCAGCAGTTAGTGGACTGCTGCAGTTAGTGGAAGTATGGGCAACATAACAGCCACATTGATTCACTTGGTTGTCTAGCTTTCCAATTCTAATTCCTTGTATGCTATAAATAGTGGTCTGCTCTCCCTTGTAAAGAGTATGGAAGTTATAATACATATTAAGGCAGTTTATTGCTATTCATCCTCTTTTGTTCTATTAATACTTTCTAACATGGTACCAAAGCTTAAGGTTTTTCCATTAATTTCTTAATTTTTGGGAGATCTTGGATTTTCAAGAAAAAAAAACTATTGTTCCTGTCGGAATTACTGTTCCTGCCGAAGCACTGTTCCTGCCGGAGATAAGTACTGTTCCTGCCGGATCACTGTTCCTACCGGAGTTACTGTTCACAAAAAAAACAAAAAACCTGTGAATCAAAGCAGCTTTGCATAAACCAAAAATCTCTTCTTGGTATCAAAGCTACTTTGCAATTCTCTTAGTGATTCTGTGAATCAAAGCAGCTTTGCATAAACCAAAATATCTTCTTGGTATCAAAGTAGCTTTGCAATTCTATTAGTATTTTGACTTGATAGTCAGTAATTTGTGACTTGAGGAAGATGTCAGAAGTTACAACACAACATAATGAAGCAGCACCAAAGGAGTCGAGCAGTCTCAACCAAAAAGAGGTTGAGAGGGTGAGATCTCTAATTAACAAACCTTCAGGTACTTGTTCATCGGCGTATTCAGGTAAGTCTCCATCCTCTGTTGGATTAAATGTTTCGAATAAACTTTTTGCCGGCTCCTGGATCATGGATTCAGGAGCTACTGATCATATGACCTATTCACCAAATGTCTTTTCCACATACTTACCCTGCCCAAGCAGTAAGAAAATATCCACAGCTGATGGTTCTTTAACCACTGTAGCAGGTGTAGGAGATGTTAAAATAAGTCCATCATTGACTTTAAAAAAATGTTCTTCATGTCCCCAGATTATCCACAAACCTTGTCTCCATACAAAAGCTTACTCAAGATTTATGTTGCAGTGTGATCTTTCATCATAATTATTGTGTATTTCAGAACCAGAATTCGGGGAAGATGATTGGACATGCTAGAGAACGGGATGGTCTCTATTACCTAGAAACATCGAGTCAGTCAAATATCACCAAGGGCAAACTACCTTCTTCCTTTGTTTCAGAAATTCATTCATCTGATGAAGAAAAGGTTTGGCTTCACCACCGCCGACTTGGGCATCCGTCATTTAGGGTTATTAAAATTCTGTTTCCGTCTTTATTTCAAGGTCTAGATGTTGAAAACTTTCATTGTGAAGTGTGTGAACTTACCAAACACAAACGTGTACCTTTTCCAAGTAGTGATAAAAGAAGTTCTCTTCCCTTTTACCTCATTCACAGTGATATTTGGGGTCCATCTACTATTCCTAATGTTTCTGGGGCAAGATGGTTTGTGTCATTCATTGATGATTGTACTCGTGTCACTTGGCTTTTCTTACTTAAACATAAATCTGAGGTCAGTACTGTTCTCCCAAATTTTTGTTCCATGATCAAGAACCAATTTGGGGTCACTATCAAAAGGTTTAGGTCAGATAATGCCAGGGATTATTTCAATCAAATACTAAGTCCTTATTTTCAAAAGGAAGGAATAGTACACGAGTCATCTTGTGTCAATACGCCACAACAAAATGGAGTCGCGGAAAGAAAAAATGGTCATCTCCTTCAGTCGACCCGAGCTTTCTTATTCCAAAAAAATGTGCCTAAATCTTTTTGGGGGGAAGCAGTTCTTACAGCCACTCGTGTTATAAATCGTTTGCCTTCCAGAGTCTTGGGATTCAAGAGTCCAATGGACATACTTTCAACATTCTATCCAAACATACACACTACAAATAATCTTGTCCCTAAGATATTTGGGTGCGTATCATTTGTCCATATTCATAGTCAAAATAGGGGGAAACTAGACCCAAGGGCGTTAAAATGTGTATTTGTAGGTTATTCCTCAACTCAAAAAGGGTACAAGTGTTATCACCCTCCATCGAAAAAATTCTATGTCTCGGTGGATGTTACTTTCAATGAACAAACACCTTACTTCACCTCACCTTATCTTCAGGGGGAGAATTCAATACTTGAAGATAAGGACGGGGATTTCTTGTTCGATCTATTGTCACTTCCTAAACCAGTTTCTAGTAATCCGAGTCATGTGTCTGAGTCAATACCTGAGTCCATGCCAAATCTTGTGTCTGAACCTGTCACAGAAATTTCAGAGACTCCTAACTCTGCCCTTGAGAATGTGAGATTTGACAAAGGCAAGGTGTATTCGAGGAAAAAGACAATTGTCCCTGAATTAGTGCAAGTCCAAGAATCCAACCCAGATCCTGAGAATGAGGTAACAATTTCTAATTCTTCATTACAAGCTGAAATTGAATCCCATGTAGATAATAATGACCAAAATCTTCCCATTGCTATTAGGAAAGGAACTAGAGAGTGCACAAAACGACCTTTATATCCTCTTGCACACTTTCTTTCCTTTAAACATTTTTCACCATCACATAGAGCCTTCCTTGTTAACTTGAACACCATTACCATCCCTACCACCTTATCCGAGGCTTTGACCAATGAGAAATGGAGACAAGCCATGAATGTAGAAATGGAAGCATTGGGGAAGAATAAAACGTGGGAGTTGGTGAAATTGCCTGTCGGAAAGAAACCCGTAGGGTGTAAATGGGTTTATACTGTGAAATATAGAGCAGATGGGTCAATAGAGAGATATAAGGCAAGATTGGTAGCCAAAGGATATACTCAAACCTATGGGATTGACTACCTAGAGACTTTTGCTCCGGTTGCAAAGATGAACACTGTTAGAATCCTACTGTCATTAGCAGCTAATTATGGTTGGGAGTTACAGCAATTTGATGTCAAGAATGCATTTTTGCACGGAGAACTAGAAGAAAAAATTTATATGGAAGTCCCACCGGGTTATGGGAATAACTTGGGTGTTCATACTGTGTGTAAATTGAAGAAAGCCTTGTATGGACTTAAGCAATCACCACGGGCATGGTTTGGCAGATTTGCGAGAGTTATGATTGCCATAGGGTATAAACAAAGCCAAGGGGATCACACGTTGTTCATTAAACACTCACATTCAGGGGGAGTCACAACACTATTAGTGTATGTTGATGACATAATAATGACGGGGAATGATGATAATGAGAAACAATTTCTAAGTCAGTGTTTGGCTAAGGAGTTTGAGATCAAAGCATTAGGAAGACTTAAATATTTTCTTGGGATCGAGGTGGCTCACTCTAGGCAGGGCATTTTTATCTCCCAACAGAAGTATGTTACGGATCTCCTTAAAGAAACAGGCAAGACAGCGTGCAAACCAGCGAGTACTCCAATAGACCAAAATCTTAAACTTGGAATGGCAGAGGAAGACGCTACAATAAATAAGAAAATGTATCAGCGCCTGGTAGGAAAACTCATCTATTTGTCTCATACACGACCGGACATAGCATACGCAGTGAGTGTGATTAGCCAGTTCATGCATAGCCCAAAGGAAGATCATCTGCAAGCAGCACACAGAGTGTTACAATATCTCAAAGGGACACCTGGAAAAGGTGTTCTGTTCAAAAAAAATGGAGGTTTGGTGCTTGAGGCATATACAGATGCTGATTATGCTGGGTCAATAGTTGACAGGAGGTCAACAACAGGATATTGTACATTCCTTGGCGGGAACCTCGTGACATGGAGGAGCAAGAAACAACATGTGGTAGCACAGTCTAGTGCAGAGGCAGAATTTCGAGCAATGGCTCAAGGTGTGTGTGAACTACTTTGGTTGAAGATCATCTTAGAAGACTTAAAAATCAAGTGGGATGGACCGATGAGACTTTATTGTGACAATAAGTCTGCAATTAGTATAGCTCAAAACCCGGTACAACATGATTGCACGAAGCACGTCGAAATAGACACTTCATCAAGGAGAAATTGGAGAGTGGGCTGATTTGTACCCCTTATGTGTCTACACATGGCCAACTTGCGGATGTACTTACTAAGGGATTAAGTAGCTCAGTATTTCAGAGTTTTGTATCCAAGATGGGAATGAAAAACATTCATTCTCCATCTTGAGGGGGAGTGTTGGAAAACATGTTTTCTCTCACATGGGCACATGGGTACTTAGTGGAGCATCAACAACACATGGGAGCATAAGAAGCAGCAGTTAGTGGAAGTATGGGCAACATAACAGCCTCATTGATTCACTTGGTTGTCTAGCTTTTCAATTCTAATTCCTTGTATGCTATAAATAGTGGTCTGCTCTCCCTTGTAAAGAGTATGGAAGTTATAATACATATTAAGGCAGTTTATTGCTATTCATCCTCTTTTGTTCTATTAATACTTTCTAACACTTACTATAGTTCTACCGTGCGGAATCCGGTCATAAAGCAGTGAGAGACATGGCTAACCGCTAACATTATATAGTTTAATAAGGTAGTTAAGAAATCAAAGTCAAAGACTTACAGGTTCCTCAATGGCAAAGAAATGGCTAATATATGCAGTAAAAAACTGTCAACAAGCTATGACAAACACACAAATCAATAAAGAAAATTAAAGTAAAGAACACAATATTTACATGGAAAACCCAAATTGGGAAACATCCACAGGCAAGAGGCAGAATATATTCACTAATCAGAATATGAAGAATACAATCAGTGAAAATATATCTCAAACCTAAAACCCCAATACACCTAATTGTTTCTCTCTCCAAAGGCAGTTACCAAAAACTGAGAAAAGAATCATCTAAAACCCTAGCTATAATACCATATATACAGTTGGGCTAGAAACATAGCAGGCCCAATGAACAAGCTCAAATAATATAACAGGTCCGTCACCCGGGGCTTTGCCCCGCACCCCCGTAGAGGATATTATTTTTATTTTCATTTTGGGCAGAGGGGTGGGGGGGGGAGCAAAAGGTGACATGTGGCCTATGCAACTACTCTGAATAAAAAATTGAGTTGAGAAGTATGGAATGTAGCATTCTTCCTTATTGATACCAAAATCTTTCGAGATTTCACATCAATAAATCCTGGATTACGCAACTTTTTGATCACTGGGAAGAGTTGCAACTTGCAAGTATATAAGTGGGACAAACTCAACATTTTATTATTTGATTAGATACTCAGAAAAATGCAGGAAATTGTTCATTAACTTTTGAACAATTGAATTTTAAGGATGGAGAGAGACAAGTATTGGAAAGACTGAATTAATTAACTATTATGAGTCTGTCTTTCTTGAGTACTAAGGGAATGTGTTGGAATCCCTATGACCAATGTTGTATATCAGAAAGAGGACTAATCATTAAGTGTTTCTAGTCATATCATACTAGATAGTATAGTAGTTTACAGAAGATTATATATGCCATATTGTTTTCATATGATTAATCTTTGTCGAATGGAAATAGCATTCCAGAAAATAGAGAAATTTTTGGGCATACATTATGTGAATAAGACATTATGCTGCTGGAAACTTACTAATGCAGCTGCCACTCCAATGGCTATTTTTAGCCTTGTTCTCCAATTCAAGGGAGTCTTCAGAGGATCTGCAAAGAGCTAAACTTTGTCACAAAATCAAACTGGTTTAATACCTGCAGTTTTTGCTGCAGAAGTTACCATTTAAATGCTCCTTTAGGCTTCCATTTTCTATATTTTCGAACACTAGGAACCTGAAAAGAGCAAAAGATGTGTAAAACAATTTTCTTACCAAAAAGAAGCAAAATATCTTTTAGGAATTTTAAAAACATCATTTTTAAAAGCCAGCAGCTTTCATGACCAACAGACTATTGTGATGGAGAAACAAAGTAATAATCCAAGTTAAAATAAGTCAATGTAAAAGATGTCAAAAGAATATCCCAAAAGACTTGGAGATATTGGAGATATCCCTCTCCACCACCACCCACCACCATCCACCACCACCATTGTTGGTGATTTTATTTGAATTTAGTTATTTAATATTTATTATACTATTACCCTCACCCTAAGTTTGTATAAACTGATCCAAGGGTAAAATATTAAAATGTTGTATTCAGACATACTATACAGGTTAGTTATCAAAAACTAAGCTCTTATTACACAGTTTTATCAAATGCCACCTAAAAGTCTCCTCTCTCTCACTCACTGTCAGCCTCTGAAACTTTGGTTGCGTCCCTCGCTCCCTCAGTCCTCACTTCCTCTTAAGAGTCCTTTGTATCTGCAGTTTCTCATAATGTATTCTCGGGAAAGAAGAGTTCTAACAACGGTAAACCCAAAATAAATTTCAAACCTCTTACGTCCTTCAGAAAATCCACTAAGTGCAACAATGTGACGGTGATGCAAGCGCCCTAAGAGCTGAACTTCCCTATAAAAGGCATCATCTTCTTCATTGAAAACCCCTACTTCTTTTACCAGAGCAATAGTACCACTTTGAAATCTGGCTTTATAAGCAGCACCATGAGAAGAGTTGTCAATGATTCTGTGAAAACTATCAGTTGCCCTCTTTATGTCCTTATATGAAAATTGCTTCAAAAAAGAATATGGACCTGAAAAGTAAGTCAAAATTTTAGTTGTACAAATACATAGGTGCTTGTAAATATATTCAGTAAAAGAACCTGGAAAACATATTAGCACAACTAGATGACATAGAGGTAAAGTATCATAGAAAGGCTACTTTAACAACTGAGATGAAGTAGCCTGCAAACACCTCTCTAATTATAATTCAAGAAACCACATATATTAGGTCTTTGAACCTGAAATAAGTCGTTATGATTGCCATCGAGTCTATTTAGGATCCAGGAGAACAAAAAATCCTTGTCAAGGCACCTTTTCTTTCTCCAAATCAGGTTGGCTAAAGGAAACAGGCAGATCCCACTTAAGCCGATCCCATCTAGGAGCCTGTGCTCCACTCCAAGCTCCCAAGAACTCAGCCGGCGTCTTGGTCTTCAACATACCCCATTCAACCCCAGAAGCAGAAAAAACCAGGCACCGCCCTCAAAGCATTATAAAGAATATTTTTACTGTTTCAACTGATGTACAAGTACATGGCCTTTGAATAACATCAGAAGCTATTCCATCACCAACAGCTGATTATATGAGCTTAGACTTGGTATAATTTCCAGTAAACAATTAATTTAGTTTCCTAGTTACTGTATAAAGTCAAACCTGTGAATGACCAGACCCCTTCCTATAACTGTGGTAGCTCAATGTTTCAGCCAATCAACTGAACTGCTCTAAAAACTATCCTAAATCTTTTAATACTTTGAGTTGCATATGATTAGCAAAATATTACTTCAGGGTTTATATTGCATCATTGAACTCCTACCACTGATCTTTCAATAAACCTTGACATCAGTATTATTACTTTGCTACAGAAATAGTATCTTGAATCTGCTCTAAGTTTCAGCATTGACTAAAATGGTTCAGTTTATCGACCCACAGGGAGCTGTACCCACTAGATCAGAGGAGAGTAAGAATTTCACACCCTTATCTTCAATTACAGACAAACTTAAAGTGCATGGACTGTCGAGCATGATAATGTTGGGTCAGGTCTTATGGCTAGCACCTTGTGCAAATTTGACTGATGTTATGTCTGTATCTAGTCGAACCTTCCCAGCAACCTGCTTAAGCTCTATGCCGCAGAATAATGACATCTTTTTACATGTAGGATGTAATTCCTTCTAGTGAGAATATATATAGTAAAAACCATAAAAACCTCGTTAACCGAGCAAAAAACCCTGTTATAGAGAGAGTTGATCATCTTATAGTGGACTAAGAGCATTGCATTTCCAACTTAGTAACATAAGAAACCAACACGTGTAAAAGGGGAAAAATAATGAAAATGAAACAAATAAACCATATTGCATTTTAGGAACTAATAAATTAGAATGTTAAATGGGTACCAATTGCATGATATTGACTCAATTTAAGATAAATTAGTTACCTTCAGGTAAGTGTAATTTAGTAAAGATTTATTATTCTGCTAGGGCGCTTGCTGATGAACTGAAGAGAAAAGGAAACCAATTTTAGTTCCTGATGAAAGCAAAGAAATACTCGCTCCTTCCCAGCTTAATAGTCCATTGTTTTTGGGAACTTCCAAAAATATGATCTCTTTTTAACTACGCCCTAATTAAGCATCTATCATGCATTTTTACAGAGGGGGAAAAAAAGGACCATGTCATGGTTTATAATACTTTAAATAGGGATAAGGTTTTTAAACAGTTTAAAGGAGGACCTTTTCGTTTGGAAGGGAGGACTAATTAACTCAACCTATTTGGAATTCTGCAAGGACAAACAAACATAGACTGAGAAACTGAATCGTAGTCTGTTGCAATAGTTAAGCCTTTTCTACTACTTACTGTATTTACAGATGAAACAGTTATCTTGGACTTAAAAAAATAAATGAAAAAGTGTTTGGTTTCTAGTTCAATAATCAAGCTTATAAGCTTGTAACTAAAAGGTCTGAAATATTTCTGTTGTCTAATTTTCACAGTTTACAGAAAACTTGTTTCAAGTACATAATTTCTGAAAAGGAAAACACACCAGTCCACAGAGGAGCATATGATTGTTCCTATATTTATCCTTACCATGGTGATAAAACAGCCTGATTTCTCATGGAAGTCAATACTAGTGGAAATAACAATTCCCTATATAATCCCGCCGTTCCAAAATTAAGGATCCATTTTCCATTTTAGTCGGTCCCAAAATTAAAGATACATTCATATTTTAGAAAATAAAGTCAAGTGAAAATTTTAACATGTCATTGCTTATATACTAGAGTATTATCATGTCATAACTGCTACATTTCTAGCAGAATACTAAGAGTGTATTTGGAAAAGTGAAATTTTCCTTAAAAGTTGTCTTTTAGAAATATATCTCTAATTTTGGAACTGTGGAAGTAATATAATCTGCCAAAGACACGGAAGTATGACTATTTAAATAATTTAATCCCTTCATACAATGTTCAACTTGTCCACTGTTCAATGCCAAATTTCAATTCTTTCCCAGTTCTATCAATGTTCCTCCAAAAACCTGTCTACATTTTACGTTCATTAATCATTATGATTCATTAACTTTCCAATCTGGAATTAAATCAAATTTCCACAGATCTCAAAAAAAAGAGAGAATAAATCAACACGTTATTGAAATTCAAAGCTAAATCGAAGTTGATACCAGATAACAATCTCATAAATATTTAATGTAAAAGTCCACACAATTAATGAAACACATTAAACATACCCAAAAAAAAAAAGAAGTAAAATTAAACACAATCACCATATCTCAACATAACCAAAAAAACACATTTAGTGAAGAATTAAAGTAGGAAACAACACATTTAAGTACAATTCAGATTACATTGATACGTAGAAACGCTTGAAGCTACAAAGTTTATAGCAATTGAGAATCGCTTGTGTTTGAGAGAGATTATACAGATGAGCATAATTCAACTCCCATTTGGAAATACATATATGAATTGTAAGTAGAGAATTATCAGTATGTATGAGAGGAGAGAGAAAATACGTGGATGAGATCGGCTATGAAGCCAAGCGAAAAGGAGCAGCTTGATCTTCGGCATCACCAGCTTTGGGATAGGAAATGGCCAAGTAATGGCGAATGTAACTTGCCAGGCTACACACTCTAATAATTTCTTCATATAAATCCGAGTCTTAGAACCTTCCTTTTGTTTCTTTAATTTTTTTTTTTTAAAAAAAAATAAAAATTGCCTTTTAACTTGTTCGAATTTAACAGAATATATATAATAGAAAGCGCTGAACCCAATGAAAATTTGACTGCCCATTTATTTCAGTGAAATACTCCCTCGGTTAAAAAAAAACTTATTTGTAAAATTTGTTAATTTTGAGCATTGTTTTTCTTTCATCTTTATCCTTGCATATAATGAACTTTTAATTTTATTAACCTTGAGGACATTATAATATTTTATATTTTAATTAATAAAAATAGTAGTCTTTTTATAAAATAGTTCTTGTATAAATAAAACTATTTTTATGAAACGATGAGAATAATATTTATTTGTTGAGTGTTATTTTTCTAACGCAAATATTGTATTATACGCAGTTGCTTTTGTAAAAAATAAATACTAACACCGAAACTAGTAATACTCTTATTTAAAATTTTACACATTTCTTTCAAATATATAAAATCATTTGCCTATTTCATTATAAAATATTTAACATAATTTTATTATTATTTAATATTTTATGTTGATAAATTAAATTTGTATTAAAAGAAAAGTATGCTTAATTTTTTCCGGCATAAAGTTTAATGTTTAGAAAACTGAATAAAAATAAGAATTTTATATTTAGATAAAATAATATAGCATTAAAATTAAGATAATTTGAACTCAAAACGACAATTTGTACTACTTGAGAAAATGAAGAAGAAAAAAATAAAATTTAATTCCACATATATTCCTTGTATAAAACTATAACTACTACCCCCTATTTATTTATTTTGGTACTACTTTTCTTCTCATGTGATTTTCTCGGAGAATACCTTGGATGTGACTCCAACATTCCTTTTATAAATATTTTCAACAAAGGTAATTATTATCGTGAACATATATAAATACATGAGATATTAAGGAATTAAAAAAATTCGTATTAATTAATTCAATTTTATTATTTTGAGTTTCACGTCAGTCACAAATTTGATTTACATATTTAAATCATTTCCCTTTTATGATGGTAAACTCAAACTTTTCTAACTTTCAAATCTAATCTAGGGAGGTAGTTGCATACTTTCGTTATACCCTAAAATGTTTTAGTTGCTTGTATGTTGATTTCGGTTGTGTTTACTAAACAGTAATACAGTATCATGGTAAAATTGTAGCACTATATTCATGGCATAGGAAGAAGAGGCTCAGGAACCTCTTAGGCTCTTACAAAAACAAGAAAAGATTATAGGCATATGAAGCCAATCAAATAACTCGTGAATAGGAAGTCGAGTCCTATCTTTTTCCCAATAATTTAGATTGGACATACAAGAAAAAAGGAAAAATCAAATAACCTACGACGAACATACCCCAGTAGCTTAGAGGACACAGCTCACCAAGCAAACAAAGAAAAAAGATATCCTAATCTAGCCAGAACAACCCTAACAAAAACAACAAATTCAAGATCCATAACATATCAACTCAGCCAGCAGCAAAAAAGAAGAAACACAACTAAATAGCAGCCTTAGGAATATTATGCTGAACCATAACATATCAGCAACTAATTGGAAACAATAACTAACTACTGTAAGAAGCTCACATCACAAATCTTTGGTAGTGCCCCTATTTCTCCCGCTTTCTGATTGCGGCATTGTGTTTTGCCAAAACTCCACCTTTTCTTTCTATATATAAAATAAGAAATTTTATTAATAGAAAAGAAAGGAACAATAAATTTAGGAACAAGATAAAGAAAATAAAATCAATAAAGCAAAGTTTAACCCTTCAATTCAATCACAGAAATACCTCTAAAAGCCCCAATGACAGAAACTCAAAGTAATGCCAGAAAAATAACCCTATTATTCAATAGCTTAAGCGATAAGCAACTCCCTCTAAACAAATCTAGCATTACACAGATTCAAACTCACCAAAAATTAGAAAAGAAGGCACTGGAAGAGCTGAAAGGCGATTAGTATCATTCCATACACAGAAATTTCAGTCGAAGCTAAGTAAGAAGTCGTTAACATTTACACATAAATCAAGACAACAACCAGTTACCAACTATTGGAATTCATCTGCAAATTAAATCTATCAAGTCTATAACAAAAAGCAGATAACTATTATATAACATGTCACATGCAACTAACTGCTATCTCAGAAGCCTCTTTGTTCTGATGTTCCTCTTGACCTATTTCCGCATTCTTGGACTCTTCAACCTTTGGATCTGCCACCTCAGGGACTGCATCATTCACATTTTCTGCAATCTTGGATTCCTCAACCTTTGCATCTGCCACCTCAGGGATTGCATCTGTCAAATTTTCCGCTTCTTGCTCAGAGGGTGGAACTACACTCGGCTCAGGTAAGTCATCAGCCGGAACCTCCAGTTCTTTCTCAGTTTCTTTGTTTACAGCTTGTGCATCTGCCACCTCGGGTACAGCCTCAACTACACTTTCTGCTCCTTGGTCAGAAGATGATGCCTTACTGGGCATGAGTAGCTGGGAATTATCTTTTGGATGTGCTCCTTTCTCAGCTTCCTTATTGTTATCCTCAACTACTGGTGTTTGCACCGATTTCGTTTCAGATCCTTCTTCCTTGGTATCAAAAGTCTTATCCGCAGTCTCCTGATTTTCTGGTGCATCTACCAATGCATCGTCAACCTTGTCCTCACTTTTCTGCACGGTGTCCTTCACATTATCTTCATCTGCTAAAGCAGCTTCTTTAACCTCTTCTCCTTCATTGGTATTCTGGTCAGCGTCTTTCACATTCTCTTTATCTGTAGCTGCCTCGATAACCACCTCTCCTTTGTCCCCTATATCTTTTGCATCTTCCATAGCAACGTCAACACTACCTTCGGCTCCTTCGGTAGCAACTTCTTTTTCTTCAATCATCTCAACATCTCCATCAGAATCTTCTTTCTTCCCTTTCCCTACTTTCTTCAAACCTGATTTCCTTTGCTTTTTCTTCGGAGCCTCACTTTCAGGTGATTCCACTGCCTTCGACTTGTCAGTGAGCCTTGAAGAACGCCTTGGAGTATCACCTGCTTGTAGGATAGTAGCAGCAGATTCAACTCACAACCATTGCAGACTTTTGTTTGACTATTAGACTCCACTTAATAAAGTCTTAGTCTTATATACTTGGGATGTGCATACACAATCAAACAGGCACATACACACACAGACGCACACAGAGTAGAAGGTTGATTACCTGTGCCCCAGTCAAATTCAGAGGTAGATGGGCCTCCAGGGTGAGATTTCATATACAGCTCCAACTGTCTCTTACTTTTGATCTCTTCACCAGTGGGAGAAATAAATAGTACATCCTTCCTCCTAGGGGTCCCAGCTTTTTGGGGAATAAACTTCGCAGAAGGAAAATACACATTAGATAAATAGTAAACTTAATAAACCATATTCCAGATCCAAATCAAGAAAATATCAATATAATATGAAGATTTTGCCAGGAATGAGTTGATATGAAACAAAAGCCGTATTGTACTAACGACAATATAACAATCACCACATCATAGGATAACTGAAGCTTGTAAAATCAAAAGCAACATGTAAAACTCGAGGACCAATTCCAGAAATGAATGCACCATAAAGTATTTAACAATGTCCCGTGCATCAATCAAACCTTTATCTCCCAAACCAGTACCAAATGAAGTCAGAGAGCAGGAATATTTATACCATGCCAATAATATAATTAAGGTGATATTTAGACATATATAAGGAGAAGAGAATTGCGATGGGAGAATAACTCTTGTGAAAATCAGAAAATACAAGTAATTAGCGACTTATGAAAATAGGATATTACTTGACAAAGGAAAGGTCACCAATCTTAAGTGCCTAAACTTTTCTGAATCACATCACAGACAACCAATCCACATATTCCAAAAACAGTCCTGGTGTAGTTTCCTCCTTTATGAAATGAAAGGAAAAAAAGGGAGGGTGGGGGAATCCTCCTTTTGGTGGTCAAGCATACTATGCAAACAAGCTGGAGTTTCCTTTAGAGGAGTATTACATATTGATCTAGGAAATCAATTCGTGAATACTATGTAGAATTGTAAAATCAAATCAGAAAAGAATAATACATTTTCTGTCGTTTATAAATCCATTCAACTGATACATTAAAGACTAAATAGAAGTATAGTATGGAATTACAAAACCCTACTTCATTTACGCGGTATTACCTATTTGGAATATATGAATGTATAGTATCATTAAGGAATTTAATACTAAAGCTATTAGGTTAATACTCACCCCAGTTTTATTAAGGATGGACAAATATTTCAATATTGTATAATTATCAATTCTCCTGTTAAGATCTACTATGAGTTACAAAAAAATAGAGCATCTGACCTACGACATGTTAGACACGTTTTATGCAACTGGATACAAAATGTAGTCTCCAAATGCATTTGAAGCTATGGCTAACCTTTAGAGAAACCTGAAAAGTGGTGCACACTTCAACCAGCTAATTTTTAGCTTCATCCTTCGACGTCATTAACTGAGAGTTTGTGTAAGAAGATAAAAGCTCCATAAAACAATTTATTTATACAAAACAGCACCAGGAATTTCATGGCCATGCTTACATAAATATATTAGCATATTTACTTTTCTAAGTTTGACAATCAATATATAGTGACTTTCAGTGGAGCAATATCAGAACTAAAATTGGATACAATACTAAAACTAAATGAATTCTCAAACATTTAATGCTATGTTGTCCCATGAAATTATTAGGTACAGTGAAACTTTCCAAACTTAGTTTCTCCTATTTACAAATTACAAGAGCACCAAGGTTCAAGTTTCTGAGGCAAAATTAAACAGAACCAGATAGTTTGCTTGCACGTGAACATAAAAGTCATCTAGATCCTACAATTGACTAAAACACAAACCTCCTATTTGTATTGTTCACGAGACTCAGTAAACAATAGAGGATGGAATGAAAACCTTACAGGTGGAAGCTGGTTTGACTCCATCACTGAAACAAATAATTCTATGGATGAAAAATGCACAAGGCTTTGAGGAAAATGAAGAGGACCTGACCCTTGAGAGCAGCTCTTGTTACAAGAGCAATTGAATAACAAACGCGTATCTATTGGTAGAAAATAGAAAGAGGCAGCAAAAAACCCAGATCTCCTGGGTCAAAAAATCAATTCTGAATTTAAAATTTAAAATTCAAAATCTCATAAAGCTTAACAAGGTGATTAGACTAGACTGAATTAATAGCCAATTCTATACATTTCTGTACCATATATGACACACTTAAAACTGCATAAGTAATCAATTAGAATGGAGACGGTTACATGTATCGATATGAGTCTAACTTTTACAGCTATTAGCCTATTATTAAACAAGAACATCAAATGACAAAAAAAATTCTAGAGAGATGAGCAAAGCTCGATATACTACATTACGACCTCATTTTTTGAAATTAAAAAAAGGAAAAAAGAAGAAGATAATTTTCAAAACAATCTTTTCACTTGTCAAAAGTTATGGGGGTCAAAGGACCTCCATAAAAGCCAAGTGGCTCTGCCCCTGACCAGTATAATAACTACGGAGTAGCCAGTAGGGAGTCACAGGCTGCATCAGTTTAACTACTTAATGACAACATAAATTGTAAAATTTACCAAAAGAATCCCCAGCTTCTAATTTTAACAAGTTTTTGACCACAGTAGCTTTACAGATAAATTGCATCAGGTTTTACAATAAGATATGCTTTCCCAATTATAGAAACAACTAAGATTAACTATTACTGCAGAAACCGGGTGACTATGAAATATATCCAAACAAACGACAAAATTTCATGAAGAAATCATAAATGTTAAAAATAGTTCAACGACAAGCGGAGCAAAATTTATTACAAGACCTAGTGTCAGTTAAGACAAGGTATACACATGGAAAAACATTTATTCAAATACAACATGCTCTGTATCACGTGTCCTGTCATAAATCTTGAGCGCACTTAAAGACAAAACAAAGAGGCAAAAAGGTTACTTGCCGCACATGCATGTTTAACAGGTACTGACCAAATAGACCAATACATGAAGAACAACTGAACAAGTACAACAAGCAACAGAATCCAATAGAAAGTTCAAAACCCTATTTTGGCGAAATTTCACAACTCTAAAAGGAGTAAGATGGTAAGCATCCCATAGCGCCAAATACTATATAATAATTTAAAAATGCATTACTTAAACACCAAACCTTTTCATGTTTTAAAGAGAAACTTACAAGTATTCGCTAAAGAAATTTAGAAAATCACAACATCAAGTTTAAATTGCAAGAACCGCTAGAACAGAGCTAGATGCTCTAGATCCTGCATAACTGAGAATGAAACCCTATAATATAGCAAAACAAAAGAAAGAACCCTAGACTCGACAATGTATTATGTAAAAACCAATCCTAGGTAGAAACTTTAACAAAAAAAATTAAAATGAAATAAAGCACACATCATTGCTGAATGTAGGAAATACCATTTACAATTAAAATGTAACATCAAATTGAATATGCAAGAACCGCTAGAACAGATCTACATGCTCTAGGTCCTGCATAAATAAAAATGAAGCCGTGAAATTCATAACAAGGCCAAAGAAAGAAACCTAAGACTAGAACACATACAAAACAGTAAACCTTGAAAATTAAATTACAACAAGAACCTACTGAATCTCAGGTTTCAAACTTTAAAAAAAATAGCAAAATTGGAATATCATAATGAAAGTAAGAAACTGCAATATCCACCTTATTATCACCATTTTCAAACAATTCAAAAATTATGATTTCATATACTATAAAATCGATCAGAAATGCAATCTACAGAAAAAACTAACAGGCAATAAGCATCAAACTCCAGAACCAAAAATCACAAAACTAACCTTATCATCTCCATTTTCATATAATTCAAGATTGTAGAATGTATACACGAAATTCAATAAAATGAACCTCAAAAACAAAACAAGTTCTAGCCGCAACACAAACATAAATAAGATATAAAACTAGGGCACAAAACGTAAAACGCGAGTAGAATAACGACGAAAAGATAATTCGAACCTGCTTACGCCATCCTTCCGGAGCCGGAAGCTCGATCACCACAACGTTCTTTTTCTCTTCAGGTGGATTGGCCACCGGCGGTTGGTTCTCCATCTCTCTTCTTCGTTCTTTCTCTCTGCAATTTTTCGAAAGCTTCGACAATTCCCGCTCTCCCTTCCTTTCTCTCTCCTCCAGTAATTGAAAAAGGGTAAAATGATGTGTGCTCCCGGTATTTATCTCGCGAGGGAGATTAGATTTTCTCTCTCCATTACGTGGAAGTTGGACGTCACGGGAATCCTTAACTGGATTGGAATATTTGTCTTTTGCGTCCGAGAATAGCTTTTCTTTTCTTTTTCCTTTTTTTTACTCTCTCCATATTGGTTTTTATTTATGTGTCCTAAGTGTGTCCTAAAGGTACATGCTAAGCACGGAAAATAAGAGATGGAACCCATTAAATATTATTTATTTATACATTTGTACTAAATTCAATGCATAAAAAAATAATATATTAGTGGACCCTATGCATTGAATTCAGTACAAATGCATAAACAAATAATATTTAGTAAGCTCTATCTCTTGTTTTCCGTGCTTAGTACCGCCACCCTTCAAATAAGGCTAATGAATAATGATAATACCAAAACAATAAATTATACTGTCAGAACAATAAGTGTCACTAAAATTTATACCACTTTTTAAATAAAGCTAATGAATAATGATAATACCAAAACAATAAATTATGCTGTCAGAACAATAAATATCACTAAAAATTTAAAATATTATTAAAACGTTAGTATAATTGATTATTGACTTTAATATTGGAAGCATTCAAAGAAATTACTTATCTACGTATCTATTATTCTCGGGTCCTTTCGAGCACTAAAAGCCTGGTGGTGACAAGGGAGCATCATTATTAGTGTTGGAGTTCTAGCAGTATTAACAAGATGAACAGAAGAATAAAATTGGAACGACTTATCTGTAAAGAAGGAATGAAACCGAGGCGTAGCAGAGCTACTGTCCTAAAAAGTGATTCCGCCCCCACAGGTAATAACCTCCGGTACAAATGGGCTGCCGGCGTTGACCCTCCAGGATTCAACGGCGAAACCTCCAATTGTGTGTACTCACAGAAAGAGATTTTGGACTTGTCTCTGTGGATTGCCCGACTGACGAACAGAGTATTGAGAGGAGGAACATAGTCTGAATATTAAGTTTTTTCGGATGTGTTAAGCATCAAGAAATGATCCATAGTTATAGGAGAAATGAGATTTCAGATCTCAGATCTGAAATACACAAAACGTGGGAAAGAACAGAAGAAGGTTTAAGAAACAAAAATGTGTATGGAACTTAAGTAACAAAAAATGTGTTTGAGACTTAATGAGCAGAAAAACATGGAACTTGAGAATGACTCTGAAAAATTCAGTTACGAATTTTAGCAAAACATTGGGCTATCTGGGTGCACCCGCGAGGCCAAATCGTCCGAATTTGCACCCCCCCCTGCGCGGGCGTAACGCGCGCCCACACGCATTAAGGTTTTCTGGCCGAAAGTCCAAGATCCAAGTTTGGCCCAACCCAATTCCTTAGCCAACCTCATGTGCGCGAGCCCATCCCTTTTTCCTCAACCATGTTATCAAGTCCAACACTAGGATTTACTAATATACTCAAGAATAGTTTCCAAAATGAGCAATGTGGGACTTTGGTAAACACTAGAATTTGAAGCATAACTAACAATCCCCCACATGATTCAAATTTATTAAAGAAAGATTACAACGAAGTAAGAAGGGCAATGGATTTTAGATACATCACGTCGATACCTTGTGGGTTTGAATCGACACTTAGTGAAACAAGTTCATGATTGTAGATTATAGGTGAATTAAAATCTTGAACCCATTATCTGTGATACAAACAGTTGAACTAGCACACATACCAAAAATCCTGAATCCACACAAGTCCGCGGTTGGGCGCGTTCTAGGCCATGCGCCATATCCCAGATTTTCATAAAGGCTCTAGAGAGTTTGCCATAGGCTCTCATAGGAAGCGGCCTACACTTCCACCTTTATATAGGTGAACCCATCAAGTGTAAACTGACATACACCACCCTTTAGGGCTATGAGTTTCATTAAGAATCTAAATGATTCATCCTATCACAATTTGTCAGTAAGCACCACATGCACACAGGGATAAATAATTGTAGTGTTATAATTAAGTAATTCCATGACTTGTTGTTACCCATTGAACCCAATTCATGGGATCTCCAATCACATGGGTTGGGTTTCCATCACGCACTACTTACTCAAGATGTTGGCAGTAGTCCCATCCCTCTGGATGCTTCTTGGACAATCCTTTTAATCAATCCCTTTGTAAGCGGATCCGCTAGGTTCTTTTCAGACCTCACAAATTCCATGGAAATAACACCGTTACTGATCAGTCCTCGTACAATATTATGTCTCAAGCGAATATGCCTTTGTTTCCCATTATACACTTGGTTCATTGCTCGGCCGATGGCAGCTTGAGAATCACAATGCAGAGATATAGAAGGAATTGGTTTAGACCACAATGGTATGTCTGCCAATAAATTCCTCAGCCACTCTGCTTCTGTACCTGCCAATTCTAATGCAATAAATTCAGATTCCATAGTAGATCTAGCAGTACAAGTTTGTTTAGAAGATCTCCAAGAGACAGCTCCTCCACCTAAAGTAAACACATATCCACTGGTGGAGTTTGTTTCATCATTATCAGATACCCAATTAGCATCACAATATCCTTCTAAAACATTAGGATGACCAGTAAAATGTATACCTACATTAACTGTTCCTTTTAAATACCTCATTAGACGTGACAATGCATTCCAATGATCTTGTGAAGGATTATGAGTATATCTGCTAAGTCTACTGATGGCATATGCAATATCAGGTCGAGTACAATTCATTAGGTACATTACACTACCAATGATTCTAGCATATTCAGTTTGTGCAATGCCAATCCCTTTATTTTTCTTTAAATGTATACTAGAGTCATAAGGTGTTCCTAATGGCTCTTCATTAAAGAAATTAAACTTCTTAAGAATATTTTCCACATAATGAGATTGAGATAAGACCAAACCATCTGCATGTCTATTAATTTTCATGCCAAGAATCAAATCCGCTTCTCCCAAATCTTTCATGTCAAATTTAGAAGATAAAAAGGTTTTTGTGGTTTTCACAACTTTCTCATCAGTACCAAATATTAGCAAGTCATCCACATATAAGCAAATAATCACACCACAATTTTCATTAAATCTACTATACACACAAGTATCAGATTCATTTGTCACAAAGTCATTAGACAAGAGAGTTTTATTGAATTTGTCGTTCCATTGTTTTGGTGCTTGTTTCAAACCATACAAAGATTTCACAAGTCTACACACTTTTTGTTCTTCTCCTGGAACAACAAAACCTTCTGGTTGACACATATATATTTCTTCATTTAACTCACCATTCAAGAAAGCAGTTTTAACATCCATTTGGTGGATTATCAAATTATGAATAGATGCCAAAGCAATTAAAATTCTTATGGTTGCAATTTTAGTCACTGGTGAGTAAGTGTCAAAATAGTCAAACCCTTTCTTTTTGAGTATACCCTTTAGCCACAAGTCTAGCCTTGAATTTATCAATAGACCCATCAGCTTTTAACTTCTTTTTAAACACCCATTTACTACCAATAGGTTTACACCCTCTAGGCAAATTAACTAGTTCCCATGTATGGTTAGACATAATAGATTCCAGTTCACTATTAATAACATCTTTCCAAAATGTTGCATCAATAGATTTCATTGCTTCTCCATACGTTTTAGGGTCATCTTCAGTTATAAAAGCAGTTATAAAATCTGGGCCAAAAGTTTTCTCAAAACGTTGCCTTTTACTTCTAGTAGAAGCAGGTACAGGTTCTTTGTCTGTCCTTTTATGAAATTCATTTGAAGATGGACTGTCCACGTCTCTTATTTTCATTGGAAGAATATTTTCAAAGAATTCTACATCCTTAGTTTCCAAAATAGAATTATTCTGATAATTATTAGTCTCATCTTTAATTACCAAAAATCTGTATGCAGCACTATTAGAAGCATATCCAATAAAAATACAATCCATTGCTTTAGGCCCAATTTTATTTCTTTTAAATTCTGGTATAGCTACTTTAGCTAGACACCCCCACACTTTAAGATACCCCAAGTTAGGAGCATGATTCTTCCATAAATGATATGGTGTAGAGTCTATCTTTTTATGTGGAACTCTATTTAGAATATGATTTGCAGAAATACAAGCTTCACCCCACATATTATAAGGTAAACCAGAACTAATTAATATGGCATTCATCATATCTTTAAGAGTTCTATTTTTTCCTTTCAGCGACTCCATTAGACTGTGGAGAATAAGGTGGAGAAGTTTCATGAATAATACCATTTAGTTCACAAAATTGTTTAAGACTTCCTGATTCATATTCACCTCCACGATCGGATCTAACTCTTTTAATCTTTCTTTCTAACTGATTTTCAACCTCTGCCTTGTATTTAAAAAACATTTCTTCTGCTTCATCTTTAGAAGCAAGGAGATAAATTTGAGTGTATCTAGAATAATCATCCACAAAAGATATATAGTATTTCTTACCACCTCTACTGGTAGTATTTTTAAAATCAGCTAAATCACTGTGAATTAACTCAAGAAGTTCAGTTTGTCTTTCAACACTTTTAAAAGGTTTTTTAGCATGTTTTGCTTCCACACAAATTTCACATTTATTAAACTCTGTATTTGCAAAATTAGGAATAAGCTCAAGTTGTTTCAACTTTTTAATAGATGCCACATTCAAATGTCCTAATCTAGCATGCCACATATCCAAAGATTCAACAATATAAGCAAAAGAAGCATTCTTATTATTCAATTCAGCAGAGGCATCAAGAACAAATAAACCCCCATTACAAAAACCTTTTCCCACAAAATCCCCATTACGGGTAAGTACAAGTTTATCAGATTCAAACACAAGTTTAATCCCAGCTTTGTTCAACAATGAACCAGACACAAGGTTTCTACGAATATCAGGCACATGAAGCACATTTTGCAAAGCAATAGTTTTTCCCGAAGTTAACTTAAGTAAAACCTTCCCTTTTCCTGCAACTTTAGTGGTTCGAGAATCCCCCATAAAGACATTTTCCCCATTAGTCACAGTTTCGTAATTAAGGATTATATCTCTGTTTGCACAAATGTGTCTAGTGGCACCGGTATCAACTACCCATTCTGTGAGGTTGTCAACTAAGTTTACTTCCGAGACAACAGCAACAATGATATCATCGGTTTCAGCTAGGTTCGCTTGGGGCTTAGGCTGAAAACTATTACTATTATTATTATCTTGCCCCTTGCGAAAGTGACACTTCATAGCAATATGGCCAGGCTTGCCACACACGAAACAAGGACCTTTGGTGAAAGGTTTCTGAATTTGATTGGGAGTTTTGAACCTATTGTCTTTACCCCGAGTTGAGTTCTGATTTTTGCCTTTGTGGTTTTTGGACGGTTTTTGATTTGGATAATTATGGGTCTTCCATTGTGGCCTTTCTTCAACGAGATTGGCCTTGGCAGAATGATGAACAACTATGTCTCCTCTATCTTTTGCCCTGTTTTGTTCTTCAATATGTATGTGTGCAACTAGTTCCTGCATAGTAAAATCTTTAGTGTTATGCTTAAGGTTCATTTTATAATCTTTCCATGAGGGTGGTAATTTTTCAATAAGTGCAGCAGCTTGAAAGATCTCGCATATTTTCATTCCTTCCCCAATAACCTCCCCCACAATAGTCTGATATATATGAACTTGCTCTATTACGGATTTTCCATCTTGCATCTTAAAGTCTAAAAATTTTCCAGCAACATATTTCTTAAGTCCAGAGTTTTCTACAGCATACTTAGACTTTAAGGCTTCCCAAATCTTCTTAGCACTATCATACGGGTAATAAATCTCAAACAACGTATTAGACAAGTAATGCAGCATATATCTACGACATGTACGATTATCCTTAGCATAATCCCTTGTTGCAGAAGTATCAGCATAAGTTTTTTCAAGAGTTTCAAGCACATCATTAGCAGGAGTATCAGGAAGTTCCACAATAGGATCCATATATAACACATATTCCAGATTCATAGTTTCCAAATAAAACAGCATGTCTTCAGACCATCTCTTAAAATTCGTACCATCAAAGCGTTCAATTTTTAGCAAAGTCTAAAGCAGATTTCATCTTGTTAATAAATCGAATCACTTTTTAGATTGTTGGAGTTCTAGCAGTATTAACAAGATGAACAGAAGAATAAAATTGGAACGACTTATCTGTAAAGAAGGAATGAAACCGAGGCGTAGCAGAGCTACTGTCCTAAAAAGTGATTCCGCCCCCACAGGTAATAACCTCCGGTACAAATGGGCTGCCGGCGTTGACCCTCCAGGATTCAACGGCGAAACCTCCAATTGTGTGTACTCACAGAAAGAGATTTTGGACTTGTCTCTGTGGATTGCCCGACTGACGAACAGAGTATTGAGAGGAGGAACATAGTCTGAATATTAAGTTTTTTTCGGATGTGTTAAGCATCAAGAAATGATCCATAGTTATAGGAGAAATGAGATTTCAGATCTCAGATCTGAAATACACAAAACGTGGGAAAGAACAGAAGAAGGTTTAAGAAACAAAAATGTGTATGGAACTTAAGTAACAAAAAATGTGTTTGAGACTTAATGAGCAGAAAAACATGGAACTTGAGAATGACTCTGAAAAATTCAGTTACGAATTTTAGCAAAACATTGGGCTATCTGGGTGCACCCGCGAGGCCAAATCGTCCGAATTTGCACCCCCCCCTGCGCGGGGCGTAACGCGCGCCCACACGCATTAAGGTTTTTCTGGCCGAAAGTCCAAGATCCAAGTTTGGCCCAACCCAATTCCTTAGCCAACCTCATGTGCGCGAGCCCATCCCTTTTTCCTCAACCATGTTATCAAGTCCAACACTAGGATTTACTAATATACTCAAGAATAGTTTCCAAAATGAGCAATGTGGGACTTTGGTAAACACTAGAATTTGAAGCATAACTAACAATCCCCCACATGATTCAAATTTATTAAAGAAAGATTACAACGAAGTAAGAAGGGCAATGGATTTTAGATACATCACGTCGATACCTTGTGGGTTTGAATCGACACTTAGTGAAACAAGTTCATGATTGTTAGATTATAGGTGAATTAAAATCTTGAACCCATTATCTGTGATACAAACAGTTGAACTAGCACACATACCAAAAATCCTGAATCCACACAAGTCCGCGGTTTGGGCGCGTTCTAGGCCATGCGCCATATCCCAGATTTTCATAAAGGCTCTAAAGAGTTTGCCATAGGCTCTCATAGGAAGCGGCCTACACTTCCACCTTTATATAGGTGAACCCATCAAGTGTAAAACTGACATACACCACCCTTTAGGGCTATGAGTTTCATTAAGAATCTAAATGATTCATCCTATCACAATTTGTCAGTAAGCACCACATGCACACAGGGATAAATAATTGTAGTGTTATAATTAAGTAATTCCATGACTTGTTGTTACCCATTGAACCCAATTCATGGGATCTCCAATCACATGGGTTGGGTTTCCATCACGCACTACTTACTCAAGATGTTGGCAGTAGTCCCATCCCTCTGGATGCTTCTTGGACAATCCTTTTAATCAATCCCTTTGTAAGCGGATCCGCTAGGTTCTTTTCAGACCTCACAAATTCCATGGAAATAACACCGTTACTGATCAGTCCTCGTACAATATTATGTCTCAAGCGAATATGCCTTTGTTTCCCATTATACACTTGGTTCATCATTGCTCGGCCGATGGCAGCTTGAGAATCACAATGCAGAGATATAGAAGGAATTGGTTTAGACCACAATGGTATGTCTGCCAATAAATTCCTCACAGCCACTCTGCTTCTGTACCTGCCAATTCTAATGCAATAAATTCAGATTCCATAGTAGATCTAGCAGTACAAGTTTGTTTAGAAGATCTCCAAGAGACAGCTCCTCCACCTAAAGTAAACACATATCCACTGGTGGAGTTTGTTTCATCATTATCAGATACCCAATTAGCATCACAATATCCTTCTAAAACATTAGGATGACCAGTAAAATGTATACCTACATTAACTGTTCCTTTTAAATACCTCATTAGACGTGACAATGCATTCCAATGATCTTGTGAAGGATTATGAGTATATCTGCTAAGTCTACTGATGGCATATGCAATATCAGGTCGAGTACAATTCATTAGGTACATTACACTACCAATGATTCTAGCATATTCAGTTTGTGCAATGCCAATCCCTTTATTTTTCTTTAAATGTATACTAGAGTCATAAGGTGTTCCTAATGGCTCTTCATTAAAGAAATTAAACTTCTTAAGAATATTTTCCACATAATGAGATTGAGATAAGACCAAACCATCTGCATGTCTATTAATTTTCATGCCAAGAATCAAATCCGCTTCTCCCAAATCTTTCATGTCAAATTTAGAAGATAAAAAAGGTTTTTGTGGTTTTCACAACTTTCTCATCAGTACCAAATATTAGCAAGTCATCCACATATAAGCAAATAATCACACCACAATTTTCATTAAATCTACTATACACACAAGTATCAGATTCATTTGTCACAAAGTCATTAGACAAGAGAGTTTTATTGAATTTGTCGTTCCATTGTTTTGGTGCTTGTTTCAAACCATACAAAGATTTCACAAGTCTACACACTTTTTGTTCTTCTCCTGGAACAACAAAACCTTCTGGTTGACACATATATATTTCTTCATTTAACTCACCATTCAAGAAAGCAGTTTTAACATCCATTTGGTGGATTATCAAATTATGAATAGATGCCAAAGCAATTAAAATTCTTATGGTTGCAATTTTAGTCACTGGTGAGTAAGTGTCAAAATAGTCAAACCCTTCTTTTTGAGTATACCCTTTAGCCACAAGTCTAGCCTTGAATTTATCAATAGACCCATCAGCTTTTAACTTCTTTTTAAACACCCATTTACTACCAATAGGTTTACACCCTCCTAGGCAAATTAACTAGTTCCCATGTATGGTTAGACATAATAGATTCCAGTTCACTATTAATAACATCTTTCCAAAATGTTGCATCAATAGATTTCATTGCTTCTCCATACGTTTTAGGGTCATCTTCAGTTATAAAAGCAGTTATAAAATCTGGGCCAAAAGTTTTCTCAAAACGTTGCCTTTTACTTCTAGTAGAAAGCAGGTTACAGGTTCTTTGTCTGTCCTTTTATGAAAATTCATTTGAAGATGGACTGTCCACGTCTCTTATTTTCATTGGAAGAATATTTTCAAAGAATTCTACATCCTTAGTTTCCAAAATAGAATTATTCTGATAATTATTAGTCTCATCTTTAATTACCAAAAATCTGTATGCAGCACTATTAGAAGCATATCCAATAAAAATACAATCCATTGCTTTAGGCCCAATTTTATTTCTTTTAAATTCTGGTATAGCTACTTTAGCTAGACACCCCCACACTTTAAGATACCCCAAGTTAGGAGCATGATTCTTCCATAAATGATATGGTGTAGAGTCTATCTTTTTATGTGGAACTCTATTTAGAATATGATTTGCAGAAATACAAGCTTCACCCCACATATTATAAGGTAAACCAGAACTAATTAACATGGCATTCATCATATCTTTAAGAGTTCTATTTTTCCTTTCAGCGACTCCATTAGACTGTGGAGAATAAGGTGGAGAAGTTTCATGAATAATACCATTTAGTTCACAAAATTGTTTAAGACTTCCTGATTCATATTCACCTCCACGATCGGATCTAACTCTTTTAATCTTTCTTTCTAACTGATTTTCAACCTCTGCCTTGTATTTAAAAAACATTTCTTCTGCTTCATCTTTAGAAGCAAGGAGATAAATTTGAGTGTATCTAGAATAATCATCCACAAAAGATATATAGTATTTCTTACCACCTCTACTGGTAGTATTTTTAAAATCAGCTAAATCACTGTGAATTAACTCAAGAAGTTCAGTTTGTCTTTCAACACTTTTAAAAGGTTTTTTTTATAGCATGTTTTGCTTCCACACAAATTTCACATTTATTAAACTCTGTATTTGCAAAATTAGGAATAAGCTCAAGTTGTTTCAACTTTTTAATAGATGCCACATTCAAATGTCCTAATCTAGCATGCCACATATCCAAAGATTCAACAATATAAGCAAAAGAAGCATTCTTATTATTCAATTCAGCAGAGGCATCAAGAACAAATAAACCCCCATTACAAAAAACCTTTTCCCACAAAATCCCCATTACGGGTAAGTACAAGTTTATCAGATTCAAACACAAGTTTAATCCCAGCTTTGTTCAACAATGAACCAGACACAAGGTTTCTACGAATATCAGGCACATGAAGCACATTTTGCAAAGCAATAGTTTTTCCCGAAGTTAACTTAAGTAAAACCTTCCCTTTTCCTGCAACTTTAGTGGTTCGAGAATCCCCCATAAAGACATTTTCCCCATTAGTCACAGTTTCGT
Source organism: Aralia elata (assembly GCA_034770075.1). Classification (NCBI taxonomy): domain Eukaryota; kingdom Viridiplantae; phylum Streptophyta; class Magnoliopsida; order Apiales; family Araliaceae; genus Aralia; species Aralia elata. The sequence continues at coordinate 44,851,175 of CM068381.1, read as the reverse complement.
AATTAAGGATTATATCTCTGTTTGCACAAATGTGTCTAGTGGCACCGGTATCAACTACCCATTCTGTGAGGTTGTCAACTAAGTTTACTTCCGAGACAACAGCAACAATGATATCATCGGTTTCAGCTAGGTTCGCTTGGGGCTTAGGCTGAAAAACTATTACTATTATTATTATCTTGCCCCTTGCGAAAGTGACACTTCATAGCAATATGGCCAGGCTTGCCACACACGAAACAAGGACCTTTGGTGAAAGGTTTCTGAATTTGATTGGGAGTTTTGAACCTATTGTCTTTACCCCGAGTTGAGTTCTGATTTTTGCCTTTGTGGTTTTTGGACGGTTTTTGATTTGGATAATTATGGGTCTTCCATTGTGGCCTTTCTTCAACGAGATTGGCCTTGGCAGAATGATGAACAACTATGTCTCCTCTATCTTTTGCCCTGTTTTGTTCTTCAATATGTATGTGTGCAACTAGTTCCTGCATAGTAAAATCTTTAGTGTTATGCTTAAGGTTCATTTTATAATCTTTCCATGAGGGTGGTAATTTTTCAATAAGTGCAGCAGCTTGAAAGATCTCGCATATTTTCATTCCTTCCCCAATAAACCTCCCCCACAATAGTCTGATATATATGAACTTGCTCTATTACGGATTTTCCATCTTGCATCTTAAAGTCTAAAAATTTTCCAGCAACATATTTCTTAAGTCCAGAGTTTTCTACAGCATACTTAGACTTTAAGGCTTCCCAAATCTTCTTAGCACTATCATACGGGTAATAAATCTCAAACAACGTATTAGACAAGTAATGCAGCATATATCTACGACATGTACGATTATCCTTAGCATAATCCCTTGTTGCAGAAGTATCAGCATAAGTTTTTTCAAGAGTTTCAAGCACATCATTAGCAGGAGTATCAGGAAGTTCCACAATAGGATCCATATATAACACATATTCCAGATTCATAGTTTCCAAATAAAACAGCATGTCTTCAGACCATCTCTTAAAATTCGTACCATCAAAGCGTTCAATTTTAGCAAAGTCTAAAGCAGATTTCATCTTGTTAATAAAATCGAATCACTTTTTAGATTGTTGGAGTTCTAGCAGTATTAACAAGATGAACAGAAGAATAAAATTGGAACGACTTATCTGTAAAGAAGGAATGAAACCGAGGCGTAGCAGAGCTACTGTCCTAAAAAAGTGATTCCGCCCCCACAGGTAATAACCTCCGGTACAAAATGGGCTGCCGGCGTTGACCCTCCAGGATTCAACGGCGAAAACCTCCAATTGTGTGTACTCACAGAAAGAGATTTTGGACTTGTCTCTGTGGATTGCCCGACTGACGAACAGAGTATTGAGAGGAGGAACATAGTCTGAATATTAAGTTTTTTCGGATGTGTTAAGCATCAAGAAATGATCCATAGTTATAGGAGAAATGAGAGATTTCAGATCTCAGATCTGAAATACACAAAACGTGGGAGAAAGAACAGAAGAAGGTTTAAGAAAGAAACAAAAATGTGTATGGAACTTAAGTAACAAAAAATGTGTTTGAGACTTAATGAGCAGAAAAAACATGGAACTTGAGAATGACTCTGAAAAAATTCAGTTACGAATTTTTTAGCAAAACATTGGGCTATCTGGGTGCCACCCGCGAGGCCAAATCGTCCGAATTTTGCAGCACCCCCCCCTGCGCCGGGCGTAACGCGCGCCCACACGCATTAAGGTTTTCTGGCCGAAAGTCCAAGATCCAAGTTTTGGCCCAACCCAATTCCTTAGCCAACCTCATGTGCGCGAGCCCATCCCTTTTTCCTCAACCATGTTATCAAGGTCCAACACTAGGAATTTACTAATATACTCAAGAATAGTTTCCAAAATGAGCAATGTGGGACTTTGGTAAACACTAGAATTTGAAGCATAACTAACTACAATCCCCCACATGATTCAAATTTATTAAAGAAAGATTACAACGAAGTAAGAAGGGCAATGGATTTTAGATACATCACGTCGATACCTTGTGGGTTTGAATCGACACTTAGTGAATGAAAACAAGTTCATGATTGTAGATTATAGGTGAATTAAAATCTTGAACCCATTATCTGTGATACAAACAGTTGAACTAGCACACATACCAAAAATCCTGAATCCACACAAGTCCGCGGTTGGAGCGCGTTCTAGGCCATTGCGCCATATCCCAGATTTTTTCATAAAGGCTTATACTAGAGAGTTTGCCATAGGCTCTCATAGGAAGCGGCCTACACTTCCACCTTTATATAGGTGAACCCCATCAAGTGTAAACTGACATACACCCCCTTTAGGGCTATGGAAGGTGTTTTCATTAAGAATCTAAATGATTGCCATTCCTATCACAATTTTGTCAGTAAGCACCACATGCACCCCGGCACAGGGATAAATAATTGTAGTGTTATAATTAAGTAATTCCATGACTTGTTGTTACCCCTTTGAACCCCAAATTCATGGGATCTCCAATCACATGGGTTGGGTTTCCATCACGCACTAACTTACTCCAAGATTGTTGGCAGTAGTCCCATCCCTCTGGATGCTTCTTGGACAATCCTTTTAATCAATCCCTTTGTAAGCGGATCCGCTAGGTTCTTTTCAGACCTCACAAAATTCCATGGAAATAACACCGATACTGATCAGTCCTCGTACAATATTATGTCTCAAGGCGAATATGCCTTTGTTTCCCCCATTATAACACTTGGTTCATTGCTCGGCCGATGGCAGCTTGAGAATCACAATGACAGAGATATAGAAGGGTATTGGTTTTTTAGACCACAATGGTATGTCTGCCAATAAATTCCTCAGCTACTCTGCTTCTGTACCCTGCCAATTCTAATGCAATAAATTCAGATTCCATAGTTTGTAGATCTAGCAGTACAAGTTTGTTTAGAAGATCTCCAAGAGACAGCTCCTCCACCTAAAACAGTAAACACATATCCACTGGTGGAGTTTGTTTCATCATTATCAGATACCCAATTAGCATCACAATATCCTTCTAAAACATTAGGATGACCAGTAATATGTATACCTACATTAACTGTTCCTTTTAAATACCTCATTAGACGTGACAATGCATTCCAATGATCTTGTGAAGGATTATGAGTATATTGCTAAGTTTACTGATGGCATTATGCAATATCAGGTCGAGTACAATTCATTAGGTACATTACACTACCAATGATTCTAGCATATTCAGTTTGTGCAATGCCAATCCCTTTATTTTTCTTTTAAATGTATACTAGAGTCATAGGGTGTTCCTAATGGCTCTTCATTAAAGAAATTAAACTTCTTAAGAATATTTTCCACATAATGAGATTGAGATAAGACCAAACCATCTGCATGTCTATTAATTTTCATGCCAAGAATCAAATCCGCTTCTCCCAAATCTTTCATGTCAAATTTAGAAGATAAAAAGGTTTTGTGGTTTTCACAACTTTCTCATCAGTACCAAATATTAGCAAGTCATCCACATATAAGCAAATAATCACACCACAATTTTCATTAAATCTACTATACACACAAGTATCAGATTCATTTGTCACAAAGTCATTAGACAAGAGAGTTTTATTGAATTTGTCGTTCCATTGTTTTGGTGCTTGTTTCAAAACCATACAAAGATTTCACAAGTCTACACACTTTTTGTTTCTTCTCCTGGAACAACAAAACCTTCTGGTTGACACATATATATTTCTTCATTTAACTCACCATTCAAGAAAGCAGTTTTAACATCCATTTGGAGGATTATCAAATTATGAATAGATGCCAAAGCAATTAAAATTCTTATGGTTGCAATTTTAGTCACTGGTGAGTAAGTGTCAAAATAGTCAAACCCTTCTTTTTGAGTATACCCTTTAGCCACAAGTCTAGCCTTGAATTTATCAATAGACCCATCAGCTTTTAACTTCTTTTTAAACACCCATTTACTACCAATAGGTTTACACCCTCTAGGCAAATTAACTAGTTCCCATGTATGGTTAGACATAATAGATTCCAGTTCACTATTAATAAACATCTTTCCAAAATGTTGCCATCAATAGATTTCATTGCTTCTCCATACGTTTTAGGGTCATCTTCAGTTATAAAAGCAGTTATAAAATCTGGGCCAAAAGTTTTCTCAAAACGTTGCCTTTTACTTCTAGTAGAAGCAGGTACAGGTTCTTTGTCTGTCCTTTTATGAAATTCATTTGAAGATGGACTGTCCACGTCTCTTATTTTCATTGGAAGAATATTTTCAAAGAATTCTACATCCTTAGTTTCCAAAATAGAATTATTCTGATAATTATTGAGTCTCATCTTTAATTACCAAAAATCTGTATGCCGCACTATTAGAAGCATATCCAATAAAAATACAATCCATTGCTTTAGGCCCAATTTTATTTCTTTTAAATTCTGGTATAGCTACTTTAGCTAGACACCCCCACACTTTAAGATACCCCATGTTAGGAGCATGATTCTTCCATAAATGATATGGTGTAGAGTCTATCTTTTTATGTGGAACTCTATTTAGAATATGATTTGCAGAAATACAAGCTTCACCCCACATATTATAAGGTAAACCAGAACTAATTAACATGGCATTCATCATATCTTTAAGAGTTCTATTTTTCCTTTCAGCGACTCCATTAGACTGTGGAGAATAAGGTGGAGAAGTTTCATGAATAATACCATTTAGTTCACAAAATTGTTTAAGACTTCCTAGATTCATATTCACCTCCACGATCGGATCTAACTCTTTTAATCTTTCTTTCTAACTGATTTTCAACCTCTGCCTTGTATTTAAAAAACATTTCTTCTGCTTCATCTTTAGAAGCAAGGAGATAAATTTGAGTGTATCTAGAATAATCATCCACAAAAGATATATAGTATTTCTTACCACCTCTACTGGTAGTATTTTTAAAATCAGCTTAACTCACTGTGAATTTAACTCAAGAAGTTCAGTTTGTCTTTCAACCACTTTTAAAAGGTTTTTTTCTAGCATCTGTTTTTGCTTCCACACAAATAATATTTCACATTTATTAAAACTCTGTAATTTGCAAAATTAGGAATAAGCTCAAGTTGTTTCAACTTTTTTAATATGATTTTTTGCCACATTTCAAACTGTCCTAATCTAGCATGCCACATTATCCAAAGATTTCAACAATGATTAAGCAAAAGAAGCATTTCTTATTTATTCAAATTCAGCAGAGGCATCAAGAACAAATAAACCGCCCATTACAAAAACCTGCTTTCCCACAAAAGTCCCCATTACGGGTGTGAAGTACAAAGTTTATCAGATTCCAAACACAAGTTTAATTCCCAGCTTTGGTTCAACAATGAAACCAGACACAAAGGTGTTCTACGAATATCAGGCCACATGGAAAGCACATTTTGCAAAGCAATAGTTTTTCCCGAAGTTAAACTTAAGTAAAACCTTCCCTTTTTCCTGCAACTCTTAGTGGTTCGAGAATTCCCCCTTAAAGACATTTTCCCCATTAGTCACAGTTTCGTAATTAAGGGATTATTATCTCTGTTTGCACAATAATGATGTCTTTGTGTGGCACCGGTATCAACTACCCATTCTGTGAGGTTGTCCAAACACTAAGTTTACTTCCGAGACAACAGGCAAACAATTGATAATCATCGGTTGTTTCAGCTAGGTGTTCGCTTGGGGCATTAGGCATTGGAAAAAAACATTATTACTATTATTATTATTCTTGCCCCTTGCGGAAAGTGGACACTTCATTAGCAAAATTATGGGCCAAGGCTCTGCCACGACACGAAAACAAGGATCCTTTGGTGAAAGGTTTTCTGAATTTGATTGGGGAGTTTTGAACCTATTGTCTTTACCCCGAAGTTGAGGTTCTTTTTGGAAAAAAATTTTTTTTTTTTTTATCTTTTGCCTTTTTGGTTTTTGGACGGTTTTTGATTTGGATTAATTATGGGTCTTCCATTGTGGCCTTTCTTTCAACGAGATTGGCCTTGGCAAGAATGGGAATGAAACAACGTATGTCTCCTCTATCTTTTTGCCCTTGTTTTGGTTCTTCAATAGTGTATGTCGTGGCAAACGTAGTTCCTGCATAGAGTAATTTCTTTAGTGTTATGGCTTATTAGGTTCATTTTTATAATCTTTCCTATGAGCGGGTGGTAATTTTTCAATAAGTGAGCTAAGAGAGCAGCTTGAAAGATCTCGCATTATTTTCATCATTCCTTTCCCCAATAACCTCCCCCACAATAGTCTGATATATATGAACTTGCTCTATTACGGCACTTTTCCATCTTGCATTCTTATAAGTCTAAAAATTTTACCAGCAACATTATTTCTTAAGTTCCAGAGTTTTCTACAGCATACTTAGACTTTAAGGCTTCCCAAATCTTTCTTAGCACTATCATACGGGTAATAAAATTCTTCAAACAACAGGTTATTAGGACAAAGTAAATGCTAGCATATAATCTACGACATGTGACGTTTATCCTTAGCTTTTCATTAAATCCCTTGTTTGCAGACAGTAATCAGCATAAGTTTTTTCAAGAGGTTTCAAGCACATCATTAGCCAAGGATGTATCAGGAAGTTCCACAATAGGATCCATATATAACACTTATTTCCAGATTCATATGTTTCCAAATAAAACAGCATTGTCTTCAGACCATCTCTTAATAATTGCGTTACCATCAAAGCGCGTTCAATTTGTAGCAAAGTCTAAAGCGAGGATTTCATCTTGTTATAATAAATCGAATCACTTTTTAGATTTGTTGGAGTTCTGAGCGTATGTTATTTTAACAAGATGAACTAGCAAAGAAATTATAAAAAATTGGAACGACTTATCTGTAAAGAAGGAATATGAAAACCGCAGGGCCGGTAGCAGAGCTACTGTCCCTTAATAAAAGTTGAATTTCCGCCCCCTACATGGTAAATATACCTCCGGTTTACATAATGTGGCTGCCCGGCGTTGACCCTCCAGGAGTCAACGGCGAATCCTCCAATTGTCGTGTATCTCACAGAAAGAGATTTTGGACTTGCCTTTGTGGATTGCGCGACTGACGGAACAGAGTTAATGAGAGGAGGGAACATAGTCTGAATATTAAGGTTTTTTCGGTTATGTTAAGCATCAAGAAATGATCCATAGTTATAGGAGAAATTGAGATTTTCAGATCTCAGATTCTGAAATACACAAAACGTGGGAAAGAACAGAAGAAGGTTTAAAGAAACAAAAATGTTGTATGGAACTTAAAGTAACAAAAAATGTTGTGTTGTGGAACTTAATGAGCAGAAAAAAACATGGAACTTGAGAATGACTCTGAAAAATTCAGTTACGAATTTTAGCAAAACATTGGGCTATCTGGGTGCCACCCGCGAGGCCAAATCGTCCGAATTTGCACCCCCCCCTGCGCGGGGCGTAACGCGCGCCCACACGCATTAAGGTTTTTCTGGGCCGAAAGTCCAAGATCCAAGTTTGGCCCAACCCAATTCCTTAGCCAACCTCATGTGCTGCGAGCCCATCCCTTTTTCCTCAACCATGTTATCAAGTCCAACACTAGGATTTTAAATAATATACTCAAAGAATAGTTTCCATAAATGAGCAATGTGGGACTTTGGTAAACACTTAGTGATTTGAAGCATAACTAACAATCCCCCACATGATTAAAAATTTATTAAAGAAAGATTACAACGAGAGTAAGAAGGGCAATGGATTTTAGATACATCACGTCGATACCTTGTGGGTTTGAATCGACACTTAGTGAAACAAGTTCATGATTGTAGATTATAGGTGAATTAAAATCTTGAACCCCATTATCTGGTTGATACAAACAGTTGAACTAGGCACACATACCAAAAATCCTGAATCCACACAAGGTCCGCGGTTGGGCGCGTTCTAGGCCATGAGCCATATCCCAGATTTTCATAAAGGCTCTAGAGACGTCTTGCCATAGGCTCTCATTAGGAAGCGGCCTACACTTCCACCTTTATATAGGTGAAAGTCCCATCAAGGTGGTAAACATGACATACACCACCCTTTAGGGCTATGGAGTTTCATTAAGAATCCTAAATGATTCATCCTATCACAATTTGTCAGTAAGCACCACAGGCACACTAGGGATAAAATTAATTGTAGTGTTATAATTAAGAAATTCCATGACTTGTTGTGACCCATTGAACCCAATTCATGGGATCTCCAATCACATGGGTTGGGTTTCCATCACGCACTACTGACTCAAGATGTTGGCAGTAGTAGTCCCATCCCTCTGGGTGCTTCTTGGACAAATCCTTTTAAAATCAATCCCTTTGTAAGCGGTATCCGCTAGAGTTTCTTTTCAGACCTCACAAATTCAATGGAACAATATACACCGTTACTGATCAGTCCTCGTACAATATTATGTCTCAAGCGAATATGCCTTTGTTTCCCATTTTACACTTGGTTCATTGCTCGGCCGATGGCAGCTTGAGAATCACAATTGCAGAGATTATAGAAGGTATTGGTTTAGACCACAATGGTATGTCTGCCAATAAATTCCTCAGCCACTCTGCTTCTGTAGCCTGCCAATTCTAATGCAATAAATTCAGATTCCATAGTAGTTCTTGGAGTACAAGTTTTGTTTAGAAGATCTCACAAGTGACATCTCCTCCACCTAAAGTAAACCACATATCCCAATGGTGGAGTTCGTCTTCAATCTTTATCTGATACCCAAGTAGACATCACAATATCCTTCTAAAACA